>JAPQVY010000023.1:39359359-40079359 GCA_028535165.1 Quercus tomentella | reverse complement strand
CCCTAAACCCTAAACCCTAAACCCTAAACCCTAATGTCTACTTTCTAAAACATTAAGGCCGCGTCCAGAAATTCGTTACCGTTCAAAAGTTATTGTGGAAACGGTGACCGAAGGTCACTTTTCAACACATTTTCCATGCGATTACGGCTCGTGAATAACTAGGCCCTAACGTATTTTTAACCAAAAATTTTATTTTTAGATGATTGACCACACGATATAGGTAAAATATTTCCAAGTCGAATTCGTGTGCGAATCTTTAGACTTCCATTTTTACGCCCCTCCCTCGGCACATATTTCGAATCCGTATTTCGGAGAATTCGGTGGGACAGATTGAAAGGATAATAACTCTCTTGATTTCCATCGAAAAAATACAAAATTTGTGTTCAAATTCAAGCTCTAAATGTGTACTTTCTAAAACATTCAGGCCTTATCTAGAAATTCCTTACCGTTCCAAAGTTATTGTCAAAACGGTGACCAAAGGTCAGTTTTCAACACATTTTCTAAGCGATTACGTCTCATGAATAACTTGCCACTAACGTATTTGTTACCCAAAATTTTATTTCGAGATGATTGATCACATGGTAAAAAAAAATATTTCCAAGCCAAATTCGGGAGCGAACCGTTTGACTTCCATTTTTACGCCCCTTCATCGGCGCATAATTGGAATCCGTATATCGGGTAACTCGGTTGGACATATTCGAAGGACAATTACTCTCTTGATTTACATCAAAAAAATACAAAATTTTTGTTCAAGTTCAACCTCTAAATGTCTACTTTCTAAAACATTCAGGCCGTGTCCAAAAATTCCTTCCCGTTCAAAAGTTATTGTGGAAACGGTGACCGAAGGTCACTTTTCAAAACATTTTCCATGCGATTACGGCTCGTGAATAACTAGGCACTAACGTATTTTTTACCAAAAAATTTATTTTGAGATGATTGATCACGCGATATAGGTAAAATATTTCCAAGCCGAATTCGTGAGCGAATCTTTAGACTTCCATTTTTACGCACCTCCCTCGGCACATATTTGGAATCCGTATTTCGGGTAACTCGGTGGGACAGATTGAAAGGATAATAAATCTCTTGATTTCCATCGAAAAAATACAAAATTTGTGTTCAAATTCAAGCTCTAAATGTTTACTTTCTAAAACATTCAGGCCGCATCTAGAAATTCCTTACCGTTCCAAAGTTATTGTCAAAACGGTGACCAAAGGTCAGTTTTCAACACATTTTCTAAGCGATTACGTCTCATGAATAACTGGCCACAAACGTTTTTTTTACCCAAAATTTTATTTCGAGATGATTGATCACATGGTATAGGAAAAATATTTCCAAGCCAAATTCGGGAGCGAACCGTTTGACTTCCATTTTTACGCCCCTTCATCGGCGCATAATTGGAATCCGTATATCGGGTAACTCGGTTGGACATATTCGAAGGACAATTACTCTCTTGATTTACATCAAAAAAATACAAAATTTTTGTTCAAGTTCAACCTCTAAATGTCTACTTTCTAAAACATTCAGGCCGGGTCCAAAAATTCCTTACCGTTCAAAAGTTATTGTGGAAACGGTGACCGAAGGTCACTTTTCAAAACATTTTCCATGCAATTACGGCTCGTGAATAACTAGGCACTAACGTATTTTTTACCAAAAATTTTATTTTGAGATGATTGATCACGCGATATAGGTAAAATATTTCCAAGCCGAATTCGTGAGCGAATCTTTAGACTTCCATTTTTACGCACCTCCCTCGGCACATAATTGGAATCCGTATTTCGGGTAACTCGTTGGGACAGATTGAAAGGATAATAACTCTCTTGATTTCCATCGAAAAAATACAAAATTTCAGTTCAAATTCCAGCTCTGAATGTGTACTTTCTAAAACATTCAGGCCACATCTAGAAATTCCATACCGTTCCAAAGTTATTGTCGAAACGGTGACCAAAGGTCACTTTTCAACACATTTTCGAAGCGATTACGTCTCGTGAATAACTTGCCACTAGCGTATTTGTTACCCAAAATTTTATTTCGAGATGATTGATCACATGGTATAGGAAAAATATTTCCAAGCGATATTCCGGTGCGATCCGTTTGACTTCCATTTTTTCGCCCTCCATCGGCGCGTAATTGGAATCCGTATATCGGGTAACTCGGTTGGACATATTCGAAGGACAATTACTCTCTTGATTTACATCGAAAAAATACAAAATTTTTGTTCAAGTTCAAGCTCTGAATGTCTACTTTCTAAAACATTCAGGCCGCGTCCAAAAATTCCTTACCGTTCAAAAGGTATTGTGGAAACGGTGACCGAAGGTCACTTTTCAACACATTTTCCATGCAATTACGGCTCGTGAATAACTAGGCACTAACGTATTTTTTACCAAAAATTTTATTTTGAGATGATTGACCATGCGATATAGGTAAAACATTTCCAAGCTGAATTCGTGAGCGAATCTTTAGACTTCCATTTTTACGCACCTCCCTCGGCACATAATTGGAATCCGTATTTCGGGTAACTCGTTGGGACAGATTGAAAGGATAATAAATCTCTTGATTTCCATCGAAAAAATACAAAATTTGTGTTCAAATTCAAGCTCTGAATGTTTACTTTCTAAAACATTCAGGCCACATCTAGAAATTCCTTACCGTTCAAAAGTTATTGTCGAAACGGTGACCAAAGGTCGCTTTTGAAAACATTTTCGAAGCGATTACGTCTCATGAATAACTTGCCACTAGCGTATTTGTTACCCAAAATTTTATTTCGAGATGATTGAACACATGGTATAGGAAAAATATTTCCAAGCGAAATTCGGGAGTGAACCGTTTGACTTCCATTTTTACGCCCCTCCATCGGCGCATAATTGGAATCCGTATATCGGGTAACTCGGTTGGACATATTCGAAGGACAATTACTCTCTTGATTTACATCGAAAAAATACAAAATTTTTGTTCAAATTCAAGCTCTGAATGTCTACTTTCTAAAACATTAAGGCCGCGTCCAGAAATTCGTTACCGTTCAAAAGTTATTGTGGAAACGGTGACCGAAGGTCACTTTTCAGCACATTTTCCATGCGATTACGGCTCGTGAATAACAAGGCACTAACGTATTTTTTACCAAAAATTTTATTTTGAGATGATTGATCACGTGATATAGGTAAAATATTTCCAAGCCGAATTCGTGAGCGAATCTTTAGACTTCCATTTTTACGCACCTCCCTCGGCACATAATTGGAATCCGTATTTCGGGTAACTCGTTGGGACAGATTGAAAGGATAATAACTCTCTTGATTTCCATCGAAAAAATACAAAATTTGTGTTCAAATTCAAGCTCTGAATGTGTACTTTCTAAAACATTCAGGCCGCATCTAGAAATTCCTTACCATTCCAAAGTTATTGTCAAAACGGTGACCAAAGGTCAGTTTTCAACACATTTTCTAAGCGATTACGTCTCATGAATAACTTGCCACAAACGTTTTTGTTACCCAAAATTTTATTTCGAGATGATTGATCACATGGTGTAGGAAAAATATTTCCAAGCCAAATTCGGGAGCGAACCGTTTGACTTCCATTTTTACGCCCCTTCATCGGCGCATAATTGGAATCCGTATATCGGGTAACTCGGTTGGACATATTCGAAGGACAATTACTCTCTTGATTTACATCGAAAAAATACAAAATTTTTGTTCAAGTTCAAGCTCTGAATGTCTACTTTCTAAAACATTCAGGCCGCGTCCAAAAATTCCTTACCGTTCAAAAGTTATTGTGGAAACGGTGACCGAAGGTCACTTTTCAACACATTTTCCACGCGATTACGGCTCATGAATAACTAGGCACTAACGTATTTTTTACCAAAAATTTTATTTTGAGATGATTAATCACGCGATATAGGTAAAATATTTCCAAGCCGAATTCGTGAGCGAATCTTTAGACTTCCATTTTTTCGCACCTCCCTCGGCACATAACTGGAATCCGTATTTCGGGTAACTCGTTGGGACAGATTGAAAGGATAATAACTCTCTTGATTTCCATCGAAAAAATACAAAATTTGAGTTCAAATTCCAGCTCTGAATGTGTACTTTCTAAAACATTCAGGCCACATCTAGAAATTCCAAACCATTCCAAAGTTATTGTCGAAACGGTGACCAAATGTCACTTTTCAACACATTTTCGAAGCGATTACGTCTCGTGAATAAATTGCCACTAGCGTATTTGTTACCCAAAATTTTATTTCAAGATGATTGATCACATGGTATAGGAAAAATATTTCCAAGCGATATTCAGGTGCGATCCGTTTGACTTCCATTTTTTCGCCCTCCATCGGCGCATAATTGGAATCCGTATATCGGGTAACTCGGTTGGACATATTCGAAGGACAATTACTCTCTTGATTTACATCAAAAAAATACAAAATTTTTGTTCAAGTTCAAGCTCTGAATGTCTACTTTCTAAAACATTCAGGCCGCGTCCAAAAATTCCTTACCGTTCAAAAGTTATTGTGGAAACGGTGACCGAAGGTCACTTTTCAACACATTTTTCATGCGATTACGGCTCGTGAATAACTAGGCACTAACGTATTTTTTACCAAAAATTTTATTTTGAGATGATTGACCATGTGATATAGGTAAAATATTTCCAAGCCGAATTCGTGAGCGAATCTTTAGACTTCCATTTTTACGCACCTCCCTCGGCACATAATTGGAATCCGTATTTCGGGTAACTCGTTGGGACAGATTGAAAGGATAATAACTCTCTTGATTTCCATCGAAAAAATACAAAATTTGTGTTCAAATTCAAGCTCTAAATGTTTACTTTCTAAACCATTCAGGCCGCATCTACAAATTCCTTACCATTCCAAAGTTATTGTCAAAACGGTGACCAAAGGTCAGTTTTCAACACATTTTCTAAGCGATTACGTCTCATGAATAACTTGCCACAAACGTTTTTGTTACCCAAAATTTTATGTCGAGATGATTGATCACATGGTATAGGAAAAATATTTCCAAGCCAAATTCGGGAGCGAACCGTTTGACTTCCATTTTTACGCCCCTTCATCGGCGCATAATTGGAATCCGTATATCGGGTAACTCGGTTGGACATATTCGGAGGACAATTACTCTCTTGATTTACATCGAAAAAATAAAAAATTTTTGTTCAAGTTCAAGCTCTGAATGTCTACTTTCTAAAACATTCAGGCCGCGTCCAAAAATTCCTTACCGTTCAAAAGTTATTGTGGAAACGGTGACCGAAGGTCACTTTTCAACACATTGTCCATGCGATTACGGCTCATGAATAACTAGGCACTAACGTATTTTTTACCAAAAATTTTATTTTGAGATGATTGACCATGCGATATAGGTAAAATATTTCCAAGCCGAATTCGTGAGCGAATCTTTAGACTTCCATTTTTACGCACCTCCCTCGGCACATAATTGGAATCCGTATTTCGGGTAACTCGTTGGGACAGATTGAAAGGATAATAACTCTCTTGATTTCCATCGAAAAAATACAAAATTTGTGTTCAAATTCAAGCTCTGAATGTTTACTTTCTAAAACATTCAGGCCACATCTAGAAATTCCTTACCGTTCAAAACTTATTGTCTAAACGGTGACCAAAGGTCACTTTTCAACACATTTTCGAAGCGATTGCGTCTCATGAATAACTTGCCACTAGCGTATTTGTTACCCAAAATTTTATTTCGAGATGATTGAACACATGGTATAGGAAAAATATTTCCAAGCGAAAATTCGGGAGCGAACCGTTTGACTTCCAATTTTACGCCCCTCCATCGGCGCATAATTGGAATCCGTATATCGGGTAACTAGGTTGGACATATTCGAAGGACAATTACTCTCTTGATTTACATCGAAAAAATACAAAATTTTTGTTCAAATTCAAGCTCTGAATGTCTACTTTCTAAAACATTAAGGCCGCGTCCAGAAATTCGTTACCGTTCAAAAGTTATTGTGGAAACGGTGACCGAAGGTCACTTTTCAACACATTTTCCATGCGATTACGGCTCGTGAATAACTAGGCCCTAACGTATTTTTAACCAAAAATTTTATTTTTAGATGATTGACCACACGATATAGGTAAAATATTTCCAAGTCGAATTCGTGTGCGAATCTTTAGACTTCCATTTTTACGCCCCTCCCTCGGCACATATTTCGAATCCGTATTTCGGAGAATTCGGTGGGACAGATTGAAAGGATAATAACTCTCTTGATTTCCATCGAAAAAATACAAAATTTGTGTTCAAATTCAAGCTCTAAATGTGTACTTTCTAAAACATTCAGGCCTTATCTAGAAATTCCTTACCGTTCCAAAGTTATTGTCAAAACGGTGACCAAAGGTCAGTTTTCAACACATTTTCTAAGCGATTACGTCTCATGAATAACTTGCCACTAACGTATTTGTTACCCAAAATTTTATTTCGAGATGATTGATCACATGGTAAAAAAAAATATTTCCAAGCCAAATTCGGGAGCGAACCGTTTGACTTCCATTTTTACGCCCCTTCATCGGCGCATAATTGGAATCCGTATATCGGGTAACTCGGTTGGACATATTCGAAGGACAATTACTCTCTTGATTTACATCAAAAAAATACAAAATTTTTGTTCAAGTTCAACCTCTAAATGTCTACTTTCTAAAACATTCAGGCCGTGTCCAAAAATTCCTTCCCGTTCAAAAGTTATTGTGGAAACGGTGACCGAAGGTCACTTTTCAAAACATTTTCCATGCGATTACGGCTCGTGAATAACTAGGCACTAACGTATTTTTTACCAAAAAATTTATTTTGAGATGATTGATCACGCGATATAGGTAAAATATTTCCAAGCCGAATTCGTGAGCGAATCTTTAGACTTCCATTTTTACGCACCTCCCTCGGCACATATTTGGAATCCGTATTTCGGGTAACTCGGTGGGACAGATTGAAAGGATAATAAATCTCTTGATTTCCATCGAAAAAATACAAAATTTGTGTTCAAATTCAAGCTCTAAATGTTTACTTTCTAAAACATTCAGGCCGCATCAAGAAATTCCTTACCGTTCCAAAGTTATTGTCAAAACGGTGACCAAAGGTCAGTTTTCAACACATTTTCTAAGCGATTACGTCTCATGAATAACTGGCCACAAACGTTTTTTTTACCCAAAATTTTATTTCGAGATGATTGATCACATGGTATAGGAAAAATATTTCCAAGCCAAATTCGGGAGCGAACCGTTTGACTTCCATTTTTACGCCCCTTCATCGGCGCATAATTGGAATCCGTATATCGGGTAACTCGGTTGGACATATTCGAAGGACAATTACTCTCTTGATTTACATCAAAAAAATACAAAATTTTTGTTCAAGTTCAACCTCTAAATGTCTACTTTCTAAAACATTCAGGCCGGGTCCAAAAATTCCTTACCGTTCAAAAGTTATTGTGGAAACGGTGACCGAAGGTCACTTTTCAAAACATTTTCCATGCAATTACGGCTCGTGAATAACTAGGCACTAACGTATTTTTTACCAAAAATTTTATTTTGAGATGATTGATCACGCGATATAGGTAAAATATTTCCAAGCCGAATTCGTGAGCGAATCTTTAGACTTCCATTTTTACGCACCTCCCTCGGCACATAATTGGAATCCGTATTTCGGGTAACTCGTTGGGACAGATTGAAAGGATAATAACTCTCTTGATTTCCATCGAAAAAATACAAAATTTGTGTTCAAATTCAAGCTCTGAATGTTTACTTTCTAAAACATTCAGGCCACATCTAGAAATTCCTTACCGTTCAAAACTTATTGTCTAAACGGTGACCAAAGGTCACTTTTCAACACATTTTCGAAGCGATTGCGTCTCATGAATAACTTGCCACTAGCGTATTTGTTACCCAAAATTTTATTTCGAGATGATTGAACACATGGTATAGGAAAAATATTTCCAAGCGAAAATTCGGGAGCGAACCGTTTGACTTCCAATTTTACGCCCCTCCATCGGCGCATAATTGGAATCCGTATATCGGGTAACTAGGTTGGACATATTCGAAGGACAATTACTCTCTTGATTTACATCGAAAAAATACAAAATTTTTGTTCAAATTCAAGCTCTGAATGTCTACTTTCTAAAACATTAAGGCCGCGTCCAGAAATTCGTTACCGTTCAAAAGTTATTGTGGAAACGGTGACCGAAGGTCACTTTTCAACACATTTTCCATGCGATTACGGCTCGTGAATAACTAGGCCCTAACGTATTTTTAACCAAAAATTTTATTTTTAGATGATTGACCACACGATATAGGTAAAATATTTCCAAGTCGAATTCGTGTGCGAATCTTTAGACTTCCATTTTTACGCCCCTCCCTCGGCACATATTTCGAATCCGTATTTCGGAGAATTCGGTGGGACAGATTGAAAGGATAATAACTCTCTTGATTTCCATCGAAAAAATACAAAATTTGTGTTCAAATTCAAGCTCTAAATGTGTACTTTCTAAAACATTCAGGCCTTATCTAGAAATTCCTTACCGTTCCAAAGTTATTGTCAAAACGGTGACCAAAGGTCAGTTTTCAACACATTTTCTAAGCGATTACGTCTCATGAATAACTTGCCACTAACGTATTTGTTACCCAAAATTTTATTTCGAGATGATTGATCACATGGTAAAAAAAAATATTTCCAAGCCAAATTCGGGAGCGAACCGTTTGACTTCCATTTTTACGCCCCTTCATCGGCGCATAATTGGAATCCGTATATCGGGTAACTCGGTTGGACATATTCGAAGGACAATTACTCTCTTGATTTACATCAAAAAAATACAAAATTTTTGTTCAAGTTCAACCTCTAAATGTCTACTTTCTAAAACATTCAGGCCGTGTCCAAAAATTCCTTCCCGTTCAAAAGTTATTGTGGAAACGGTGACCGAAGGTCACTTTTCAAAACATTTTCCATGCGATTACGGCTCGTGAATAACTAGGCACTAACGTATTTTTTACCAAAAAATTTATTTTGAGATGATTGATCACGCGATATAGGTAAAATATTTCCAAGCCGAATTCGTGAGCGAATCTTTAGACTTCCATTTTTACGCACCTCCCTCGGCACATATTTGGAATCCGTATTTCGGGTAACTCGGTGGGACAGATTGAAAGGATAATAAATCTCTTGATTTCCATCGAAAAAATACAAAATTTGTGTTCAAATTCAAGCTCTAAATGTTTACTTTCTAAAACATTCAGGCCGCATCAAGAAATTCCTTACCGTTCCAAAGTTATTG
Organism: Quercus tomentella; assembly: GCA_028535165.1. NCBI lineage: Eukaryota > Viridiplantae > Streptophyta > Magnoliopsida > Fagales > Fagaceae > Quercus > Quercus tomentella. Next base: position 40,070,092 of record JAPQVY010000023.1, on the reverse strand, counting down.
TCAAAACGGTGACCAAAGGTCAGTTTTCAACACATTTTCTAAGCGATTACGTCTCATGAATAACTGGCCACAAACGTTTTTTTTACCCAAAATTTTATTTCGAGATGATTGATCACATGGTATAGGAAAAATATTTCCAAGCCAAATTCGGGAGCGAACCGTTTGACTTCCATTTTTACGCCCCTTCATCGGCGCATAATTGGAATCCGTATATCGGGTAACTCGGTTGGACATATTCGAAGGACAATTACTCTCTTGATTTACATCAAAAAAATACAAAATTTTTGTTCAAGTTCAACCTCTAAATGTCTACTTTCTAAAACATTCAGGCCGGGTCCAAAAATTCCTTACCGTTCAAAAGTTATTGTGGAAACGGTGACCGAAGGTCACTTTTCAAAACATTTTCCATGCAATTACGGCTCGTGAATAACTAGGCACTAACGTATTTTTTACCAAAAATTTTATTTTGAGATGATTGATCACGCGATATAGGTAAAATATTTCCAAGCCGAATTCGTGAGCGAATCTTTAGACTTCCATTTTTACGCACCTCCCTCGGCACATAATTGGAATCCGTATTTCGGGTAACTCGTTGGGACAGATTGAAAGGATAATAACTCTCTTGATTTCCATCGAAAAAATACAAAATTTCAGTTCAAATTCCAGCTCTGAATGTGTACTTTCTAAAACATTCAGGCCACATCTAGAAATTCCATACCGTTCCAAAGTTATTGTCGAAACGGTGACCAAAGGTCACTTTTCAACACATTTTCGAAGCGATTACGTCTCGTGAATAACTTGCCACTAGCGTATTTGTTACCCAAAATTTTATTTCGAGATGATTGATCACATGGTATAGGAAAAATATTTCCAAGCGATATTCCGGTGCGATCCGTTTGACTTCCATTTTTTCGCCCTCCATCGGCGCGTAATTGGAATCCGTATATCGGGTAACTCGGTTGGACATATTCGAAGGACAATTACTCTCTTGATTTACATCGAAAAAATACAAAATTTTTGTTCAAGTTCAAGCTCTGAATGTCTACTTTCTAAAACATTCAGGCCGCGTCCAGAAATTCGTTACCGTTCAAAAGTTATTGTGGAAACGGTGACCGAAGGTCACATTTCAACACATTTTCCATCCGATTATGGCTCGTGAATAACAAGGCACTAACGTAATTTTTACCAAAAATTTTATTTTGAGATGATTGATCACGCGATATAGGTAAAATATTTCCAAGCCGAATTCGTGAGCGAATCTTTAGACTTCCACTTTTACGCCCCTCCCTCGGCACATATTTGGAATCCGTATTTCGGGTAACTCGGTGGGACAGATTGAAAGGATAATAAATCTCTTGATTTCCATCGAAAAAATACAAAATTTGTGTTCAAATTCAAGCTCTGAATGTTTACTTTCTAAAACATTCAGGCCACATCTATTAATTCCTTACCGTTCAAAAGTTATTGTCTAAACGGTGACCAAAGGTCACTTTTCAACACATTTTCGAAGCGATTGCGTCTCATGAATAACTTGCCACTAGCGTATTTGTTACCCAAAATTTTATTTCGAGATGATTGAACACATGGTATAGGAAAAATATTTTCAAGCGAAATTCGGGAGCGAACCGTTTGACTTCCAATTTTACGCCCCTCCATCGGCGCATAATTGGAATCCGTATATCGGGTAACTCGGTTGGACATATTCGAAGGACAATTACTCTCTTGATTTACATCGAAAAAATACAAAATTTTTGTTCAAATTCAAGCTCTGAATGTCTACTTTCTAAAACATTAAGGCCGCGTCCAGAAATTCGTTACCGTTCAAAAGTTATTGTGGAAACGGTGACCGAAGGTCACTTTTCAACACATTTTCCATGCGATTACGGCTCGTGAATAACTAGGCACTAACGTAATTTTTACCAAAAATTTTATTTTGAGATGATTGATCACGTGATATAGGTAAAATATTTCCAAGCTGAATTCGTGAGCGAATCTTTAGACTTCCATTTTTACGCCCCTCCCTCGGCACATATTTGGAATCCGTATTTCGGGTAACTCGGTCGGACAGATTGAAAGGATAATAACTCTCTTGATTTCCATCGAAAAAATACAAAATTTGTGTTCAAATTCAAGCTCTAAATGTGTACTTTCTAAAACATTCAGGCCGTATCTAGAAATTCCTTACCGTTCCAAAGTTATTGTCAAAACGGTGACCAAAGGTCAGTTTTCAACACATTTTCTAAGCGATTACGTCTCATGAATAACTTGCCACTAACGTATTTGTTACCCAAAATTTTATTTCGAGATGATTGATCACATGGTATAGGAAAAATATTTCCAAGCCAAATTCGGGAGCGAACCGTTTGACTTCCATTTTTACGCCCTCCATCGGCGCATAATTGGAATCCGTATATCGGGTAAGTCGGTTGGACATATTCGAAGTACAATTACTCTCTTGATTTACATCGAAAAAATACAAAATTTTTGTTCAAGTTCAAGCTCTGAATGTCTACTTTCTAAAACATTCAGGTCGCGTCCTAAAATTCCTTACCGTTCAAAAGCTATTGTGGAAACGGTGACCAAAGGTCACTATTCAACACATTTTCCATGCGATTACGGCTCGCGAATAACTAGGCCCTAACGTATTTTTAACCAAAAATTTTATTTTTAGATGATTGACCACACGATATAGGTAAAATATTTCCAAGTCAAATTCGTGTGCGAATCTTTAGACTTCCATTTTTACGCCCCTCCCTCGGCACATATTTCGAATCCGTATTTCGGAGAACTCGGTGGGACAGATTGAAAGGATAATAACTCTCTTGATTTCCATCGAAAAAATACAAAATTTGTGTTCAAATTCAAGCTCTAAATGTGTACTTTCTAAAACATTCAGGCCTTATCTAGAAATTCCTTACCGTTCCAAAGTTATTGTCAAAACGGTGACCAAAGGTCAGTTTTCAACACATTTTCTAAGCGATTACGTCTCATGAATAACTTGCCACTAACGTATTTGTTACCCAAAATTTTATTTCGAGATGATTGATCACATGGTATTGGAAAAATATTTCCAAGCCAAATTCGGTAGCGAACCGTTTGACTTCCATTTTTACGCCCCTTCATCGGCGCATAATTGGAATCCGTATATCGGGTAACTCGGTTGGACATATTCGAAGGACAATTACTCTCTTGATTTACATCAAAAAAATACAAAATTTTTGTTCAAGTTCAACCTCTAAATGTCTACTTTCTAAAACATTCAGGCCGTGTCCAAAAATTCCTTACCGTTCAAAAGTTATTGTGGAAACGGTGACCGAAGGTCACTTTTCAAAACATTTTCCATGCGATTACGGCTCGTGAATAACTAGGCACTAACGTATTTTTTACCAAAAATTTTATTTTGAGATGATTGATCACGCAATATAGGTAAAATATTTCCAAGCCGAATTCGTGAGCGAATCTTTAGACTTCCATTTTTACGCACCTCCCTCGGCACATAATTGGAATCTGTATTTCGGGTAACTCGTTGGGACAGATTGAAAGGATAATAACTCTCTTGATTTCCATCGAAAAAATACAAAATTTGAGTTCAAATTCCAGCTCTGAATGTGTACTTTCTAAAACATTCAGGCCACATCTAGAAATTCCATACCGTTCCAAAGTTATTGTCGAAACGGTGACCAAAGGTCACTTTTCAACACATTTTCGAAGCGATTACGTCTCGTGAGTAACTTGCCACTAGCGTATTTGTTACCCAAAATTTTATTTCGAGATGATTGATCACATGGTATAGGAAAAATATTTCCAAGCGATATTCCGGTGCGATCCGTTTGACTTCCATTTTTTCGCCCTCCATCGGCGCATAATTGGAATCCGTATATCGGGTAACTCGGTTGGACATATTCGAAGGACAATTACTCTCTTGATTTACATCGAAAAAATACAAAATTTTTGTTCAAGTTCAAGCTCTGAATGTCTACTTTCTAAAACATTCAGGCCGCGTCCAGAAATTCGTTACCGTTCAAAAGTTATTGTGGAAACGGTGACCGATGGTCACTTTTAAACACATTTTCCATCCGATTATGGCTCGTGAATAACAAGGCACTAACGTAATTTTTACCAAAAATTTTATTTTGAGATGATTGATCACGCGATATAGGTAAAATATTTCCAAGCCGAATTCGTGAGCGAATCTTTAGACTTCCACTTTTACGCCCCTCCCTCGGCACATATTTGGAATCCGTATTTCGGGTAACTCGGTGGGACAGATTGAAAGGATAATAAATCTCTTGATTTCCATCGAAAAAATACAAAATTTGTGTTCAAATTCAAGCTCTAAATGTTTACTTTCTAAAACATTCAGGCCGCATCTAGAAATTCCTTACCGTTCCAAAGTTATTGTCAAAACGGTGACCAAAGGTCAGTTTTCAACACATTTTCTAAGCGATTACGTCTCATGAATAACTGGCCACTAACGTATTTGTTACCCAAAATTTTATTTCGAGATGATTGATCACATGGTATAGGAAAAATATTTCCAAGCCAAATTCGGGAGCGAACCGTTTGACTTCCATTTTTACGCCCTCCATCGGCGCATAATTGGAATCCGTATATCGGGTAAGTCGGTTGGACATATTCGAAGTACAATTACTCTCTTGATTTACATCGAAAAAATACAAAATTTTTGTTCAAGTTCAAGCTCTGAATGTCTACTTTCTAAAACATTCAGGTCGCGTCCTAAAATTCCTTACCGTTCAAAAGCTATTGTGGAAACGGTGACCAAAGGTCACTATTCAACACATTTTCCATGCGATTACGGCTCGCGAATAACTAGGCCCTAACGTATTTTTAACCAAAAATTTTATTTTTAGATGATTGACCACACGATATAGGTAAAATATTTCCAAGTCAAATTCGTGTGCGAATCTTTAGACTTCCATTTTTACGCCCCTCCCTCGGCACATATTTCGAATCCGTATTTCGGAGAACTCGGTGGGACAGATTGAAAGGATAATAACTCTCTTGATTTCCATCGAAAAAATACAAAATTTGTGTTCAAATTCAAGCTCTAAATGTGTACTTTCTAAAACATTCAGGCCTTATCTAGAAATTCCTTACCGTTCCAAAGTTATTGTCAAAACGGTGACCAAAGGTCAGTTTTCAACACATTTTCTAAGCGATTACGTCTCATGAATAACTTGCCACTAACGTATTTGTTACCCAAAATTTTATTTCGAGATGATTGATCACATGGTATTGGAAAAATATTTCCAAGCCAAATTCGGTAGCGAACCGTTTGACTTCCATTTTTACGCCCCTTCATCGGCGCATAATTGGAATCCGTATATCGGGTAACTCGGTTGGACATATTCGAAGGACAATTACTCTCTTGATTTACATCAAAAAAATACAAAATTTTTGTTCAAGTTCAACCTCTAAATGTCTACTTTCTAAAACATTCAGGCCGTGTCCAAAAATTCCTTACCGTTCAAAAGTTATTGTGGAAACGGTGACCGAAGGTCACTTTTCAAAACATTTTCCATGCGATTACGGCTCGTGAATAACTAGGCACTAACGTATTTTTTACCAAAAATTTTATTTTGAGATGATTGATCACGCAATATAGGTAAAATATTTCCAAGCCGAATTCGTGAGCGAATCTTTAGACTTCCATTTTTACGCACCTCCCTCGGCACATAATTGAAATCCGTATTTCGGGTAACTCGTTGGGACAGATTGAAAGGATAATAACTCTCTTGATTTCCATCGAAAAAATACAAAATTTGAGTTCAAATTCCAGCTCTGAATGTGTACTTTCTAAAACATTCAGGCCACATCTAGAAATTCCATACCGTTCCAAAGTTATTGTCGAAACGGTGACCAAAGGTCACTTTTCAACACATTTTCGAAGCGATTACGTCTCGTGAGTAACTTGCCACTAGCGTATTTGTTACCCAAAATTTTATTTCGAGATGATTGATCACATGGTATAGGAAAAATATTTCCAAGCGATATTCCGGTGCGATCCGTTTGACTTCCATTTTTTCGCCCTCCATCGGCGCATAATTGGAATCCGTATATCGGGTAACTCGGTTGGACATATTCGAAGGACAATTACTCTCTTGATTTACATCGAAAAAATACAAAATTTTTGTTCAAGTTCAAGCTCTGAATGTCTACTTTCTAAAACATTCAGGCCGCGTCCAGAAATTCGTTACCGTTCAAAAGTTATTGTGGAAACGGTGACCGATGGTCACTTTTAAACACATTTTCCATCCGATTATGGCTCGTGAATAACAAGGCACTAACGTAATTTTTACCAAAAATTTTATTTTGAGATGATTGATCACGCGATATAGGTAAAATATTTCCAAGCCGAATTCGTGAGCGAATCTTTAGACTTCCACTTTTACGCCCCTCCCTCGGCACATATTTGGAATCCGTATTTCGGGTAACTCGGTGGGACAGATTGAAAGGATAATAAATCTCTTGATTTCCATCGAAAAAATACAAAATTTGTGTTCAAATTCAAGCTCTAAATGTTTACTTTCTAAAACATTCAGGCCGCATCTAGAAATTCCTTACCGTTCCAAAGTTATTGTCAAAACGGTGACCAAAGGTCAGTTTTCAACACATTTTCTAAGCGATTACGTCTCATGAATAACTGGCCACTAACGTATTTGTTACCCAAAATTTTATTTCGAGATGATTGATCACATGGTATAGGAAAAATATTTCCAAGCCAAATTCGGGAGCGAACCGTTTGACTTCCATTTTTACGCCCTCCATCGGCGCATAATTGGAATCCGTATATCGGGTAAGTCGGTTGGACATATTCGAAGTACAATTACTCTCTTGATTTACATCGAAAAAATACAAAATTTTTGTTCAAGTTCAAGCTCTGAATGTCTACTTTCTAAAACATTCAGGTCGCGTCCTAAAATTCCTTACCGTTCAAAAGCTATTGTGGAAACGGTGACCAAAGGTCACTATTCAACACATTTTCCATGCGATTACGGCTCGCGAATAACTAGGCCCTAACGTATTTTTAACCAAAAATTTTATTTTTAGATGATTGACCACACGATATAGGTAAAATATTTCCAAGTCAAATTCGTGTGCGAATCTTTAGACTTCCATTTTTACGCCCCTCCCTCGGCACATATTTCGAATCCGTATTTCGGAGAACTCGGTGGGACAGATTGAAAGGATAATAACTCTCTTGATTTCCATCGAAAAAATACAAAATTTGTGTTCAAATTCAAGCTCTAAATGTGTACTTTCTAAAACATTCAGGCCTTATCTAGAAATTCCTTACCGTTCCAAAGTTATTGTCAAAACGGTGACCAAAGGTCAGTTTTCAACACATTTTCTAAGCGATTACGTCTCATGAATAACTTGCCACTAACGTATTTGTTACCCAAAATTTTATTTCGAGATGATTGATCACATGGTATTGGAAAAATATTTCCAAGCCAAATTCGGTAGCGAACCGTTTGACTTCCATTTTTACGCCCCTTCATCGGCGCATAATTGGAATCCGTATATCGGGTAACTCGGTTGGACATATTCGAAGGACAATTACTCTCTTGATTTACATCAAAAAAATACAAAATTTTTGTTCAAGTTCAACCTCTAAATGTCTACTTTCTAAAACATTCAGGCCGTGTCCAAAAATTCCTTACCGTTCAAAAGTTATTGTGGAAACGGTGACCGAAGGTCACTTTTCAAAACATTTTCCATGCGATTACGGCTCGTGAATAACTAGGCACTAACGTATTTTTTACCAAAAATTTTATTTTGAGATGATTGATCACGCAATATAGGTAAAATATTTCCAAGCCGAATTCGTGAGCGAATCTTTAGACTTCCATTTTTACGCACCTCCCTCGGCACATAATTGGAATCCGTATTTCGGGTAACTCGTTGGGACAGATTGAAAGGATAATAACTCTCTTGATTTCCATCGAAAAAATACAAAATTTGAGTTCAAATTCCAGCTCTGAATGTGTACTTTCTAAAACATTCAGGCCACATCTAGAAATTCCATACCGTTCCAAAGTTATTGTCGAAACGGTGACCAAAGGTCACTTTTCAACACATTTTCGAAGCGATTACGTCTCGTGAGTAACTTGCCACTAGCGTATTTGTTACCCAAAATTTTATTTCGAGATGATTGATCACATGGTATAGGAAAAATATTTCCAAGCGATATTCCGGTGCGATCCGTTTGACTTCCATTTTTTCGCCCTCCATCGGCGCATAATTGGAATCCGTATATCGGGTAACTCGGTTGGACATATTCGAAGGACAATTACTCTCTTGATTTACATCGAAAAAATACAAAATTTTTGTTCAAGTTCAAGCTCTGAATGTCTACTTTCTAAAACATTCAGGCCGCGTCCAGAAATTCGTTACCGTTCAAAAGTTATTGTGGAAACGGTGACCGATGGTCACTTTTAAACACATTTTCCATCCGATTATGGCTCGTGAATAACAAGGCACTAACGTAATTTTTACCAAAAATTTTATTTTGAGATGATTGATCACGCGATATAGGTAAAATATTTCCAAGCCGAATTCGTGAGCGAATCTTTAGACTTCCACTTTTACGCCCCTCCCTCGGCACATATTTGGAATCCGTATTTCGGGTAACTCGGTGGGACAGATTGAAAGGATAATAAATCTCTTGATTTCCATCGAAAAAATACAAAATTTGTGTTCAAATTCAAGCTCTAAATGTTTACTTTCTAAAACATTCAGGCCGCATCTAGAAATTCCTTACCGTTCCAAAGTTATTGTCAAAACGGTGACCAAAGGTCAGTTTTCAACACATTTTCTAAGCGATTACGTCTCATGAATAACTGGCCACAAACGTTTTTGTTACCCAAAATTTTATTTCGAGATGATTGATCACATGGTATAGGAAAAATATTTCCAAGCCAAATTCGGGAGCGAACCGTTTGACTTCCATTTTTACGCCCCTTCATCGGCGCATAATTGGAATCCGTATATCGGGTAACTCGGTTGGACATATTCGAAGGACAATTACTCTCTTGATTTACATCAAAAAAATATAAAATTTTTGTTCAATTCAACCTCTAAATGTCTACTTTCTAAAACATTCAGGCCGGGTCCAAAAATTCCTTACCGTTCAAAAGTTATTGTGGAAACGGTGACCGAAGGTCACTTTTCAAAACATTTTCCATGCGATTACGGCTCCTGAATAACTAGGCACTAACGTATTTTTTACCAAAAATTTTATTTTGAGATGATTGATCACGCGATATAGGTAAAATATTTCCAAGCCGAAGTCGTGAGCGAATCTTTAGACTTCCATTTTTACGCACCTCCCTCGGCACATAATTGGAATCCGTATATCGGGTAACTCGTTGGGACAGATTGAAAGGATAATAACTCTCTTGATTTCCATCGAAAAAATACAAAATTTCAGTTCAAATTCCAGCTCTGAATGTCTACTTTCTAAAACATTAAGGCCGCGTCCAGAAATTCGTTACCGTTCAAAAGTTATTGTGGAAACGGTGACCGAAGGTCACTTTTCAACACATTTTCCATCCGATTATGGCTCGTGAATAACAAGGCACTAACGTAATTTTTACCAAAAATTTTATTTTGAGATGATTGATCACGCGATATAGGTAAAATATTTCCAAGCCGAATTCGTGAGCGAATCTTTAGACTTCCACTTTTACGCCCCTCCCTCGGCACATATTTGGAATCCGTATTTCGGGTAACTCGGTGGGACAGATTGAAAGGATAATAAATCTCTTGATTTCCATCGAAAAAATACAAAATTTGTGTTCAAATTCAAGCTCTGAATGTTTACTTTCTAAAACATTCAGGCCACATCTTGAAATTCCTTACCGTTCAAAAGTTATTGTCTAAACGGTGACCAAAGGTCACTTTTCAACACATTTTCGAAGCGATTGCGTCTCATGAATAACTTGCCACTAGCGTATTTGTTACCCAAAATTTTATTTCGAGATGATTGAACACATGGTATAGGAAAAATATTTTCAAGCGAAATTCGGGAGCGAACCGTTTGACTTCCAATTTTACGCCCCTCCATCGGCGCATAATTGCAATCCGTATATCGGGTAACTCGGTTGGACATATTCGAAGGACAATTACTCTCTTGATTTACATCGAAAAAATACAAAATTTTTGTTCAAATTCAAGCTCTGAATGTCTACTTTCTAAAACATTAAGGCCGCGTCCAGAAATTCGTTACCGTTCAAAAGTTATTGTGGAAACGGTGACCGAAGGTCACTTTTCAACACATTTTCCATGCGATTACGGCTCGTGAATAACTAGGCACTAACGTAATTTTTACCAAAAATTTTATTTTGAGATGATTGATCACGTGATATAGGTAAAATATTTCCAAGCTGAATTCGTGAGCGAATCTTTAGACTTCCATTTTTACGCACCTCCCTCGGCACATAATTGGAATCCGTATTTCGGGTAACTCGTTGGGACAGATTGAAAGGATAATAACTCTCTCGATTTCCATCGAAAAAATACAAAATTTCAGTTCAAATTCCAGCTCTGAATGTCTACTTTCTAAAACATTAAGGCCGCGTCCAGAAATTCGTTACCGTTCAAAAGTTATTGTGGAAACGGTGACCGAAGGTCACTTTTCAACACATTTTCCATCCGATTATGGCTCGTGAATAACAAGGCACTAACGTAATTTTTACCAAAAATTTTATTTTGAGATGATTGATCACGCGATATAGGTAAAATATTTCCAAGCCGAATTCGTGAGCGAATCTTCAGACTTCCACTTTTACGCCCCTCCCTCGGCACATACCTGGAATCCGTATTTCAGGTAACTCGGTGGGACAGATTGAAAGGATAATAAATCTCTTGATTTCCATCGAAAAGATACAAAATTTCTGTTCAAATTCAAGCTCTAAATGTTTACTTTCTAAAACATTCAGGCCGCATCTAGAAATTCCTTACCGTTCCAAAGTTATTGTCAAAACGGTGACCAAAGGTCAGTTTTCAACACATTTTCTAAGCGATTACGTCTCATGAATAACTTGCCACAAACGTTTTTGTTACCCAAAATTTTATTTCGAGATGATTGATCACATGGTATAGGAAAAATATTTCCAAGCCAAATTCGGGAGCGAACCGTTTGACTTCCATTTTTACGCCCCTTCATCGGCGCATAATTGGAATCCATATATCGGGTAACTCGGTTGGACATATTCGAAGGACAATTACTCTCTTGATTTACATCGAAAAAATACAAAATTTTTGTTCAAGTTCAAGCTCTGAATGTCTACTTTCTAAAACATTCAGGCCGCGTCCAAAAATTCCTTACCATTCAAAAGTTATTGTGGAAACGGTGACCGAAGGTCACTTTTCAACACATTTTCCATGCGATTACGGATCGTGAATAACGAGGCACTAACGTATTTTTTACCAAAAATTTTATTTTGAGATGATTGACCATGCGATATAGGTAAAATATTTCCAAGCCGAATTCGTGAGCGAATCTTTGGACTTCCATTTTTACGCACCTCCCTCGGCACATAATTGGAATCCGTATTTCGGGTAACTCGTTGGGACAGATTGAAAGGATAATAACTCTCTCGATTTCCATCGAAAAAATACAAAATTTGTGTTCAAATTCAAGCTCTGAATGTTTACTTTCTAAAACATTCAGGCCACATCTAGAAATTCCTTACCCTTCCAAAGTTATTGTCGAAACGGTGACCAAAGGTCACTTTTCAACACATTTTCGAAGCGATTACGTCTCGTGAATAACTTGCCACTAGCGTATTTGTTACCCAAAATTTTATTTCGAGATGATTGATCACATGGTATAGGAAAAATATTTCCAAGCGAAATTCGGGAGCGATCCATTTGACTTCCATTTTTACGCCCTCCATCGACGCATAATTGGAATCCGTATATCGGGTAACTCGGTTGGACATATTCGAAGGACAATTACTCGCTTGATTTACATCGAAAAAATACAAAATTTTTGTTCAAGTTCAAGCTCTGAATGTCTACTTTCTAAAACATTCAGGCCGCGTCCTAAAATTCCTTACCGTTCAAAAGCTATTGTGGAAACGGTGACCGAAGGTCACTATTCAACACATTTTCCATGCGATTACGGCTCGCGAATAACTTGGCCCTAACGTATTTTTAACCAAAAATTTTATTTTGAGATGATTGACCACACGATATAGGTAAAATATTTCCAAGCCAAATTCGTGAGCGAATCTTTAGACTTCCATTTTTACGCCCCTCCCTCGGCACATATTTGGAATCCGTATTTCGGAGAACTCGGTGGGACAGATTGAAAGGATAATAACTCTCTTGATTTCCATCGAAAAAATACAAAATTTGTGTTCAAATTGAAGCTCTAAATGTGTACTTTATAAAACATTCAGGCCTTATCTAGAAATTCCTTACCGTTCCAAAGTTATTGTCAAAACGGTGACCAAAGGTCAGTTTTCAACACATTTTCTAAGCGATTACGTCTCATGAATAACTTGCCACTAACGTATTTGTTACCCAAAATTTTATTTCGAGATGATTGATCACATGGTATAGGAAAAATATTTCCAAGCCAAATTCGGGAGCGAACCGTTTGACTTCCATTTTTACGCCCCCTCATCGGCGCATAATTGGAATCCGTATATCGGGTAACTCGCTTGGACATATTCGAAGGACAATTACTCTCTTGATTTACATCGAAAAAATACAAAGTTTTTGTTCAAGTTCAACCTCTAAATGTCTACTTTCTAAAACATTCAGGCCGTGTCCAAAAATTCCTTACCGTTCAAAAGTTATTGTGGAAACGGTGACCGAAGGTCACTTTTCAAAACATTTTCCATGCGATTACGGCTCGTGAATAACTAGGCACTAACGTATTTTTTACCAAAAATTTTATTTTGAGATGATTGATCACGCGATATAGGTAAAATATTTCCAAGCCGAATTCGTGAGCGAATCTTTAGACTTCCATTTTTACGCACCTCCCTCGGCACATAATTGGAATCCGTATTTCGGGTAACTCGTTGGGACAGATTGAAAGGATAATAACTCTCTCGATTTCCATCGAAAAAATACAAAATTTCAGTTCAAATTCCAGCTCTGAATGTCTACTTTCTAAAACATTAAGGCCGCGTCCAGAAATTCGTTACCGTTCAAAAGTTATTGCGGAAACGGTGACCGAAGGTCACTTTTCAACACATTTTCCATCCGATTATGGCTCGTGAATAACAAGGCACTAACGTAATTTTTACCAAAAATTTTATTTTGAGATGATTGATCACGCGATATAGGTAAAATATTTCCAAGCCGAATTCGTGAGCGAATCTTCAGACTTCCACTTTTACGCCCCTCCCTCGGCACATACTTGGAATCCGTATTTCAGGTAACTCGGTGGGACAGATTTAAAGGATAATAAATCTCTTGATTTCCATCGAAAAGATACAAAATTTCTGTTCAAATTCAAGCTCTAAATGTTTACTTTCTAAAACATTCAGGCCGCATCTAGAAATTCCTTACCGTTCCAAAGTTATTGTCAAAACGGTGACCAAAGGTCAGTTTTCAACACATTTTCTAAGCGATTACGTCTCATGAATAACTTGCCACAAACGTTTTTGTTACCCAAAATTTTATTTCGAGATGATTGATCACATGGTATAGGAAAAATATTTCCAAGCCAAATTCGGGAGCGAACCGTTTGACTTCCATTTTTACGCCCCTTCATCGGCGCATAATTGGAATCCATATATCGGGTAACTCGGTTGGACATATTCGAAGGACAATTACTCTCTTGATTTACATCGAAAAAATACAAAATTTTTGTTCAAGTTCAAGCTCTGAATGTCTACTTTCTAAAACATTCAGGCCGCGTCCAAAAATTCCTTACCATTCAAAAGTTATTGTGGAAACGGTGACCGAAGGTCACTTTTCAACACATTTTCCATGCGATTACGGATCGTGAATAACGAGGCACTAACGTATTTTTTACCAAAAATTTTATTTTGAGATGATTGACCATGCGATATAGGTAAAATATTTCCAAGCCGAATTCGTGAGCGAATCTTTGGACTTCCATTTTTACGCACCTCCCTCGGCACATAATTGGAATCCGTATTTCGGGTAACTCGTTGGGACAGATTGAAAGGATAATAACTCTCTCGATTTCCATCGAAAAAATACAAAATTTGTGTTCAAATTCAAGCTCTGAATGTTTACTTTCTAAAACATTCAGGCCACATCTAGAAATTCCTTACCCTTCCAAAGTTATTGTCGAAACGGTGACCAAAGGTCACTTTTCAACACATTTTCGAAGCGATTACGTCTCGTGAATAACTTGCCACTAGCGTATTTGTTACCCAAAATTTTATTTCGAGATGATTGATCACATGGTATAGGAAAAATATTTCCAAGCGAAATTCGGGAGCGATCCATTTGACTTCCATTTTTACGCCCTCCATCGACGCATAATTGGAATCCGTATATCGGGTAACTCGGTTGGACATATTCGAAGGACAATTACTCGCTTGATTTACATCGAAAAAATACAAAATTTTTGTTCAAGTTCAAGCTCTGAATGTCTACTTTCTAAAACATTCAGGCCGCGTCCTAAAATTCCTTACCGTTCAAAAGCTATTGTGGAAACGGTGACCGAAGGTCACTATTCAACACATTTTCCATGCGATTACGGCTCGCGAATAACTAGGCCCTAACGTATTTTTAACCAAAAATTTTATTTTGAGATGATTGACCACACGATATAGGTAAAATATTTCCAAGCCAAATTCGTGAGCGAATCTTTAGACTTCCATTTTTACGCCCCTCCCTCGGCACATATTTGGAATCCGTATTTCGGAGAACTCGGTGGGACAGATTGAAAGGATAATAACTCTCTTGATTTCCATCGAAAAAATACAAAATTTGTGTTCAAATTGAAGCTCTAAATGTGTACTTTATAAAACATTCAGGCCTTATCTAGAAATTCCTTACCGTTCCAAAGTTATTGTCAAAACGGTGACCAAAGGTCAGTTTTCAACACATTTTCTAAGCGATTACGTCTCATGAATAACTTGCCACTAACGTATTTGTTACCCAAAATTTTATTTCGAGATGATTGATCACATGGTATAGGAAAAATATTTCCAAGCCAAATTCGGGAGCGAACCGTTTGACTTCCATTTTTACGCCCCCTCATCGGCGCATAATTGGAATCCGTATATCGGGTAACTCGCTTGGACATATTCGAAGGACAATTACTCTCTTGATTTACATCGAAAAAATACAAAGTTTTTGTTCAAGTTCAACCTCTAAATGTCTACTTTCTAAAACATTCAGGCCGTGTCCAAAAATTCCTTACCGTTCAAAAGTTATTGTGGAAACGGTGACCGAAGGTCACTTTTCAAAACATTTTCCATGCGATTACGGCTCGTGAATAACTAGGCGCTAACGTATTTTTTACCAAAAATTTTATTTTGAGATGATTGATCACGCGATATAGGTAAAATATTTCCAAGCCGAATTCGTGAGCGAATCTTTAGACTTCCATTTTTACGCACCTCCCTCGGCACATAATTGGAATCCGTATTTCGGGTAACTCGTTGGGACAGATTGAAAGGATAATAACTCTCTTGATTTCCTTCGAAAAAATACAAAATTTGAGTTCAAATTCAAGCTCTGAATGTTTACTTTCTAAAACATTCAGGCCACATCTAGAAATTCCTTACCGTTCAAAAGTTATTGTCGAAACGGTGACCAAAGGTCACTTTTCAACACATTTTCGAAGCGATTGCGTCTCATGAATAACTTGCCACTAGCGTATTTGATACACAAAATTTTATTTCGAGATGATTGAACACATGGTATAGGAAAAATATTTCCAAGCGAAATTCGGGAGCGAACCGTTTGACTTCCATTTTTACGCCCCTCCATCGGCGCATAATTGGAATCCGTATATCGGGTAACTCGGTTGGACATATTCGAAGGACAATTACTCTCTTGATTTACATCGAAAAAATACAAAATTTTTGTTCAAATTCAAGCTCTGAATGTCTACTTTCTAAAACATTCAGGCCGCGTCCAGAAATTCGTTACCGTTCAAAACTTATTGTGGAAACGGTGACCGAAGGTCACTTTTCAACACATTTTCCATGCGATTACGGCTCGTGAATAACTAGGCACTAACGTAATTTTTACCAAAAATTTTATTTTGAGATGATTGATCACGTGATATAGGTAAAATATTTCCAAGCCGAATTCGTGAGCGAATCTTTAGACTTCCACTTTTACGCCCCTCCCTCGGCACATATTTGGAATCCGTATTTCGGGTAACTCGGTGGGACAGATTGAAAGGATAATAACTCTCTTGATTTCCATCGAAAAAATACAAAATTTGTGTTCAAATTCAAGCTCTAAATGTGTACTTTCTAAAACATTCAGGCCTTATCTAGAAATTCCTTACCGTTCCAAAGTTATTGTCAAAACGGTGACCGAAGGTCAGTTTTCGACACATTTTCTAAGCGATTACGTCTCATGAATAACTTGCCACTAACGTATTTGTTACCCAAAATTTTATTTCGAGATGATTGATCACATGGTATAGGAAAAATATTTCCAAGCCAAATTCGGGAGCGAACCGTTTGACTTCCATTTTTACGCCCCTTCATCGGCGCATAATTGGAATCCGTATATCGGGTAACTCGGTTGGACATATTCGAAGGACAATTACTCTCTTGATTTACATCGAAAAAATACAAAATTTTTGTTCAAGTTCAACCTCTAAATGTCTACTTTCTAAAACATTCAGGCCGTATCCAAAAATTCCTTACCGTTCAAAAGTTATTATGGAAACGGTGACCGAAGGTCACTTTTCAAAACATTTTCTATGCGATTACGGCTCGTGAATAACTAGGCACTAACGTATTTTTTACCAAAAAATTTATGTTGAGATGATTGATCACGCGATATAGGAAAAATATTTCCAAGCCGAATTCGTGAGCGAATCTTTAGACTTCCATTTTTACGCACCTCCCTCGGCACATAATTGGAATCCGTATTTCGGGTAACTCGTTGGGATAGATTGAAAGGATAATAACTCTCTTGATTTCCATCGAAAAAATACAAAATTTGAGTTCAAATTCCAGCTCTGAATGTGTACTTTCTAAAACATTCAGGCCACATCTAGAAATTCCATACCATTCCAAAGTTATTGTCGAAATGGTGACCAAAGGTCACTTTTCAACACATTTTCGAAGCGATTACGTCTCGTGAATAACTTGCCACTAGCGTATTTGTTACCCAAAATTTTATTTCGAGATGACTGATCACATGGTATAGGAAAAATATTTCCAAGCGTTATTCACGAGCGATCCGTTTGACTTCCATTTTTTCGCCCTCCATCGGCGCATAATTGGAATCCGTATATCGGGTAACTCGGTTGGACATATTCGAAGGACAATTACTCTCTTGATTTACATCGAAAAAATACAAAATTTTTGTTCAACTTCAAGCTCTGAATGTCTACTTTCTAAAACATTCAGGCCGCGTCCAGAAATTCGTTACCGTTCAAAAGTTATTGTGGAAACGGTGACCGAAGGTCACTTTTCAACACATTTTCCATCCGATTATGGCTCGTGAATAACAAGGCACTAACGTAATTTTTACCAAAAATTTTATTTTGAGATGATTGATCACGCGATATAGGCAAAATATTTGCAAGCCGAATTCGTGAGCGAATCTTTAGACTTCCACTTTTACGCCCCTCCCTCGGCATATATTTGGAACCCGTATTTCGGGTAACTCGGTGGGACAGATTGAAAGGATAATAAATCTCTTGATTTCCATCGAAAAAATACGAAATTTGTGTTCAAATTCAAGCTCTAAATGTTTACTTTCTAAAACATTTAGGCCGCATCTAGAAATTCCTTACCGTTACAAAGTTATTGTCAAAACGGTGACCAAAGGTCAGTTTTCAACACATTTTCTAAGCGATTACGTCTCATGAATAACTTGCCACAAACGTTTTTGTTACCCAAAATTTTATTTTGAGATGATTGATCACATGGTATAGGAAAAATATTTCCAAGCCAAATTCGGGAGCGAACCGTTTGACTTCCATTTTTACGCCCCTTCATCGGCGCATAATTGGAATCCGTATATCGGGTAACTCGGTTGGACATATTCGAAGGACAATTACTCTCTTGATTTTCATTGAAAAAATGCAAAATTTTTGTTCAAGTTCAAGCTCTGAATGTCTACTTTCTAAAACATTCAGGCCGCGTCCAAAAATTCCTTACCGTTCAAAAGTTATTGTGGAAACGGTGACCGAAGGTAACTTTTCAACACATTTTCCATGCGATTACGGCTCGTGAATAACAAGGCACTAACGTATTTTTTACCAAAAAATTTATTTTGAGATGATTGACCATGCGATATAGGTAAAATATTTCCAAGCCGAATTCGTGAGCGAATCTTTAGACTTCCATTTTTACGCACCTCCCTCGGCACATAATTGGAATCCGTATTTCAGGTAACTCGTTGGGACAGATTGAAAGGATAATAACTCTCTTGATTTCCATCGAAAAAATACAAAATTTGTGTTCAAATTCAAGCTCTGAATGTTTACTTTCTAAAACATTCAGGCCACATCTAGAAATTCCTTACCGTTCAAAAGTTATTGTCGAAACGGTGACCAAAGGTCACTTTTCAACACATTTTCGAAGCGATTGCGTCTCATGAATAACTTGCCACTAGCGTATTTGATACACAAAATTTTATTTCGAGATGATTGAACACATGGTATAGGAAAAATATTTCCAAGCGAAATTCGGGAGCGAACCGTTTGACTTCCATTTTTACGCCCCTCCATCGGCGCATAATTGGAATCCGTATATCGGGTAACTCGGTTGG
Organism: Quercus tomentella; assembly: GCA_028535165.1. Classification (NCBI taxonomy): domain Eukaryota; kingdom Viridiplantae; phylum Streptophyta; class Magnoliopsida; order Fagales; family Fagaceae; genus Quercus; species Quercus tomentella. Next base: position 40,051,156 of record JAPQVY010000023.1, on the reverse strand, counting down.
ACATATTCGAAGGACAATTACTCTCTTGATTTACATCGAAAAAATACAAAATTTGTGTTCAAATTCAAGCTCTAAATGTTTACTTTCTAAAATATTCAGGCCTTATCTAGAAATTCCTTACCGTTCCAAAGTTATTGTCAAAACGGTGACCAAAGGTCAGTTTTCAACACATTTTCTAAGCGATTACGTCTCATGAATAACTTGCCACTAACGTATTTGTTACCCAAAATTTTATTTCGAGATGATTGATCACATGGTATAGGAAAAATATTTCCAAGCCAAATTCGGGAGCGAACCGTTTGACTTCCATTTTTACGCCCCTTCATCGGCGCATAATTGGAATCCGTATATTGGGTAACTCTATTGGACATATTCGAAGGACAATTACTCTCTTGATTTACATCGAAAAAATACAAAATTTTTGTTCAAGTTCAACCTCTAAATGTCTACTTCTAAAACATTCAGGCCGTGTCCAATAATTCCTTACCGTTCAAAAGTTATTGTGGAAACGGTGACCGAAGGTAACTTTTCAACACATTTTCCATGCGATTACGGCTCGTGAATAACTAGGCACTAACGTAATTTTTACCAAAAATTTTATTTTGAGATGATTGATCACGTGATATAGGTAAAATATTTCCAAGCCGAATTCGTGAGCGAATCTTTAGACTTCCACTTTTACGCCCCTCCCTCGGCACATATTTGGAATCCGTATTTCGGGTAACTCGGTGGGACAGATTGAAAGGATAATAACTCTCTTGATTTCCATCGAAAAAATACAAAATTTGTGTTCAAATTCAAGCTCTAAATGTGTACTTTCTAAAACATTTAGGCCTTATCTAGAAATTCCTTACCGTTCCAAAGTTATTGTCAAAACGGTGACCAAAGGTCAGTTTTCAACACATTTTCTAAGCGATTACGTCTCATGAATAACTTGCCACTAACGTATTTGTTACCCAAAATTTTATTTCGAGATGATTGATCACATGGTATAGGAAAAATATTTCCAAGCCAAATTCGGGAGCGAACCGTTTGACTTCCATTTTTACGCCCCTTCATCGGCGCATAATTGGAATCCGTATATCGGGTAACTCGGTGGGACAGATTGAAAGGATAATAACTCTCTTGATTTCCATCGAAAAAATACAAAATTTGTGTTCAAATTCAAGCTCTAAATGTGTACTTTCTAAAACATTCAGGCCTTATCTAGAAATTCCTTACCGTTCCAAAGTTATTGTCAAAACGGTGACCAAAGGTCAGTTTTCAACACATTTTCTAAGCGATTACGTCTCATGAATAACTTGCCACAAACGTTTTTGTTACCCAAAATTTTATTTTGAGATGATTGATCACATGGTATAGGAAAAATATTTCCAAGCCAAATTCGGGAGCGAACCGTTTGACTTCCATTTTTACGCCCCTTCATCGGCGCATAATTGGAATCCGTATATCGGGTAACTCGGTCGGACATATTCGAAGGACAATTACTCTCTTGATTTTCATCGAAAAAATGCAAAATTTTTGTTCAAGTTCAAGCTCTGAATGTCTACTTTCTAAAACATTCAGGCCGCGTCCAAAAATTCCTTACCGTTCAAAAGTTATTGTGGAAACGGTGACCGAAGGTAACTTTTCAACACATTTTCCATGCGATTACGGCTCGTGAATAACAAGGCACTAACGTATTTTTTACCAAAAAATTTATTTTGAGATGATTGACCATGCGATATAGGTAAAATATTTCCAAGCCGAATTCGTGAGCGAATCTTTAGACTTCCATTTTTAGGCACCTCCCTCGGCACATAATTGGAATCCGTATTTCAGGTAACTCGTTGGGACAGATTGAAAGGATAATAACTCTCTTGATTTCCATCGAAAAAATACAAAATTTGTGTTCAAATTCAAGCTCTGAATGTTTACTTTCTAAAACATTCAGGCCACATCTAGAAATTCCTTACCGTTCAAAAGTTATTGTCGAAACGTTGACCAAAGGTCACTTTTCAACACATTTTCGAAGCGATTGCGTCTCATGAATAACTTGCCACTAGCGTATTTGATACACAAAATTTTATTTCGAGATGATTGAACACATGGTATAGGAAAAATATTTCCAAGCGAAATTCGGGAGCGAACCGTTTGACTTCCAATTTTACGCCCCTCCATCGGCGCATAATTGGAATCCGTATATCGGGTAACTCGGTTGGACATATTCGAAGGACAATTACTCTCTTGATTTACATCGAAAAAATACAAAATTTGTGTTCAAATTCAAGCTATAAATGTTTACTTTCTAAAACATTCAGGCCTTATCTAGAAATTCCTTACCGTTCCAAAGTTATTGTCAAAACGGTGACCAAAGGTCAGTTTTCAACACATTTTCTAAGCGATTACGTCTCATGAATAACTTGCCACCAACGTATTTGTTACCCAAAATTTTATTTCGAGATGATTGATCACATGGTATAGGAAAAATATTTCCAAGCCAAATTCGGGAGCGAACCGTTTGACTTCCATTTTTACGCCCCTTCATCGGCGCATAATTGGAATCCGTATATCGGGTAACTCTGTTGGACATATTCGAAGGACAATTACTCTCTTGATTTACATCAAAAAAATACAAAATTTTTGTTCAAGTTCAACCTCTAAATGTCTACTTCTAAAACATTCAGGCCGTGTCCAATAATTCCTTACCGTTCAAAAGTTATTGTGGAAACGGTGACCGAAGGTAACTTTTCAACACATTTTCCATGCGATTACGGCTCGTGAATAACTAGGCACTAACGTAATTTTTACCAAAAATTTTATTTTGAGATGATTGATCACGTGATATAGGTAAAATATTTCCAAGCCGAATTCGTGAGCGAATCTTTAGACTTCCACTTTTACGCCCCTCCCTCGGCACATATTTGGAATCCGTATTTCGGGTAACTCGGTGGGACAGATTGAAAGGATAATAACTCTCTTGATTTCCATCGAAAAAATACAAAATTTGTGTTCAAATTCAAGCTCTAAATGTGTACTTTCTAAAACATTCAAGCCTTATCTAGAAATTCCTTACCGTTCCAAAGTTATTGTCAAAACGGTGACCAAAGGTCAGTTTTCAACACATTTTCTAAGCGATTACGTCTCATGAATAACTTGCCACTAACGTATTTGTTACCCAAAATTTTATTTCGAGATGATTGATCACATGGTATAGGAAAAATATTTCCAAGCCAAATTCGGGAGCGAACCGTTTGACTTCCATTTTTACGCCCCTTCATCGGCGCATAATTGGAATCCGTATATCGGGTAACTCGGTGGGACAGATTGAAAGGATAATAACTCTCTTGATTTCCATCGAAAAAATACAAAATTTGTGTTCAAATTCAAGCTCTAAATGTGTACTTTCTAAAACATTCAGGCCTTATCTAGAAATTCCTTACCGTTCCAAAGTTATTGTCAAAACGGTGACCAAAGGTCAGTTTTCAACACATTTTCTAAGCGATTACGTCTCATGAATAACTTGCCACAAACGTTTTTGTTACCCAAAATTTTATTTTGAGATGATTGATCACATGGTATAGGAAAAATATTTCCAAGCCAAATTCGGGAGCGAACCGTTTGACTTCCATTTTTACGCCCTTTCATCGGCGCATAATTGGAATCCGTATATCGGGTAACTCGGTTGGACATATTCGAAGGACAATTACTCTCTTGATTTACATCGAAAAAATACAAAATTTTTGTTCAAGTTCAACCTCTAAATGTCTACTTTCTAAAACATTCAGGCCGTATCCAAAAATTCCTTACCGTTCAAAAGTTATTATGGAAACGGTGACCGAAGGTCACTTTTCAAAACATTTTCTATGCGATTACGGCTCGTGAATAACTAGGCACTAACGTATTTTTTACCAAAAAATTTATGTTGAGATGATTGATCACGCGATATAGGAAAAATATTTCCAAGCCGAATTCGTGAGCGAATCTTTAGACTTCCATTTTTACGCACCTCCCTCGGCACATAATTGGAATCCGTATTTCGGGTAACTCGTTGGGATAGATTGAAAGGATAATAACTCTCTTGATTTCCATCGAAAAAATACAAAATTTGAGTTCAAATTCCAGCTCTGAATGTGTACTTTCTAAAACATTCAGGCCACATCTAGAAATTCCATACCATTCCAAAGTTATTGTCGAAATGGTGACCAAAGGTCACTTTTCAACACATTTTCGAAGCGATTACGTCTCGTGAATAACTTGCCACTAGCGTATTTGTTACCCAAAATTTTATTTCGAGATGACTGATCACATGGTATAGGAAAAATATTTCCAAGCGTTATTCACGAGCGATCCGTTTGACTTCCATTTTTTCGCCCTCCATCGGCGCATAATTGGAATCCGTATATCGGGTAACTCGGTTGGACATATTCGAAGGACAATTACTCTCTTGATTTACATCGAAAAAATACAAAATTTTTGTTCAACTTCAAGCTCTGAATGTCTACTTTCTAAAACATTCAGGCCGCGTCCAGAAATTCGTTACCGTTCAAAAGTTATTGTGGAAACGGTGACCGAAGGTCACTTTTCAACACATTTTCCATCCGATTATGGCTCGTGAATAACAAGGCACTAACGTAATTTTTACCAAAAATTTTATTTTGAGATGATTGATCACGCGATATAGGCAAAATATTTGCAAGCCGAATTCGTGAGCGAATCTTTAGACTTCCACTTTTACGCCCCTCCCTCGGCATATATTTGGAACCCGTATTTCGGGTAACTCGGTGGGACAGATTGAAAGGATAATAAATCTCTTGATTTCCATCGAAAAAATACGAAATTTGTGTTCAAATTCAAGCTCTAAATGTTTACTTTCTAAAACATTTAGGCCGCATCTAGAAATTCCTTACCGTTACAAAGTTATTGTCAAAACGGTGACCAAAGGTCAGTTTTCAACACATTTTCTAAGCGATTACGTCTCATGAATAACTTGCCACAAACGTTTTTGTTACCCAAAATTTTATTTTGAGATGATTGATCACATGGTATAGGAAAAATATTTCCAAGCCAAATTCGGGAGCGAACCGTTTGACTTCCATTTTTACGCCCCTTCATCGGCGCATAATTGGAATCCGTATATCGGGTAACTCGGTTGGACATATTCGAAGGACAATTACTCTCTTGATTTTCATTGAAAAAATGCAAAATTTTTGTTCAAGTTCAAGCTCTGAATGTCTACTTTCTAAAACATTCAGGCCGCGTCCAAAAATTCCTTACCGTTCAAAAGTTATTGTGGAAACGGTGACCGAAGGTAACTTTTCAACACATTTTCCATGCGATTACGGCTCGTGAATAACAAGGCACTAACGTATTTTTTACCAAAAAATTTATTTTGAGATGATTGACCATGCGATATAGGTAAAATATTTCCAAGCCGAATTCGTGAGCGAATCTTTAGACTTCCATTTTTACGCACCTCCCTCGGCACATAATTGGAATCCGTATTTCAGGTAACTCGTTGGGACAGATTGAAAGGATAATAACTCTCTTGATTTCCATCGAAAAAATACAAAATTTGTGTTCAAATTCAAGCTCTGAATGTTTACTTTCTAAAACATTCAGGCCACATCTAGAAATTCCTTACCGTTCAAAAGTTATTGTCGAAACGGTGACCAAAGGTCACTTTTCAACACATTTTCGAAGCAATTGCGTCTCATGAATAACTTGCCACTAGCGTATTTGATACACAAAATTTTATTTCGAGATGATTGAACACATGGTATAGGAAAAATATTTCCAAGCGAAATTCGGGAGCGAACCGTTTGACTTCCATTTTTACGCCCCTCCATCGGCGCATAATTGGAATCCGTATATCGGGTAACTCGGTTGGACATATTCGAAGGACAATTACTCTCTTGATTTACATCGAAAAAATACAAAATTTGTGTTCAAATTCAAGCTCTAAATGTTTACTTTCTAAAATATTCAGGCCTTATCTAGAAATTCCTTACCGTTCCAAAGTTATTGTCAAAACGGTGACCAAAGGTCAGTTTTCAACACATTTTCTAAGCGATTACGTCTCATGAATAACTTGCCACTAACGTATTTGTTACCCAAAATTTTATTTCGAGATGATTGATCACATGGTATAGGAAAAATATTTCCAAGCCAAATTCGGGAGCGAACCGTTTGACTTCCATTTTTACGCCCCTTCATCGGCGCATAATTGGAATCCGTATATCGGGTAACTCTGTTGGACATATTCGAAGGACAATTACTCTCTTGATTTACATCGAAAAAATACAAAATTTTTGTTCAAGTTCAACCTCTAAATGTCTACTTCTAAAACATTCAGGCCGTGTCCAATAATTCCTTACCGTTCAAAAGTTATTGTGGAAACGGTGACCGAAGGTAACTTTTCAACACATTTTCCATGCGATTACGGCTCGTGAATAACTAGGCACTAACGTAATTTTTACCAAAAATTTTATTTTGAGATGATTGATCACGTGATATAGGTAAAATATTTCCAAGCCGAATTCGTGAGCGAATCTTTAGACTTCCACTTTTACGCCCCTCCCTCGGCACATATTTGGAATCCGTATTTCGGGTAACTCGGTGGGACAGATTGAAAGGATAATAACTCTCTTGATTTCCATCGAAAAAATACAAAATTTGTGTTCAAATTCAAGCTCTAAATGTGTACTTTCTAAAACATTTAGGCCTTATCTAGAAATTCCTTACCGTTCCAAAGTTATTGTCAAAACGGTGACCAAAGGTCAGTTTTCAACACATTTTCTAAGCGATTACGTCTCATGAATAACTTGCCACTAACGTATTTGTTACCCAAAATTTTATTTCGAGATGATTGATCACATGGTATAGGAAAAATATTTCCAAGCCAAATTCGGGAGCGAACCGTTTGACTTCCATTTTTACGCCCCTTCATCGGCGCATAATTGGAATCCGTATATCGGGTAACTCGGTGGGACAGATTGAAAGGATAATAACTCTCTTGATTTCCATCGAAAAAATACAAAATTTGTGTTCAAATTCAAGCTCTAAATGTGTACTTTCTAAAACATTCAGGCCTTATCTAGAAATTCCTTACCGTTCCAAAGTTATTGTCAAAACGGTGACCAAAGGTCAGTTTTCAACACATTTTCTAAGCGATTACGTCTCATGAATAACTTGCCACAAACGTTTTTGTTACCCAAAATTTTATTTTGAGATGATTGATCACATGGTATAGGAAAAATATTTCCAAGCCAAATTCGGGAGCGAACCGTTTGACTTCCATTTTTACGCCCCTTCATCGGCGCATAATTGGAATCCGTATATCGGGTAACTCGGTCGGACATATTCGAAGGACAATTACTCTCTTGATTTTCATCGAAAAAATGCAAAATTTTTGTTCAAGTTCAAGCTCTGAATGTCTACTTTCTAAAACATTCAGGCCGCGTCCAAAAATTCCTTACCGTTCAAAAGTTATTGTGGAAACGGTGACCGAAGGTAACTTTTCAACACATTTTCCATGCGATTACGGCTCGTGAATAACAAGGCACTAACGTATTTTTTACCAAAAAATTTATTTTGAGATGATTGACCAGGCGATATAGGTAAAATATTTCCAAGCCGAATTCGTGAGCGAATCTTTAGACTTCCATTTTTAGGCACCTCCCTCGGCACATAATTGGAATCCGTATTTCAGGTAACTCGTTGGGACAGATTGAAAGGATAATAACTCTCTTGATTTCCATCGAAAAAATACAAAATTTGTGTTCAAATTCAAGCTCTGAATGTTTACTTTCTAAAACATTCAGGCCACATCTAGAAATTCCTTACCGTTCAAAAGTTATTGTCGAAACGGTGACCAAAGGTCACTTTTCAACACATTTTCGAAGCGATTGCGTCTCATGAATAACTTGCCACTAGCGTATTTGATACACAAAATTTTATTTCGAGATGATTGAACACATGGTATAGGAAAAATATTTCCAAGCGAAATTCGGGAGCGAACCGTTTGACTTCCATTTTTACGCCCCTCCATCGGCGCATAATTGGAATCCGTATATCGGGTAACTCGGTTGGACATATTCGAAGGACAATTACTCTCTTGATTTACATCGAAAAAATACAAAATTTGTGTTCAAATTCAAGCTCTAAATGTTTACTTTCTAAAATATTCAGGCCTTATCTAGAAATTCCTTACCGTTCCAAAGTTATTGTCAAAACGGTGACCAAAGGTCAGTTTTCAACACATTTTCTAAGCGATTACGTCTCATGAATAACTTGCCACTAACGTATTTGTTACCCAAAATTTTATTTCGAGATGATTGATCACATGGTATAGGAAAAATATTTCCAAGCCAAATTCGGGAGCGAACCGTTTGACTTCCATTTTTACGCCCCTTCATCGGCGCATAATTGGAATCCGTATATCGGGTAACTCTGTTGGACATATTCGAAGGACAATTACTCTCTTGATTTACATCAAAAAAATACAAAATTTTTGTTCAAGTTCAACCTCTAAATGTCTACTTCTAAAACATTCAGGCCGTGTCCAATAATTCCTTACCGTTCAAAAGTTATTGTGGAAACGGTGACCGAAGGTAACTTTTCAACACATTTTCCATGCGATTACGGCTCGTGAATAACTAGGCACTAACGTAATTTTTACCAAAAATTTTATTTTGAGATGATTGATCACGTGATATAGGTAAAATATTTCCAAGCCGAATTCGTGAGCGAATCTTTAGACTTCCACTTTTACGCCCCTCCCTCGGCACATATTTGGAATCCGTATTTCGGGTAACTCGGTGGGACAGATTGAAAGGATAATAACTCTCTTGATTTCCATCGAAAAAATACAAAATTTGTGTTCAAATTCAAGCTCTAAATGTGTACTTTCTAAAACATTCAAGCCTTATCTAGAAATTCCTTACCGTTCCAAAGTTATTGTCAAAACGGTGACCAAAGGTCAGTTTTCAACACATTTTCTAAGCGATTACGTCTCATGAATAACTTGCCACTAACGTATTTGTTACCCAAAATTTTATTTCGAGATGATTGATCACATGGTATAGGAAAAATATTTCCAAGCCAAATTCGGGAGCGAACCGTTTGACTTCCATTTTTACGCCCCTTCATCGGCGCATAATTGGAATTCGTATATCGGGTAACTCGGTGGGACAGATTGAAAGGATAATAACTCTCTTGATTTCCATCGAAAAAATACAAAATTTGTGTTCAAATTCAAGCTCTAAATGTGTACTTTCTAAAACATTCAGGCCTTATCTAGAAATTCCTTACCGTTCCAAAGTTATTGTCAAAACGGTGACCAAAGGTCAGTTTTCAACACATTTTCTAAGCGATTACGTCTCATGAATAACTTGCCACAAACGTTTTTGTTACCCAAAATTTTATTTTGAGATGATTGATCACATGGTATAGGAAAAATATTTCCAAGCCAAATTCGGGAGCGAACCGTTTGACTTCCATTTTTACGCCCCTTCATCGGCGCATAATTGGAATCCGTATATCGGGTAACTCGGTGGGACATATTCGAAGGACAATTACTCTCTTGATTTTCATCAAAAAAATGCAAAATTTTTGTTCAAGTTCAAGCTCTGAATGTCTACTTTCTAAAACATTCAGGCCGCGTCCAAAAATTCCTTACCGTTCAAAAGTTATTGTGGAAACGGTGACCGAAGGTAACTTTTCAACACATTTTCCATGCGATTACGGCTCGTGAATAACTAGGCACTAACGTAATTTTTACCAAAAATTTTATTTTGAGATGATTGATCACGGGATATAGGAAAAATATTTCCAAGCCGAATTCGTGAGCGAATCTTTAGACTTCCACTTTTACGTACCTCCCTCGGCACATAATTGGAATCCGTATTTCAGGTAACTCGTTGGGACAGATTGAAAGGATAATAACTCTCTTGATTTCCATCGAAAAAATACAAAATTTGTGTTCAAATTTAAGCTCTAAATGTTTACTTTCTAAAATATTCAGGCCTTATCTAGAAATTCCTTACCGTTCCAAAGTTATTGTCAAAACGGTGACCAAAGGTCAGTTTTCAACACATTTTCTAAGCGATTACGTCTCATGAATAACTTGCCACTAACGTATTTGTTACCCAAAATTTTATTTCGAGATGATTGATCACATGGTATAGGAAAAATATTTCCAAGCCAAATTCGGGAGCGAACCGTTTGACTTCCATTTTTACGCCCCTTCATCGGCGCATAATTGGAATCCGTATATCGGGTAACTCTGTTGGACATATTCGAAGGACAATTACTCTCTTGATTTACATCGAAAAAATACAAAATTTTTGTTCAAGTTCAACATCTAAATGTCTACTTCTAAAACATTCAGGCCGTGTCCAATAATTCCTTACCGTTCAAAAGTTATTGTGGAAACGGTGACCGAAGGTAACTTTTCAACACATTTTCCATGCGATTACGGCTCGTGAATAACTAGGCACTAACGTAATTTTTACCAAAAATTTTATTTTGAGATGATTGATCACGTGATATAGGAAAAATATTTCCAAGCCGAATTCGTGAGCGAATCTTTAGACTTCCACTTTTACGCCCCTCCCTCGGCACATATTTGGAATCCGTATTTCGGGTAACTCGGTGGGACAGATTGAAAGGATAATAACTCTCTTGATTTCCATCGAAAAAATACAAAATTTGTGTTCAAATTCAAGCTCTAAATGTGTACTTTCTAAAACATTTAGGCCTTATCTTGAAATTCCTTACCGTTCCAAAGTTATTGTCAAAACGGTGACCAAAGGTCAGTTTTCAACACATTTTCTAAGCGATTACGTCTCATGAATAACTTGCCACTAACGTATTTGTTACCCAAAATTTTATTTCGAGATGATTGATCACATGGTATAGGAAAAATATTTCCAAGCCAAATTCGGGAGCGAACCGTTTGACTTCCATTTTTACGCCCCTTCATCGGCGCATAATTGGAATCCGTATATCGGGTAACTCGGTGGGACAGATTGAAAGGATAATAACTCTCTTGATTTCCATCGAAAAAATACAAAATTTGTGTTCAAATTCAAGCTCTAAATGTGTACTTTCTAAAACATTCAGGCCTTATCTAGAAATTCCTTACCGTTCCAAAGTTATTGTCAAAACGGTGACCAAAGGTCAGTTTTCAACACATTTTCTAAGCGATTACGTCTCATGAATAACTTGCCACAAACGTTTTTGTTACCCAAAATTTTATTTTGAGATGATTGATCACATGGTATAGGAAAAATATTTCCAAGCCAAATTCGGGAGCGAACCGTTTGACTTCCATTTTTACGCCCCTTCATCGGCGCATAATTGGAATCCGTATATCGGGTAACTCGGTCGGACATATTCGAAGGACAATTACTCTCTTGATTTTCATCGAAAAAATGCAAAATTTTTGTTCAAGTTCAAGCTCTGAATGTCTACTTTCTAAAACATTCAGGCCGCGTCCAAAAATTCCTTACCGTTCAAAAGTTATTGTGGAAACGGTGACCGAAGGTAACTTTTCAACACATTTTCCATGCGATTACGGCTCGTGAATAACAAGGCACTAACGTATTTTTTACCAAAAAATTTATTTTGAGATGATTGACCATGCGATATAGGTAAAATATTTCCAAGCCGAATTCGTGAGCGAATCTTTAGACTTCCATTTTTACGCACCTCCCTCGGCACATAATTGGAATCCGTATTTCAGGTAACTCGTTGGGACAGATTGAAAGGATAATAACTCTCTTGATTTCCATCGAAAAAATACAAAATTTGTGTTCAAATTCAAGCTCTGAATGTTTACTTTCTAAAACATTCAGGCCACATCTAGAAATTCCTTACCGTTCAAAAGTTATTGTCGAAACGGTGACCAAAGGTCACTTTTCAACACATTTTCGAAGCGATTGCGTCTCATGAATAACTTGCCACTAGCGTATTTGATACACAAAATTTTATTTCGAGATGATTGAACACATGGTATAGGAAAAATATTTCCAAGCGAAATTCGGGAGCGAACCGTTTGACTTCCATTTTTACGCCCCTCCATCGGCGCATAATTGGAATCCGTATATCGGGTAACTCGGTTGGACATATTCGAAGGACAATTACTCTCTTGATTTACATCGAAAAAATACAAAATTTGTGTTCAAATTCAAGCTCTAAATGTTTACTTTCTAAAACATTCAGGCCTTATCTAGAAATTCCTTACCGTTCCAAAGTTATTGTCAAAACGGTGACCAAAGGTCAGTTTTCAACACATTTTCTAAGCGATTACGTCTCATGAATAACTTGCCACTAACGTATTTGTTACCCAAAATTTTATTTCGAGATGATTGATCACATGGTATAGGAAAAATATTTCCAAGCCAAATTCGGGAGCGAACCGTTTGACTTCCATTTTTACGCCCCTTCATCGGCGCATAATTGGAATCCGTATATCGGGTAACTCTGTTGGACATATTCGAAGGACAATTACTCTCTTGATTTACATCAAAAAAATACAAAATTTTTGTTCAAGTTCAACCTCTAAATGTCTACTTCTAAAACATTCAGGCCGTGTCCAATAATTCCTTACCGTTCAAAAGTTATTGTGGAAACGGTGACCGAAGGTAACTTTTCAACACATTTTCCATGCGATTACGGCTCGTGAATAACTAGGCACTAACGTAATTTTTACCAAAAATTTTATTTTGAGATGATTGATCACGTGATATAGGTAAAATATTTCCAAGCCGAATTCGTGAGCGAATCTTTAGACTTCCACTTTTACGCCCCTCCCTCGGCACATATTTGGAATCCGTATTTCGGGTAACTCGGTGGGACAGATTGAAAGGATAATAACTCTCTTGATTTCCATCGAAAAAATACAAAATTTGTGTTCAAATTCAAGCTCTAAATGTGTACTTTCTAAAACATTCAAGCCTTATCTAGAAATTCCTTACCGTTCCAAAGTTATTGTCAAAACGGTGACCAAAGGTCAGTTTTCAACACATTTTCTAAGCGATTACGTCTCATGAATAACTTGCCACTAACGTATTTGTTACCCAAAATTTTATTTCGAGATGATTGATCACATGGTATAGGAAAAATATTTCCAAGCCAAATTCGGGAGCGAACCGTTTGACTTCCATTTTTACGCCCCTTCATCGGCGCATAATTGGAATCCGTATATCGGGTAACTCGGTGGGACAGATAGAAAGGATAATAACTCTCTTGATTTCCATCGAAAAAATACAAAATTTGTGTTCAAATTCAAGCTCTAAATGTGTACTTTCTAAAACATTCAGGCCTTATCTAGAAATTCCTTACCGTTCCAAAGTTATTGTCAAAACGGTGACCAAAGGTCAGTTTTCAACACATTTTCTAAGCGATTACGTCTCATGAATAACTTGCCACAAACGTTTTTGTTACCCAAAATTTTATTTTGAGATGATTGATCACATGGTATAGGAAAAATATTTCCAAGCCAAATTTGGGAGCGAACCGTTTGACATCCATTTTTACGCCCCTTCATCGGCGCATAATTGGAATCCGTATATCGGGTAACTCGGTGGGACATATTCGAAGGACAATTACTCTCTTGATTTTCATCAAAAAAATGCAAAATTTTTGTTCAAGTTCAAGCTCTGAATGTCTACTTTCTAAAACATTCAGGCCGCGTCCAAAAATTCCTTACCGTTCAAAAGTTATTGTGGAAACGGTGACCGAAGGTCACTTTTCAACACATTGTCCATGCGATTACGGCTCGTGAATAACTAGGCACTAACGTATTTTTTACCAAAAATTTTATTTTGAGATGATTGACCATGCGATATAGGTAAAATATTTCCAAGCGGAATACGTGAGCGAATCTTTAGACTTCCATTTTTACGCACCTCCCTCGGCACATAATTGGAATCCGTATTTCAGGTAACTCGTTGGGACAGATTGAAAGGATAATAACTCTCTTGATTTCCATCGAAAAAATACAAAATTTGTGTTCAAATTCAAGCTCTGAATGTTTACTTTCTAAAACATTCAGGCCACATCTAGAAATTCCTTACCGTTCAAAAGTTATTGTCGAAACGGTGACCAAAGGTCACTTTTCAACACATTTTCGAAGCGATTGCGTCTCATGAATAACTTGCCACTAGCGTATTTGATACACAAAATTTTATTTCGAGATGATTGAACACATGGTATAGGAAAAATATTTCCAAGCGAAATTCGGGAGCGAACCGTTTGACTTCCATTTTTACGCCCCTCCATCGGCGCATAATTGGAATCCGTATATCGGGTAACTCGGTTGGACATATTCGAAGGACAATTACTCTCTTGATTTACATCGAAAAAATACAAAATTTGTGTTCAAATTCAAGCTCTAAATGTGTACTTTCTAAAACATTCAGGCCTTATCTAGAAATTCCTTACCGTTCCAAAGTTATTGTCAAAACGGTGACCAAAGGTCAGTTTTCAACACATTTTCTAAGCGATTACGTCTCATGAATAACTTGCCACTAACGTATTTGTTACCCAAAATTTTATTTCGAGATGATTGATCACATGGTATAGGAAAAATATTTCCAAGCCAAATTCGGGAGCGAACCGTTTGACTTCCATTTTTACGCCCCTTCATCGGCGCATAATTGGAATCCGTATATCGGGTAACTCTGTTGGACATATTCGAAGGACAATTACTCTCTTGATTTACATCGAAAAAATACAAAATTTTTGTTCAAGTTCAACCTCTAAATGTCTACTTTCTAAAACATTCAGGCCGTGTCCAATAATTCCTTACCGTTCAAAAGTTATTGTGGAAACGGTGACCGAAGGTAACTTTTCAACACATTTTCCATGCGATTACGGCTCGTGAATAACTAGGCACTAACGTAATTTTTACCAAAAATTTTATTTTGAGATGATTGATCACGTGATATAGGTAAAATATTTCCAAGCCGAATTCGTGAGCGAATCTTTAGACTTCCACTTTTACGCCCCTCCCTCGGCACATATTTGGAATCCGTATTTCGGGTAACTCGGTGGGACAGATTGAAAGGATAATAACTCTCTTGATTTCCATCGAAAAAATACAAAATTTGTGTTCAAATTCAAGCTCTAAATGTGTACTTTCTAAAACATTCAAGCCTTATCTAGAAATTCCTTACCGTTCCAAAGTTATTGTCAAAACGGTGACCAAAGGTCAGTTTTCAACACATTTTCTAAGCGATTACGTCTCATGAATAACTTGCCACTAACGTATTTGTTACCCAAAATTTTATTTCGAGATGATTGATCACATGGTATAGGAAAAATATTTCCAAGCCAAATTCGGGAGCGAACCGTTTGACTTCCATTTTTACGCCCCTTCATCGGCGCATAATTGGAATCCGTATATCGGGTAACTCGGTCGGACATATTCGAAGGACAATTACTCTCTTGATTTTCATCGAAAAAATGCAAAATTTTTGTTCAAGTTCAAGCTCTGAATGTCTACTTTCTAAAACATTCAGGCCGCGTCCAAAAATTCCTTACCGTTCAAAAGTTATTGTGGAAACGGTGACCGAAGGTAACTTTTCAACACATTTTCCATGCGATTACGGCTCGTGAATAACAAGGCACTAACGTATTTTTTACCAAAAAATTTATTTTGAGATGATTGACCATGCGATATAGGTAAAATATTTCCAAGCCGAATTCGTGAGCGAATCTTTAGACTTCCATTTTTACGCACCTCCCTCGGCACATAATTGGAATCCGTATTTCAGGTAACTCGTTGGGACAGATTGAAAGGATAATAACTCTCTTGATTTCCATCGAAAAAATACAAAATTTGTGTTCAAATTCAAGCTCTGAATGTTTACTTTCTAAAACATTCAGGCCACATCTAGAAATTCCTTACCGTTCAAAAGTTATTGTCGAAACGGTGACCAAAGGTCACTTTTCAACACATTTTCGAAGCGATTGCGTCTCATGAATAACTTGCCACTAGCGTATTTGATACACAAAATTTTATTTCGAGATGATTGAACACATGGTATAGGAAAAATATTTCCAAGCGAAATTCGGGAGCGAACCGTTTGACTTCCATTTTTACGCCCCTCCATCGGCGCATAATTGGAATCCGTATATCGGGTAACTCGGTTGGACATATTCGAAGGACAATTACTCTCTTGATTTACATCGAAAAAATACAAAATTTGTGTTCAAATTCAAGCTCTAAATGTTTACTTTCTAAAACATTCAGGCCTTATCTAGAAATTCCTTACCGTTCCAAAGTTATTGTCAAAACGGTGACCAAAGGTCAGTTTTCAACACATTTTCTAAGCGATTACGTCTCATGAATAACTTGCCACTAACGTATTTGTTACCCAAAATTTTATTTCGAGATGATTGATCACATGGTATAGGAAAAATATTTCCAAGCCAAATTCGGGAGCGAACCGTTTGACTTCCATTTTTACGCCCCTTCATCGGCGCATAATTGGAATCCGTATATCGGGTAACTCTGTTGGACATATTCGAAGGACAATTACTCTCTTGATTTACATCAAAAAAATACAAAATTTTTGTTCAAGTTCAACCTCTAAATGTCTACTTCTAAAACATTCAGGCCGTGTCCAATAATTCCTTACCGTTCAAAAGTTATTGTGGAAACGGTGACCGAAGGTAACTTTTCAACACATTTTCCATGCGATTACGGCTCGTGAATAACTAGGCACTAACGTAATTTTTACCAAAAATTTTATTTTGAGATGATTGATCACGTGATATAGGTAAAATATTTCCAAGCCGAATTCGTGAGCGAATCTTTAGACTTCCACTTTTACGCCCCTCCCTCGGCACATATTTGGAATCCGTATTTCGGGTAACTCGGTGGGACAGATTGAAAGGATAATAACTCTCTTGATTTCCATCGAAAAAATACAAAATTTGTGTTCAAATTCAAGCTCTAAATGTGTACTTTCTAAAACATTCAAGCCTTATCTAGAAATTCCTTACCGTTCCAAAGTTATTGTCAAAACGGTGACCAAAGGTCAGTTTTCAACACATTTTCTAAGCGATTACGTCTCATGAATAACTTGCCACTAACGTATTTGTTACCCAAAATTTTATTTCGAGATGATTGATCACATGGTATAGGAAAAATATTTCCAAGCCAAATTCGGGAGCGAACCGTTTGACTTCCATTTTTACGCCCCTTCATCGGCGCATAATTGGAATCCGTATATCGGGTAACTCGGTGGGACAGATAGAAAGGATAATAACTCTCTTGATTTCCATCGAAAAAATACAAAATTTGTGTTCAAATTCAAGCTCTAAATGTGTACTTTCTAAAACATTCAGGCCTTATCTAGAAATTCCTTACCGTTCCAAAGTTATTGTCAAAACGGTGACCAAAGGTCAGTTTTCAACACATTTTCTAAGCGATTACGTCTCATGAATAACTTGCCACAAACGTTTTTGTTACCCAAAATTTTATTTTGAGATGATTGATCACATGGTATAGGAAAAATATTTCCAAGCCAAATTTGGGAGCGAACCGTTTGACATCCATTTTTACGCCCCTTCATCGGCGCATAATTGGAATCCGTATATCGGGTAACTCGGTGGGACATATTCGAAGGACAATTACTCTCTTGATTTTCATCAAAAAAATGCAAAATTTTTGTTCAAGTTCAAGCTCTGAATGTCTACTTTCTAAAACATTCAGGCCGCGTCCAAAAATTCCTTACCGTTCAAAAGTTATTGTGGAAACGGTGACCGAAGGTCACTTTTCAACACATTGTCCATGCGATTACGGCTCGTGAATAACTAGGCACTAACGTATTTTTTACCAAAAATTTTATTTTGAGATGATTGACCATGCGATATAGGTAAAATATTTCCAAGCGGAATACGTGAGCGAATCTTTAGACTTCCATTTTTACGCACCTCCCTCGGCACATAATTGGAATCCGTATTTCAGGTAACTCGTTGGGACAGATTGAAAGGATAATAACTCTCTTGATTTCCATCGAAAAAATACAAAATTTGTGTTCAAATTCAAGCTCTGAATGTTTACTTTCTAAAACATTCAGGCCACATCTAGAAATTCCTTACCGTTCAAAAGTTATTGTCGAAACGGTGACCAAAGGTCACTTTTCAACACATTTTCGAAGCGATTGCGTCTCATGAATAACTTGCCACTAGCGTATTTGATACACAAAATTTTATTTCGAGATGATTGAACACATGGTATAGGAAAAATATTTCCAAGCGAAATTCGGGAGCGAACCGTTTGACTTCCATTTTTACGCCCCTCCATCGGCGCATAATTGGAATCCGTATATCGGGTAACTCGGTTGGACATATTCGAAGGACAATTACTCTCTTGATTTACATCGAAAAAATACAAAATTTGTGTTCAAATTCAAGCTCTAAATGTGTACTTTCTAAAACATTCAGGCCTTATCTAGAAATTCCTTACCGTTCCAAAGTTATTGTCAAAACGGTGACCAAAGGTCAGTTTTCAACACATTTTCTAAGCGATTACGTCTCATGAATAACTTGCCACTAACGTATTTGTTACCCAAAATTTTATTTCGAGATGATTGATCACATGGTATAGGAAAAATATTTCCAAGCCAAATTCGGGAGCGAACCGTTTGACTTCCATTTTTACGCCCCTTCATCGGCGCATAATTGGAATCCGTATATCGGGTAACTCTGTTGGACATATTCGAAGGACAATTACTCTCTTGATTTACATCGAAAAAATACAAAATTTTTGTTCAAGTTCAACCTCTAAATGTCTACTTTCTAAAACATTCAGGCCGTGTCCAATAATTCCTTACCGTTCAAAAGTTATTGTGGAAACGGTGACCGAAGGTAACTTTTCAACACATTTTCCATGCGATTACGGCTCGTGAATAACTAGGCACTAACGTAATTTTTACCAAAAATTTTATTTTGAGATGATTGATCACGTGATATAGGTAAAATATTTCCAAGCCGAATTCGTGAGCGAATCTTTAGACTTCCACTTTTACGCCCCTCCCTCGGCACATATTTGGAATCCGTATTTCGGGTAACTCGGTGGGACAGATTGAAAGGATAATAACTCTCTTGATTTCCATCGAAAAAATACAAAATTTGTGTTCAAATTCAAGCTCTAAATGTGTACTTTCTAAAACATTCAGGCCTTATCTAGAAATTCCTTACCGTTCCAAAGTTATTGTCAAAACGGTGACCAAAGGTCAGTTTTCAACACATTTTCTAAGCGATTACGTCTCATGAATAACTTGCCACTAACGTATTTGTTACCCAAAATTTTATTTCGAGATGATTGATCACATGGTATAGGAAAAATATTTCCAAGCCAAATTCGAGAGCGAACCGTTTGACTTCCATTTTTACGCCCCTTCATCGGCGCATAATTGGAATCCGTATATCGGGTAACTCGGTGGGACAGATTGAAAGGATAATAACTCTCTTGATTTCCATCGAAAAAATACAAAATTTGTGTTCAAATTCAAGCTCTAAATGTGTACTTTCTAAAACATTCAGGCCTTATCTAGAAATTCCTTACCGTTCCAAAGTTATTGTCAAAACGGTGACCAAAGGTCAGTTTTCAACACATTTTCTAAGCGATTACGTCTCATGAATAACTTGCCACAAACGTTTTTGTTACCCAAAATTTTATTTTGAGATGATTGATCACATGGTATAGGAAAAATATTTCCAAGCCAAATTCGGGAGCGAACCGTTTGACTTCCATTTTTACGCCCCTTCATCGGCGCATAATTGGAATCCGTATATCGGGTAACTCGGTTGGACATATTCGAAGGACAATTACTCCCTTGATTTTCATCGAAAAAATGCAAAATTTTTGTTCAAGTTCAAGCTCTGAATGTCTACTTTCTAAAACATTCAGGCCGCGTCCAAAAATTCCTTACCGTTCAAAAGTTATTGTGGAAACGGTGACCGAAGGTCACTTTTCAACACATTGTCCATGCGATTACGGCTCGTGAATAACTAGGCACTAACGTATTTTTTACCAAAAATTTTATTTTGAGATGATTGACCATGCGATATAGGTAAAATATTTCCAAGCCGAATACGTGAGCGAATCTTTAGACTTCCATTTTTACGCACCTCCCTCGGCACATAATTGGAATCCGTATTTCAGGTAACTCGTTGGCACAGATTGAAAGGATAATAACTCTCTTGATTTCCATCGAAAAAATACAAAATTTGTGTTCAAATTCAAGCTCTGAATGTTTACTTTCTAAAACATTCGGGCCACATCTAGAAATTCCTTACCGTTCAAAAGTTATTGTCGAAACGGTGACCAAAGGTCACTTTTGAACACATTTTCGAAGCGATTGCGTCTCATGAATAACTTGCCACTAGAGTATTTGATACACAAAATTTTATTTCGAGATGATTGAACACATGGTATAGGAAAAATATTTCCAAGCGAAATTCGGGAGCGAACCGTTTGACTTCCATTTTTACGCCCCTCCATCGGCGCATAATTGGAATCCGTATATCGGGTAACTCGGTTGGACATATTCGAAGGACAATTACTCTCTTGATTTACATCGAAAAAATGCAAAATTTGTGTTCAAATTCAAGCTCTAAATGTGTACTTTCTAAAACATTCAGGCCTTATCTAGAAATTCCTTACCGTTCCAAAGTTATTGTCAAAACGGTGACCAAAGGTCAGTTTTCAACACATTTTCTAAGCGATTACGTCTCATGAATAACTTGCCACTAACGTATTTGTTACCCAAAATTTTATTTCGAGATGATTGATCACATGGTATAGGAAAAATATTTCCAAGCCAAATTCGGGAGCGAACCGTTTGACTTCCATTTTTACGCCCCTTCATCGGCGCATAATTGGAATCCGTATATCGGGTAACTCTGTTGGACATATTCGAAGGACAATTACTCTCTTGATTTACATCGAAAAAATACAAAATTTTTGTTCAAGTTCAACCTCTAAATGTCTACTTTCTAAAACATTCAGGCCGTGTCCAATAATTCCTTACCGTTCAAAAGTTATTGTGGAAACGGTGACCGAAGGTAACTTTTCAACACATTTTCCATGCGATTACGGCTCGTGAATAACTAGGCACTAACGTAATTTTTACCAAAAATTTTATTTTGAGATGATTGATCACGTGATATAGGTAAAACATTTCCAAGCCGAATTCGTGAGCGAATCTTTAGACTTCCACTTTTACGCCCCTCCCTCGGCACATATTTGGAATCCGTATTTCGGGTAACTCGGTGGGACAGATTGAAAGGATAATAACTCTCTTGATTTCCATCGAAAAAATACAAAATTTGTGTTCAAATTCAAGCTCTAAATGTGTACTTTCTAAAACATTCAGGCCTTATCTAGAAATTCCTTACCGTTCCAAAGTTATTGTCAAAACGGTGACCAAAGGTCAGTTTTCAACACATTTTCTAAGCGATTACGTCTCATGAATAACTTGCCACTAACGTATTTGTTACCCAAAATTTTATTTCGAGATGATTGATCACATGGTATAGGAAAAATATTTCCAAGCCAAATTCGGGAGCGAACCGTTTGACTTCCATTTTTACGCCCCTTCATCGGCGCATAATTGGAATCCGTATATCGGGTAACTCGGTGGGACAGATTGAAAGGATAATAACTCTCTTGATTTCCATCGAAAAAATACAAAATTTGTGTTCAAATTCAAGCTCTAAATGTGTACTTTCTAAAACATTCAGGCCTTATCTAGAAATTCCTTACCGTTCCAAAGTTATTGTCAAAACGGTGACCAAAGGTCAGTTTTCAACACATTTTCTAAGCGATTACGTCTCATGAATAACTTGCCACAAACGTTTTTGTTACCCAAAATTTTATTTTGAGATGATTGATCACATGGTATAGGAAAAATATTTCCAAGCCAAATTCGGGAGCGAACCGTTTGACATCCATTTTTACGCCCCTTCATCGGCGCATAATTGGAATCCGTATATCGGGTAACTCGGTTGGACATATTCGAAGGACAATTACTCTCTTGATTTTCATCGAAAAAATGCAAAATTTTTGTTCAAGTTCAAGCTCTGAATGTCTACTTTCTAAAACATTCAGGCCGCGTCCAAAAATTCCTTACCGTTAAAAAGTTATTGTGGAAACGGTGACCGAAGGTCACTTTTCAACACATTGTCCATGCGATTACGGCTCGTGAATAACTAGGCACTAACGTATTTTTTACCAAAAATTTTATTTTGAGATGATTGACCATGCGATATAGGTAAAATATTTCCAAGCCGAATACGTGAGCGAATCTTTAGACTTCCATTTTTACGCACCTCCCTCGGCACATAATTGGAATCCGTATTTCAGGTAACTCGTTGGCACAGATTGAAAGGATAATAACTCTCTTGATTTCCATCGAAAAAATACAAAATTTGTGTTCAAATTCAAGCTCTGAATGTTTACTTTCTAAAACATTCGGGCCACATCTAGAAATTCCTTACCGTTCAAAAGTTATTGTCGAAACGGTGACCAAAGGTCACTTTTGAACACATTTTCGAAGCGATTGCGTCTCATGAATAACTTGCCACTAGAGTATTTGATACACAAAATTTTATTTCGAGATGATTGAACACATGGTATAGGAAAAATATTTCCAAGCGAAATTCGGGAGCGAACCGTTTGACTTCCATTTTTACGCCCCTCCATCGGCGCATAATTGGAATCCGTATATCGGGTAACTCGGTTGGACATATTCGAAGGACAATTACTCTCTTGATTTACATCGAAAAAATGCAAAATTTGTGTTCAAATTCAAGCTCTAAATGTGTACTTTCTAAAACATTCAGGCCTTATCTAGAAATTCCTTACCGTTCCAAAGTTATTGTCAAAACGGTGACCAAAGGTCAGTTTTCAACACATTTTCTAAGCGATTACGTCTCATGAATAACTTGCCACTAACGTATTTGTTACCCAAAATTTTATTTCGAGATGATTGATCACATGGTATAGGAAAAATATTTCCAAGCCAAATTCGGGAGCGAACCGTTTGACTTCCATTTTTACGCCCCTTCATCGGCGCATAATTGGAATCCGTATATCGGGTAACTCTGTTGGACATATTCGAAGGACAATTACTCTCTTGATTTACATCGAAAAAATACAAAATTTTTGTTCAAGTTCAACCTCTAAATGTCTACTTTCTAAAACATTCAGGCCGTGTCCAATAATTCCTTACCGTTCAAAAGTTATTGTGGAAACGGTGACCGAAGGTAACTTTTCAACACATTTTCCATGCGATTACGGCTCGTGAATAACTAGGCACTAACGTAATTTTTACCAAAAATTTTATTTTGAGATGATTGATCACGTGATATAGGTAAAACATTTCCAAGCCGAATTCGTGAGCGAATCTTTAGACTTCCACTTTTACGCCCCTCCCTCGGCACATATTTGGAATCCGTATTTCGGGTAACTCGGTGGGACAGATTGAAAGGATAATAACTCTCTTGATTTCCATCGAAAAAATACAAAATTTGTATTCAAATTCAAGCTCTAAATGTGTACTTTCTAAAACATTCAGGCCTTATCTAGAAATTCCTTACCGTTCCAAAGTTATTGTCAAAACGGTGACCAAAGGTCAGTTTTCAACACATTTTCTAAGCGATTACGTCTCATGAATAACTTGCCACTAACGTATTTGTTACCCAAAATTTTATTTCGAGATGATTGATCACATGGTATAGGAAAAATATTTCCAAGCCAAATTCGGGAGCGAACCGTTTGACTTCCATTTTTACGCCCCTTCATCGGCGCATAATTGGAATCCGTATATCGGGTAACTCGGTGGGACAGATTGAAAGGATAATAACTCTCTTGATTTCCATCGAAAAAATACAAAATTTGTGTTCAAATTCAAGCTCTAAATGTGTACTTTCTAAAACATTCAGGCCTTATCTAGAAATTCCTTACCGTTCCAAAGTTATTGTCAAAACGGCGACCAAAGGTCAGTTTTCAACACATTTTCTAAGCGATTACGTCTCATGAATAACTTGCCACAAACGTTTTTGTTACCCAAAATTTTATTTTGAGATGATTGATCACATGGTATAGGAAAAATATTTCCAAGCCAAATTCGGGAGCGAACCGTTTGACTTCCATTTTTACGCCCCTTCATCGGCGCATAATTGGAATCCGTATATCGGGTAACTCGGTTGGACATATTCGAAGGACAATTACTCTCTTGATTTTCATCGAAAAAATGCAAAATTTTTGTTCAAGTTCAAGCTCTGAATGTCTACTTTCTAAAACATTCAGGCCGCGTCCAAAAATTCCTTACCGTTCAAAAGTTATTGTGGAAACGGTGACCGAAGGTCACTTTTCAACACATTGTCCATGCGATTACGGCTCGTGAATAACTAGGCACTAACGTATTTTTTACCAAAAATTTTATTTTGAGATGATTGACCATGCGATATAGGTAAAATATTTCCAAGCCGAATACGTGAGCGAATCTTTAGACTTCCATTTTTACGCACCTCCCTCGGCACATAATTGGAATCCGTATTTCAGGTAACTCGTTGGGACAGATTGAAAGGATAATAACTCTCTTGATTTCCATCGAAAAAATACAAAATTTGTGTTCAAATTCAAGCTCTGAATGTTTACTTTCTAAAACATTCAGGCCACATCTAGAAATTCCTTACCGTTCAAAAGTTATTGTCGAAACGGTGACCAAAGGTCACTTTTCAACACATTTTCGAAGCGATTGCGTCTCATGAATAACTTGCCACTAGCGTATTTGATACACAAAATTTTATTTCGAGATGATTGAACACATGGTATAGGAAAAATATTTACAAGCGAAATTCGGGAGCGAACCGTTTGACTTCCATTTTTACGCCCCTTCATCGGCGCATAATTGGAATCCGTATATCGGGTAACTCGGTTGGACATATTCGAAGGACAATTACTCTCTTGATTTACATCGAAAAAATACAAAATTTGTGTTCAAATTCAAGCTCTAAATGTGTACTTTCTAAAACATTCAGGCCTTATCTAGAAATTCCTTACCGTTCCAAAGTTATTGTCAAAACGGTGACCAAAGGTCAGTTTTCAACACATTTTCTAAGCGATTACGTCTCATGAATAACTTGCCACTAACGTATTTGTTACCCAAAATTTTATTTCGAGATGATTGATCACATGGTATAGGAAAAATATTTCCAAGCCAAATTCGGGAGCGAACCGTTTGACTTCCATTTTTACGCCCCTTCATCGGCGCATAATTGGAATCCGTATATCGGGTAACTCTGTTGGACATATTCGAAGGACAATTACTCTCTTGATTTACATCGAAAAAATACAAAATTTTTGTTCAAGTTCAACCTCTAAATGTCTACTTTCTAAAACATTCAGGCCGTGTCCAATAATTCCTTACCGTTCAAAAGTTATTGTGGAAACGGTGACCGAAGGTAACTTTTCAACACATTTTCCATGCGATTACGGCTCGTGAATAACTAGGCACTAACGTAATTTTTACCAAAAATTTTATTTTGAGATGATTGATCACGTGATATAGGTAAAATATTTCCAAGCCGAATTCGTGAGCGAATCTTTAGACTTCCACTTTTACGCCCCTCCCTCGGCACATATTTGGAATCCGTATTTCGGGTAACTCGGTGGGACAGATTGAAAGGATAATAACTCTCTTGATTTCCATCGAAAAAATACAAAATTTGTGTTCAAATTCAAGCTCTAAATGTGTACTTTCTAAAACATTCAGGCCTTATCTAGAAATTCCTTACCGTTCCAAAGTTATTGTCAAAACGGTGACCAAAGGTCAGTTTTCAACACATTTTCTAAGCGATTACGTCTCATGAATAACTTGCCACTAACGTATTTGTTACCCAAAATTTTATTTCGAGATGATTGATCACATGGTATAGGAAAAATATTTCCAAGCCAAATTCGAGAGCGAACCGTTTGACTTCCATTTTTACGCCCCTTCATCGGCGCATAATTGGAATCCGTATATCGGGTAACTCGGTGGGACAGATTGAAAGGATAATAACTCTCTTGATTTCCATCGAAAAAATACAAAATTTGTGTTCAAATTCAAGCTCTAAATGTGTACTTTCTAAAACATTCAGGCCTTATCTAGAAATTCCTTACCGTTCCAAAGTTATTGTCAAAACGGTGACCAAAGGTCAGTTTTCAACACATTTTCTAAGCGATTACGTCTCATGAATAACTTGCCACAAACGTTTTTGTTACCCAAAATTTTATTTTGAGATGATTGATCACATGGTATAGGAAAAATATTTCCAAGCCAAATTCGGGAGCGAACCGTTTGACTTCCATTTTTACGCCCCTTCATCGGCGCATAATTGGAATCCGTATATCGGGTAACTCGGTTGGACATATTCGAAGGACAATTACTCCCTTGATTTTCATCGAAAAAATGCAAAATTTTTGTTCAAGTTCAAGCTCTGAATGTCTACTTTCTAAAACATTCAGGCCGCGTCCAAAAATTCCTTACCGTTCAAAAGTTATTGTGGAAACGGTGACCGAAGGTCACTTTTCAACACATTGTCCATGCGATTACGGCTCGTGAATAACTAGGCACTAACGTATTTTTTACCAAAAATTTTATTTTGAGATGATTGACCATGCGATATAGGTAAAATATTTCCAAGCCGAATACGTGAGCGAATCTTTAGACTTCCATTTTTACGCACCTCCCTCGGCACATAATTGGAATCCGTATTTCAGGTAACTCGTTGGCACAGATTGAAAGGATAATAACTCTCTTGATTTCCATCGAAAAAATACAAAATTTGTGTTCAAATTCAAGCTCTGAATGTTTACTTTCTAAAACATTCGGGCCACATCTAGAAATTCCTTACCGTTCAAAAGTTATTGTCGAAACGGTGACCAAAGGTCACTTTTGAACACATTTTCGAAGCGATTGCGTCTCATGAATAACTTGCCACTAGAGTATTTGATACACAAAATTTTATTTCGAGATGATTGAACACATGGTATAGGAAAAATATTTCCAAGCGAAATTCGGGAGCGAACCGTTTGACTTCCATTTTTACGCCCCTCCATCGGCGCATAATTGGAATCCGTATATCGGGTAACTCGGTTGGACATATTCGAAGGACAATTACTCTCTTGATTTACATCGAAAAAATGCAAAATTTGTGTTCAAATTCAAGCTCTAAATGTGTACTTTCTAAAACATTCAGGCCTTATCTAGAAATTCCTTACCGTTCCAAAGTTATTGTCAAAACGGTGACCAAAGGTCAGTTTTCAACACATTTTCTAAGCGATTACGTCTCATGAATAACTTGCCACTAACGTATTTGTTACCCAAAATTTTATTTCGAGATGATTGATCACATGGTATAGGAAAAATATTTCCAAGCCAAATTCGGGAGCGAACCGTTTGACTTCCATTTTTACGCCCCTTCATCGGCGCATAATTGGAATCCGTATATCGGGTAACTCTGTTGGACATATTCGAAGGACAATTACTCTCTTGATTTACATCGAAAAAATACAAAATTTTTGTTCAAGTTCAACCTCTAAATGTCTACTTTCTAAAACATTCAGGCCGTGTCCAATAATTCCTTACCGTTCAAAAGTTATTGTGGAAACGGTGACCGAAGGTAACTTTTCAACACATTTTCCATGCGATTACGGCTCGTGAATAACTAGGCACTAACGTAATTTTTACCAAAAATTTTATTTTGAGATGATTGATCACGTGATATAGGTAAAACATTTCCAAGCCGAATTCGTGAGCGAATCTTTAGACTTCCACTTTTACGCCCCTCCCTCGGCACATATTTGGAATCCGTATTTCGGGTAACTCGGTGGGACAGATTGAAAGGATAATAACTCTCTTGATTTCCATCGAAAAAATACAAAATTTGTGTTCAAATTCAAGCTCTAAATGTGTACTTTCTAAAACATTCAGGCCTTATCTAGAAATTCCTTACCGTTCCAAAGTTATTGTCAAAACGGTGACCAAAGGTCAGTTTTCAACACATTTTCTAAGCGATTACGTCTCATGAATAACTTGCCACTAACGTATTTGTTACCCAAAATTTTATTTCGAGATGATTGATCACATGGTATAGGAAAAATATTTCCAAGCCAAATTCGGGAGCGAACCGTTTGACTTCCATTTTTACGCCCCTTCATCGGCGCATAATTGGAATCCGTATATCGGGTAACTCGGTGGGACAGATTGAAAGGATAATAACTCTCTTGATTTCCATCGAAAAAATACAAAATTTGTGTTCAAATTCAAGCTCTAAATGTGTACTTTCTAAAACATTCAGGCCTTATCTAGAAATTCCTTACCGTTCCAAAGTTATTGTCAAAACGGTGACCAAAGGTCAGTTTTCAACACATTTTCTAAGCGATTACGTCTCATGAATAACTTGCCACAAACGTTTTTGTTACCCAAAATTTTATTTTGAGATGATTGATCACATGGTATAGGAAAAATATTTCCAAGCCAAATTCGGGAGCGAACCGTTTGACATCCATTTTTACGCCCCTTCATCGGCGCATAATTGGAATCCGTATATCGGGTAACTCGGTTGGACATATTCGAAGGACAATTACTCTCTTGATTTTCATCGAAAAAATGCAAAATTTTTGTTCAAGTTCAAGCTCTGAATGTCTACTTTCTAAAACATTCAGGCCGCGTCCAAAAATTCCTTACCGTTAAAAAGTTATTGTGGAAACGGTGACCGAAGGTCACTTTTCAACACATTGTCCATGCGATTACGGCTCGTGAATAACTAGGCACTAACGTATTTTTTACCAAAAATTTTATTTTGAGATGATTGACCATGCGATATAGGTAAAATATTTCCAAGCCGAATACGTGAGCGAATCTTTAGACTTCCATTTTTACGCACCTCCCTCGGCACATAATTGGAATCCGTATTTCAGGTAACTCGTTGGCACAGATTGAAAGGATAATAACTCTCTTGATTTCCATCGAAAAAATACAAAATTTGTGTTCAAATTCAAGCTCTGAATGTTTACTTTCTAAAACATTCGGGCCACATCTAGAAATTCCTTACCGTTCAAAAGTTATTGTCGAAACGGTGACCAAAGGTCACTTTTGAACACATTTTCGAAGCGATTGCGTCTCATGAATAACTTGCCACTAGAGTATTTGATACACAAAATTTTATTTCGAGATGATTGAACACATGGTATAGGAAAAATATTTCCAAGCGAAATTCGGGAGCGAACCGTTTGACTTCCATTTTTACGCCCCTCCATCGGCGCATAATTGGAATCCGTATATCGGGTAACTCGGTTGGACATATTCGAAGGACAATTACTCTCTTGATTTACATCGAAAAAATGCAAAATTTGTGTTCAAATTCAAGCTCTAAATGTGTACTTTCTAAAACATTCAGGCCTTATCTAGAAATTCCTTACCGTTCCAAAGTTATTGTCAAAACGGTGACCAAAGGTCAGTTTTCAACACATTTTCTAAGCGATTACGTCTCATGAATAACTTGCCACTAACGTATTTGTTACCCAAAATTTTATTTCGAGATGATTGATCACATGGTATAGGAAAAATATTTCCAAGCCAAATTCGGGAGCGAACCGTTTGACTTCCATTTTTACGCCCCTTCATCGGCGCATAATTGGAATCCGTATATCGGGTAACTCTGTTGGACATATTCGAAGGACAATTACTCTCTTGATTTACATCGAAAAAATACAAAATTTTTGTTCAAGTTCAACCTCTAAATGTCTACTTTCTAAAACATTCAGGCCGTGTCCAATAATTCCTTACCGTTCAAAAGTTATTGTGGAAACGGTGACCGAAGGTAACTTTTCAACACATTTTCCATGCGATTACGGCTCGTGAATAACTAGGCACTAACGTAATTTTTACCAAAAATTTTATTTTGAGATGATTGATCACGTGATATAGGTAAAACATTTCCAAGCCGAATTCGTGAGCGAATCTTTAGACTTCCACTTTTACGCCCCTCCCTCGGCACATATTTGGAATCCGTATTTCGGGTAACTCGGTGGGACAGATTGAAAGGATAATAACTCTCTTGATTTCCATCGAAAAAATACAAAATTTGTATTCAAATTCAAGCTCTAAATGTGTACTTTCTAAAACATTCAGGCCTTATCTAGAAATTCCTTACCGTTCCAAAGTTATTGTCAAAACGGTGACCAAAGGTCAGTTTTCAACACATTTTCTAAGCGATTACGTCTCATGAATAACTTGCCACTAACGTATTTGTTACCCAAAATTTTATTTCGAGATGATTGATCACATGGTATAGGAAAAATATTTCCAAGCCAAATTCGGGAGCGAACCGTTTGACTTCCATTTTTACGCCCCTTCATCGGCGCATAATTGGAATCCGTATATCGGGTAACTCGGTGGGACAGATTGAAAGGATAATAACTCTCTTGATTTCCATCGAAAAAATACAAAATTTGTGTTCAAATTCAAGCTCTAAATGTGTACTTTCTAAAACATTCAGGCCTTATCTAGAAATTCCTTACCGTTCCAAAGTTATTGTCAAAACGGCGACCAAAGGTCAGTTTTCAACACATTTTCTAAGCGATTACGTCTCATGAATAACTTGCCACAAACGTTTTTGTTACCCAAAATTTTATTTTGAGATGATTGATCACATGGTATAGGAAAAATATTTCCAAGCCAAATTCGGGAGCGAACCGTTTGACTTCCATTTTTACGCCCCTTCATCGGCGCATAATTGGAATCCGTATATCGGGTAACTCGGTTGGACATATTCGAAGGACAATTACTCTCTTGATTTTCATCGAAAAAATGCAAAATTTTTGTTCAAGTTCAAGCTCTGAATGTCTACTTTCTAAAACATTCAGGCCGCGTCCAAAAATTCCTTACCGTTCAAAAGTTATTGTGGAAACGGTGACCGAAGGTCACTTTTCAACACATTGTCCATGCGATTACGGCTCGTGAATAACTAGGCACTAACGTATTTTTTACCAAAAATTTTATTTTGAGATGATTGACCATGCGATATAGGTAAAATATTTCCAAGCCGAATACGTGAGCGAATCTTTAGACTTCCATTTTTACGCACCTCCCTCGGCACATAATTGGAATCCGTATTTCAGGTAACTCGTTGGGACAGATTGAAAGGATAATAACTCTCTTGATTTCCATCGAAAAAATACAAAATTTGTGTTCAAATTCAAGCTCTGAATGTTTACTTTCTAAAACATTCAGGCCACATCTAGAAATTCCTTACCGTTCAAAAGTTATTGTCGAAACGGTGACCAAAGGTCACTTTTCAACACATTTTCGAAGCGATTGCGTCTCATGAATAACTTGCCACTAGCGTATTTGATACACAAAATTTTATTTCGAGATGATTGAACACATGGTATAGGAAAAATATTTACAAGCGAAATTCGGGAGCGAACCGTTTGACTTCCATTTTTACGCCCCTTCATCGGCGCATAATTGGAATCCGTATATCGGGTAACTCGGTTGGACATATTCGAAGGACAATTACTCTCTTGATTTACATCGAAAAAATACAAAATTTGTGTTCAAATTCAAGCTCTAAATGTGTACTTTCTAAAACATTCAGGCCTTATCTAGAAATTCCTTACCGTTCCAAAGTTATTGTCAAAACGGTGACCAAAGGTCAGTTTTCAACACATTTTCTAAGCGATTACGTCTCATGAATAACTTGCCACTAACGTATTTGTTACCCAAAATTTTATTTCGAGATGATTGATCACATGGTATAGGAAAAATATTTCCAAGCCAAATTCGGGAGCGAACCGTTTGACTTCCATTTTTACGCCCCTTCATCGGCGCATAATTGGAATCCGTATATCGGGTAACTCTGTTGGACATATTCGAAGGACAATTACTCTCTTGATTTACATCGAAAAAATACAAAATTTTTGTTCAAGTTCAACCTCTAAATGTCTACTTTCTAAAACATTCAGGCCGTGTCCAATAATTCCTTACCGTTCAAAAGTTATTGTGGAAACGGTGACCGAAGGTAACTTTTCAACACATTTTCCATGCGATTACGGCTCGTGAATAACTAGGCACTAACGTAATTTTTACCAAAAATTTTATTTTGAGATGATTGATCACGTGATATAGGTAAAATATTTCCAAGCCGAATTCGTGAGCGAATCTTTAGACTTCCACTTTTACGCCCCTCCCTCGGCACATATTTGGAATCCGTATTTCGGGTAACTCGGTGGGACAGATTGAAAGGATAATAACTCTCTTGATTTCCATCGAAAAAATACAAAATTTGTGTTCAAATTCAAGCTCTAAATGTGTACTTTCTAAAACATTCAGGCCTTATCTAGAAATTCCTTACCGTTCCAAAGTTATTGTCAAAACGGTGACCAAAGGTCAGTTTTCAACACATTTTCTAAGCGATTACGTCTCATGAATAACTTGCCACTAACGTATTTGTTACCCAAAATTTTATTTCGAGATGATTGATCACATGGTATAGGAAAAATATTTCCAAGCCAAATTCGGGAGCGAACCGTTTGACTTCCATTTTTACGCCCCTTCATCGGCGCATAATTGGAATCCGTATATCGGGTAACTCGGTGGGACAGATTGAAAGGATAATAACTCTCTTGATTTCCATCGAAAAAATACAAAATTTGTGTTCAAATTCAAGCTCTAAATGTGTACTTTCTAAAACATTCAGGCCTTATCTAGAAATTCCTTACCGTTCCAAAGTTATTGTCAAAACGGTGACCAAAGGTCAGTTTTCAACACATTTTCTAAGCGATTACGTCTCATGAATAACTTGCCACAAACGTTTTTGTTACCCAAAATTTTATTTTGAGATGATTGATCACATGGTATAGGAAAAATATTTCCAAGCCAAATTCGGGAGCGAACCGTTTGACTTCCATTTTTACGCCCCTTCATCGGCGCATAATTGGAATCCGTATATCGGGTAACTCGGTTGGACATATTCGAAGGACAATTACTCTCTTGATTTTCATCGAAAAAATGCAAAATTTTTGTTCAAGTTCAAGCTCTGAATGTCTACTTTCTAAAACATTCAGGCCGCGTCCAAAAATTCCTTACCGTTCAAAAGTTATTGTGGAAACGGTGACCGAAGGTCACTTTTCAACACATTGTCCATGCGATTACGGCTCGTGAATAACTAGGCACTAACGTATTTTTTACCAAAAATTTTATTTTGAGATGATTGACCATGCGATATAGGTAAAATATTTCCAAGCCGAATACGTGAGCGAATCTTTAGACTTCCATTTTTACGCACCTCCCTCGGCACATAATTGGAATCCGTATTTCGGGTAACTCGTTGGGACAGATTGAAAGGATAATAACTCTCTTGATTTCCATCGAAAAAATACAAAATTTGTGTTCAAATTCAAGCTCTGAATGTTTACTTTCTAAAACATTCAGGCCACATCTAGAAATTCCTTACCGTTCAAAAGTTATTGTCGAAACGGTGACCAAAGGTCACTTTTCAACACATTTTCGAAGCGATTGCGTCTCATGAATAACTTGCCACTAGCGTATTTGATACACAAAATTTTATTTCGAGATGATTGAACACATGGTATAGGAAAAATATTTCCAAGCGAAATTCGGGAGCGAACCGTTTGACTTCCATTTTTACGCCCCTCCATCGGCGCATAATTGGAATCCGTATATCGGGTAACTCGGTTGGACATATTCGAAGGACAATTACTCTCTTGATTTACATCGAAAAAATACAACATTTGTGTTCAAATTCAAGCTCTAAATGTGTACTTTCTAAAACATTCAGGCCTTATCTAGAAATTCCTTACCGTTCCAAAGTTATTGTCAAAACGGTGACCAAAGGTCAGTTTTCAACACATTTTCTAAGCGATTACGTCTCATGAATAACTTGCCACTAACGTATTTGTTACCCAAAATTTTATTTCGAGATGATTGATCACATGGTATAGGAAAAATATTTCCAAGCCAAATTCGGGAGCGAACCGTTTGACTTCCATTTTTACGCCCCTTCATCGGCGCATAATTGGAATCCGTATATCGGGTAACTCTGTTGGACATATTCGAAGGACAATTACTCTCTTGATTTACATCGAAAAAATACAAAATTTTTGTTCAAGTTCAACCTCTAAATGTCTACTTTCTAAAACATTCAGGCCGTGTCCAATAATTCCTTACCGTTCAAAAGTTATTGTGGAAACGGTGACCGAAGGTAACTTTTCAACACATTTTCCATGCGATTACGGCTCGTGAATAACTAGGCACTAACGTAATTTTTACCAAAAATTTTATTTTGAGATGATTGATCACGTGATATAGGTAAAATATTTCCAAGCCGAATTCGTGAGCGAATCTTTAGACTTCCACTTTTACGCCCCTCCCTCGGCACATATTTGGAATCCGTATTTCGGGTAACTCGGTGGGACAGATTGAAAGGATAATAACTCTCTTGATTTCCATCGAAAAAATATAAAATTTGTGTTCAAATTCAAGCTCTAAATGTGTACTTTCTAAAACATTCAGGCCTTATCTAGAAATTCCTTACCGTTCCAAAGTTATTGTCAAAACGGTGACCAAAGGTCAGTTTTCAACACATTTTCTAAGCGATTACGTCTCATGAATAACTTGCCACTAACGTATTTGTTACCCAAAATTTTATTTCGAGATGATTGATCACATGGTATAGGAAAAATATTTCCAAGCCAAATTCGGGAGCGAACCGTTTGACTTCCATTTTTACGCCCCTTCATCGGCGCATAATTGGAATCCGTATATCGGGTAACTCTGTTGGACATATTCGAAGGACAATTACTCTCTTGATTTACATCGAAAAAATACAAAATTTTTGTTCAAGTTCAACCTCTAAATGTCTACTTTCTAAAACATTCAGGCCGTGTCCAATAATTCCTTACCGTTCAAAAGTTATTGTGGAAACGGTGACCGAAGGTAACTTTTCAACACATTTTCCATGCGATTACGGCTCGTGAATAACTAGGCACTAACGTAATTTTTACCAAAAATTTTATTTTGAGATGATTGATCACGTGATATAGGTAAAATATTTCCAAGCCGAATTCGTGAGCGAATCTTTAGACTTCCACTTTTACGCCCCTCCCTCGGCACATATTTGGAATCCGTATTTCGGGTAACTCGGTGGGACAGATTGAAAGGATAATAACTCTCTTGATTTCCATCGAAAAAATACAAAATTTGTGTTCAAATTCAAGCTCTAAATGTGTACTTTCTAAAACATTCAGGCCTTATCTAGAAATTCCTTACCGTTCCAAAGTTATTGTCAAAACGGTGACCAAAGGTCAGTTTTCAACACATTTTCTAAGCGATTACGTCTCATGAATAACTTGCCACTAACGTATTTGTTACCCAAAATTTTATTTCGAGATGATTGATCACATGGTATAGGAAAAATATTTCCAAGCCAAATTCGGGAGCGAACCGTTTGACTTCCATTTTTACGCCCCTTCATCGGCGCATAATTGGAATCCGTATATCGGGTAACTCGGTGGGACAGATTGAAAGGATAATAACTCTCTTGATTTCCATCGAAAAAATACAAAATTTGTGTTCAAATTCAAGCTCTAAATGTGTACTTTCTAAAACATTCAGGCCTTATCTAGAAATTCCTTACCGTTCCAAAGTTATTGTCAAAACGGTGACCAAAGGTCAGTTTTCAACACATTTTCTAAGCGATTACGTCTCATGAATAACTTGCCACAAACGTTTTTGTTACCCAAAATTTTATTTTGAGATGATTGATCACATGGTATAGGAAAAATATTTCCAAGCCAAATTCGGGAGCGAACCGTTTGACTTCCATTTTTACGCCCCTTCATCGGCGCATAATTGGAATCCGTATATCGGGTAACTCGGTTGGACATATTCGAAGGACAATTACTCTCTTGATTTTCATCGAAAAAATGCAAAATTTTTATTCAAGTTCAAGCTCTGAATGTCTACTTTCTAAAACATTCAGGCCGCGTCCAAAAATTCCTTACCGTTCAAAAGTTATTGTGGAAACGGTGACCGAAGGTCACTTTTCAACACATTGTCCATGCGATTACGGCTCGTGAATAACTAGGCACTAACGTATTTTTTACCAAAAATTTTATTTTGAGATGATTGACCATGAGATATAGGTAAAATATTTCCAAGCCGAATACGTGAGCGAATCTTTAGACTTCCATTTTTACGCACCTCCCTCGGCACATAATTGGAATCCGTATTTCAGGTAACTCGTTGGGACAGATTGAAAGGATAATAACTCTCTTGATTTCCATCGAAAAAATACAAAATTTGTGTTCAAATTCAAGCTCTGAATGTTTACTTTCTAAAACATTCAGGCCACATCTAGAAATTCCTTACCGTTCAAAAGTTATTGTCGAAACGGTGACCAAAGGTCACTTTTCAACACATTTTCGAAGCGATTGCGTCTCATGAATAACTTGCCACTAGCGTATTTGATACACAAAATTTTATTTCGAGATGATTGAACACATGGTATAGGAAAAATATTTCCAAGCGAAATTCGGGAGCGAACCGTTTGACTTCAATTTTTACGCCCCTCCATCGGCGCATAATTGGAATCCGTATATCGGGTAACTCGGTTGGACATATTCGAAGGACAATTACTCTCTTGATTTACATCGAAAAAATACAAAATTTGTGTTCAAATTCAAGCTCTAAATGTGTACTTTCTAAAACATTCAGGCCTTATCTAGAAATTCCTTACCGTTCCAAAGTTATTGTCAAAACGGTGACCAAAGGTCAGTTTTCAACACATTTTCTAAGCGATTACGTCTCATGAATAACTTGCCACTAACGTATTTGTTACCCAAAATTTTATTTCGAGATGATTGATCACATGGTATAGGAAAAATATTTCCAAGCCAAATTCGGGAGCGAACCGTTTGACTTCCATTTTTACGCCCCTTCATCGGCTCATAATTGGAATCCGTATATCGGGTAACTCTGTTGGACATATTCGAAGGACAATTACTCTCTTGATTTACATCGAAAAAATACAAAATTTTTGTTCAAGTTCAACCTCTAAATGTCTACTTTCTAAAACATTCAGGCCGTGTCCAATAATTCCTTACCGTTCAAAAGTTATTGTGGAAACGGTGACCGAAGGTAACTTTTCAACACATTTTCCATGCGATTACGGCTCGTGAATAACTAGGCACTAACGTAATTTTTACCAAAAATTTTATTTTGAGATGATTGATCACGTGATATAGGTAAAATATTTCCAAGCCGAATTCGTGAGCGAATCTTTAGACTTCCACTTTTACGCCCCTCCCTCGGCACATATTTGGAATCCGTATTTCGGGTAACTCGGTGGGACAGATTGAAAGGATAATAACTCTCTTGATTTCCATCGAAAAAATACAAAATTTGTGTTCAAATTCAAGCTCTAAATGTGTACTTTCTAAAACATTCAGGCCTTATCTAGAAATTCCTTACCGTTCCAAAGTTATTGTCAAAACGGTGACCAAAGGTCAGTTTTTAACACATTTTCTAAGCGATTACGTCTCATGAATAACTTGCCACTAACGTATTTGTTACCCAAAATTTTATTTCGAGATGATTGATCACATGGTATAGGAAAAATATTTCCAAGCCAAATTCGGGAGCCAACCGTTTGACTTCCATTTTTACGCCCCTTCATCGGCGCATAATTGGAATCCGTATATCGGGTAACTCGGTGGGACAGATTGAAAGGATAATAACTCTCTTGATTTCCATCGAAAAAATACAAAATTTGTGTTCAAATTCAAGCTCTAAATGTGTACTTTCTAAAACATTCAGGCCTTATCTAGAAATTCCTTACCGTTCCAAAGTTATTGTCAAAACGGTGACCAAAGGTCAGTTTTCAACACATTTTCTAAGCGATTACGTCTCATGAATAACTTGCCACAAACGTTTTTGTTACCCAAAATTTTATTTTGAGATGATTGATCACATGGTATAGGAAAAATATTTCCAAGCCAAATTCGGGAGCGAACCGTTTGACTTCCATTTTTACGCCCCTTCATCGGCGCATAATTGGAATCCGTATATCGGGTAACTCGGTTGGACATATTCGAACGACAATTACTCTCTTGATTTTCATCGAAAAAATGCAAAATTTTTGTTCAAGTTCAAGCTCTGAATGTCTACTTTCTAAAACATTCAGGCCGCGTCCAAAAATTCCTTACCGTTCAAAAGTTATTGTGGAAACGGTGACCGAAGGTCACTTTTCAACACATTGTCCATGCGATTACGGCTCGTGAATAACTAGGCACTAACGTATTTTTTACCAAAAATTTTATTTTGAGATGATTGACCATGCGATATAGGTAAAATATTTCCAAGCCGAATACGTGAGCGAATCTTTAGACTTCCATTTTTACGCACCTCCCTCGGCACATAATTGGAATCCGTATTTCGGGTAACTCGTTGGGACAGATTGAAAGGATAATAACTCTCTTGATTTCCATCGAAAAAATACAAAATTTGTGTTCAAATTCAAGCTCTGAATGTTTACTTTCTAAAACATTCAGGCCACATCTAGAAATTCCTTACCGTTCAAAAGTTATTGTCGAAACGGTGACCAAAGGTCACTTTTCAACACATTTTCGAAGCGATTGCGTCTCATGAATAACTTGCCACTAGCGTATTTGATACACAAAATTTTATTTCGAGATGATTGAACACATGGTATAGGAAAAATATTTCCAAGCGAAATTCGGGAGCGAACCGTTTGACTTCCATTTTTACGCCCCTCCATCGGCGCATAATTGGAATCCGTATATCGGGTAACTCGGTTGGACATATTCGAAGGACAATTACTCTCTTGATTTACATCGAAAAAATACAACATTTGTGTTCAAATTCAAGCTCTAAATGTGTACTTTCTAAAACATTCAGGCCTTATCCAGAAATTCCTTACCGTTCCAAAGTTATTGTCAAAACGGTGACCAAAGGTCAGTTTTCAACACATTTTCTAAGCGATTACGTCTCATGAATAACTTGCCACTAACGTATTTGTTACCCAAAATTTTATTTCGAGATGATTGATCACATGGTATAGGAAAAATATTTCCAAGCCAAATTCGGGAGCGAACCGTTTGACTTCCATTTTTACGCCCCTTCATCGGCGCATAATTGGAATCCGTATATCGGGTAACTCTGTTGGACATATTCGAAGGACAATTACTCTCTTGATTTACATCGAAAAAATACAAAATTTTTGTTCAAGTTCAACCTCTAAATGTCTACTTTCTAAAACATTCAGGCCGTGTCCAATAATTCCTTACCGTTCAAAAGTTATTGTGGAAACGGTGACCGAAGGTAACTTTTCAACACATTTTCCATGCGATTACGGCTCGTGAATAACTAGGCACTAACGTAATTTTTACCAAAAATTTTATTTTGAGATGATTGATCACGTGATATAGGTAAAATATTTCCAAGCCGAATTCGTGAGCGAATCTTTAGACTTCCACTTTTACGCCCCTCCCTCGGCACATATTTGGAATCCGTATTTCGGGTAACTCGGTGGGACAGATTGAAAGGATAATAACTCTCTTGATTTCCATCGAAAAAATACAACATTTGTGTTCAAATTCAAGCTCTAAATGTGTACTTTCTAAAACATTCAGGCCTTATCTAGAAATTCCTTACCGTTCCAAAGTTATTGTCAAAACGGTGACCAAAGGTCAGTTTTCAACACATTTTCTAAGCGATTACGTCTCATGAATAACTTGCCACTAACGTATTTGTTACCCAAAATTTTATTTCGAGATGATTGATCACATGGTATAGGAAAAATATTTCCAAGCCAAATTCGGGAGCGAACCGTTTGACTTCCATTTTTACGCCCCTTCATCGGCGCATAATTGGAATCCGTATATCGGGTAACTCTGTTGGACATATTCGAAGGACAATTACTCTCTTGATTTACATCGAAAAAATACAAAATTTTTGTTCAAGTTCAACCTCTAAATGTCTACTTTCTAAAACATTCAGGCCGTGTCCAATAATTCCTTACCGTTCAAAAGTTATTGTGGAAACGGTGACCGAAGGTAACTTTTCAACACATTTTCCATGGGATTACGGCTCGTGAATAACTAGGCACTAACGTAATTTTTACCAAAAATTTTATTTTGAGATGATTGATCACGTGATATAGGTAAAATATTTCCAAGCCGAATTCGTGAGCGAATCTTTAGACTTCCACTTTTACGCCCCTCCCTCGGCACATATTTGGAATCCGTATTTCGGGTAACTCGGTGGGACAGATTGAAAGGATAATAACTCTCTTGATTTCCATCGAAAAAATACAAAATTTGTGTTCAAATTCAAGCTCTAAATGTGTACTTTCTAAAACAGTCAGGCCTTATCTAGAAATTCCTTACCGTTCCAAAGTTATTGTCAAAACGGTGACCAAAGGTCAGTTTTCAACACATTTTCTAAGCGATTACGTCTCATGAATAACTTGCCACTAACGTATTTGTTACCCAAAATTTTATTTCGAGATGATTGATCACATGGTATAGGAAAAATATTTCCAAGCCAAATTCGGGAGCGAACCGTTTGACTTCCATTTTTACGCCCCTTCATCGGCGCATAATTGGAATCCGTATATCGGGTAACTCGGTGGGACAGATTGAAAGGATAATAACTCTCTTGATTTCCATCGAAAAAATACAAAATTTGTGTTCAAATTCAAGCTCTAAATGTGTACTTTCTAAAACATTCAGGCCTTATCTAGAAATTCCTTACCGTTCCAAAGTTATTGTCAAAACGGTGACCAAAGGTCAGTTTTCAACACATTTTCTAAGCGATTACGTCTCATGAATAACTTGCCACAAACGTTTTTGTTACCCAAATTTTATTTTGAGATGATTGATCACATGGTATAGGAAAAATATTTCCAAGCCAAATTCGGGAGCGAACCGTTTGACTTCCATTTTTACGCCCCTTCATCGGCGCATAATTGGAATCCGTATATCGGGTAACTCGGTTGGACATATTCGAACGACAATTACTCTCTTGATTTTCATCGAAAAAATGCAAAATTTTTGTTCAAGTTCAAGCTCTGAATGTCTACTTTCTAAAACATTCAGGCCGCGTCCAAAAATTCCTTACCGTTCAAAAGTTATTGTGGAAACGGTGACCGAAGGTCACTTTTCAACACATTGTCCATGCGATTACGGCTCGTGAATAACTAGGCACTAACGTATTTTTTACCAAAAATTTTATTTTGAGATGATTGACCATGCGATATAGGTAAAATATTTCCAAGCCGAATACGTGAGCGAATCTTTAGACTTCCATTTTTACGCACCTCCCTCGGCACATAATTGGAATCCGTATTTCAGGTAACTCGTTGGGACAGATTGAAAGGATAATAACTCTCTTGATTTCCATCGAAAAAATACAAAATTTGTGTTCAAATTCAAGCTCTGAATGTTTACTTTCTAAAACATTCAGGCCACATCTAGAAATTCCTTACCGTTCAAAAGTTATTGTCGAAACGGTGACCAAAGGTCACTTTTCAACACATTTTCGAAGCGATTGCGTCTCATGAATAACTTGCCACTAGCGTATTTGATACACAAAATTTTATTTCGAGATGATTGAACACATGGTATAGGAAAAATATTTCCAAGCGAAATTCGGGAGCGATCCATTTGACTTCCATTTTTACGCCCCTCCATCGGCGCATAATTGGAATCCGTATATCGGGTAACTCGGTTGGACATATTCGAAGGACAATTACTCTCTTGATTTACATCGAAAAAATACAAAATTTGTGTTCAAATTCAAGCTCTAAATGTGTACTTTCTAAAACATTCAGGCCTTATCTAGAAATTCCTTACCGTTCCAAAGTTATTGTCAAAACGGTGACCAAAGGTCAGTTTTCAACACATTTTCTAAGCGATTACGTCTCATGAATAACTTGCCACTAACGTATTTGTTACCCAAAATTTTATTTCGAGATGATTGATCACATGGTATAGGAAAAATATTTCCAAGCCAAATTCGGGAGCGAACCGTTTGACTTCCATTTTTACGCCCCTTCATCGGCGCATAATTGGAATCCGTATATCGGGTAACTCTGTTGGACATATTCGAAGGACAATTACTCTCTTGATTTACATCGAAAAAATACAAAATTTTTGTTCAAGTTCAACCTCTAAATGTCTACTTTCTAAAACATTCAGGCCGTGTCCAATAATTCCTTACCGTTCAAAAGTTATTGTGGAAACGGTGACCGAAGGTAACTTTTCAACACATTTTCCATGGGATTACGGCTCGTGAATAACTAGGCACTAACGTAATTTTTACCAAAAATTTTATTTTGAGATGATTGATCACGTGATATAGGTAAAATATTTCCAAGCCGAATTCGTGAGCGAATCTTTAGACTTCCACTTTTACGCCCCTCCCTCGGCACATATTTGGAATCCGTATTTCGGGTAACTCGGTGGGACAGATTGAAAGGATAATAACTCTCTTGATTTCCATCGAAAAAATACAAAATTTGTGTTCAAATTCAAGCTCTAAATGTGTACTTTCTAAAACAGTCAGGCCTTATCTAGAAATTCCTTACCGTTCCAAAGTTATTGTCAAAACGGTGACCAAAGGTCAGTTTTCAACACATTTTCTAAGCGATTACGTCTCATGAATAACTTGCCACTAACGTATTTGTTACCCAAAATTTTATTTCGAGATGATTGATCACATGGTATAGGAAAAATATTTCCAAGCCAAATTCGGGAGCGAACCGTTTGACTTCCATTTTTACGCCCCTTCATCGGCGCATAATTGGAATCCGTATATCGGGTAACTCGGTGGGACAGATTGAAAGGATAATAACTCTCTTGATTTCCATCGAAAAAATACAAAATTTGTGTTCAAATTCAAGCTCTAAATGTGTACTTTCTAAAACATTCAGGCCTTATCTAGAAATTCCTTACCGTTCCAAAGTTATTGTCAAAACGGTGACCAAAGGTCAGTTTTCAACACATTTTCTAAGCGATTACGTCTCATGAATAACTTGCCACAAACGTTTTTGTTACCCAAATTTTATTTTGAGATGATTGATCACATGGTATAGGAAAAATATTTCCAAGCCAAATTCGGGAGCGAACCGTTTGACTTCCATTTTTACGCCCCTTCATCGGCGCATAATTGGAATCCGTATATCGGGTAACTCGGTTGGACATATTCGAACGACAATTACTCTCTTGATTTTCATCGAAAAAATGCAAAATTTTTGTTCAAGTTCAAGCTCTGAATGTCTACTTTCTAAAACATTCAGGCCGCGTCCAAAAATTCCTTACCGTTCAAAAGTTATTGTGGAAACGGTGACCGAAGGTCACTTTTCAACACATTGTCCATGCGATTACGGCTCGTGAATAACTAGGCACTAACGTATTTTTTACCAAAAATTTTATTTTGAGATGATTGACCATGCGATATAGGTAAAATATTTCCAAGCCGAATACGTGAGCGAATCTTTAGACTTCCATTTTTACGCACCTCCCTCGGCACATAATTGGAATCCGTATTTCAGGTAACTCGTTGGGACAGATTGAAAGGATAATAACTCTCTTGATTTCCATCGAAAAAATACAAAATTTGTGTTCAAATTCAAGCTCTGAATGTTTACTTTCTAAAACATTCAGGCCACATCTAGAAATTCCTTACCGTTCAAAAGTTATTGTCGAAACGGTGACCAAAGGTCACTTTTCAACACATTTTCGAAGCGATTGCGTCTCATGAATAACTTGCCACTAGCGTATTTGATACACAAAATTTTATTTCGAGATGATTGAACACATGGTATAGGAAAAATATTTCCAAGCGAAATTCGGGAGCGATCCATTTGACTTCCATTTTTACGCCCCTCCATCGGCGCATAATTGGAATCCGTATATCGGGTAACTCGGTTGGACATATTCGAAGGACAATTACTCTCTTGATTTACATCGAAAAAATACAAAATTTGTGTTCAAATTCAAGCTCTAAATGTGTACTTTCTAAAACATTCAGGCCTTATCTAGAAATTCCTTACCGTTCCAAAGTTATTGTCAAAACGGTGACCAAAGGTCAGTTTTCAACACATTTTCTAAGCGATTACGTCTCATGAATAACTTGCCACTAACGTATTTGTTACCCAAAATTTTATTTCGAGATGATTGATCACATGGTATAGGAAAAATATTTCCAAGCCAAATTCGGGAGCGAACCGTTTGACTTCCATTTTTACGCCCCTTCATCGGCGCATAATTGGAATCCGTATATCGGGTAACTCG
This sequence comes from Quercus tomentella, assembly GCA_028535165.1. Taxonomy (NCBI): domain Eukaryota; kingdom Viridiplantae; phylum Streptophyta; class Magnoliopsida; order Fagales; family Fagaceae; genus Quercus; species Quercus tomentella. The sequence goes on along the minus strand of JAPQVY010000023.1, from coordinate 40,006,764 downwards.
GTTGGACATATTCGAAGGACAATTACTCTCTTGATTTACATCGAAAAAATACAAAATTTTTGTTCAAGTTCAACCTCTAAATGTCTACTTTCTAAAATATTCAGGCCGTGTCCAAAAATTCCTTACCGTTCAAAAGTTATTGTGGAAACGGTGACCGAAGGTAACTTTTCAACACATTTTCCATGCGATTACGGCTCGTGAATAACTAGGCACTAACGTAATTTTTACCAAAAATTTTATTTTGAGATGATTGATCACGTGATATAGGTAAAATATTTCCAAGCCGAATTCGTGAGCGAATCTTTAGACTTCCACTTTTACGCCCCTCCCTCGGCACATATTTGGAATCCGTATTTCGGGTAACTCGGTGGGACAGATTGAATGGATAATAACTCTCTTGATTTCCATCGAAAAAATACAAAATTTGTGTTCAAATTCAAGCTCTAAATGTGTACTTTCTAAAACATTCAGGCCTTATCTAGAAATTCCTTACCGTTCCAAAGTTATTGTCAAAACGGTGACCAAAGGTCAGTTTTCAACACATTTTCTAAGCGATTACGTCTCATGAATAACTTGCCACTAACGTATTTGTTACCCAAAATTTTATTTCGAGATGATTGATCACATGGTATAGGAAAAATATTTCCAAGCCAAATTCGGGAGCGAACCGTTTGACTTCCATTTTTACGCCCCTTCATCGGCGCATAATTGGAATCCGTATATCGGGTAACTCGGTTGGACATATTCGAAGGACAATTACTCTCTTGATTTACATCGAAAAAATACAAAATTTTTGTTCAAGTTCAACCTCTAAATGTCTACTTTCTAAAACATTCAGGCCGTGTCCAAAAATTCCTTACCGTTCAAAAGTTATTGTGGAAACGGTGACCGAAGGTCACTTTTCAACACATTTTCCATCCGATTATGGCTCGTGAATAACAAGGCACTAACGTAATTTTTACCAAAAATTTTATTTTGAGATGATTGATCACGCGATATAGGCAAAATATTTCCAAGCCGAATTCGTGAGCGAATCTTTAGACTTCCACTTTTACGCCCCTCCCTCGGCATATATTTGGAATCCGTATTTCGGGTAACTCGGTGGGACAGATTGAAAGGATAATAAATCTCTTGATTTCCATCGAAAAAATACAAAATTTGTGTTCAAATTCAAGCTCTAAATGTTTACTTTCTAAAATATTTAGGCCGCATCTAGAAATTCCTTACCGTTCCAAAGTTATTGTCAAAACGGTGACCAAAGGTCAGTTTTCAACACATTTTCTAAGCGATTACGTCTCATGAATAACTTGCCACAAACGTTTTTGTTACCCAAAATTTTATTTTGAGATGATTGATCACATGGTATAGGAAAAATATTTCCAAGCCAAATTCGGGAGCGAACCGTTTGACTTCCATTTTTACGCCCCTTCATCGGCGCATAATTGGAATCCGTATATCGGGTAACTCGGTTGGACATATTCGAACGACAATTACTCTCTTGATTTTCATCGAAAAAATGCAAAATTTTTGTTCAAGTTCAAGCTCTGAATGTCTACTTTCTAAAACATTCAGGCCGCGTCCAAAAATTCCTTACCGTTCAAAAGTTATTGTGGAAATGGTGACCGAAGGTCACTTTTCAACACTTTGTCCATGCGATTACGGCTCGTGAATAACTAGGCACTAACGTATTTTTTACCAAAAATTTTATTTTGAGATGATTGACCATGCGATATAGGTAAAATATTTCCAAGCCGAATTCGTGAGCGAATCTTTAGACTTCCATTTTTACGCCCCTCCCTCGGCACATAATTGGAATCCGTATTTCAGGTAACTCGTTGGGATAGATTGAAAGGATAATAACTCTCTTGATTTCCATCAAAAAAATACAAAATTTGTGTTCAAATTCAAGCTCTGAATGTTTACTTTCTAAAACATTCAGGCCACATCTAGAAATTCCTTACCGTTCAAAAGTTATTGTCGAAACGGTGACCAAAGGTCACTTTTCAACACATTTTCGAAGCGATTACGTCTCATGAATAACTTGCCACTAGCGTATTTGTTACCCAAAATTTTATTTCGAGATGATTGAACACATGGTATAGGAAAAATATTTCCAAGTGAAATTCGGGAGCGAACCGTTTGACTTCCATTTTTACGCCCCTCCATCGGCGCATAATTGGAATCCGTATAACGGGTAACTCGGTTGGACATATTCGAAGGACAATTACTCTCTTGATTTACATCGAAAAAATACAAAATTTTTGTTCAAATTCAAGCTCTGAATGTCTACTTTCTAAAACATTAAGGCCGCGTCCAGAAATTCGTTACCGTTCAAAAGTTATTGTGGAAACGGTGACCGAAGGTCACTTTTCAACACATTTTCCATGCGATTACAGCTCGTGAATAACTAGGCACTAATGTAATTTTTACCAAAAATTTTATTTTGAGATGATTGATCACGTGATATAGGTAAAATATTTCCAAGCTGAATTCGTGAGGGAATCTTTAGACTTCCATTTTTACGCCCCTCCCTCGGCACATATTTGGAATCCGTATTTCGGGTAACTCGGTCGGACAGATTGAAAGGATAATAACTCTCTTGATTTCCATCGAAAAAATACAAAATTTGTGTTCAAATTCAAGCTCTAAATGTGTACTTTCTAATACATTCAGGCCGCATCTAGAAATTCCTTACCGTTCCAAAGTTATTGTCAAAACGGTGACCAAAGGTCAGTTTTCAAGACATTTTCTAAGCGATTACGTCTCATGAATAACTTGCCACTAACGTATTTGTTACCCAAAATTTTATTTCGAGATGATTGATCACATGGTATAGGAAAAATATTTCCAAGCCAAATTCGGGAGCGAACCGTTTGACTTCCATTTTTACGCCCTCCATCGGCGCAAAATTGGAATCCGTATATCGGGTAACTCGGTCGGACATATTCGAAGGACAATTACTCTCTTGATTTACATCGAAAAAATACAAAATTTTTGTTCAAGTTCAAGCTCTGAATGTCTACTTTCTAAAACATTCAGGCTGCGTCCTAAAATTCCTTACCGTTCAAAAGCTATTGTGGAAACGGTGACCGAAGGTCACTATTCAACAAATTTTCCATGCGATTACGGCTCGCGAATCACTAGGCACTAACGTATTTTTAACCAAAAATTTTATTTTGAGATGATTGACCACACGATATAGGTAAAATATTTCCAAGCCGAATTCGTGAGCGAATCTTTACACATCCATTTTTACGCACCTCCCTTGGCACATAATTGGATTCCGTATTTCGGGTAACTCGTTGGTTCAGATTGAAAGGATAATAACTCTCTTGATTTCCATCGAAAAAATACAAAATTTGTGTTCAAATTCAAGCTCTGAATGTGTACTTTCTAAAACATTCAGGCCACATCCAGAAATTCCTTACCCTTCGAAAGTTATTGTCGAAACGGTGACCAAAGGTCACCTTTCAACACATTTTCGAAGCGATTACGTCTCGTAAATAACTTGCCACTAGCGTATTTGTTACCCAAAATTTTATTTCGAGATGATTGATCACATGGTATAGGAAAAATATTTCCAAGCGAAATTCGGGAGCGATCCATTTGACTTCCATTTTTACGCCCTCCATCGGCGCATAATTGGAATCCGTATATCGGGTAACTCGGTTGGACATATTCGAAGGACAATTACTCTCATGATTTACATCGAAAAAATACAAAATTTCTGTTCAAGTTCAAGCTCTAAATGTCTACTTTCTAAAACATTCAGGCCGCATCCAAAAATTCCTTACCGTTCAAAAGTTATCGTGGAAACGGTGACCGAAGGTCACTATTCAACACATTTTCCATGCGATTACGGCTCGTGAATAACTAGGCACTAACGTATTTTTTACCAAAAATTTTATTTTGAGATGATTGATCACGCGATATAGGTAAAATATTTCCAAGCCGAATTCGTGAGCGAATCTTTAGACTTCCATTTTTACGCACCTCCCTAGGCACATAATTGGAATCCGTATTTCGGGTAACTCGGTGGGACAGATTGAAAGGATAATAACTATCTTGATTTCCATCGAAAAAATACAAAATTTGAGTTCAAATTCCAGCTCTGAATGTGTACTTTCGAAAACATTCAGGCCACATCTAGAAATTCCATACCGTTCCAAAGTTATTGTCGAAACGGTGACCAAAGGTCACTTTTCAACACATTTTCGAAGCGATTACGTCTCGTGAATAACTTGCCACTAGCGTATTTGTTACCCAAAATTTTATTTCGAGATGATTGATCACATGGTATAGGAAAAATATTTCCAAGCGATATTCAGGAGCGATCCGTTTGACTTCCATTTTTTCGCCCTCCATCGGCGCATAATTGGAATCCGTATATCGGGTAACTCGGTTGGACATATTCGAAGGACAATTACTCTCTTGATTTACATCGAAAAAATACAAAATTTTTGTTCAAGTTCAAGCTCTGAATGTCTACTTTCTAAAACATTCAGGCCGCGTCCAGAAATTCGTTACCGTTCAAAAGTTATTGTGGAAACGGTGACCGAAGGTCACTTTTCAACACATTTTCCATCCGATTATGGCTCGTGAATAACAAGGCACTAACGTAATTTTTACCAAAAATTTTATTTTGAGATGATTGATCACGCGATATAGGCAAAATATTTCCAAGCCGAATTCGTGAGGGAATCTTTAGACTTCCACTTTTACGCCCCTCCCTCGGCACATATTTGGAATCCGTATTTCGGGTAACTCGGTGGGACAGATTGAAAGGATAATAAATCTCTTGATTTCCATCGAAAAAATACAAAATTTGTGTTCAAATTCAAGCTCTAAATGTTTACTTTCTAAAACATTCAGGCCGCATCTAGAAATTCCTTACCGTTCCAAAGTTATTGTCAAAACGGTGACCAAAGGTCAGTTTTCAACACATTTTCTAAGCGATTACGTCTCATGAAAAACTTGCCACAAACGTTTTTGTTACCCAAAATTTTATTTTGAGATGATTGATCACATGGTATAGGAAAAATATTTCCAAGCCAAATTCGGGAGCGAATCGGTTGACTTCCATTTTTACGCCCCTTCATCGGCGCATAATTGGAATCCGTATATCGGGTAACTCGGTTGGACATATTCGAAGGACAATTACTCTCTTGATTTTCATCGAAAAAATGCAAAATTTTTGTTCAAGTTCAAGCTCTGAATGTCTACTTTCTAAAACATTCAGGTTGCGTCCAAAAATTGCTTACCGTTCAAAAGTTATTGTGGAAACGGTGACCGAAGGTCACTTTTCAACACATTTTCCATGCGATTACGGCTCGCGAATCACTAGGCACTAACGTATTTTTAACCAAAAATTTTATTTTGAGATGATTGACCACACGATATAGGTAAAATATTTCCAAGCCGAATTCGTGAGCGAATCTTTACACATCCATTTTTACGCACCTCCCTTGGCACATAATTGGATTCCGTATTTCGGGTAACTCGTTGGTTCAGATTGAAAGGATAATAACTCTCTTGATTTCCATCGAAAAAATACAAAATTTGTGTTCAAATTCAAGCTCTGAATGTGTACTTTCTAAAACATTCAGGCCACATCTAGAAATTCCTTACCCTTCCAAAGTTATTGTCGAAACGGTGACCAAAGGTCACCTTTCAACACATTTTCGAAGCGATTACGTCTCGTGAATAACTTGCCACTAGCGTATTTGTTACCCAAAATTTTATTTCGAGATGATTGATCACATGGTATAGGAAAAATATTTCCAAGCGAAATTCGGGAGCGATCCATTTGACTTCCATTTTTACGCCCTCCATCGGCGCATAATTGGAATCCGTATATCGGGTAACTCGGTTGGACATATTCGAAGGACAATTACTCTCTTGATTTACATCGAAAAAATACAAAATTTTTGTTCAAGTTCAAGCTCTGAATGTCTACTTTCTAAAACATTCAGGCCGCGTCCAGAAATTCGTTACCGTTCAAAAGTTATTGTGGAAACGGTGACCGAAGGTCACTTTTCAACACATTTTCCATCCGATTATGGCTCGTGAATAACAAGGCACTAACGTAATTTTTACCAAAAATTTTATTTTGAGATGATTGATCACGCGATATAGGCAAAATATTTCCAAGCCGAATTCGTGAGCGAATCTTTAGACTTCCACTTTTACGCCCCTCCCTCGGCACATATTTGGAATCCGTATTTCGGGTAACTCGGTGGGACAGATTGAAAGGATAATAAATCTCTTGATTTCCATTGAAAAAATACAAAATTTGTGTTCAAATTCAAGCTCTAAATGTTTACTTTCTAAAACATTCAGGCCGCATCTAGAAATTCCTTACCGTTCCAAAGTTATTGTCAAAACGGTGACCAAAGGTCAGTTTTCAACACATTTTCTAAGCGATAACGTCTCATGAAAAACTTGCCACAAACGTTTTTGTTACCCAAAATTTTATTTTGAGATGATTGATCACATGGTATAGGAAAAATATTTCCAAGCCAAATTCGGGAGCGAATCGTTTGACTTCCATTTTTACGCCCCTTCATCGGCGCATAATTGGAATCCGTATATCGGGTAACTCGGTTGGACATATTCGAAGGACAATTACTCTCTTGATTTACATCGAAAAAATACAAAATTTTTGTTCAAGTTCAAGCTCTGAATGTCTACTTTCTAAAACATTCAGGCCGCGTCCAGAAATTCGTTACCGTTCAAAAGTTATTGTGGAAACGGTGACCGAAGGTCACTTTTCAACACATTTTCCATGCGATTACGGCTCGTGAATAACTAGGCACTAACGTAATTTTTACCAAAAATTTTATTTTGAGATGATTGATCACGTGATATAGGTAAAATATTTCCAAGCTGAATTCGTGAGCGAATCTTTAGACTTCCATTTTTACGCCCCTCCCTCGGCACATATTTGGAATCCGTATTTCGGGTAACTCGGTCGGACAGATTGAAAGGATAATAACTCTCTTGATTTCCATCGAAAAAATACAAAATTTGTGTTCAAATTCAAGCTCTAAATGTGTACTTTCTAAAACATTAAGGCCGCATCTAGAAATTCCTTACCGTTCCAAAGTTATTGTCAAAACGGTGACCAAAGGTCAGTTTTCAACACATTTTCTAAGCGATTACGTCCCATGAATAACTTGCCACTAACGTATTTGTTACCCAAAATTTTATTTCTAGATGATTGATCACATGGTATAGGAAAAGTATTTCCAAGCCAAATTCGGGAGCGAACCGTTTGACTTCCATTTTTGCGCCCTCCATTTCTAAAACATTCAGCCCGCGTCCAGAAATTCGTTACCGTGCAAAAGTTAATGTGGAAACGGTGACCGAATGTCACTTTTCAACACATTTTACATGCGATTACGGCTCGTGAATAACTAGGCACTAACGTAATTTTTACCAAAAATTTTATTTTGAGATGATTGATCACGCGATATAGGTAAAATATTTCCAAGCCGAATTCGTGAGCGAATCGTTAGACTTCCATTTTTACGCCCCTCCCTCGGCACATAATTGGAATCCGTATTTCGGGTAACTCGGTGGGACAGATTGAAAGGATAATAACTCACTTGATTTCCATCGAAAAAATAAAAAAAAATTGTGTTCAAATTCAAGCTCTGAATGTGTACTTTCTAAAACATTCAGGCCGCATCTAGAAATTCCTTACCGTTCCAAAGTTATTGTCGAAACGGTGACCAAAGATCACTTTTCAACACATTTTCGAAGCGATTACGTCTCATGAATAACTTGCCGCTAGCGTATTTGTTACCCAAAATTTTATTTCGAGATGATTGATCACATGGTATAGGAAAAATATTTCCAAGCCTAATTCGGGAGCGAATCGTTTGACTTCCATTTTTACGCCCCTTCATCGGCGCATAATTGGAATCCGTATATCGGGTAACTCGGTTGGACATATTCGAAGGACAATTACTCCCTTGATTTACATCGAAAAAACACAAAAGTTTTGTTCAAATTCAAACTCTGAATGTCTACTTTCTAAAACATTCAGGCCGCGTCTAAAAATTCCTTACCGTTCAAAAGTTATTGTGGAAACGGTGACCGAAGGTCACTTTTCAACACATTTTCCATGTGATTACGGCTCGTGAATAAGTAGGCACTAACGTATTTTTTACCAAAAATTTTATTTTGAGATGATTGATCACGCGATATAGGCAAAATATTTCCAAGCCGAATTCGTGAGGGAATCTTTAGACTTCCACTTTTACGCCCCTCCCTCGGCACATATTTGGAATCCGTATTTCGGGTAACTCGGTGGGACAGATTGAAAGGATAATAAATCTCTTGATTTCCATCGAAAAAATACAAAATTTGTGTTCAAATTCAAGCTCTAAATGTTTACTTTCTAAAACATTCAGGCCGCATCTAGAAATTCCTTACCGTTCCAAAGTTATTGTCAAAACGGTGACCAAAGGTCAGTTTTCAACACATTTTCTAAGCGATTACGTCTCATGAAAAACTTGCCACAAACGTTTTTGTTACCCAAAATTTTATTTTGAGATGATTGATCACATGGTATAGGAAAAATATTTCCAAGCCAAATTCGGGAGCGAATCGTTTGACTTCCATTTTTACGCCCCTTCATCGGCGCATAATTGGAATCCGTATATCGGGTAACTCGGTTGGACATATTCGAAGGACAATTACTCTCTTGATTTTCATCGAAAAAATGCAAAATTTTTGTTCAAGTTCAAGCTCTGAATGTCTACTTTCTAAAACATTCAGGCCGCGTCCAAAAATTCCTTACCGTTCAAAAGTTATTGTGGAAACGGTGACCGAAGGTCACTTTTCAACACATTTTCCATGCGATTACGGCTCGCGAATCACTAGGCACTAACGTATTTTTAACCAAAAATTTTATTTTGAGATGATTGACCACACGATATAGGTAAAATATTTCCAAGCCGAATTCGTGAGCGAATCTTTACACATCCATTTTTACGCACCTCCCTTGGCACATAATTGGATTCCGTATTTCGGGTAACTCGTTGGTTCAGATTGAAAGGATAATAACTCTCTTGATTTCCATCGAAAAAATACAAAATTTGTGTTCAAATTCAAGCTCTGAATGTGTACTTTCTAAAACATTCAGGCCACATCTAGAAATTCCTTACCCTTCCAAAGTTATTGTCGAAACGGTGACCAAAGGTCACCTTTCAACACATTTTCGAAGCGATTACGTCTCGTGAATAACTTGCCACTAGCGTATTTGTTACCCAAAATTTTATTTCGAGATGATTGATCACATGGTATAGGAAAAATATTTCCAAGCGAAATTCGGGAGCGATCCATTTGACTTCCATTTTTACGCCCTCCATCGGCGCATAATTGGAATCCGTATATCGGGTAACTCGGTTGGACATATTCGAAGGACAATTACTCTCTTGATTTACATCGAAAAAATACAAAATTTTTGTTCAAGTTCAAGCTCTGAATGTCTACTTTCTAAAACATTCAGGCCGCGTCCAGAAATTCGTTACCGTTCAAAAGTTATTGTGGAAACGGTGACCGAAGGTCACTTTTCAACACATTTTCCATCCGATTATGGCTCGTGAATAACAAGGCACTAACGTAATTTTTACCAAAAATTTTATTTTGAGATGATTGATCACGCGATATAGGCAAAATATTTCCAAGCCGAATTCGTGAGCGAATCTTTAGACTTCCACTTTTACGCCCCTCCCTCGGCACATATTTGGAATCCGTATTTCGGGTAACTCGGTGGGACAGATTGAAAGGATAATAAATCTCTTGATTTCCATTGAAAAAATACAAAATTTGTGTTCAAATTCAAGCTCTAAATGTTTACTTTCTAAAACATTCAGGCCGCATCTAGAAATTCCTTACCGTTCCAAAGTTATTGTCAAAACGGTGACCAAAGGTCAGTTTTCAACACATTTTCTAAGCGATTACGTCTCATGAAAAACTTGCCACAAACGTTTTTGTTACCCAAAATTTTATTTTGAGATGATTGATCACATGGTATAGGAAAAATATTTCCAAGCCAAATTCGGGAGCGAATCGTTTGACTTCCATTTTTACGCCCCTTCATCGGCGCATAATTGGAATCCGTATATCGGGTAACTCGGTTGGACATATTCGAAGGACAATTACTCTCTTGATTTACATCGAAAAAATACAAAATTTTTGTTCAAGTTCAAGCTCTGAATGTCTACTTTCTAAAACATTCAGGCCGCGTCCAGAAATTCGTTACCGTTCAAAAGTTATTGTGGAAACGGTGACCGAAGGTCACTTTTCAACACATTTTCCATGCGATTACGGCTCGTGAATAACTAGGCACTAACGTAATTTTTACCAAAAATTTTATTTTGAGATGATTGATCACGTGATATAGGTAAAATATTTCCAAGCTGAATTCGTGAGCGAATCTTTAGACTTCCATTTTTACGCCCCTCCCTCGGCACATATTTGGAATCCGTATTTCGGGTAACTCGGTCGGACAGATTGAAAGGATAATAACTCTCTTGATTTCCATCGAAAAAATACAAAATTTGTGTTCAAATTCAAGCTCTAAATGTGTACTTTCTAAAACATTAAGGCCGCATCTAGAAATTCCTTACCGTTCCAAAGTTATTGTCAAAACGGTGACCAAAGGTCAGTTTTCAACACATTTTCTAAGCGATTACGTCCCATGAATAACTTGCCACTAACGTATTTGTTACCCAAAATTTTATTTCTAGATGATTGATCACATGGTATAGGAAAAGTATTTCCAAGCCAAATTCGGGAGCGAACCGTTTGACTTCCATTTTTGCGCCCTCCATTTCTAAAACATTCAGCCCGCGTCCAGAAATTCGTTACCGTGCAAAAGTTAATGTGGAAACGGTGACCGAATGTCACTTTTCAACACATTTTACATGCGATTACGGCTCGTGAATAACTAGGCACTAACGTAATTTTTACCAAAAATTTTATTTTGAGATGATTGATCACGCGATATAGGTAAAATATTTCCAAGCCGAATTCGTGAGCGAATCTTTAGACTTCCATTTTTACGCCCCTCCCTCGGCACATAATTGGAATCCGTATTTCGGGTAACTCGGTGGGACAGATTGAAAGGATAATAACTCACTTGATTTCCATCGAAAAAATAAAAAAAAATTGTGTTCAAATTCAAGCTCTGAATGTGTACTTTCTAAAACATTCAGGCCGCATCTAGAAATTCCTTACCGTTCCAAAGTTATTGTCAAAACGGTGACCAAAGATCACTTTTCAACACATTTTCGAAGCGATTACGTCTCATGAATAACTTGCCGCTAGCGTATTTGTTACCCAAAATTTTATTTCGAGATGATTGATCACATGGTATAGGAAAAATATTTCCAAGCCTAATTCGGGAGCGAATCGTTTGACTTCCATTTTTACGCCCCTTCATCGGCGCATAATTGGAATCCGTATATCGGGTAACTCGGTTGGACATATTCGAAGGAAAATTACTCCGTTGATTTACATCGAAAAAACACAAAAGTTTTGTTCAAATTCAAACTCTGAATGTCTACTTTCTAAAACATTCAGGCCGCGTCTAAAAATTCCTTACCGTTCAAAAGTTATTGTGGAAACGGTGACCGAAGGTCACTTTTCAACACATTTTCCATGTGATTACGGCTCGTGAATAAGTAGGCACTAACGTATTTTTTACCAAAAATTTTATTTTGAGATGATTGATCACGCGATGTAGGTAAAATATTTCCAAGCCGAATTCGTGAGCGAATCTTTAGACTTCCATTTTTACGCACCTCCTTCGGCACATAATTGGAATCCGTATTTCGGGTAACTCGTTGGGACAGATTGAAAGGATAATAACTCTCTTGATTTCCATCGAAAAAATACAAAATTTGTGTTCAAATTCAAGTTCTGAATGTGTACTTTCTAAAACTTTCAGGCCGCATCTAGAAATTCCTTACCGTTCCAAAGTTATTGTCGAGACGGTGACCAAAGGTCACTTTTCAACACATTTTCCATGCGTTTACGGCTCGTGAATTAGTAGGCCCTAACGTATTTTTTACCAAAAAAGTTATTTTGAGATGATTGATCACGCGATGTAGGTAAAATATTTCCAAGACGAATTCGCGAGCGAATCTTTAGACTTCCATATTTACGCACCTCCCTCGGCACATAATTGGAATCCGTATTTCGGGTAACTCGTTGGGACAGATTGAAAGGATAATAACTCTCTTGATTTCCATCAAAAAAATACAAAATTTGTGTTCAAATTCAAGCTCTGAATGTGTACTTTCTAAAACATTCAGGCCGCATCTAGAATTTCCTTACCGTTCCAAAGTTATTGTCGAAACTGTGACCAAAGGTCACTTTTCAACACATTTTCGAAGCGATTACGTCTCCTGAATAACATGCCACTAGCGTATTTGTTACCCAAAATTTTATTTCGAGATAATTGATCATATGGTACAGGAGAAATATTTCCAAGCCAAATTCGGGAGCGAACCGTTTGACTTCCATTTTTACGCCCCTCCATCGGCGCATAATTGGAATCCGTATATCGGGTAACTCGGTTGGACATATTCGAAGGACAATTACTCTCTTGATTTACTTCGAAAAAATACAAAATTTTTGTTCAAATTCAAGCTCTGAATGTCTACTTTCTAAAACATTCGGGCCACGTCGAGAAATTCGTTACCATTCAAAAGTTATTGTGGAAACGGTGACCGAAGGTCACTTTTCAACACATTTTACATGCGATTACGGCTCGTGAATAACTAGGCACTAACGTAATTTTTACCGAAAATTTTATTTTGAGATGATTGATCACGCGATATAGGTAAAATATTTCCAAGCCGAATTCGTGAGCGAATCTTTAGACTTCCATTTTTACGCCCCTCCCTCGGCACATAATTGGAATCCGTATTTCGGGTAACTCGTTGGGACAGATTGAAAGGATAATAACTCTCTTGATTTCCATCAAAAAAATACAAAATTTGTGTTCAAATTCAAGCTCTGAATGTGTACTTTCTAAAACATTCAGGCCGCATCTAGAAATTCCTTACCGTTCCATAGTTTTTGTCGAAACGGTGACCAAAGGTCACTTTTCAACACATTTTCGAAGCGATTACGTCTCATGAGTAACTTGCCACTAGCGTATTTGTTACCCAAAATTTTATTTCGAGATGATTGGTCACATGATATAGGAGAAATATTTCCAAGCCAAATTCGGGAGCGAACCGTTTGACTTCCATTTTTACGCCCCTCCATCGGCGCATAATTGGAATGCGTATATCGGGTGACTCGGTTGGACATATTCGAAGGACAATTACTCTCTTGATTTACATCGAAAAAATACAAAATTTTTATTCAAATTCAAGCTCTGAATGTCTACTTTCTAGAACATTCAGGCCGCGTCCAGAAATTCGTTACCGTGCAAAAGTTATTGTGGAAACGGTGACCGAAGGTCAGTTTTCAACACATTTTACATGCGATTACGGCTCGTGAATAACTAGGCACTAACGTAATTTTTACCGAAAATTTTATTTTGAGATGATTGATCACGCGATATAGGTAAAATATTTCCAAGCCGAATTCGTGAGCGAATCTTTAGACTTCCATTTTTACGCCCCTCCCTCGGCACATAATTGGAATCCGTATTTCGGGTAAGTCGGTGGGACAGATTGAAAGGATAATAACTCTCTTGATTTCCATCGAAAAAATACAAAATTTGTGTTCAAATTCAAGCTCTGAATGTGTACTTTCTAAAACATTCAGGCCGCATCTAGAATTTCCTTACCGTTCCAAAGTTATTGTCGAAACTGTGACCAAAGGTCACTTTTCAACACATTTTCGAAGCGATTACGTCTCCTGAATAACATGCCACTAGCGTATTTGTTACCCAAAATTTTATTTCGAGATAATTGATCATATGGTACAGGAGAAATATTTCCAAGCCAAATTCGGGAGCGAACCGTTTGACTTCCATTTTTACGCCCCTCCATCGGCGCATAATTGGAATCCGTATATCGGGTAACTCGGTTGGACATATTCGAAGGACAATTACTCTCTTGATTTACTTCGAAAAAATACAAAATTTTTGTTCAAATTCAAGCTCTGAATGTCTACTTTCTAAAACATTCGGGCCACGTCGAGAAATTCGTTACCATTCAAAAGTTATTGTGGAAACGGTGACCGAAGGTCACTTTTCAACACATTTTACATGCGATTACGGCTCGTGAATAACTAGGCACTAACGTAATTTTTACCAAAAATTTTATTTTGAGATGATTGATCACGCGATATAGGCAAAATATTACCAAGCCGAATTCGTGGGCGACTCCTTGGACTTCCATTTTTACGCCCCTCCCTCGGCACATAATTGGAATCCGTATTTCGGGTAAGTCGGTGGGACAGATTGAAAGGATAATAACTCTCTTGATTTCCATCGAAAAAATACAAAATTTGTGTTCAAATTCAAGCTCTGAATGTGTACTTTCTAAAACATTCAGGCCGCATCTAGAATTTCCTTACCGTTCCAAAGTTATTGTCGAAACTGTGACCAAAGGTCACTTTTCAACACATTTTCGAAGCGATTACGTCTCCTGAATAACATGCCACTAGCGTATTTGTTACCCAAAATTTTATTTCGAGATAATTGATCACATGGTATAGGAGAAATATTTCCAAGCCAAATTCGGGAGCGAACCGTTTGACTTCCATTTTTACGCCCCTCCATCGGCGCATAATTGGAATCCGTATATCGGGTAACTCGGTTGGACATATTCGAAGGACAATTACTCTCTTGATTTACATCGAAAAAATACAAAATTTTTGTTCAAATTCAAGCTCTGAATGTCTACTTTCTAAAACATTCAGGCGGCATCCAGAAATTCGTTACCGTTCAAAAGTTATTGTGGAAACGGTGACCGAAGGTCACTTTTCAACACATTTTACATGCGATTACGGCTCGTGAATAACTAGGCACTAACGTAATTTTTACCAAAAATGTTATTTTGAGATGATTGATCACGCGATATAGGTAAAATATTACCATGCCGAATTCGTGAGCGACTCTTTAGACTTCCATTTTTACTCCCCTCCCTCGGCACATAATTGGAATCCGTATTTCGGGTAAGTCGGTGGGACAGATTGAAAGGATAATAACTCTCTTGATTTCCATCGAAAAAATACAAAATTTGTGTTCAAATTCAAGCTCTGAATGTCTACTTTCTAAAACATTCAGGCCGCATCTAGAAATTCCTTACCGTTCCAAAGTTATTGTCGAAACTGTGACCAAAGGTCACTTTTCAACACATTTTCGAAGCGATTACGTCTCCTGAATAACTTGCCACTAGCGTATTTGTTACCCAAAATTTTATTTCGAGATGATTGATCACATGGTATAGGAGAAATATTTCCAAGCCAAATTCAAGAACGAACCGTTTGACTTCCATTTTTACGCCCCTCCATCGGTGCCTTATTGGAATCCGTATATCGGGTAACTCGGTTGGACATATTCGAAGGACAATTACTCTCTTGATTTACATCGAAAAAATACAAAATTTTTGTTCAAATTCAAGCTCTGAATGTCTACTTTCTAAAACATTCAGGTCGCGTCCAAAAATTCCTTACCGTTCAAAAGTTATTGTGGAAACGGTGACCGAAGGTCACTTTTCAACACATTTTCCATGCGTTTACGGCTCGTGAATTAGTAGGCCCTAACGTATTTTTTACCAAAAAAGTTATTTTGAGATGATTGATCACGCGATGTAGGTAAAATATTTCCAAGCCGAATTCGTGAGCGAATCTTTAGACTTCCATATTTACGCACCTCCCTCGGCACATAATTGGAATCCGTATTTCGGGTAACTCGTTGGGACAGATTGAAAGGATAATAACTCTCTTGATTTCCATCAAAAAAATACAAAATTTGTGTTCAAATTCAAGCTCTGAATGTGCACTTTCTAAAACATTCAGGCCGCATCTAGAAATTCCTTACCGTTCCAAAGTTATTGTCGAAACGGTGACCAAAGGTCACTTTTCAACACATTTTCGAAGCGATTACGTCTCATGAGTAACTTGCCACTAGCGTATTTGTTACCCAAAATTTTATTTCGAGATGATTGGTCACATGATATAGGAGAAATATTTCCAAGCCAAATTCTGGAGCGAACCGTTTGACTTCCATTTTTACGCCCCTCCATCGGCGCATAATTGGAATGCGTATATCGGGTGACTCGGTTGGACATATTCGAAGGACAATTACTCTCTTGATTTACATCGAAAAAATACAAAATTTTTATTCAAATTCAAGATCTGAATGTCTACTTTCTAGAACATTCAGGCCGCGTCCAGAAATTCGTTACCGTGCAAAAGTTATTGTGGAAACGGTGACCGAAGGTCAGTTTTCAACACATTTTACATGCGATTACGGCTCGTGAATAACTAGGCACTAACGTAATTTTTACCGAAAATTTTATTTTGAGATGATTGATCACGCGATATAGGTAAAATATTTCCAAGCCGAATTCGTGAGCGAATCTTTAGACTTCCATTTTTACGCCCCTCCCTCGGCACATAATTGGAATCCGTATTTCGGGTAACTCGGTGGGACAGATTGAAAGGATAATAACTCTCTTGATTTCCATCGAAAAAATAAAAAAAATTTGTGTTCAAATTCAAGCTCTGAATGTGTACTTTCTAAAACATTCAGGCCGCATCTAGAATTTCCTTACCGTTCCAAAGTTATTGTCGAAACTGTGACCAAAGGTCACTTTTCAACACATTTTCGAAGCGATTACGTCTCCTGAATAACATGCCACTAGCGTATTTCTTACCCAAAATTTTATTTCGAGATAATTGATCACATGGTATAGGAGAAATATTTCCAAGCCAAATTCGGGAGCGAACCGTTTGACTTCCATTTTTACGCCCCTCCATCGGCGCATAATTGGAATCCGTATATCGGGTAACTCGGTTGGACATATTCGAAGGACAATTACTCTCTTAATTTACATCGAAAAAATACAAAATTTTTGTTCAAATTCAAGCTCTAAATGTCTACTTTCTAAAACATTCAGGTCGCGTCCAAAAATTCCTTACCGTTCAAAAGTTATTGTGGAAACGGTGACCGAAGGTCACTTTTCAACACATTTTCCATGCGATTACGGCTCGTGAATTAGTAGGCACTAACGTATTTTTTACCAAAAATGTTATTTTGAGATGATTGATCACGCGATGTAGGTAAAATATTTCCAAGCCGAATTCGTGAGCGAATCTTTAGACTTCCATTTTTACGCCCCTCCCTCGGCACATAATTGGAATCCGTATTTCGGGTAACTCGTTGGGACAGATTGAAAGGATAATAACTCTCTTGATTTCCATCAAAAAAATACAAAATTTGTGTTCAAATTCAAGCTCTGAATGTGCACTTTCTAAAACATTCAGGCCGCATCTAGAAATTCCTTACCGTTCCAACGTTATTGTGGAAACGGTGACCGAAGGTCACTTTTCAACACATTTTACATGCGATTACGGCTCGTGAATTAGTAGGCACTAACGTAATTTTTACCGAAAATTTTATTTTGAGATGATTGATCACGCGATATAGGTAAAATATTTCCAAGCCGAATTCGTGAGCGAATCTTTAGACTTCCATTTTTACGCCCCTCCCTCGGCACATAATTGGAATCCGTATTTCGGGTAAGTCGGTGGGACAGATTGAATGGATAATAACTCTCTTGATTTCCATCGAAAAAATACAAAATTTGTGTTCAAATTCAAGCTCTGAATGTCTACTTTCTAAATCATTCAGGCCGCATCTAGAATTTCCTTACCGTTCCAAAGTTATTGTCGAAACTGTGACCAAAGGTCACTTTTCAACACAATTTTGAAGCGATTACGTCTCCTGAATAACTTGCCACTAGCGTATTTGTTACCCAAAATTTTATTTCGAGATGATTGATCACATGGTATAGGAGAAATATTTCCAAGCCAAATTCGGGAGCGAACCGTTTGGCTTCCATTTTTACGCCCCTCCATCGGCGCATAATTGGAATCCGTATATCGGGTGACTCGGTTGGACATATTCGAAGAACAATTACTCTTTTGATTTACATCGAAAAAATACAAATTTTTTATTCAAATTCAAGCTCTGAATGTCTACTTTCTAGAACATTCAGGCCGCGTCCAGAAATTCGTTACCGTGCAAAAGTTATTGTGGAAACGGTGACCGAAGGTCACTTTTCAACACATTTTCCATGCGATTACGGCTCGTGAATAACTAGGCACTAACATATTTTTTACCAAAAATTTTATTTTGAGATGATTGATCACGCGATATAGGTAAAATATTTCGAAGCCGAATTCGTGAGCGAATCCTTAGACTTCCATTTTTACGCACCTCCCTCGGCACATGATTGGAATCCGTATTTCGGGTAACTCGTTGGGACAGATTGAAAGGATAATAACTCTCTTGATTTCCATCGAAAAAATACAAAATTTGTGTTCAAATTCAAGCTCTGAATGTGTACTTTCTAAAACATTCAGGCCGCATCTAGAATTTCCTTACCGTTCCAAAGTTATTGTCGAAACTGTGACCAAAGGTCACTTTTCAACAGATTTTCGAAGCGATTACGTCTCCTGAATAACATGCCACTAGCGTATTTGTTACCCAAAATTTTATTTCGAGATAATTAATCATATGGTACAGGAGAAATATTTCCAAGCCAAATTCGGGAGCGAACCGTTTGACTTCCATTTTTACGCCCCTCCATCGGCGCATAATTGGAATCCGTATATCGGGTAACTCGGTTGGACATATTCGAAGGACAATTACTCTCTTGATTTACATCGAAAAAATACAAAATTTTTGTTCAAATTCAAGCTCTGAATGTCTACTTTCTAAAACATTCGGGCCGCGTCGAGAAATTCGTTACCGTTCAAAAGTTATTGTGGAAACGGTGACCGAAGGTCACTTTTCAACACATTTTACATGCGATTACGGCTCGTGAATAACTAGGCACTAACGTAATTTTTACCAAAAATTTTATTTTGAGATGATTGATCACGCGATATAGGTAAAATATTACCAAGCCGAATTCGTGGGCGACTCCTTAGACTTCCATTTTTACGCCCCTCCCTCGGCACATAATTGGAATCCGTATTTCGGGTAAGTCGGTGGGGCAGATTGAAAGGATAATAACTCTCTTGATTTCCATCGAAAAAATACAAAATTTGTGTTCAAATTCAAGCTCTGAATGTGTACTTTCTAAAACATTCAGGCCGCATCTAGAATTTCCTTACCGTTCCAAAGTTATTGTCGAAACTGTGACCAAAGGTCACTTTTCAACACATTTTCGAAGCGATTACGTCTCCTGAATAACATGCCACTAGCGTATTTGTTACCCAAAATTTTATTTCGAGATAATTGATCACATGGTATAGGAGAAATATTTCCAAGCCAAATTCGGGAGCGAACCGTTTGACTTCCATTTTTACGCCCCTCCATCGGCGTATAATTGGAATCCGTATATCGGGTAACTCGGTTGGACATATTCGAAGGACAATTACTCTCTTGATTTACATCGAAAAAATACAAAATTTTTGTTCAAATTCAAGCTCTGAATGTCTACTTTCTAAAACATTCAGGCGGCATCCAGAAATTCGTTACCGTTCAAAAGTTATTGTGGAAACGGTGACCGAAGGTCACTTTTCAACACATTTTACATGCGATTACGGCTCGTGAATAACTAGGCACTAACGTAATTTTTACCAAAAATTTTATTTTAAGATGATTGATCACGCGATATAGGTAAAATATTACCATGCCGAATTCGTGAGCGACTCTTTAGACTTCCATTTTTACTCCCCTCCCTCGGCACATAATTGGAATCCGTATTTCGGGTAAGTCGGTGGGACAGATTGAAAGGATAATAACTCTCTTGATTTCCATCGAAAAAATACAAAATTATTGTTCAAATTCAAGCTCTGAATGTCTACTTTCTAAAACATTCAGGCCGCATCTAGAAATTCCTTACCGTTCCAAAGTTATTGTCGAAACTGTGACCAAAGGTCACTTTTCAACACATTTTCGAAGCGATTACGTCTCCTGAATACCTTGCCACTAGCGTATTTGTTACCCAAAATTTTATTTCGAGATGATTGATCACATGGTATAGGAGAAATATTTCCAAGCCAAATTCAAGAACGAACCGTTTGACTTCCATTTTTACGCCCCTCCATCGGTGCATTATTGGAATCCGTATATCGGGTAACTCGGTTGGACATATTCGAAGGACAATTACTCTCTTGATTTACATCGAAAAAATACAAAATTTTTGTTCAAATTCAAGCTCTGAATGTCTACTTTCTAAAACATTCAGGTCGCGTCCAAAAATTCCTTACCGTTCAAAAGTTATTGTGGAAACGGTGACCGAAGGTCACTTTTCAACACATTTTCCATGCGTTTACGGCTCGTGAATTAGTAGGCCCTAACGTATTTTTTACCAAAAAAGTTATTTTGAGATGATTGATCACGCGATGTAGGTAAAATATTTCCAAGCCGAATTCGTGAGCGAATCTTTAGACTTCCATATTTACGCACCTCCCTCGGCACATAATTGGAATCCGTATTTCGGGTAACTCGTTGGGACAGATTGAAAGGATAATAACTCTCTTGATTTCCATCAAAAAAATACAAAATTTGTGTTCAAATTCAAGCTCTGAATGTGCACTTTCTAAAACATTCAGGCCGCATCTAGAAATTCCTTACCGTTCCAAAGTTATTGTCGAAACGGTGAACAAAGGTCACTTTTCAACACATTTTCGAAGCGATTACGTCTCATGAGTAACTTGCCACTAGCGTATTTGTTACCCAAAATTTTATTTCGAGATGATTGGTCACATGATATAGGAGAAATATTTCCAAGCCAAATTCTGGAGCGAACCGTTTGACTTCCATTTTTACGCCCCTCCATCGGCGCATAATTGGAATGCGTATATCGGGTGACTCGGTTGGACATATTCGAAGGACAATTACTCTCTTGATTTACATCGAAAAAATACAAAATTTTTATTCAAATTCAAGATCTGAATGTCTACTTTCTAGAACATTCAGGCCGCGTCCAGAAATTCGTTACCGTGCAAAAGTTATTGTGGAAACGGTGACCGAAGGTCACTTTTCAACACATTTTACATGCGATTACGGCTCGTGAATAACTAGGCACTAACGTAATTTTTACCGAAAATTTTATTTTGAGATGATTGATCACGCGATATAGGTAAAATATTTCCAAGCCGAATTCGTGAGCGAATCTTTAGACTTCCATTTTTACGCCCCTCCCTCGGCACATAATTGGAATCCGTATTTCGGGTAACTCGGTGGGACAGATTGAAAGGATAATAACTCTCTTGATTTCCATCGAAAAAATAAAAAAAATTTGTGTTCAAATTCAAGCTCTGAATGTGTACTTTCTAAAACATTCAGGCCGCATCTAGAATTTCCTTACCGTTCCAAAGTTATTGTCGAAACTGTGACCAAAGGTCACTTTTCAACACATTTTCGAAGCGATTACGTCTCCTGAATAACATGCCACTAGCGTATTTCTTACCCAAAATTTTATTTCGAGATAATTGATCACATGGTATAGGAGAAATATTTCCAAGCCAAATTCGGGAGCGAACCGTTTGACTTCCATTTTTACGCCCCTCCATCGGCGCATAATTGGAATCCGTATATCGGGTAACTCGGTTGGACATATTCGAAGGACAATTACTCTCTTAATTTACATCGAAAAAATACAAAATTTTTGTTCAAATTCAAGCTCTAAATGTCTACTTTCTAAAACATTCAGGTCGCGTCCAAAAATTCCTTACCGTTCAAAAGTTATTGTGGAAACGGTGACCGAAGGTCACTTTTCAACACATTTTCCATGCGATTACGGCTCGTGAATTAGTAGGCACTAACGTATTTTTTACCAAAAATGTTATTTTGAGATGATTGATCACGCGATGTAGGTAAAATATTTCCAAGCCGAATTCGTGAGCGAATCTTTAGACTTCCATTTTTACGCCCCTCCCTCGGCACATAATTGGAATCCGTATTTCGGGTAACTCGTTGGGACAGATTGAAAGGATAATAACTCTCTTGATTTCCATCAAAAAAATACAAAATTTGTGTTCAAATTCAAGCTCTGAATGTGCACTTTCTAAAACATTCAGGCCGCATCTAGAAATTCCTTACCGTTCCAACGTTATTGTGGAAACGGTGACCGAAGGTCACTTTTCAACACATTTTACATGCGATTACGGCTCGTGAATTAGTAGGCACTAACGTAATTTTTACCGAAAATTTTATTTTGAGATGATTGATCACGCGATATAGGTAAAATATTTCCAAGCCGAATTCGTGAGCGAATCTTTAGACTTCCATTTTTACGCCCCTCCCTCGGCACATAATTGGAATCCGTATTTCGGGTAAGTCGGTGGGACAGATTGAAAGGATAATAACTCTCTTGATTTCCATCGAAAAAATACAAAATTTGTGTTCAAATTCAAGCTCTGAATGTCTACTTTCTAAATCATTCAGGCCGCATCTAGAATTTCCTTACCGTTCCAAAGTTATTGTCGAAACTGTGACCGAAGGTCACTTTTCAACACATTTTCGAAGCGATTACGTCTCCTGAATAACTTGCCACTAGCGTATTTGTTACCCAAAATTTTATTTCGAGATGATTGATCACATGGTATAGGAGAAATATTTCCAAGCCAAATTCGGGAGCGAACCGTTTGACTTCCATTTTTACGCCCCTCCATCGGCGCATAATTGGAATCCGTATATCGGGCGACTCGGTTGGACATATTCGAAGAACAATTACTCTCTTGATTTACATCGAAAAAATACAAAATTTTTATTCAAATTCAAGCTCTGAATGTCTACTTTCTAGAACATTCAGGCCGCGTCCAGAAATTCGTTACCGTGCAAAAGTTATTGTGGAAACGGTGACCGAAGGTCACTTTTCAACACATTTTACATGCGATTATGGCTCGTGAATAACTAGGCACTAACGTAATTTTTACCGAAAATTTTATTTTGAGATGATTGATCACGCGATATAGGTAAAATATTTCCAAGCCGAATTCGTGAGCGAATCTTTAGACTTCCATTTTTACGCCCCTCCCTCGGCACATAATTGGAATCCGTATTTCGGGTAACTCGGTGGGACAGATTGAAAGGATAATAACTCTCTTGATTTCCATCGAAAAAATAAAAAAAATTTGTGTTCAAATTCAAGCTCTGAATGTGTACTTTCTAAAACATTCAGGCCGCATCTAGAAATTCCTTACCGTTCCAAAGTTATTGTCAAAACGGTGACCAAAGGTCACTTTTCAACACATTTTCGAAGCGATTACGTCTCATGAATAACTTGCCACTAGCGTATTTGTTACACAAAATTTTATTTCGAGATGATTGATCACATGGTATAGGAAAAATATTTCCAAGCCAAATTCGGGAGTGAATCGTTTGACTTCCATTTTTACGCCCCTTCATCGGCGCATAATTGGAATCCGTATATCGGGTAACTCGGTTGGACATATTCGAAGGACAATTACTCCCTTGATTTACATCTAAAAAACACAAAATTTTTGTTCAAATTCAAGCTCTGAATGTCTACTTTCTAAAACATTCAGGCCGCGTCCAAAAATTCCTTACCGTTCAAAAGTTATTGTGGAAACGGTGACCGAAGGTCACTTTTCAACACATTTTCCATGTGATTACGGCTCGTGAATAAGTAGGCACTATCGTATTTTTTACCAAAAATTTTATTTTGAGAAGATTGATCACGCGATGTAGGTAAAATATTTCCAAGCCGAATTCGTGAGCGAATCTTTAGACTTCCATTTTTACGCACCTCCTTCGGCACATAATTGGAATCCGTATTTCGGGTAACTCGTTGGGACAGATTGAAAGGATAATAACTCTCTTGATTTCCATCGAAAAAATACAAAATTTGTGTTCAAATTGAAGCTCTGAATGTGTACTTTCTAAAACATTCAGGCCGCATCTAGAAATTCCTTACCGTTCCAAAGTTATTGTCGAAACGGTGACCAAAGGTCACTTTTCAACACATTTTCGAAGCGATTACGTCTCATGAATAACTTGCCACTAGCGTATTTGTTACCCAAAATTTTAGTTCGAGATGATTGATCACATGGTATGGGAAAAATATTACCAAGCCAAATTCGGGAGCGAACCGTTTGACTTCCATTTTTACGCCCCTTCATTGGCGCATAATTGGAATCCGTATATCGGGTAACTCGGTTGGACATATTCGAAGGACAATTACTCTCTTGATTTACATCAAAAAAATACAAAATTTTTGTTCAAATTCAAGCTCTGAATGTCCACTTTCTAAAACATTCAGGTCGCGTCCAGAAATTCGTTACCGTTCAAAATTTATTGTGGAAACGGTGACCGAAGGTCACTTTTCAACACATTCTCCATGCGATTACGGCTCGTGAATAACTAGGCACTAACGTATTTTTTACCAAAAATTTTATTTTGAGATGATTGATCACGCGATATAGGTAAAATATTTCCAAGCCGAATTCGTGAGCGAATCCTTAGACTTCCATTTTTACGCACCTCCCTCGGCACATGATTGGAATCCGTATTTCGGGTAACTCGTTTGGACAGATTGAAAGGATAATAACTCTCTTGATTTCCATCGAAAAAATACAAAATTTGTGTTCAAATTGAAGCTCTGAATGTGTACTTTCTAAAACATTCAGGCCGCATCTAGAAATTCCTTACCGTTCCAAAGTTATTGTCGAAACGGTGACCAAAGGTCACTTTTCAACACATTTTCGAAGCGATTACGTCTCATGAATAACTTGCCACTAGCGTATTTGTTACCCAAAATTTTATTTCGAGATGATTGATCACATGGTATAGGAAAAATATTTCCGAGCCAAATTCGGGAGTGAACCGTTTGACTTCCATTTTTACGCCCCTCCATCGGCGCATAATTGGAATCCGTATATCGGGTAACTCGGTTGGACATATTCGAAGGACAATTACTGTCTTGATTTACATCGAAAAAATACAAAATTTTTGTTCAAATTCAAGCTCTGAATGTCCACTTTCTAAAACATTCAGGCCGCGTCCAGAAATTCGTTATCGTTCAAAAGTTATTGTGGAAACGGTGACCGAAGGTCACTTTTCAACACATTTTCCATGCGATTTCGGCTCGTGAATAACTAGGCACTAACATATTTTTTACCAAAAATTTTATTTTGAGATGATTGATCACGCGATATAGGTAAAATATTTCGAAGCCGAATTCGTGAGCGAATCCTTAGACTTCCATTTTTACGCACCTCCCTCGGCACATGATTGGAATCCGTATTTCGGGTAACTCGTTGGGACAGATTGAAAGGATAATAACTCTCTTGATTTCCATCGAAAAAATACAAAATTTGTGTTCAAATTCAAGCTCTGAATGTGTACTTTCTAAAACATTCAGGCTGCATCTAGAATTTCCTTACCGTTCCAAAGTTATTGTCGAAACTGTGACCAAAGGTCACTTTTCAACAGATTTTCGAAGCGATTACGTCTCCTGAATAACATGCCACTAGCGTATTTGTTACCCAAAATTTTATTTCGAGATAATTAATCATATGGTACAGGAGAAATATTTCCAAGCCAAATTCGGGAGCGAACCGTTTGACTTCCATTTTTACGCCCCTCCATCGGCGCATAATTGGAATCCGTATATCGGGTAACTCGGTTGGACATATTCGAAGGACAATTACTCTCTTGATTTACATCGAAAAAATACAAAATTTTTGTTCAAATTCAAGCTCTGAATGTCTACTTTCTAAAACATTCGGGCCGCGTCGAGAAATTCGTTACCGTTCAAAAGTTATTGTGGAAACGGTGACCGAAGGTCACTTTTCAACACATTTTACATGCGATTACGGCTCGTGAATAACTTGGCACTAACGTAATTTTTACCAAAAATTTTATTTTAAGATGATTGATCACGCGATATAGGTAAAATATTACCATGCCGAATTCGTGAGCAACTCTTTAGACTTCCATTTTTACTCCCCTCCCTCGGCACATAATTGGAATCCGTATTTCGGGTAAGTCGGTGGGACAGATTGAAAGGATAATAACTCTCTTGATTTCCATCGAAAAAATACAAAATTTGTGTTCAAATTCAAGCTCTGAATGTCTACTTTCTAAAACATTCAGGCCGCATCTAGAAATTCCTTACCGTTCCAAAGTTATTGTCGAAACTGTGACCAAAGGTCACTTTTCAACACATTTTCGAAGCGATTACGTCTCCTGAATACCTTGCCACTAGCGTATTTGTTACCCAAAATTTTATTTCGAGATGATTGATCACATGGTATAGGAGAAATATTTCCAAGCCAAATTCAAGAACGAACCGTTTGACTTCCATTTTTACGCCCCTCCATCGGTGCATTATTGGAATCCGTATATCGGGTAACTCGGTTGGACATATTCGAAGGACAATTACTCTCTTGATTTACATCGAAAAAATACAAAATTTTTGTTCAAATTCAAGCTCTGAATGTCTACTTTCTAAAACATTCAGGTCGCGTCCAAAAATTCCTTACCGTTCAAAAGTTATTGTGGAAACGGTGACCGAAGGTCACTTTTCAACACATTTTCCATGCGTTTACGGCTCGTGAATTAGTAGGCCCTAACGTATTTTTTACCAAAAAAGTTATTTTGAGATGATTGATCACGCGATGTAGGTAAAATATTTCCAAGCCGAATTCGTGAGCGAATCTTTAGACTTCCATATTTACGCACCTCCCTCGGCACATAATTGGAATCCGTATTTCGGGTAACTCGTTGGGACAGATTGAAAGGATAATAACTCTCTTGATTTCCATCAAAAAAATACAAAATTTGTGTTCAAATTCAAGCTCTGAATGTGCACTTTCTAAAACATTCAGGCCGCATCTAGAAATTCCTTACCGTTCCAAAGTTATTGTCGAAACGGTGAACAAAGGTCACTTTTCAACACATTTTCGAAGCGATTACGTCTCATGAGTAACTTGCCACTAGCGTATTTGTTACCCAAAATTTTATTTCGAGATGATTGGTCACATGATATAGGAGAAATATTTCCAAGCCAAATTCTGGAGCGAACCGTTTGACTTCCATTTTTACGCCCCTCCATCGGCGCATAATTGGAATGCGTATATCGGGTGACTCGGTTGGACATATTCGAAGGACAATTACTCTCTTGATTTACATCGAAAAAATACAAAATTTTTATTCAAATTCAAGATCTGAATGTCTACTTTCTAGAACATTCAGGCCGCGTCCAGAAATTCGTTACCGTGCAAAAGTTATTGTGGAAACGGTGACCGAAGGTCACTTTTCAACACATTTTACATGCGATTACGGCTCGTGAATAACTAGGCACTAACGTAATTTTTACCAAAAATTTTATTTTGAGATGATTGATCACGCGATATAGGTAAAATATTTCCAAGCCGAATTCGTGAGCGAATCTTTAGACTTCCATTTTTACGCCCCTCCCTCGGCACATAATTGGAATCCGTATTTCGGGTAACTCGGTGGGACAGATTGAAAGGATAATAACTCTCTTGATTTCCATCGAAAAAATAAAAAAAATTTGTGTTCAAATTCAAGCTCTGAATGTGTACTTTCTAAAACATTCAGGCCGCATCTAGAATTTCCTTAC
Source organism: Quercus tomentella (assembly GCA_028535165.1). Lineage (NCBI taxonomy): Eukaryota > Viridiplantae > Streptophyta > Magnoliopsida > Fagales > Fagaceae > Quercus > Quercus tomentella. The sequence continues at coordinate 39,978,991 of JAPQVY010000023.1, read as the reverse complement.
CGTTCCAAAGTTATTGTCGAAACTGTGACCAAAGGTCACTTTTCAACACATTTTCGAAGCGATTACGTCTCCTGAATAACATGCCACTAGCGTATTTCTTACCCAAAATTTTATTTCGAGATAATTGATCACATGGTATAGGAGAAATATTTCCAAGCCAAATTCGGGAGCGAACCGTTTGACTTCCATTTTTACGCCCCTCCATCGGCGCATAATTGGAATCCGTATATCGGGTAACTCGGTTGGACATATTCGAAGGACAATTACTCTCTTAATTTACATCGAAAAAATACAAAATTTTTGTTCAAATTCAAGCTCTAAATGTCTACTTTCTAAAACATTCAGGTCGCGTCCAAAAATTCCTTACCGTACAAAAGTTATTGTGGAAACGGTGACCGAAGGTCACTTTTCAACACATTTTCCATGCGATTACGGCTCGTGAATTAGTAGGCACTAACGTATTTTTTACCAAAAATGTTATTTTGAGATGATTGATCACGCGATGTAGGTAAAATATTTCCAAGCCGAATTCGTGAGCGAATCTTTAGACTTCCATTTTTACGCCCCTCCCTCGGCACATAATTGGAATCCGTATTTCGGGTAACTCGTTGGGACAGATTGAAAGGATAATAACTCTCTTGATTTCCATCAAAAAAATACAAAATTTGTGTTCAAATTCAAGCTCTGAATGTGCACTTTCTAAAACATTCAGGCCGCATCTAGAAATTCCTTACCGTTCCAACGTTATTGTGGAAACGGTGACCGAAGGTCACTTTTCAACACATTTTACATGCGATTACGGCTCGTGAATTAGTAGGCACTAACGTAATTTTTACCGAAAATTTTATTTTGAGATGATTGATCACGCGATATAGGTAAAATATTTCCAAGCCGAATTCGTGAGCGAATCTTTAGACTTCCATTTTTACGCCCCTCCCTCGGCACATAATTGGAATCCGTATTTCGGGTAAGTCGGTGGGACAGATTGAAAGGATAATAACTCTCTTGATTTCCATCGAAAAAATACAAAATTTGTGTTCAAATTCAAGCTCTGAATGTCTACTTTCTAAATCATTCAGGCCGCATCTAGAATTTCCTTACCGTTCCAAAGTTATTGTCGAAACTGTGACCGAAGGTCACTTTTCAACACATTTTCGAAGCGATTACGTCTCCTGAATAACTTGCCACTAGCGTATTTGTTACCCAAAATTTTATTTCGAGATGATTGATCACATGGTATAGGAGAAATATTTCCAAGCCAAATTCGGGAGCGAACCGTTTGACTTCCATTTTTACGCCCCTCCATCGGCGCATAATTGGAATCCGTATATCGGGTGACTCGGTTGGACATATTCGAAGAACAATTACTCTCTTGATTTACATCGAAAAAATACAAAATTTTTATTCAAATTCAAGCTCTGAATGTCTACTTTCTAGAACATTCAGGCCGCGTCCAGAAATTCGTTACCGTGCAAAAGTAATTGTGGAAACGGTGACCGAAGGTCACTTTTCAACACATTTTACATGCGATTATGGCTCGTGAATAACTAGGCACTAACGTAATTTTTACCGAAAATTTTATTTTGAGATGATTGATCACGCGATATAGGTAAAATATTTCCAAGCCGAATTCGTGAGCGAATCTTTAGACTTCCATTTTTACGCCCCTCCCTCGGCACATAATTGGAATCCGTATTTCGGGTAACTCGGTGGGACAGATTGAAAGGATAATAACTCTCTTGATTTCCATCGAAAAAATAAAAAAAATTTGTGTTCAAATTCAAGCTCTGAATGTGTACTTTCTAAAACATTCAGGCCGCATCTAGAAATTCCTTACCGTTCCAAAGTTATTGTCAAAACGGTGACCAAAGGTCACTTTTCAACACATTTTCGAAGCGATTACGTCTCATGAATAACTTGCCACTAGCGTATTTGTTACACAAAATTTTATTTTGAGATGATTGATCACATGGTATAGGAAAAATATTTCCAAGCCAAATTCGGGAGTGAATCGTTTGACTTCCATTTTTACGCCCCTTCATCGGCGCATAATTGGAATCCGTATATCGGGTAACTCGGTTGGACATATTCGAAGGACAATTACTCCCTTGATTTACATCTAAAAAACACAAAATTTTTGTTCAAATTCAAGCTCTGAATGTCTACTTTCTAAAACATTCAGGCCGCGTCCAAAAATTCCTTACCGTTCAAAAGTTATTGTGGAAACGGTGACCGAAGGTCACTTTTCAACACATTTTCCATGTGATTACGGCTCGTGAATAAGTAGGCACTATCGTATTTTTTACCAAAAATTTTATTTTGAGATGATTGATCACGCGATGTAGGTAAAATATTTCCAAGCCGAATTCGTGAGCGAATCTTTAGACTTCCATTTTTACGCACCTCCTTCGGCACATAATTGGAATCCGTATTTCGGGTAACTCGTTGGGACAGATTGAAAGGATAATAACTCTCTTGATTTCCATCGAAAAAATACAAAATTTGTGTTCAAATTCAAGGTCTGAATGTGTACTTTCTAAAACTTTCAGGCCGCATCTAGAAATTCCTTACCGTTCCAAAGTTATTGTCGAAACGGTGACCAAAGGTCACTTTGCAACACATTTTCGAAGCGATTACGTCTCATGAATAACTTGCCACTAGCGTATTTGTTACCCAAAATTTTAGTTCGAGATGATTGATCACATGGTATAGGAAAAATATTACCAAGCCAAATTCGGGAGCGAACCGTTTGACTTCCATTTTTACGCCCCTTCATCGGCGCATAATTGGAATCCGTATATCGGGTAACTCGGTTGGACATATTCGAAGGACAATTACTCTCTTGATTTACATCGAAAAAATACAAAATTTTTGTTCAAATGCAAGCTCTGAATGTCCACTTTCTAAAACATTCAGGCCGCGTCCAGAAATTCGTTACCGTTCAAAATTTATTGTGGAAACGGTGACCGAAGGTCACTTTTCAACACATTCTCCATGCGATTACGGCTCGTGAATAACTAGGCACTAACGTATTTTTTACCAAAAATTTTATTTTGAGATGATTGATCACGCGATATAGGTAAAATATTTCCAAGCCGAATTCGTGAGCGAATCCTTAGACTTCCATTTTTACGCACCTCCCTCGGCACATGATTGGAATCCGTATTTCGGGTAACTCGTTTGGACAGATTGAAAGGATAATAACTCTCTTGATTTCCATCGAAAAAATACAAAATTTGTGTTCAAATTCAAGCTCTGAATGTGTACTTTCTAAAACATTCAGGCCGCATCTAGAAATTCCTTACCGTTCCAAAGTTATTTTCAAAACGGTGACCAAAGGTCAATTTTCAACACATTTTCGAAGCGATTACGTCTCATGAATAACTTGCCACTAGTGTATTTGTCACCCAAAATTTTATTTCGAGATGATTGATCACATGGTATAGGAAAAATATTTCCGAGCCAAATTCGGGAGTGAACCGTTTAACTTCCATTTTTACGCCCCTCCATCGGCGCATAATTGGAATCCGTATATCGGGTAACTCGGTTGGACATATTCGAAGGACAATTACTCTCTTGATTTACATCGAAAAAATACAAAATTTTTGTTCAAATTCAAGCTCTGAATGTCCACTTTCTAAAACATTCAGGCCGCGTCCAGAAATTCGTTATCGTTCAAAAGTTATTGTGGAAACGGTGACCGAAGGTCACTTTTCAACACATTTTCCATGCGATTTCGGCTCGTGAATAACTAGGCACTAACATATTTTTTACCAAAAATTTTATTTTGAGATGATTGATCACGCGATATAGGTAAAATATTTCGAAGCCGAATTCGTGAGCGAATCCTTAGACTTCCATTTTTACGCACCTCCCTCGGCACATGATTGGAATCCGTATTTCGGGTAACTCGTTGGGACAGATTGAAAGGATAATAACTCTCTTGATTTCCATCGAAAAAATACAAAATTTGTGTTCAAATTCAAGCTCTGAATCTGTACTTTCTAAAACATTCAGGCCGCCTCTAGAAATTCCTTACCGTTCCAAAGTTATTGTCAAAACGGTGACCAAAGGTCAATTTTCAACACATTTTCGAAGCGGTTACGTCTCATGAATAACTTGCCACTAGCGTATTTGTCACCCAAAATTTTTTTCCAGATGATTGATCACATGGTATAGGAAAAATATTTCCGAGCCAAATTCGGGAGCGAATCGTTTGACTTACATTTTTACGCCCCTTCATCCGCGCATAATTGGAATCCGTATATCGGGTAACTCGGTTGGACATATTCGAAGGACAATTACTCTCTTGATTTACATCGAAAAAATACAAAAAAATTTTTCAAATTCAAGCTCTGAATGTCCACTTTCTAAAACATTCAGGCCGCGTCCAGAAATTCGTTACCGTTCAAAATTTATTGTGGAAACGGTGACCGAAGGTCACTTTTCAACACATTTTCCATGCGATTACGGCTCGTGAATAACTAGGCACTAACGTAATTTTTACCAAAAATTTTATTTTGAGATGATTGATCACGCGATATAGGTAAAATATTTCCAAGCCGAATTCGTGAGCGAATATTTAGACTTCCATTTTTACGCCCCTCCCTCGGCACATAATTGGAATCCGTATTTCGGGTAACTCGGTGGGACAGATTGAAAGGATAATAACTCTCTTGATTTCCATTGAAAAAATACAAAATTTGTGTTCAAATTCAAGCTCTGAATGTGTACTTTCTAAAAGATTCAGGCCGCATCTAGAAATTCCTTACCGTTCCAAAGTTATTGTCAAAACGGTGACCAAAGGTCAATTTTCAACACATTTTCGAAGCGGTTACGTCTCATGAATAACTTGCCACTAGCGTATTTATCACCCAAAATTTTATTTCGAGATGATTGATCACATGGTATAGGAAAAATATTTCCGAGCCAAATTCGGGAGTGAACCGTTTGACTTCCATTTTTACGCCCCTACATCGGCGCATAATTGGAATCCGTATATCGGGTAACTCGGTTGGACAAATTCGAAGGACAATTACACTCTTGATTTACATCGACAAAATACAAAATTTTTGTTCAAATTCAAGCTCTGAATGTCCACTTTCTAAAACATTCAGGCCGCGTCCAGAAATTCGTTACCGTTCAAAAGTTATTTTGGAAACGGTGACCGAAGGTCACTTTTCAACACATTTTCCATGCGATTACGGCTCGTGAATAACTAGGCACTAACGTAATTTTTACCAAAAATTTTATTTTGAGATGATTGATCACGCGATATAGGTAAAATATTTCCAAGCCGAATTCGTGAGCGAATCTTTAGACTTCCATTTTTACGCCCCTCCCTCGGCACATAATTGGAATCCGTATTTCGGGTAAGTCGGTGGGACAGATTGAAAGGATAATAACTCTCTTGATTTCCATCGAAAAAATACAAAATTTGTGTTCAAATTCAAGCTCTGAATGTCTACTTTCTAAAACATTCAGGCCGCATCTAGAAATTCCTTACCGTTCCAAAGTTATTGTCGAAACTGTGACCAAAGGTCACTTTTCAACACATTTTCGAAGCGATTACGTCTCCTGAATACCTTGCCACTAGCGTATTTGTTACCCAAAATTTTATTTCGAGATGATTGATCACATGGTATAGGAGAAATATTTCCAAGCCAAATTCAAGAACGAACCGTTTGACTTCCATTTTTACGCCCCTCCATCGGTGCATTATTGGAATCCGTATATCGGGTAACTCGGTTGGACATATTCGAAGGACAATTACTCTCTTGATTTACATCGAAAAAATACAAAATTTTTGTTCAAATTCAAGCTCTGAATGTCTACTTTCTAAAACATTCAGGTCGCGTCCAAAAATTCCTTACCGTTCAAAAGTTATTGTGGAAACGGTGACCGAAGGTCACTTTTCAACACATTTTCCATGCGTTTACGGCTCGTGAATTAGTAGGCCCTAACGTATTTTTTACCAAAAAAGTTATTTTGAGATGATTGATCACGCGATGTAGGTAAAATATTTCCAAGCCGAATTCGTGAGCGAATCTTTAGACTTCCATATTTACGCACCTCCCTCGGCACATAATTGGAATCCGTATTTCGGGTAACTCGTTGGGACAGATTGAAAGGATAATAACTCTCTTGATTTCCATCAAAAAAATACAAAATTTGTGTTCAAATTCAAGCTCTGAATGTGCACTTTCTAAAACATTCAGGCCGCATCTAGAAATTCCTTACCGTTCCAAAGTTATTGTCGAAACGGTGAACAAAGGTCACTTTTCAACACATTTTCGAAGCGATTACGTCTCATGAGTAACTTGCCACTAGCGTATTTGTTACCCAAAATTTTATTTCGAGATGATTGGTCACATGATATAGGAGAAATATTTCCAAGCCAAATTCTGGAGCGAACCGTTTGACTTCCATTTTTACGCCCCTCCATCGGCGCATAATTGGAATGCGTATATCGGGTGACTCGGTTGGACATATTCGAAGGACAATTACTCTCTTGATTTACATCGAAAAAATACAAAATTTTTATTCAAATTCAAGATCTGAATGTCTACTTTCTAGAACATTCAGGCCGCGTCCAGAAATTCGTTACCGTGCAAAAGTTATTGTGGAAACGGTGACCGAAGGTCACTTTTCAACACATTTTACATGCGATTACGGCTCGTGAATAACTAGGCACTAACGTAATTTTTACCAAAAATTTTATTTTGAGATGATTGATCACGCGATATAGGTAAAATATTTCCAAGCCGAATTCGTGAGCGAATCTTTAGACTTCCATTTTTACGCCCCTCCCTCGGCACATAATTGGAATCCGTATTTCGGGTAACTCGGTGGGACAGATTGAAAGGATAATAACTCTCTTGATTTCCATCGAAAAAATAAAAAAAATTTGTGTTCAAATTCAAGCTCTGAATGTGTACTTTCTAAAACATTCAGGCCGCATCTAGAATTTCCTTACCGTTCCAAAGTTATTGTCGAAACTGTGACCAAAGGTCACTTTTCAACACATTTTCGAAGCGATTACGTCTCCTGAATAACATGCTACTAGCGTATTTCTTACCCAAAATTTTATTTCGAGATAATTGATCACATGGTATAGGAGAAATATTTCCAAGCCAAATTCGGGAGCGAACCGTTTGACTTCCATTTTTACGCCCCTCCATCGGCGCATAATTGGAATCCGTATATCGGGTAACTCGGTTGGACATATTCGAAGGACAATTACTCTCTTAATTTAAATCGAAAAAATACAAAATTTTTGTTCAAATTCAAGCTCTAAATGTCTACTTTCTAAAACATTCAGGTCGCGTCCAAAAATTCCTTACCGTACAAAAGTTATTGTGGAAACGGTGACCGAAGGTCACTTTTCAACACATTTTCCATGCGATTACGGCTCGTGAATTAGTAGGCACTAACGTATTTTTTACCAAAAATGTTATTTTGAGATGATTGATCACGCGATGTAGGTAAAATATTTCCAAGCCGAATTCGTGAGCGAATCTTTAGACTTCCATTTTTACGCCCCTCCCTCGGCACATAATTGGAATCCGTATTTCGGGTAAGTCGGTGGGACAGATTGAAAGGATAATAACTCTCTTGATTTCCATCAAAAAAATACAAAATTTGTGTTCAAATTCAAGCTCTGAATGTGCACTTTCTAAAACATTCAGGCCGCATCTAGAAATTCCTTACCGTTCCAACGTTATTGTGGAAACGGTGACCGAAGGTCACTTTTCAACACATTTTACATGCGATTACGGCTCGTGAATTAGTAGGCACTAACGTAATTTTTACCGAAAATTTTATTTTGAGATGATTGATCACGCGATATAGGTAAAATATTTCCAAGCCGAATTCGTGAGCGAATCTTTAGACTTCCATTTTTACGCCCCTCCCTCGGCACATAATTGGAATCCGTATTTCGGGTAAGTCGGTGGGACAGATTGAAAGGATAATAACTCTCTTGATTTCCATCGAAAAAATACAAAATTTGTGTTCAAATTCAAGCTCTGAATGTCTACTTTCTAAATCATTCAGGCCGCATCTAGAATTTCCTTACCGTTCCAAAGTTATTGTCGAAACTGTGACCGAAGGTCACTTTTCAACACATTTTCGAAGCGATTACGTCTCCTGAATAACTTGCCACTAGCGTATTTGTTACCCAAAATTTTATTTCGAGATGATTGATCACATGGTATAGGAGAAATATTTCCAAGCCAAATTCGGGAGCGAACCGTTTGACTTCCATTTTTACGCCCCTCCATCGGCGCATAATTGGAATCCGTATATCGGGTGACTCGGTTGGACATATTCGAAGAACAATTACTCTCTTGATTTACATCGAAAAAATACAAAATTTTTATTCAAATTCAAGCTCTGAATGTCTACTTTCTAGAACATTCAGGCCGCGTCCAGAAATTCGTTACCGTGCAAAAGTAATTGTGGAAACCGTGACCGAAGGTCACTTTTCAACACATTTTACATGCGATTATGGCTCGTGAATAACTAGGCACTAACGTAATTTTTACCGAAAATTTTATTTTGAGATGATTGATCACGCGATATAGGTAAAATATTTCCAAGCCGAATTCGTGAGCGAATCTTTAGACTTCCATTTTTACGCCCCTCCCTCGGCACATAATTGGAATCCGTATTTCGGGTAACTCGGTGGGACAGATTGAAAGGATAATAACTCTCTTGATTTCCATCGAAAAAATAAAAAAAATTTGTGTTCAAATTCAAGCTCTGAATGTGTACTTTCTAAAACATTCAGGCCGCATCTAGAAATTCCTTACCGTTCCAAAGTTATTGTCAAAACGGTGACCAAAGGTCACTTTTCAACACATTTTCGAAGCGATTACGTCTCATGAATAACTTGCCACTAGCGTATTTGTTACACAAAATTTTATTTCGAGATGATTGATCACATGGTATAGGAAAAATATTTCCAAGCCAAATTCGGGAGTGAATCGTTTGACTTCCATTTTTACGCCCCTTCATCGGCGCATAATTGGAATCCGTATATCGGGTAACTCGGTTGGACATATTCGAAGGACAATTACTCCCTTGATTTACATCTAAAAAACACAAAATTTTTGTTCAAATTCAAGCTCTGAATGTCTACTTTCTAAAACATTCAGGTCGCGTCCAAAAATTCCTTACCGTTCAAAAGTTATTGTGGAAACGGTGACCGAAGGTCACTTTTCAACACATTTTCCATGTGATTACGGCTCGTGAATAAGTAGGCACTATCGTATTTTTTACCAAAAATTTTATTTTGAGATGATTGATCACGCGATGTAGGTAAAATATTTCCAAGCCGAATTCGTGAGCGAATCTTTAGACTTCCATTTTTACGCACCTCCTTCGGCACATAATTGGAATCCGTATTTCGGGTAACTCGTTGGGACAGATTGAAAGGATAATAACTCTCTTGATTTCCATCGAAAAAATACAAAATTTGTGTTCAAATTCAAGGTCTGAATGTGTACTTTCTAAAACTTTCAGGCCGCATCTAGAAATTCCTTACCGTTCCAAAGTTATTGTCGAAACGGTGACCAAAGGTCACTTTGCAACACATTTTCGAAGCGATTACGTCTCATGAATAACTTGCCACTAGCGTATTTGTTACCCAAAATTTTAGTTCGAGATGATTGATCACATGGTATAGGAAAAATATTACCAAGCCAAATTCGGGAGCGAACCGTTTGACTTCCATTTTTACGCCCCTTCATCGGCGCATAATTGGAATCCGTATATCGGGTAACTCGGTTGGACATATTCGAAGGACAATTACTCTCTTGATTTACATCGAAAAAATACAAAATTTTTGTTCAAATGCAAGCTCTGAATGTCCACTTTCTAAAACATTCAGGCCGCGTCCAGAAATTCGTTACCGTTCAAAATTTATTGTGGAAACGGTGACCGAAGGTCACTTTTCAACACATTCTCCATGCGATTACGGCTCGTGAATAACTAGGCACTAACGTATTTTTTACCAAAAATTTTATTTTGAGATGATTGATCACGCGATATAGGTAAAATATTTCCAAGCCGAATTCGTGAGCGAATCCTTAGACTTCCATTTTTACGCACCTCCCTCGGCACATGATTGGAATCCGTATTTCGGGTAACTCGTTTGGACAGATTGAAAGGATAATAACTCTCTTGATTTCCATCGAAAAAATACAAAATTTGTGTTCAAATTCAAGCTCTGAATGTGTACTTTCTAAAACATTCAGGCCGCATCTAGAAATTCCTTACCGTTCCAAAGTTATTTTCAAAACGGTGACCAAAGGTCAATTTTCAACACATTTTCGAAGCGATTACGTCTCATGAATAACTTGCCACTAGTGTATTTGTCACCCAAAATTTTATTTCGAGATGATTGATCACATGGTATAGGAAAAATATTTCCGAGCCAAATTCGGGAGTGAACCGTTTGACTTCCATTTTTACGCCCCTCCATCGGCGCATAATTGGAATCCGTATATCGGGTAACTCGGTTGGACATATTCGAAGGACAATTACTCTCTTGATTTACATCGAAAAAATACAAAATTTTTGTTCAAATTCAAGCTCTGAATGTCCACTTTCTAAAACATTCAGGCCGCGTCCAGAAATTCGTTATCGTTCAAAAGTTATTGTGGAAACGGTGACCGAAGGTCACTTTTCAACACATTTTCCATGCGATTTCGGCTCGTGAATAACTAGGCACTAACATATTTTTTACCAAAAATTTTATTTTGAGATGATTGATCACGCGATATAGGTAAAATATTTCGAAGCCGAATTCGTGAGCGAATCCTTAGACTTCCATTTTTACGCACCTCCCTCGGCACATGATTGGAATCCGTATTTCGGGTAACTCGTTGGGACAGATTGAAAGGATAATAACTCTCTCGATTTCCATCGAAAAAATACAAAATTTGTGTTCAAATTCAAGCTCTGAATCTGTACTTTCTAAAACATTCAGGCCGCCTCTAGAAATTCCTTACCGTTCCAAAGTTATTGTCAAAACGGTGACCAAAGGTCAATTTTCAACACATTTTCGAAGCGGTTACGTCTCATGAATAACTTGCCACTAGCGTATTTGTCACCCAAAATTTTTTTCCAGATGATTGATCACATGGTATAGGAAAAATATTTCCGAGCCAAATTCGGGAGCGAATCGTTTGACTTACATTTTTACGCCCCTTCATCCGCGCATAATTGGAATCCGTATATCGGGTAACTCGGTTGGACATATTCGAAGGACAATTACTCTCTTGATTTACATCGAAAAAATACAAAAAAATTTTTCAAATTCAAGCTCTGAATGTCCACTTTCTAAAACATTCAGGCCGCGTCCAGAAATTCGTTACCGTTCAAAATTTATTGTGGAAACGGTGACCGAAGGTCACTTTTCAACACATTTTCCATGCGATTACGGCTCGTGAATAACTAGGCACTAACGTAATTTTTACCAAAAATTTTATTTTGAGATGATTGATCACGCGATATAGGTAAAATATTTCCAAGCCGAATTCGTGAGCGAATCTTTAGACTTCCATTTTTACGCCCCTCCCTCGGCACATAATTGGAATCCGTATTTCGGGTAACTCGGTGGGACAGATTGAAAGGATAATAACTCTCTTGATTTCCATTGAAAAAATACAAAATTTGTGTTCAAATTCAAGCTCTGAATGTGTACTTTCTAAAAGATTCAGGCCGCATCTAGAAATTCCTTACCGTTCCAAAGTTATTGTCAAAACGGTGACCAAAGGTCAATTTTCAACACATTTTCGAAGCGGTTACGTCTCATGAATAACTTGCCACTAGCGTATTTATCACCCAAAATTTTATTTCGAGATGATTGATCACATGGTATAGGAAAAATATTTCCGAGCCAAATTCGGGAGTGAACCGTTTGACTTCCATTTTTACGCCCCTCCATCGGCGCATAATTGGAATCCGTATATCGGGTAACTCGGTTGGACAAATTCGAAGGACAATTACACTCTTGATTTACATCGACAAAATACAAAATTTTTGTTCAAATTCAAGCTCTGAATGTCCACTTTCTAAAACATTCAGGCCGCGTCCAGAAATTCGTTACCGTTCAAAAGTTATTTTGGAAACGGTGACCGAAGGTCACTTTTCAACACATTTTCCATGCGATTACGGCTCGTGAATAACTAGGCACTAACGTAATTTTTACCAAAAATTTTATTTTGAGATGATTGATCACGCGATATAGGTAAAATATTTCCAAGCCGAATTCGTGAGCGAATCTTTAGACTTCCATTTTTACGCCCCTCCCTCGGCACATAATTGGAATCCGTATTTCGGGTAAGTCGGTGGGACAGATTGAAAGGATAATAACTCTCTTGATTTCCATCGAAAAAATACAAAATTTGTGTTCAAATTCAAGCTCTGAATGTCTACTTTCTAAAACATTCAGGCCGCATCTAGAAATTCCTTACCGTTCCAAAGTTATTGTCGAAACTGTGACCAAAGGTCACTTTTCAACACATTTTCGAAGCGATTACGTCTCCTGAATACCTTGCCACTAGCGTATTTGTTACCCAAAATTTTATTTCGAGATGATTGATCACATGGTATAGGAGAAATATTTCCAAGCCAAATTCAAGAACGAACCGTTTGACTTCCATTTTTACGCCCCTCCATCGGTGCATTATTGGAATCCGTATATCGGGTAACTCGGTTGGACATATTCGAAGGACAATTACTCTCTTGATTTACATCGAAAAAATACAAAATTTTTGTTCAAATTCAAGCTCTGAATGTCTACTTTCTAAAACATTCAGGTCGCGTCCAAAAATTCCTTACCGTTCAAAAGTTATTGTGGAAACGGTGACCGAAGGTCACTTTTCAACACATTTTCCATGCGTTTACGGCTCGTGAATTAGTAGGCCCTAACGTATTTTTTACCAAAAAAGTTATTTTGAGATGATTGATCACGCGATGTAGGTAAAATATTTCCAAGCCGAATTCGTGAGCGAATCTTTAGACTTCCATATTTACGCACCTCCCTCGGCACATAATTGGAATCCGTATTTCGGGTAACTCGTTGGGACAGATTGAAAGGATAATAACTCTCTTGATTTCCATCAAAAAAATACAAAATTTGTGTTCAAATTCAAGCTCTGAATGTGCACTTTCTAAAACATTCAGGCCGCATCTAGAAATTCCATACCGTTCCAAAGTTATTGTCGAAACGGTGAACAAAGGTCACTTTTCAACACATTTTCGAAGCGATTACGTCTCATGAGTAACTTGCCACTAGCGTATTTGTTACCCAAAATTTTATTTCGAGATGATTGGTCACATGATATAGGAGAAATATTTCCAAGCCAAATTCTGGAGCGAACCGTTTGACTTCCATTTTTACGCCCCTCCATCGGCGCATAATTGGAATGCGTATATCGGGTGACTCGGTTGGACATATTCGAAGGACAATTACTCTCTTGATTTACATCGAAAAAATACAAAATTTTTATTCAAATTCAAGATCTGAATGTCTACTTTCTAGAACATTCAGGCCGCGTCCAGAAATTCGTTACCGTGCAAAAGTTATTGTGGAAACGGTGACCGAAGGTCACTTTTCAACACATTTTACATGCGATTACGGCTCGTGAATAACTAGGCACTAACGTAATTTTTACCAAAAATTTTATTTTGAGATGATTGATCACGCGATATAGGTAAAATATTTCCAAGCCGAATTCGTGAGCGAATCTTTAGACTTCCATTTTTACGCCCCTCCCTCGGCACATAATTGGAATCCGTATTTCGGGTAACTCGGTGGGACAGATTGAAAGGATAATAACTCTCTTGATTTCCATCGAAAAAATAAAAAAAATTTGTGTTCAAATTCAAGCTCTGAATGTGTACTTTCTAAAACATTCAGGCCGCATCTAGAATTTCCTTACCGTTCCAAAGTTATTGTCGAAACTGTGACCAAAGGTCACTTTTCAACACATTTTCGAAGCGATTACGTCTCCTGAATAACATGCCACTAGCGTATTTCTTACCCAAAATTTTATTTCGAGATAATTGATCACATGGTATAGGAGAAATATTTCCAAGCCAAATTCGGGAGCGAACCGTTTGACTTCCATTTTTACGCCCCTCCATCGGCGCATAATTGGAATCCGTATATCGGGTAACTCGGTTGGACATATTCGAAGGACAATTACTCTCTTAATTTACATCCAAAAAATACAAAATTTTTGTTCAAATTCAAGCTCTAAATGTCTACTTTCTAAAACATTCAGGTCGCGTCCAAAAATTCCTTACCGTTCAAAAGTTATTGTGGAAACGGTGACCGAAGGTCACTTTTCAACACATTTTCCATGCGATTACGGCTCGTGAATTAGTAGGCACTAACGTATTTTTTACCAAAAATGTTATTTTGAGATGATTGATCACGCGATGTAGGTAAAATATTTCCAAGCCGAATTCGTGAGCGAATCTTTAGACTTCCATTTTTACGCCCCTCCCTCGGCACATAATTGGAATCCGTATTTCGGGTAACTCGTTGGGACAGATTGAAAGGATAATAACTCTCTTGATTTCCATCAAAAAAATACAAAATTTGTGTTCAAATTCAAGCTCTGAATGTGCACTTTCTAAAACATTCAGGCCGCATCTAGAAATTCCTTACCGTTCCAACGTTATTGTGGAAACGGTGACCGAAGGTCACTTTTCAACACATTTTACATGCGATTACGGCTCGTGAATTAGTAGGCACTAACGTAATTTTTACCGAAAATTTTATTTTGAGATGATTGATCACGCGATATAGGTAAAATATTTCCCAGCCGAATTCGTGAGCGAATCTTTAGACTTCCATTTTTACGCCCCTCCCTCGGCACATAATTGGAATCCGTATTTCGGGTAAGTCGGTGGGACAGATTGAAAGGATAATAACTCTCTTGATTTCCATCGAAAAAATACAAAATTTGTGTTCAAATTCAAGCTCTGAATGTCTACTTTCTAAATCATTCAGGCCGCATCTAGAATTTCCTTACCGTTCCAAAGTTATTGTCGAAACTGTGACCGAAGGTCACTTTTCAACACATTTTCGAAGCGATTACGTCTCCTGAATAACTTGCCACTAGCGTATTTGTTACCCAAAATTTTATTTCGAGATGATTGATCACATGGTATAGGAGAAATATTTCCAAGCCAAATTCGGGAGCGAACCGTTTGACTTCCATTTTTACGCCCCTCCATCGGCGCATAATTGGAATCCGTATATCGGGTGACTCGGTTGGACATATTCGAAGAACAATTACTCTCTTGATTTACATCGAAAAAATACAAAATTTTTATTCAAATTCAAGCTCTGAATGTCTACTTTCTAGAACATTCAGGCCGCGTCCAGAAATTCGTTACCGTGCAAAAGTTATTGTGGAAACGGTGACCGAAGGTCACTTTTCAACACATTTTACATGCGATTATGGCTCGTGAATAACTAGGCACTAACGTAATTTTTACCGAAAATTTTATTTTGAGATGATTGATCACGCGATATAGGTAAAATATTTCCAAGCCGAATTCGTGAGCGAATCTTTAGACTTCCATTTTTACGCCCCTCCCTCGGCACATAATTGGAATCCGTATTTCGGGTAACTCGGTGGGACAGATTGAAAGGATAATAACTCTCTTGATTTCCATCGAAAAAATAAAAAAAATTTGTGTTCAAATTCAAGCTCTGAATGTGTACTTTCTAAAACATTCAGGCCGCATCTAGAAATTCCTTACCGTTCCAAAGTTATTGTCAAAACGGTGACCAAAGGTCACTTTTCAACACATTTTCGAAGCGATTACGTCTCATGAATAACTTGCCACTAGCGTATTTGTTACACAAAATTTTATTTCGAGATGATTGATCACATGGTATAGGAAAAATATTTCCAAGCCAAATTCGGGAGTGAATCGTTTGACTTCCATTTTTACGCCCCTTCATCGGCGCATAATTGGAATCCGTATATCGGGTAACTCGGTTGGACATATTCGAAGGACAATTACTCCCTTGATTTACATCTAAAAAACACAAAATTTTTGTTCAAATTCAAGCTCTGAATGTGTACTTTCTAAAACTTTCAGGCCGCATCTAGAAATTCCTTACCGTTCCAAAGTTATTGTCGAAACGGTGACCAAAGGTCACTTTGCAACACATTTTCGAAGCGATTACGTCTCATGAATAACTTGCCACTAGCGTATTTGTTACCCAAAATTTTAGTTCGAGATGATTGATCACATGGTATAGGAAAAATATTACCAAGCCAAATTCGGGAGCGAACCGTTTGACTTCCATTTTTACGCCCCTTCATCGGCGCATAATTGGAATCCGTATATCGGGTAACTCGGTTGGACATATTCGAAGGACAATTACTCTCTTGATTTACATCGAAAAAATACAAAATTTTTGTTCAAATGCAAGCTCTGAATGTCTACTTTCTAAAACATTCAGGCCGCGTCCAAAAATTCCTTACCGTTCAAAAGTTATTGTGGAAACGGTGACCGAAGGTCACTTTTCAACACATTTTCCATGTGATTACGGCTCGTGAATAAGTAGGCACTATCGTATTTTTTACCAAAAATTTTATTTTGAGATGATTGATCACGCGATGTAGGTAAAATATTTCCAAGCCGAATTCGTGAGCGAATCTTTAGACTTCCATTTTTACGCACCTCCTGCGGCACATAATTGGAATCCGTATTTCGGGTAACTCGTTGGGACAGATTGAAAGGATAATAACTCTCTTGATTTCCATCGAAAAAATACAAAATTTGTGTTCAAATTCAAGGTCTGAATGTGTACTTTCTAAAACTTTCAGGCCGCATCTAGAAATTCCTTACCGTTCCAAAGTTATTGTCGAAACGGTGACCAAAGGTCACTTTGCAACACATTTTCGAAGCGATTACGTCTCATGAATAACTTGCCACTAGCGTATTTGTTACCCAAAATTTTAGTTCGAGATGATTGATCACATGGTATAGGAAAAATATTACCAAGCCAAATTCGGGAGCGAACCGTTTGACTTCCATTTTTACGCCCCTTCATCGGCGCATAATTGGAATCCGTATATCGGGTAACTCGGTTGGACATATTCGAAGGACAATTACTCTCTTGATTTACATCGAAAAAATACAAAATTTTTGTTCAAATGCAAGCTCTGAATGTCCACTTTCTAAAACATTCAGGCCGCGTCCAGAAATTCGTTACCGTTCAAAATTTATTGTGGAAACGGTGACCGAAGGTCACTTTTCAACACATTCTCCATGCGATTACGGCTCGTGAATAACTAGGCACTAACGTATTTTTTACCAAAAATTTTATTTTGAGATGATTGATCACGCGATATAGGTAAAATATTTCCAAGCCGAATTCGTGAGCGAATCCTTAGACTTCCATTTTTACGCACCTCCCTCGGCACATGATTGGAATCCGTATTTCGGGTAACTCGTTTGGACAGATTGAAAGGATAATAACTCTCTTGATTTCCATCGAAAAAATACAAAATTTGTGTTCAAATTCAAGCTCTGAATGTGTACTTTCTAAAACATTCAGGCCGCATCTAGAAATTCCTTACCGTTCCAAAGTTATTTTCAAAACGGTGACCAAAGGTCAATTTTCAACACATTTTCGAAGCGATTACGTCTCATGAATAACTTGCCACTAGTGTATTTGTCACCCAAAATTTTATTTCGAGATGATTGATCACATGGTATAGGAAAAATATTTCCGAGCCAAATTCGGGAGTGAACCGTTTGACTTCCATTTTTACGCCCCTCCATCGGCGCATAATTGGAATCCGTATATCGGGTAACTCGGTTGGACATATTCGAAGGACAATTACTCTCTTGATTTACATCGAAAAAATACAAAATTTTTGTTCAAATTCAAGCTCTGAATGTCCACTTTCTAAAACATTCAGGCCGCGTCCAGAAATTCGTTATCGTTCAAAAGTTATTGTGGAAACGGTGACCGAAGGTCACTTTTCAACACATTTTCCATGCGATTTCGGCTCGTGAATAACTAGGCACTAACATATTTTTTACCAAAAATTTTATTTTGAGATGATTGATCACGCGATATAGGTAAAATATTTCTAAGCCGAATTCGTGAGCGAATCCTTAGACTTCCATTTTTACGCACCTCCCTCGGCACATGATTGGAATCCGTATTTCGGGTAACTCGTTGGGACAGATTGAAAGGATAATAACTCTCTTGATTTCCATCGAAAAAATACAAAATTTGTGTTCAAATTCAAGCTCTGAATCTGTACTTTCTAAAACATTCAGGCCGCCTCTAGAAATTCCTTACCGTTCCAAAGTTATTGTCAAAACGGTGACCAAAGGTCAATTTTCAACACATTTTCGAAGCGGTTACGTCTCATGAATAACTTGCCACTAGCGTATTTGTCACCCAAAATTTTTTTCCAGATGATTGATCACATGGTATAGGAAAAATATTTCCGAGCCAAATTCGGGAGCGAATCGTTTGACTTACATTTTTACGCCCCTTCATCCGCGCATAATTGGAATCCGTATATCGGGTAACTCGGTTGGACATATTCGAAGGACAATTACTCTCTTGATTTACATCGAAAAAATACAAAAAAAATTTTCAAATTCAAGCTCTGAATGTCCACTTTCTAAAACATTCAGGCCGCGTCCAGAAATTCGTTACCGTTCAAAATTTATTGTGGAAACGGTGACCGAAGGTCACTTTTCAACACATTTTCCATGCGATTACGGCTCGTGAATAACTAGGCACTAACGTAATTTTTACCAAAAATTTTATTTTGAGATGATTGATCACGCGATATAGGTAAAATATTTCCAAGCCGAATTCGTGAGCGAATCTTTAGACTTCCATTTTTACGCCCCTCCCTCGGCACATAATTGGAATCCGTATTTCGGGTAACTCGGTGGGACAGATTGAAAGGATAATAACTCTCTTGATTTCCATCGAAAAAATACAAAATTTGTGTTCAAATTCAAGCTCTGAATGTGTACTTTCTAAAAGATTCAGGCCGCATCTAGAAATTCCTTACCGTTCCAAAGTTATTGTCAAAACGGTGACCAAAGGTCAATTTTCAACACATTTTCGAAGCGGTTACGTCTCATGAATAACTTGCCACTAGCGTATTTATCACCCAAAATTTTATTTCGAGATGATTGATCACATGGTATAGGAAAAATATTTCCGAGCCAAATTCGGGAGTGAACCGTTTGACTTCCATTTTTACGCCCATCCATCGGCGCATAATTGGAATCCGTATATCGGGTAACTCGGTTGGACAAATTCGAAGGACAATTACACTCTTGATTTACATCGACAAAATACAAAATTTTTGTTCAAATTCAAGCTCTGAATGTCCACTTTCTAAAACATTCAGGCCGCGTCCAGAAATTCGTTACCGTTCAAAAGTTATTGTGGAAACGGTGACCGAAGGTCACTTTTCAACACATTTTCCATGCGATTACGGCTCGTGAATAACTAGGCACTAACGTAATTTTTACCAAAAATTTTATTTTGAGATGATTGATCACGCGATATAGGTAAAATATTTCCAAGCCGAATTCGTGAGCGAATCTTTAGACTTCCATTTTTACGCCCCTCCCTCGGCACATAATTGGAATCCGTATTTCGCGTAACTCGGTGGGACAGATTGAAAGGATAATAACTCTCTTGATTTCCATCGAAAAAATACAAAATTTGTGTTCAAAGTCAAGCTCTGAATGTGTACTTTCTAAAAGATTCAGGCCGCATCTAGAAATTCCTTACCGTTCCAAAGTTATTGTCAAAACGGTGACCAAAGGTCAATTTTCAACACATTTTCGAAGCGGTTACGTCTCATGAATAACTTGCCACTAGCGTATTTATCACCCAAAATTTTATTTCGAGATGATTGATCACATGGTATAGGAAAAATATTTCCGAGCCAAATTCGGGAGTGAACCGTTTGACTTCCATTTTTACGCCCCTCCATCGGCGCATAATTGGAATCCGTATATCGGGTAACTCGGTTGGACAAATTCGAAGGACAATTACTCTCTTGATTTACATCGAAAAAATACAAAATTTTTGTTCAAATTCAAGCTCTGAATGTCCACTTTCTAAAACATTCAGGCCGCGTCCAGAAATTCGTTACCGTTCAAAATTTATTGTGGAAACGGTGACCGAAGGTCACTTTTCAACACATTTTCCATGCGATTACGGCTCGTGAATAACTAGGCACTAACGTAATTTTTACCAAAAATTTTATTTTGAGATGATTTTTACGCGAAATAGGTAAAATATTTCCAAGCCGAATTCGTGAGCGAATCTTTAGACTTCCATTTTTACGCCCCTCCCTCGGCACATAATTGGAATCCGTATTTCGGGTAACTCGGTGGGACAGATTGAAAGGATAATAACTCTATTGATTCCCATCGAAAAAATACAAAATTTGTGTTCAAATTCAAGCTCTGAATGTGTACATTCTAAAACATTCAGGCCGCATCTAGAAATTCCTTACCGTTCCAAAGTTATTGTCAAAACGGTGACCAAAGGTCAATTTTCAACACATTTTCGAAGCGGTTACGTCTCATGAATAACTTGCCACTAGCGTATTTATCACCCAAAATTTTATTTCGAGATGATTGATCACATGGTATAGGAAAAATATTTCCGAGCCAAATTCGGGAGTGAACCGTTTGACTTCCATTTTTACGCCCCTCCATCGGCGCATAATTGGAATCCGTATATCGGGTAACTCGGTTGGACAAATTCGAAGGACAATTACTCTCTTGATTTACATCGAAAAAATACAAAATTTTTGTTCAAATTCAAGCTCTGAATGTCCACTTTCTAAAACATTCAGGCCGCGTCCAGAAATTCGTTACCGTTCAAAAGTTATTGTGGAAACGGTGACCGAAGGTCACTTTTCAACACATTTTCCATGCGATTACGGCTCGTGAATAACTAGGCACTAACGTAATTTTTACCAAAAATTTTATTTTGAGATGATTGATCACGCGATATAGGTAAAATATTTCCAAGCCGAATTCGTGAGCGAATCTTTAGACTTCCATTTTTACGCCCCTCCCTCGGCACATAATTGGAATCCGTATTTCGCGTAACTCGGTGGGACAGATTGAAAGGATAATAACTCTCTTGATTTCCCTCGAAAAAATACAAAATTTGTGTTCAAAGTCAAGCTCTGAATGTGTACTTTCTAAAAGATTCAGGCCGCATCTAGAAATTCCTTACCGTTCCAAAGTTATTGTCAAAACGGTGACCAAAGGTCAGTTTGCAACACATTTTCTAAGCGATTACGTCTCATGAATAACTTGCCACTAACATATTTGTTACCCAAAATTTTATTTCGAGATGATTGATAACATGGTATAGGAAAAATATTCCAAGCCAAATTCGGGAGCGAATCGTTTGACTTCCATTTTTGCGCCCCTTCATCGGCGCATAATTGGAATCCGTATATCGGGTAACTCGGTTAGACATATTCGAAGGACAATTACTCTCTTGATTTACATCGGAAAAATACAAAATTTTTGTTCAAATTCAAGCTCTGAATGTCTACTTTCTAAAACATTCAGGCCGCGTCAAAAAATTGCTTACCGTTCAAAAGTTATTGTGGAAACGGTGACCGAAGGTCACTTTTCAACACATTTTCCATGCGATTACGGCTCGTGAATAACTAGGCACTAACGTATTTTTTACCAAAAAATTTATTTTGAGAAGATTGATCACGCGATATAGATAAAATATTTCCAAGCCGAATTCGTGAGCGAATCTTTAGACTTCCATTTTTACACCCCTCCCTCGGCACATAATTGGAATCCGTATTTCGGGTAACTCGGTGGGACAGATTGAAAGGATAATAACTCTCTTGATTTCCATCGAAAAAATACAAAATTTGTGTTCAAATTCAAGCTCTGAATGTTTACTTTCTAAAACATTCAGGCCGCATCTAGAAATTCCTTACCGTTCCAAAGTTATTGTCAAAACGGTGACCAAAGGTCAATTTTCAACACATTTTCGAAGCGGTTACGTCTCATGAATAACTTGCCACTAGCGTATTTGTCACCCAAGATTTTATTTCGAGATGATTGATCACATGGTATAGGAAAAATATTTCCGAGCCAAATTCGGGAGTGAACCGTTTGACTTCCATTTTTACGCCCCTCCATCGGCGCATAATTGGAATCCGTATATCGGGTAACTCGGTTGGACATATTCGAAGGACAATTACTCTCTTGATTTACATCGAAAAAATACAAAATTTTTTTTCAAATTCAAGCTCTGAATGTCCACTTTCTAAAACATTCAGGCCGTGTCCAGAAATTCGTTACCGTTCAAAAGTTATTGTGGAAACGGTGACCGAAGGTCACTTTTCAACACATTTTCCATGCGATTACGGCTCGTGAATAACTAGGCACTAACGTAATTTTTACCAAAAATTTTATTTTGAGATGATTGATCACGCGATATAGGTAAAATATTTCCAAGCCGAATTCGTGAGCGAATCTTTAGACTTCCATTTTTACGCCCCTCCCTCGGCACATAATTGGAATCCGTATTTCGGGTAACTCGGTTGGACAGATTGAAAGGATAATAACTCTCTTGATTTCCATCGAAAAAATACAAAATTTGTGTTCAAAGTCAAGCTCTGAATGTGTACTTTCTAAAATATTCAGGCCGCATCTAGAAATTCCTTACCGTTCCAAAGTTATTGTCAAAACGGTGACCAAAGTTCAGTTTGCTACACATTTTCTAAGCGATTACATCTCATGAATAACTTGCCACTAACATATTTGTTACCCAAAATTTTATTTCGAGATGATTGATCACATGGTATAGGAAAAATATTCCAAGCCAAATTCGGGAGCGAATCGTTTGACTTCCATTTTTGCGCCCCTTCATCGGCGCATAATTGGAATCCGTATAACGGGTAACTCGGTTGGACATATTCGAAGGACAATTACTCTCTTGATTTACATCGAAAAAATACAAAATTTTTGTTCAAATTCAAGCTCTGAATGTCTACTTTCTAAAACATTCAGGCCGCATCCAAAAATTCCTTACCGTTCAAAAGTTATTGTGGAAACGGTGACCGAAGGTCACTTTTCAACACATTTTCCATGCGATTACGGCTCGTGAATAACTAGGCACTAACGTAATTTTTACCAAAAATTTTATTTTGAGATGATTGATCACGCGATATAGGTAAAATATTTCCAAGCCGAATTCGTGAGCGAATCTTTAGACTTCCATTTTTACGCCCCTCCCTCGGCACATAATTGGAATCCGTATTTCGCGTAACTCGGTGGGACAGATTGAAAGGATAATAACTCTCTTGATTTCCATCGAAAAAATACAAAATTTGTGTTCAAAGTCAAGCTCTGAATGTGTACTTTCTAAAAGATTCAGGCCGCATCTAGAAATTCCTTACCGTTCCAAAGTTATTGTCAAAACGGTGACCAAAGGTCAGTTTGCAACACATTTTCTAAGCGATTACGTCTCATGAATAACTTGCCACTAACATATTTGTTACCCAAAATTTTATTTCGAGATGATTGATAACATGGTATAGGAAAAATATTCCAAGCCAAATTCGGGAGCGAATCGTTTGACTTCCATTTTTGCGCCCCTTCATCGGCGCATAATTGGAATCCGTATATCGGGTAACTCGGTTAGACATATTCGAAGGACAATTACTCTCTTGATTTACATCGAAAAAATACAAAATTTTTGTTCAAATTCAAGCTCTGAATGTCTACTTTCTAAAACATTCAGGCCGCGTCAAAAAATTGCTTACCGTTCAAAAGTTATTGTGGAAACGGTGACCGAAGGTCACTTTTCAACACATTTTCCATGCGATTACGGCTCGTGAATAACTAGGCACTAACGTATTTTTTACCAAAAAATTTATTTTGAGAAGATTGATCACGCGATATAGATAAAATATTTCCAAGCCGAATTCGTGAGCGAATCTTTAGACTTCCATTTTTACACCCCTCCCTCGGCACATAATTGGAATCCGTATTTCGGGTAACTCGGTGGGACAGATTGAAAGGATAATAACTCTCTTGATTTCCATCGAAAAAATACAAAATTTGTGTTCAAATTCAAGCTCTGAATGTTTACTTTCTAAAACATTCAGGCCGCATCTAGAAATTCCTTACCGTTCCAAAGTTATTGTCAAAACGGTGACCAAAGGTCAATTTTCAACACATTTTCGAAGCGGTTACGTCTCATGAATAACTTGCCACTAGCGTATTTGTCACCCAAGATTTTATTTCGAGATGATTGATCACATGGTATAGGAAAAATATTTCCGAGCCAAATTCGGGAGTGAACCGTTTGACTTCCATTTTTACGCCCCTCCATCGGCGCATAATTGGAATCCGTATATCGGGTAACTCGGTTGGACATATTCGAAGGACAATTACTCTCTTGATTTACATCGAAAAAATACAAAATTTTTTTTCAAATTCAAGCTCTGAATGTCCACTTTCTAAAACATTCAGGCCGTGTCCAGAAATTCGTTACCGTTCAAAAGTTATTGTGGAAACGGTGACCGAAGGTCACTTTTCAACACATTTTCCATGCGATTACGGCTCGTGAATAACTAGGCACTAACGTAATTTTTACCAAAAATTTTATTTTGAGATGATTGATCACGCGATATAGGTAAAATATTTCCAAGCCGAATTCGTGAGCGAATCTTTAGACTTCCATTTTTACGCCCCTCCCTCGGCACATAATTGGAATCCGTATTTCGGGTAACTCGGTTGGACAGATTGAAAGGATAATAACTCTCTTGATTTCCATCGAAAAAATACAAAATTTGTGTTCAAAGTCAAGCTCTGAATGTGTACTTTCTAAAATATTCAGGCCGCATCTAGAAATTCCTTACCGTTCCAAAGTTATTGTCAAAACGGTGACCAAAGTTCAGTTTGCTACACATTTTCTAAGCGATTACATCTCATGAATAACTTGCCACTAACATATTTGTTACCCAAAATTTTATTTCGAGATGATTGATCACATGGTATAGGAAAAATATTCCAAGCCAAATTCGGGAGCGAATCGTTTGACTTCCATTTTTGCGCCCCTTCATCGGCGCATAATTGGAATCCGTATAACGGGTAACTCGGTTGGACATATTCGAAGGACAATTACTCTCTTGATTTACATCGAAAAAATACAAAATTTTTGTTCAAATTCAAGCTCTGAATGTCTACTTTCTAAAACATTCAGGCCGCGTCCAAAAATTCCTTACCGTTCAAAAGTTATTGTGGAAACGGTGACCGAAGGTCACTTTTCAACACATTTTCCATGCGATTACGGCTTGTGAATAACTAAGCACTAATGTATTTTTTACCAAAAATTTTATTTTGAGAAGATTGATCACGCGATATAGATAAAATATTTCCAAGCCGAATTCGTGAGCGAATCTTTAGACTTCCATTTTTACGCACCTCCCTCGGCACATAATTGGAATCCGTATTTCGGGTAACTCGTTGGGACAGATTGAAAGGATAATAACTCTCTTGATTTCCATCGAAAAAATACAAAATTTGTGTTCAAATTCAGGCTCTGAATGTGTACTTTCTAAAATATTCAGGCCGCATCTAGAACTTCCTTACCGTTCCAAAGTTATTGTCAAAACGGTGACCAAAGTTCAGTTTGCAACACATTTTCTAAGCGATTACGTCTCATGAATAACTTGCCACTAACATATTTGTTACCCAAAATTTTATTTCGAGATGATTGATCACATGGTATAGGAAAAATATTCCAAGCCAGATTCGGGAGCGAATCGTTTGACTTCCATTTTTGCGCCCCTTCATCGGCGCATAATTGGAATCCGTATATCGGGTAACTCGGTTGAACATATTCGAAGGACAATTACTCTCTTGATTTACATCGAAAAAATACAAAATTTTTGTTCAAATTCAAGCTCTGAATGTCTACTTTCTAAAACATTCAGGCCGCGTCCAAAAATTCCTTACCGTTCAAAAGTTATTGTGGAAACGGTGACCGAAGGTCACTTTTCAACACATTTTCCATGCGATTACGGCTCGTGAATAACTAGGCACTAACGTAATTTTTACCAAAAATTTTATTTTGAGATGATTGATCACGCGATATAGGTAAAATATTTCCAAGCCGAATTCGTGAGCGAATCTTTAGACTTCCATTTTTACGCCCCTCCCTCGGCACATAATTGGAATCCGTATTTCGGGTAACTCGGTGGGACAGATTGAAAGGATAATAACTCTCTTGATTTCCATCGAAAAAATACAAAATTTGTGTTCAAAGTCAAGCTCTGAATGTGTACTTTCTAAAATATTCAGGCCGCATCTAGAAATTCCTTACCGTTCCAAAGTTACTGTCAAAACGGTGACCAAAGTTCAGTTTGCAACACATTTTCTAAGCGATTACGTCTCATGAATAACTTGCCACTAACATATTTGTTACCCAAAATTTTATTTCGAGATGATTGATCACATGGTATAGGAAAAATATTCCAAGCCAAATTCGGGAGCGAATCGTTTGACTTCCATTTTTACGCCCCTTCATCGGCGCAAAATTGGAATCCCTATATCGGGTAACTCGGTTTGACATATTCGAAGGACAATTACTCTCTTGATTTACATCGAAAAAATACAAAATTTTTGTTTAAATTCAAGTTCTGAATGTCTACTTTCTAAAACATTCAGGCCGCATCCAAAAATTCCTTACCGTTCAAAAGTTATTGTGGAAACGGTGACCGAAGGTCACTTTTCAACACATTTTCCATGCGATTACGGCTCGTTAATAACTAGGCACTAACGTACTTTTTACCTAAAATTTTATTTTGAGATTATTGATCACGCGATATAGGTAAAATATTTCCAAGCCGAATTCGTGAACGAATCTTTAGACTTCCATTTTTACGCCCCTCCCTCGGCACATAATTGGAATCCGTATTTCGGGTAACTCGGTAGGACAGATTGAAAGGATTGTAACTCTCTTCATTTCCATAGAAAAAATACAAAATTTGAGTTCAAATTCAAGCTCTGAATGTGTACCTTCTAAAACATTCAAGACGCATCTAGAAATTCCTTACCGTTCCAAAGTTATTGTCAAAACGGTGACCAAAGGTCAGTTTACAACACATTTTCTAAGCGATTACGTCTCATGAATAACTTGCCACTAACGTATTTGTTACCCAAAATTTTATTTCAAGATAATTGATCACACGGTATAGGAAAAATATTTCCAAGCCAAATTCGGGAGGGAATCGTTTGACTTCCATTTTTACTCCCCTTCATCGGAGCATAATTGGAATCCCTATATCGGGTAACTCGGTTGGACATATTCGAAGGACAATTACTCTCTTGATTTACATCGAAAAAATACAAAATTTTTGTTCAAATTCAAGCTCTGAATGTCTACTTTCTAAAACATTCAGGCCGCGTCCAAAAATTCCTTACCGTTCAAAATTTATTGTGGAAACGGTGACCGAAGGTCTCTTTTCAACACATTTTCCATGTGATTACGGCTCGTTAATAACTAGGCACTAACGTACTTTTTACCTAAAATTTTATTTTGAGATCATTGATCACGCGATATAGGTAAAATATTTCCAAGCCGAATTCGTAAGCGAATCTTTAGACTTCCATTTTTACGCCCCTCCCTCGGCACATAATTGGAATCCGTATTTCGGGTAACTCGGTGGGACAGATTGAAAGGATAGTAACTCTCTTGATTTCCGTCGAAAAAATACAAAATTTGAGTTCAAATTCAAGCTCTGAATGTGTACCTTCTAAAACATTCAAGCCGCATCTAGAAATTCCTTACCGTTCCAAAGTTATTGTCAAAACGGTGACCAAAGGTCAGTTTGCAACACATTTTCTAAGCGATTACGTCTCATGAATAACTTGCCACTAACGTATTTGTTACCCATAATTTTATTTCGAGATGATTGATCACACGGTATAGGAAAATTATATCCAAGCCAAATTCGGGAGGGAATCGTTTGACTTCCATTTTTACTCCCCTTCATCGGCGCATAATTGGAATCCGTATATCGGCTAACTCGGTTAGACATATACGAAGGACAATTACTCTCTTGATTTACATCGAAAAAATACAAAATTTTAGTTCAAATTCAAGCTCTGAATGTCCACTTTCTAAAACATTTAGGCCGCGTCCAAAAATTCCTTACCGTTCAAAATTTATTGTGGAAACGGTGACCGAAGGTCACTTTTCAACACATTTTCCATGCGATTACGGCTCGTTAATAACTAGGCACTAACGTACTTTTTACCTAAAATTTTATTTTGAGATCATTGATCACGCGATATAGGTAAAATATTTCCAAGCCGAATTCGTGAGCGAATCTTTAGACTTCCATTTTTACGCCCCACCCTCGGCACATAATTGGAATCCGTATTTCGGGTAACTCGGTAGGACAGATTGAAAGGATTGTAACTCTCTTGATTTCCATAGAAAAAATACAAAATTTGAGTTCAAATTCAAGCTCTGAATGTGTACCTTCTAAAACATTCAAGCCACATCTAGAAATTCCTTACCGTTCCAAAGTTATTGTCAAAACGGTGACCAAAGGTCAATTTTCAACACATTTTCGAAGCGGTTACGTCTCATGAATAACTTGCCACTAGCGTATTTGTCACCCAAGATTTTATTTCGAGATGATTGATCACATGGTATAGGAAAAATATTTCCGAGCCAAATTCGGGAGTGAACCGTTTGACTTCCATTTTTACGCCCCTCCATCGGCGCATAATTGGAATCCGTATATCGGGTAACTCGGTTGGACATATTCGAAGGACAATTACTCTCTTGATTTTCATCGAAAAAATACAAAATTTTTGTTCAAATTCAAGCTCTGAATGTCCACTTTCTAAAACATTCAGGCCGCGTCCAAAAATTCGTTACCGTTCAAAAGTTATTGTGGAAACGGTGACCGAAGGTCACTTTTCAACACATTTTCCATGAGATTACGGCTCGTGAATAACTAGGCACTAACGTATTTTTTACCAAAAATTTTATTTTGAGATGATTGATCACGCGATATAGGTAAAATATTTCCAAGCCGAATTCGTGAGCGAATCTTTAGACTTCCATTTTTACGCCCCTCCCTCGGCACATAATTGGAATCCGTATTTCGGGTAACTCGGTGGGACAGATTGAAAGGATAATAACTCTCTTGATTTCCATCGAAAAAATACAAAATTTGTGTTCAAAGTCAAGCTCTGAATGTGTACTTTCTAAAATATTCAGGCCGCATCCAGAAATTCCTTACCGTTCCAAAGTTATTGTCAAAACGGTGACCAAAGTTCAGTTTGCAACACATTTTCTAAGCGATTACGTCCCATGAATAACTTGCCACTAACATATTTGTTACCCAAAATTTTATTTCGAGATGATTGATCACATGGTATAGGAAAAATATTCCAAGCCAAATTCGGGAGCGAATCGTTTGACTTCCATTTTTGCGCCCCTTCATCGGCGCATAATTGGAATCCGTTTATCGGGTAACTCGGTTGGACATATTCGAAGGACAATTACTCTCTTGATTTACATCGAAAAAATACAAAATTTTTGTTCAAATTCAAGCTCTGAATGTGTACTTTCTAAAACATTCAGGCCGCATCTAGAAATTCCTTACCGTTCCAAAGTTATTGTCAAAACGGTGACCAAAGGTCACTTTTCAACACATTTTCTAAGCGATTACATCTCATGAATAACTTGCCACTAACGTATTTGTTACCCAAAATTTTATTTCGGGATGATTGATCACATGGTACAGGAAAATATTTCCAAGCCAAATTCGGGAGCGAATCGTTTGACTTCCATTTTTACGCCCCTTCATCGGCGCAAAATTGGAATCCCTATATCGGGTAACTCGGTTGGACATATTCGAAGGACAATTACTCTCTTGATTTACATCGAAAAAATACAAAATTTTTGTTCAAATTCAAGCTCTGAATGTCTACTTTCTAAAACATTCAGGCCGCATCCAAAAATTCCTTACCGTTCAAAATTTATTGTGGAAACGGTGACCGAAAGTGACTTTTCAACACATTTTCCATGCGATTACGGCTCGTGAATAACTAGGCACTAACGTATTTTTTACCAAAAATTTTATTTTGAGATGATTCATCGACCGATATAGGTAAAATATTTCCAAGCCGAATTCGTGGGCGAATCTTTAGGCTTCCATCTTTACGCCCCTCCTTCGGCACATGATTGGAATCCGTATTTCGGGTAACTCGGTGGACAGATTGAAAGGATAATAACTCTCTTGATTTCATCGAAAAAATAAAAAATTTGTGTTCAAATTCAAGCTCTGAATGTGTACTTTCTAAAACATTCAGGCCGCATCTAGAAATTCCTTACCGTTCCAAAGTTATTGTCAAAACGGTGACCAAAGGTCACTTTTCAACACATTTTCTAAGCGATTACATCTCATGAATAACTTGCCACTAACGTATTTGTTACCCAAAATTTTACTTCGGGATGATTGATCACATGGTACAGGAAAATATTTCCAAGCCAAATTCGGGAGCGAATCGTTTGACTTCCATTTTTACGCCCCTTCATCGGCGCAAAATTGGAATCCCTATATCGGGTAACTCGGTTGGACATATTCGAAGGACAATTACTCTCTTGATTTACATCGAAAAAATACAAAATTTTTGTTCAAATTCAAGCTCTGAATGTCTACTTTCTAAAACATTCAGGCCGCATCCAAAAATTCCTTACCGTTCAAAAGTTATTGTGGAAACGGTGACCGAAGGTCTCTTTTCAACACATTTTCCATGCGATTACGGCTCGTTAATAACTAGGCACTAACGTACTTTTTACCTAAAATTTTATTTTGAGATCATTGATCACGCGATATAGGTAAAATATTTCCATGCCGAATTCGTGAGCGAATCTTTAGACTTCCATTTTTACGCCCCTCCCTCGGCACATAATTGGAATCCGTATTTCGGGTAACTCGGTGGGACAGATTGAAAGGATAGTAACTCTCTTGATTTCCATCGAAAAAATACAAAATTTGAGTTCAAATTAAAGCTCTGAATGTGTACCTTCTAAAACATTCAAGCCGCATCTAGAAATTCCTTACCGTTCCAAAGTTATTGTCAAAACGGTGACCAAAGGTCAGTTTGCAACACATTTTCTAAGCGATTACGTCTCATGAATAACTTGCCACTAACGTATTTGTTACCCAAAATTTTATTTCGAGATGATTGATCACACGGTATAGGAAAATTATTTCCAAGCCAAATTCGGGAGGGAATCGTTTGACTTCCATTTTTACTCCCCTTCATCGGCGCATAATTGGAATCCCTATATCGGGTAACTCGGTTGGACATATTCGAAGGACAATTACTCTCTTGATTTACATCGAAAAAATACAAAATTTTTGTTCAAATTCAAGCTCTGAATGTCTACTTTCTAAAACATTCAGGCCGCATCCAAAAATTCCTTACCGTTCAAAAGTTATTGTGGAAACGGTGACCGAAGGTCACTTTTCAACACATTTTCCATGCGATTACGGCTCGTTAATAACTAGGCACTAACGTACTTTTTACCTAAAATTTTATTTTGAGATCATTGATCACGCGATATAGGTCAAATATTTCCAAGCCGAATTCGTGAGCGAATCTTTAGACTTCCATTTTTACGCCCCTCCCTCGGCACATAATTGGAATCCGTATTTCGGGTAACTCGGTGGGACAGATTGAAAGGATAGTAACTCTCTTGATTTCCATAGAAAAAATACAAAATTTGAGTTGAAATTCAAGCTCTGAATGTGTACCTTCTAAAACATTCAAGCCGCATCTAGAAATTCCTTACCGTTCCAAAGTTATTGTCAAAACGGTGACCAAAGGTCAGTTTGCAACACATTTTCTAAGCGATTACGTCTCATGAATAACTTGCCACTAACGTATTTGTTACCCAAAATTTTATTTCGAGATAATTGATCACACGGTATAGGAAAAATATTTCCAAGCCAAATTCGGGAGGGAATCGTTTGACTTCCATTTTTACGCCCCTTCATCGGCGCATAATTGGAATCCGTATATCGAGTAACTCGGTTGGACATATTCGAAGGACAATTACTCTCTTGATTTACATCGAAAAAATACAAAATTTTTGTTCAAATTCAAGCTCTGAATGTCTACTTTCTAAAACATTCAGGCCGCGTCCAAAAATTCCTTACCGTTCAAAATTTATTGTGGAAACGGTGACCGAAGGTCACTTTTCAACACATTTTCCATGCGATTACGGCTCGTGAATAACTAGGCACTAACGTATTTTTTACCAAAAATTTTATTTTGAGATGATTGATCACGCGATATAGGTAAAATATTTCCAAGCCGAATTCGTGAGCGAATCTTTAGACTTCCATCTTTACGCCCCTCCTTCGGCACATAATTGGAATCCGTATTTCGGGTCACTCGGTGGACAGATTGAAAGGATAATAACTCTCTTGATTTCCATCGAAAAAATACAAAATTGTGTTCAAATTAAAGCTCTGAATGTGTACTTTCTAAAACATTCAGGCCGCATCTAGAAATTCCTTACCGTTCCAAAGTTATTGTCAAAACGGTGACCAAAGGTCAGTTTGCAACACATTTTCTAAGCGATTACGTCTCATGAATAACTTGCCACTAACGTATTTGTTACCCAAAATTTTATTTCGAGATGATTGATCACACGGTATAGGAAAATTATTTCCAAGCCAAATTCGGGAGGTAATCGTTTGACTTCCATTTTTACTCCCCTTCATCGGCGCATAATTGGAATCCCTATATCGGGTAACTCGGTTGGACATATTCGAAGGACAATTACTCTCTTGATTTACATCGAGAAAATACAAAATTTTTGTTCAAATTCAAGCTCTGAATGTCTACTTTCTAAAACATTCAGGCCGCATCCAAAAATTCCATACCGTTCAAAAGTTATTGTGGAAACGGTGACCGAAGGTCACTTTTCAACACATTTTCCATGCGATTACGGCTCGTTAATAACTAGGCACTAATGTACTTTTTACCTAAAATTTTATTTTGAGATCATTGATCACGCGATATAGGTAAAATATTTCCAAGCCGAATTCGTGAGCGAATCTTTAGACTTCCATTTTTACGCCCCTCCCTCGGCACATAATTGGAATCCGTATTTCGGGTAACTCGGTGGGACAGATTGAAAGGATAGTAACTCTCTTGATTTCCATAGAAAAAATACAAAATTTGAGTTCAAATTCAAGCTCTGAATGTGTACCTTCTAAAACATTCAAGCCGCATCTAGAAATTCCTTACCGTTCCAAAGTTATTGTCAAAACGGTGACCAAAGGTCAGTTTGCAACACATTTTCTAAGCGATTACGTCTCATGAATAACTTGCCACTAACATATTTGTTACCCAAAATTTTATTTCGAGATAATTGATCACACGGTATAGGAAAAATATTTCCAAGCCAAATTCGGGAGGGAATCGTTTGACTTCCATTTTTACGCCCCTTCATCGGCGCATAATTGGAATCCGTATATCGAGTAACTCGGTTGGACATATTCGAAGGACAATTACTCTCTTGATTTACATCGAAAAAATACAAAATTTTTGTTCAAATTCAAGCTCTGAATGTCAACTTTCTAAAACATTCAGGCCGCGTCCAAAAATTCCTTACCGTTCAAAATTTATTGTGGAAACGGTGACCGAAGGTCACTTTTCAACACATTTTCCATGCGATTACGGCTCGTGAATAACTAGGCACTAACGTATTTTTTACCAAAAATTTTATTTTGAGATGATTGACCACGCGATATAGCTAAAATATTTCCAAGCCGAATTCGTGAGCGAATCTTTAGACTTCCATTTTTATGCCCCTCCTTCGGCACATAATTGGAATCCGTATTTTGGGTAACTCGGCGGGACAGATTGAAAGGATAGTAACTCACTTGATTTCCATCGAAAAAATACAAAATTTGTGTTCAAATTCAAGCTCTGAATGTGTACTTTCTAAAACATTCAGGCCGCATCTAGAAATTCCTTACCGTTCCAAAGTTATTGTCAAAACGGTGACCAAAGGTCACTTTTCAACACATTTTCTAAGCGATTACATCTCATGAATAACTTGCCACTAACGTATTTGTTACCCAAAATTTTATTTCGGGATGATTGATCACATGGTACAGGAAAACATTTCCAAGCCAAATTCGGGAGCGAATCGTTTGACTTCCATTTTTACGCCCCTTCATCGGCGCAAAATTGGAATCCCTATATCGGGTAACTCGGTTGGACATATTCGAAGGACAATTACTCTGTTGATTTACATCGAAAAAATACAAAATTTTTGTTCAAATTCAAGCTCTGAATGTCTACTTTCTAAAACATTCAGGCCGCATCCAAAAATTCCTTACCGTTCAAAAGTTATTGTGGAAACGGTGACCGAAGGTCTCTTTTCAACACATTTTCCACGCGATTACGGCTCGTTAATAACTAGGCACTAACGTACTTTTTACCTAAAATTTTATTTTGAGATCATTGATCACACGATATAGGTAAAATATTTCCAAGCCGAATTCGTGAGCGAATCTTTAGACTTCCATTTTTACGCCCCTCCCTCGGCACATAATTGGAATCCGTATTTCGGGCAACTCGGTGGGACAGATTGAAAGGATAGTAACTCTCTTGATTTCCATCAAAAAAATACAAAATTTGAGTTCAAATTCAAGCTCTGAATGTGTACCTTCTAAAACATTCAAGCCGCATCTAGAAATTCCTTACCGTTCCAAAGTTATTGTCAAAACGGTGACCAAAGGTCAGTTTGCAACACATTTTCTAAGCGATTACGTCTCATGAATAACTTGCCACTAACGTATTTGTTACCCAAAATTTTATTTCGAGATGATTGATCACACGGTATAGGAAAATTATATCCAAGCCAAATTCGGGAGGGAATCGTTTGACTTCCATTTTTAC
The DNA here is from genome assembly GCA_028535165.1 of Quercus tomentella. Classification (NCBI taxonomy): domain Eukaryota; kingdom Viridiplantae; phylum Streptophyta; class Magnoliopsida; order Fagales; family Fagaceae; genus Quercus; species Quercus tomentella. The sequence continues at coordinate 39,943,939 of JAPQVY010000023.1, read as the reverse complement.
TCCCCTTCATCAGCGCATAATTGGAATCCGTATATCGGGTAACTCGGTTAGACATATTCGAAGGACAATTACTCTCTTGATTTACATCGAAAAAATACAAAATTTTAGTTCAAATTCAAGCTCTGAATGTCTACTTTCTAAAACATTCAGGCCGCGTCCAAAAATTCCTTACCGTTCAAAATTTATTGTGGAAACGGTGACCGAAGGTCACTTTTCAACACATTTTCCATGCGATTACGGCTCGTGAATAACTAGGCACTAACGTATTTTTTACCAAAAATTTTATTTTGAGATGATTGATCACGCGATATAGGTAAAATATTTCCAAGCCGAATTCGTGAGCGAATCTTTAGACTTCCATCTTTACGCCCCTCCTTCGGCACATAATTGGAATCCGTATTTCGGGTAACTCGGTGGACAGATTGAAAGGATAATAACTCTCTTGATTTCCATCGAAAAAATACAAAATTTGAGTTCAAATTCAAGCTCTGAATGTGTACTTTCTAAAACATTCAGGCCGCATCTAGAAATTCCTTACCGTTCCAAAGTTATTGTCAAAACGGTGACCAAAGGTCACTTTTCAACACATTTTCTAAGCGATTACATCTCATGAATAACTTGCCACTAACGTATTTGTTACCCAAAATTTTATTTCGAGATGATTGATCACATGGTACAGGAAAATATTTCCAAGCCAAATTCGGGAGCGAATCGTTTGACTTCCATTTTTACGCCCCTTCATCGGCGCAAAATTGGAATCCCTATATCGGGTAACTCGGTTGGACATATTCGAAGGACAATTACTCTCTTGATTTACATCGAAAAAATACAAAATTTTTGTTCAAATTCAAGCTCTGAATGTCTACTTTCTAAAACATTCAGGCCGCATCTAGAAATTCCTTACCGTTCCAAAGTTATTGTCAAAACGGTGACCAAAGGTCAGTTTGCAACACATTTTCTAAGCGATTACGTCTCATGAATAACTTGCCACTAACGTATTTGTTACCCAAAATTTTATTTCGAGATGATTGATCACACGGTATAGGAAAATTATTTCCAAGCCAAATTCGGGAGGGAATCGTTTGACTTCCATTTTTACGCCCCTTCATCGGCGCATAATTGGAATCCGTATATCGAGTAACTCGGTTGGACATATTCGAAGGACAATTACTCTCTTGATTTACATCGAAAAAATACAAAATTTTTGTTCAAATTCAAGCTCTGAATGTCAACTTTCTAAAACATTCAGGCCGCGTCCAAAAATTCCTTACCGTTCAAAATTTATTGTGTAAACGGTGACCGAAGGTCACTTTTCAACACATTTTCCATGCGATTACGGCTCGTGAATAACTTGGCACTAACGTATTTTTTACCAAAAATTTTATTTTGAGATGATTGATCACGCGATATAGGTAAAATATTTCCAAGCCGAATTCGTGAGCGAATCTTTAGACTTCCATCTTTACGCCCCTCCTTCGGCACATAATTGGAATCCGTATTTCGGGTAACTCGGTGGACAGATTGAAAGGATAATAACTCTCTTGATTTCCATCGAAAAAATACAAAATTTGAGTTCAAATTCAAGCTCTGAATGTGTACTTTCTAAAACATTCAGGCCGCATCTAGAAATTCCTTACCGTTCCAAAGTTATTGTCAAAACGGTGACCAAAGGTCACTTTTCAACACATTTTCTAAGCGATTACATCTCATGAATAACTTGCCACTAACGTATTTGTTACCCAAAATTTTATTTCGAGATGATTGATCACATGGTACAGGAAAATATTTCCAAGCCAAATTCGGGAGCGAATCGTTTGACTTCCATTTTTACGCCCCTTCATCGGCGCAAAATTGGAATCCCTATATCGGGTAACTCGGTTGGACATATTCGAAGGACAATTACTCTCTTGATTTACATCGAAAAAATACAAAATTTTTGTTCAAATTCAAGCTCTGAATGTCTACTTTCTAAAACATTCAGGCCGCATCTAGAAATTCCTTACCGTTCCAAAGTTATTGTCAAAACGGTGACCAAAGGTCAGTTTGCAACACATTTTCTAAGCGATTACGTCTCATGAATAACTTGCCACTAACGTATTTGTTACCCAAAATTTTATTTCGAGATGATTGATCACACGGTATAGGAAAATTATTTCCAAGCCAAATTCGGGAGGGAATCGTTTGACTTCCATTTTTACTCCCCTTCATCGGCGCATAATTGGAATCCCTATATCGGGTAACTCGGTTGGACATATTCGAAGGACAATTACTCTCTTGATTTACATCGAAAAAATACAAAATTTTTGTTCAAATTCAAGCTCTGAATGTCTACTTTCTAAAACATTCAGGCCGCGTCCAAAAATTCCTTACCGTTCAAAATTTATTGTGGAAACGGTGACCGAAGGTCACTTTTCAACACATTTTCCATGCGATTACGGCTCGTGAATAACTAGGCACTAACGTATTTTTTACCAAAAATTTTATTTTGAGATGATTGATCACGCGATATAGGTAAAATATTTCCCAGCCGAATTCGTGAGCGAATCTTTAGACTTCCATCTTTACGCCACTCCTTCGGCACATAATTGGAATCCGTATTTCGGGTAACTCGGTGGACAGATTGAAAGGATAATAACTCTCTTGATTTCCATCGAAAAAATACAAAATTGTGTTCAAATTAAAGCTCTGAATGTGTACTTTCTAAAACATTCAGGCCGCATCTAGAAATTCCTTACCGTTCCAAAGTTATTGTCAAAACGGTGACCAAAGGTCAGTTTGCAACACATTTTCTAAGCGATTACGTCTCATGAATAACTTGCCACTAACGTATTTGTTACCCAAAATTTTATTTCGAGATGATTGATCACACGGTATAGGAAAATTATTTCCAAGCCAAATTCGGGAGGTAATCGTTTGACTTCCATTTTTACTCCCCTTCATCGGCGCATAATTGGAATCCCTATATCGGGTAACTCGGTTGGACATATTCGAAGGACAATTACTCTCTTGATTTACATCGAGAAAATACAAAATTTTTGTTCAAATTCAAGCTCTGAATGTCTACTTTCTAAAACATTCAGGCCGCATCCAAAAATTCCATACCTTTCAAAAGTTATTGTGGAAACGGTGACCGAAGGTCACTTTTCAACACATTTTCCATGCGATTACGGCTCGTTAATAACTAGGCACTAACGTACTTTTTACCTAAAATTTTATTTTGAGATCATTGATCACGCGATATAGGTAAAATATTTCCAAGCCGAATTCGTGAGCGAATCTTTAGACTTCCATTTTTACGCCCCTCCCTCGGCACATAATTGGAATCCGTATTTCGGGTAACTCGGTGGGACAGATTGAAAGGATAGTAACTCTCTTGATTTCCATAGAAAAAATACAAAATTTGAGTTCAAATTCAAGCTCTGAATGTGTACCTTCTAAAACATTCAAGCCGCATCTAGAAATTCCTTACCGTTCCAAAGTTATTGTCAAAACGGTGACCAAAGGTCAGTTTGCAACACATTTTCTAAGCGATTACGTCTCATGAATAACTTGCCACTAACGTATTTGTTACCCAAAATTTTATTTCGAGATAATTGATCACACGGTATAGGAAAAATATTTCCAAGCCAAATTCGGGAGGGAATCGTTTGACTTCCATTTTTACGCCCCTTCATCGGCGCATAATTGGAATCCGTATATCGAGTAACTCGGTTGGACATATTCAAAGGACAATTACTCTCTTGATTTACATCGAAAAAATACAAAATTTTTGTTCAAATTCAAGCTCTGAATGTCAACTTTCTAAAACATTCAGGCCGCGTCCAAAAATTCCTTACCGTTCAAAATTTATTGTGGAAACGGTGACCGAAGGTCACTTTTCAACACATTTTCCATGCGATTACGGCTCGTGAATAACTAGGCACTAACGTATTTTTTACCAAAAATTTTATTTTGAGATGATTGACCACGCGATATAGGTAAAATATTTCCAAGCCGAATTCGTGAGCGAATCTTTAGACTTCCATTTTTACGCCCCTCCCTCGGCACATAATTGGAATCCGTATTTCGGGCAACTCGGTGGGACAGATTGAAAGGATAGTAACTCTCTTGATTTCCATCGAAAAAATACAAAATTTGAGTTCAAATTCAAGCTCTGAATGTGTACCTTCTAAAACATTCAAGCCGCATCTAGAAATTCCTTACCGTTCCAAAGTTATTGTCAAAACGGTGACCAAAGGTCAGTTTGCAACACATTTTCTAAGCGATTACGTCTCATGAATAACTTGCCACTAACGTATTTGTTACCCAAAATTTTATTTCGAGATGATTGATCACACGGTATAGGAAAATTATATCCAAGCCAAATTCGGGAGGGAATCGTTTGACTTCCATTTTTACTCCCCTTCATCAGCGCATAATTGGAATCCGTATATCGGGTAACTCGGTTAGACATATTCGAAGGACAATTACTCTCTTGATTTACATCGAAAAAATACAAAATTTTAGTTCAAATTCAAGCTCTGAATGTCTACTTTCTAAAACATTCAGGCCGCGTCCAAAAATTCCTTACCGTTCAAAATTTATTGTGGAAACGGTGACCGAAGGTCACTTTTCAACACATTTTCCATGCGATTACGGCTCGTGAATAACTAGGCACTAACGTATTTTTTACCAAAAATTTTATTTTGAGATGATTGATCACGCGATATAGGTAAAATATTTCCAAGCCGAATTCGTGAGCGAATCTTTAGACTTCCATCTTTACGCCCCTCCTTCGGCACATAATTGGAATCCGTATTTCGGGTAACTCGGTGGACAGATTGAAAGGATAATAACTCTCTTGATTTCCATCGAAAAAATACAAAATTTGTGTTCAAATTCAAGCTCTGAATGTGTACTTTCTAAAACATTCAGGCCGCATCTAGAAATTCCTTACCGTTCCAAAGTTATTGTCAAAACGGTGACCAAAGGTCAGTTTGCAACACATTTTCTAAGCGATTACGTCTCATGAATAACTTGCCACTAACGTATTTGTTACCCAAAATTTTAATTCGAGATGATTGATCACACGGTATAGGAAAATTATTTCCAAGCCAAATTCGGGAGGTAATCGTTTGACTTCCATTTTTACTCCCCCTCATCGGCGCATAATTGGAATCCCTATATCGGGTAACTCGGTTGGACATATTCGAAGGACAATTACTCTCTTGATTTACATCGAAAAAATACAAAATTTTTGTTCAAATTCAAGCTCTGAATGTCTACTTTCTAAAACATTCAGGCCGCATCCAAAAATTCCTTACCGTTCAAAAGTTATTGTGGAAACGGTGACCGAAGGTCTCTTTTCAACACATTTTCCATGCGATTACGGCTCGTTAATAACTAGGCACTAACGTACTTTTTACCTAAAATTTTATTTTGAGATCATTGATCACGCGATATAGGTAAAATATTTCCATGCCGAATTCGTGAGCGAATCTGTAGACTTCCATTTTTACGCCCCTCCCTCGGCACATAATTGGAATCCGTATTTCGGGTAACTCGGTGGGACAGATTGAAAGGATAGTAACTCTCTTGATTTCCATCGAAAAAATACAAAATTTGAGTTCAAATTAAAGCTCTGAATGTGTACCTTCTAAAACATTCAAGCCGCATCTAGAAATTCCTTACCGTTCCAAAGTTATTGTCAAAACGGTGACCAAAGGTCAGTTTGCAACACATTTTCTAAGCGATTACGTCTCATGAATAACTTGCCACTAACGTATTTGTTACCCAAAATTTTATTTCGAGATGATTGATCACACGGTATAGGAAAATTATTTCCAAGCCAAATTCGGGAGGGAATCGTTTGACTTCCATTTTTACTCCCCTTCATCGGCGCATAATTGGAATCCCTATATCGGGTAACTCGGTTGGACATATTCGAAGGACAATTACTCTCTTGATTTACATCGAAAAAATACAAAATTTTTGTTCAAATTCAAGCTCTGAATGTCTACTTTCTAAAACATTCAGGCCGCATCCAAAAATTCCTTACCGTTCAAAAGTTATTGTGGAAACGGTGACCGAAGGTCACTTTTCAACACATTTTCCATGCGATTACGGCTCGTTAATAACTAGGAACTAACGTACTTTTTACCTAAAATTTTATTTTGAGATCATTGATCACGCGATATAGGTCAAATATTTCCAAGCCGAATTCGTGAGCGAATCTTTAGACTTCCATTTTTACGCCCCTCCCTCGGCACATAATTGGAATCCGTATTTCGGGTAACTCGGTGGGACAGATTGAAAGGATAGTAACTCTCTTGATTTCCATAGAAAAAATACAAAATTTGAGTTCAAATTCAAGCTCTGAATGTGTACCTTCTAAAACATTCAAGCCGCATCTAGAAATTCCTTACCGTTCCAAAGTTATTGTCAAAACGGTGACCAAAGGTCAGTTTGCAACACATTTTCTAAGCGATTACGTCTCATGAATAACTTGCCACTAACGTATTTGTTACCCAAAATTTTATTTCGAGATAATTGATCACACGGTATAGGAAAAATATTTCCAAGCCAAATTCGGGAGGGAATCGTTTGACTTCCATTTTTACGCCCCTTCATCGGCGCATAATTGGAATCCGTATATCGAGTAACTCGGTTGGACATATTCGAAGGACAATTACTCTCTTGATTTACATCGAAAAAATACAAAATTTTTGTTTAAATTCAAGCTCTGAATGTCTACTTTCTAAAACATTCAGGCCGCGTCCAAAAATTCCTTACCGTTCAAAATTTATTGTGGAAACGGTGACCGAAGGTCACTTTTCAACACATTTTCCATGCGATTACGGCTCGTGAATAACTAGGCACTAACGTATTTTTTACCAAAAATTTTATTTTGAGATGATTGATCACGCGATATAGGTAAAATATTTCCAAGCCGAATTCGTGAGCGAATCTTTAGACTTCCATCTTTACGCCCCTCCTTCGGCACATAATTGGAATCCGTATTTCGGGTAACTCGGTGGACAGATTGAAAGGATAATAACTCTCTTGATTTCCATCGAAAAAATACAAAATTGTGTTCAAATTAAAGCTCTGAATGTGTACTTTCTAAAACATTCAGGCCGCATCTAGAAATTCCTTACCGTTCCAAAGTTATTGTCAAAACGGTGACCAAAGGTCAGTTTGCAACACATTTTCTAAGCGATTACGTCTCATGAATAACTTGCCACTAACGTATTTGTTACCCAAAATTTTATTTCGAGATAATTGATCACACGGTATAGGAAAAATATTTCCAAGCCAAATTCGGGAGGGAATCGTTTGACTTCCATTTTTACGCCCCTTCATCGGCGCATAATTGGAATCCGTATATCGAGTAACTCGGTTGGACATATTCGAAGGACAATTACTCTCTTGATTTACATCGAAAAAATACAAAATTTTTGTTCAAATTCAAGCTCTGAATGTCAACTTTCTAAAACTTTCTGGCCGCGTCCAAAAATTCCTTACCGTTCAAAATTTATTGTGGAAACGGTGACCGAAGGTCACTTTTCAACACATTTTCCATGCGATTACGGCTCGTGAATAACTAGGCACTAACGTATTTTTTACCAAAAATTTTATTTTGAGATGATTGACCACGCGATATAGGTAAAATATTTCCAAGCCGAATTCGTGAGCGAATCTTTAGACTTCCATTTTTATGCCCCTCCTTCGGCACATAATTGGAATCCGTATTTTGGGTAACTCGGTGGGACAGATTGAAAGGATAGTAACTCACTTGATTTCCATCGAAAAAATACAAAATTTGTGTTCAAATTCAAGCTCTGAATGTGTACTTTCTAAAACATTCAGGCCGCATCTAGAAATTCCTTACCGTTCCAAAGTTATTGTCAAAACGGTGACCAAAGGTCACTTTTCAACACATTTTCTAAGCGATTACATCTCATGAATAACTTGCCACTAACGTATTTGTTACCCAAAATTTTATTTCGGGATGATTGATCACATGGTACAGGAAAACATTTCCAAGCCAAATTCGGGAGCGAATCGTTTGACTTCCATTTTTACGCCCCTTCATCGGCGCAAAATTGGAATCCCTATATCGGGTAACTCGGTTGGACATATTCGAAGCACAATTACTCTGTTGATTTACATCGAAAAAATACAAAATTTTTGTTCAAATTCAAGCTCTGAATGTCTACTTTCTAAAACATTCAGGCCGCATCCAAAAATTCCTTACCGTTCAAAAGTTATTGTGGAAACGGTGACCGAAGGTCTCTTTTCAACACATTTTCCACGCGATTACGGCTCGTTAATAACTAGGCACTAACGTACTTTTTACCTAAAATTTTATTTTGAGATCATTGATCACGCGATATAGGTAAACTATTTCCAAGCCGAATTCGTGAGCGAATCTTTAGACTTCCATTTTTACGCCCCTCCCTCGGCACATAATTGGAATCCGTATTTCGGGCAACTCGGTGGGACAGATTGAAAGGATAGTAACTCTCTTGATTTCCATCGAAAAAATACAAAATTTGAGTTCAAATTCAAGCTCTGAATGTGTACCTTCTAAAACATTCAAGCCGCATCTAGAAATTCCTTACCGTTCCAAAGTTATTGTCAAAACGGTGACCAAAGGTCAGTTTGCAACACATTTTCTAAGCGATTACGTCTCATGAATAACTTGCCACTAACGTATTTGTTACCCAAAATTTTATTTCGAGATGATTGATCACACGGTATAGGAAAATTATATCCAAGCCAAATTCGGGAGGGAATCGTTTGACTTCCATTTTTACTCCCCTTCATCAGCGCATAATTGGAATCCGTATATCGGGTAACTCGGTTAGACATATTCGAAGGACAATTACTCTCTTGATTTACATCGAATACAAAATTTTAGTTCAAATTCAAGCTCTGAATGTCTACTTTCTAAAACATTCAGGCCGCGTCCAAAAATTCCTTACCGTTCAAAATTTATTGTGGAAACGGTGACCGAAGGTCACTTTTCAACACATTTTCCATGCGATTACGGCTCGTGAATAACTAGGCACTAACGTATTTTTTACCAAAAATTTTATTTTGAGATGATTGATCACGCGATATAGGTAAAATATTTCCAAGCCGAATTCGTGAGCGAATCTTTAGACTTCCATCTTTACGCCCCTCCTTCGGCACATAATTGGAATCCGTATTTCGGGTAACTCGGTGGACAGATTGAAAGGATAATAACTCTCTTGATTTCCATCGAAAAAATACAAAATTTGAGTTCAAATTCAAGCTCTGAATGTGTACTTTCTAAAACATTCAGGCCGCATCTAGAAATTCCTTACCGTTCCAAAGTTATTGTCAAAACGGTGACCAAAGGTCACTTTTCAACACATTTTCTAAGCGATTACATCTCATGAATAACTTGCCACTAACGTATTTGTTACCCAAAATTTTATTTCGAGATGATATGATCACATGGTACAGGAAAATATTTCCAAGCCAAATTCGGGAGCGAATCGTTTGACTTCCATTTTTACGCCCCTTCATCGGCGCAAAATTGGAATCCCTATATCGGGTAACTCGGTTGGACATATTCGAAGGACAATTACTCTCTTGATTTACATCGAAAAAATACAAAATTTTTGTTCAAATTCAAGCTCTGAATGTCTACTTTCTAAAACATTCAGGCCGCATCTAGAAATTCCTTACCGTTCCAAAGTTATTGTCAAAACGGTGACCAAAGGTCAGTTTGCAACACATTTTCTAAGCGATTACGTCTCATGAATAACTTGCCACTAACGTATTTGTTACCCAAAATTTTATTTCGAGATGATTGATCACACGGTATAGGAAAATTATTTCCAAGCCAAATTCGGGAGGGAATCGTTTGACTTCCATTTTTACTCCCCTTCATCGGCGCATAATTGGAATCCCTATATCGGGTAACTCGGTTGGACATATTCGAAGGACAATTACTCTCTTGATTTACATCGAAAAAATACAAAATTTTTGTTCAAATTCAAGCTCTGAATGTCTACTTTCTAAAACATTCAGGCCGCGTCCAAAAATTCCTTACCGTTCAAAATTTATTGTGGAAACGGTGACCGAAGGTCACTTTTCAACACATTTTCCATGCGATTACGGCTCGTGAATAACTAGGCACTAACGTATTTTTTACCAAAAATTTTATTTTGAGATGATTGATCACGCGATATAGGTAAAATATTTCCAAGCCGAATTCGTGAGCGAATCTTTAGACTTCCATCTTTACGCCCCTCCTTCGGCACATAATTGGAATCCGTATTTCGGGTAACTCGGTGGACAGATTGAAAGGATAATAACTCTCTTGATTTCCATCGAAAAAATACAAAATTGTGTTCAAATTAAAGCTCTGAATGTGTACTTTCTAAAACATTCAGGCCGCATCTAGAAATTCCTTACCGTTCCAAAGTTATTGTCAAAACGGTGACCAAAGGTCAGTTTGCAACACATTTTCTAAGCGATTACGTCTCATGAATAACTTGCCACTAACGTATTTGTTACCCAAAATTTTATTTCGAGATGATTGATCACACGGTATAGGAAAATTATTTCCAAGCCAAATTCGGGAGGTAATCGTTTGACTTCCATTTTTACTCCCCTTCATCGGCGCATAATTGGAATCCCTATATCGGGTAACTCGGTTGGACATATTCGAAGGACAATTACTCTCTTGATTTACATCGAAAAAATACAAAATTTTTGTTCAAATTCAAGCTCTGAATGTCTACTTTCTAAAACATTCAGGCCGCGTCCAAAAATTCCTTACCGTTCAAAATTTATTGTGGAAACGGTGACCGAAGGTCACTTTTCAACACATTTTCCATGCGATTACGGCTCGTGAATAACTAGGCACTAACGTATTTTTTACCAAAAATTTTATTTTGAGATGATTGATCACGCGATATAGGTAAAATATTTCCAAGCCGAATTCGTGAGCGAATCTTTAGACTTCCATCTTTACGCCCCTCCCTCGGCACATAATTGGAATCCGTATTTCGGGTAACTCGGTGGGACAGATTGAAAGGATAGTAACTCTCTTGATTTCCATAGAAAAAATACAAAATTTGAGTTCAAATTCAAGCTCTGAATGTGTACCTTCTAAAACATTCAAGCCGCATCTAGAAATTCCTTACCGTTCCAAAGTTATTGTCAAAACGGTGACCAAAGGTCAGTTTGCAACACATTTTCTAAGCGATTACGTCTCATGAATAACTTGCCACTAACGTATTTGTTACCCAAAATTTTATTTCGAGATAATTGATCACACGGTATAGGAAAAATATTTCCAAGCCAAATTCGGGAGGGAATCGTTTGACTTCCATTTTTACGCCCCTTCATCGGCGCATAATTGGAATCCGTATATCGAGTAACTCGGTTGGACATATTCGAAGGACAATTACTCTCTTGATTTACATCGAAAAAATACAAAATTTTTGTTCAAATTCAAGCTCTGAATGTCAACTTTCTAAAACATTCAGGCCGCGTCCAAAAATTCCTTACCGTTCAAAATTTATTGTGGAAACGGTGACCGAAGGTCACTTTTCAACACATTTTCCATGCGATTACGGCTCGTGAATAACTAGGCACTAACGTATTTTTTACCAAAAATTTTATTTTGAGATGATTGACCACGCGATATAGGTAAAATATTTCCAAGCCGAATTCGTGAGCGAATCTTTAGACTTCCATTTTTACGCCCCTCCCTCGGCACATAATTGGAATCCGTATTTCGGGCAACTCGGTGGGACAGATTGAAAGGATAGTAACTCTCTTGATTTCCATCGAAAAAATACAAAATTTGAGTTCAAATTCAAGCTCTGAATGTGTACCTTCTAAAACATTCAAGCCGCATCTAGAAATTCCTTACCGTTCCAAAGTTATTGTCAAAACGGTGACCAAAGGTCAGTTTGCAACACATTTTCTAAGCGATTACGTCTCATGAATAACTTGCCACTAACGTATTTGTTACCCAAAATTTTATTTCGAGATGATTGATCACACGGTATAGGAAAATTATATCCAAGCCAAATTCGGGAGGGAATCGTTTGACTTCCATTTTTACTCCCCTTCATCAGCGCATAATTGGAATCCGTATATCGGGTAACTCGGTTAGACATATTCGAAGGACAATTACTCTCTTGATTTACATCGAAAAAATACAAAATTTTAGTTCAAATTCAAGCTCTGAATGTCTACTTTCTAAAACATTCAGGCCACGTACAAAAATTCCTTACCGTTCAAAATTTATTGTGGAAACGGTGACCGAAGGTCACTTTTCAACACATTTTCCATGCGATTACGGCTCGTGAATAACTAGGCACTAACGTATTTTTTACCAAAAATTTTATTTTGAGATGATGGATCACGCGATATAGGTAAAATATTTCCAAGCCGAATTCGTGAGCGAATCTTTAGACTTCCATCTTTACGCCCCTCCTTCGGCACATAATTGGAATCCGTATTTCGGGTAACTCGGTGGACAGATTGAAAGGATAATAACTCTCTTGATTTCCATCGAAAAAATACAAAATTTGAGTTCAAATTCAAGCTCTGAATGTGTACTTTCTAAAACATTCAGGCCGCATCTAGAAATTCCTTACCGTTCCAAAGTTATTGTCAAAACGGTGACCAAAGGTCACTTTTCAACACATTTTCTAAGCGATTACATCTCATGAATAACTTGCCACTAACGTATTTGTTACCCAAAATTTTATTTCGAGATGATTGATCACATGGTACAGGAAAATATTTCCAAGCCAAATTCGGGAGCGAATCGTTTGACTTCCATTTTTACGCCCCTTCATCGGCGCAAAATTGGAATCCCTATATCGGGTAACTCGGTTGGACATATTCGAAGGACAATTACTCTCTTGATTTACATCGAAAAAATACAAAATTTTTGTTCAAATTCAAGCTCTGAATGTCTACTTTCTAAAACATTCAGGCCGCATCTAGAAATTCCTTACCGTTCCAAAGTTATTGTCAAAACGGTGACCAAAGGTCAGTTTGCAACACATTTTCTAAGCGATTACGTCTCATGAATAACTTGCCACTAACGTATTTGTTACCCAAAATTTTATTTCGAGATGATTGATCACACGGTATAGGAAAATTATTTCCAAGCCAAATTCGGGAGGGAATCGTTTGACTTCCATTTTTACTCCCCTTCATCGGCGCATAATTGGAATCCCTATATCGGGTAACTCGGTTGGACATATTCGAAGGACAATTACTCTCTTGATTTACATCGAAAAAATACAAAATTTTTGTTCAAATTCAAGCTCTGAATGTCTACTTTCTAAAACATTCAGGCCGCATCCAAAAATTCCTTACCGTTCAAAAGTTATTGTGGAAACGGTGACCGAAGGTCACTTTTCAACACATTTTCCATGCGATTACGGCTCGTTAATAACTAGGCACTAACGTACTTTTTACCTAAAATTTTATTTTGAGATCATTGATCACGCGATATAGGTAAAATATTTCCAAGCCGAATTCGTGAGCGAATCTTTAGACTTCCATTTTTACGCCCCTCCCTCGGCACATAATTGGAATCCGTATTTCGGGTAACTCGGTGGGACAGATTGAAAGGATAGTAACTCTCTTGATTTCCATAGAAAAAATACAAAATTTGAGTTCAAATTCAAGCTCTGAATGTGTACCTTCTAAAACATTCAAGCCGCATCTAGAAATTCCTTACCGTTCCAAAGTTATTGTCAAAACGGTGACCAAAGGTCAGTTTGCAACACATTTTCTAAGCGATTACGTCTCATGAATAACTTGCCACTAACGTATTTGTTACCCAAAATTTTATTTCGAGATAATTGATCACACGGTATAGGAAAAATATTTCCAAGCCAAATTCGGGAGGGAATCGTTTGACTTCCATTTTTACGCCCCTTCATCGGCGCATAATTGGAATCCGTATATCGAGTAACTCGGTTGGACATATTCGAAGGACAATTACTCTCTTGATTTACATCGAAAAAATACAAAATTTTTGTTCAAATTCAAGCTCTGAATGTCTACTTTCTAAAACATTCAGGCCGCGTCCAAAAATTCCTTACCGTTCAAAATTTATTGTGGAAACGGTGACCGAAGGTCACTTTTCAACACATTTTCCATGCGATTACGGCTCGTGAATAACTAGGCACTAACGTATTTTTTACCAAAAATTTTATTTTGAGATGATTGATCACGCGATATAGGTAAAATATTTCCAAGCCGAATTCGTGAGCGAATCTTTAGACTTCCATCTTTACGCCCCTCCTTCGGCACATAATTGGAATCCGTATTTCGGGTAACTCGGTGGACAGATTGAAAGGATAATAACTCTCTTGATTTCCATCGAAAAAATACAAAATTGTGTTCAAATTAAAGCTCTGAATGTGTACTTTCTAAAACATTCAGGCCGCATCTAGAAATTCCTTACCGTTCCAAAGTTATTGTCAAAACGGTGACCAAAGGTCAGTTTGCAACACATTTTCTAAGCGATTACGTCTCATGAATAACTTGCCACTAACGTATTTGTTACCCAAAATTTTATTTCGAGATGATTGATCACACGGTATAGGAAAATTATTTCCAAGCCAAATTCGGGAGGTAATCGTTTGACTTCCATTTTTACTCCCCTTCATCGGCGCATAATTGGAATCCCTATATCGGGTAACTCGGTTGGACATATTCGAAGGACAATTACTCTCTTGATTTACATCGAGAAAATACAAAATTTTTGTTCAAATTCAAGCTCTGAATGTCTACTTTCTAAAACATTCAGGCCGCATCCAAAAATTCCATACCGTTCAAAAGTTATTGTGGAAACGGTGACCGAAGGTCACTTTTCAACACATTTTCCATGCGATTACGGCTCGTTAATAACTAGGCACTAACGTACTTTTTACCTAAAATTTTATTTTGAGATCATTGATCACGCGATATAGGTAAAATATTTCCAAGCCGAATTCGTGAGCGAATCTTTAGACTTCCATCTTTACGCCCCTCCCTCGGCACATAATTGGAATCCGTATTTCGGGTAACTCGGTGGGACAGATTGAAAGGATAGTAACTCTCTTGATTTCCATAGAAAAAATACAAAATTTGAGTTCAAATTCAAGCTCTGAATGTGTACCTTCTAAAACATTCAAGCCGCATCTAGAAATTCCTTACCGTTCCAAAGTTATTGTCAAAACGGTGACCAAAGGTCAGTTTGCAACACATTTTCTAAGCGATTACGTCTCATGAATAACTTGCCACTAACGTATTTGTTACCCAAAATTTTATTTCGAGATAATTGATCACACGGTATAGGAAAAATATTTCCAAGCCAAATTCGGGAGGGAATCGTTTGACTTCCATTTTTACGCCCCTTCATCGGCGCATAATTGGAATCCGTATATCGAGTAACTCGGTCGGACATATTCGAAGGACAATTACTCTCTTGATTTACATCGAAAAAATACAAAATTTTTGTTCAAATTCAAGCTCTGAATGTCAACTTTCTAAAACATTCAGGCCGCGTCCAAAAATTCCTTACCGTTCAAAATTTATTGTGGAAACGGTGACCGAAGGTCACTTTTCAACACATTTTCCATGCGATTACGGCTCGTGAATAACTAGGCACTAACGTATTTTTTACCAAAAATTTTATTTTGAGATGATTGACCACGCGATATAGGTAAAATATTTCCAAGCCGAATTCGTGAGCGAATCTTTAGACTTCCATTTTTACGCCCCTCCCTCGGCACATAATTGGAATCCGTATTTCGGGCAACTCGGTGGGACAGATTGAAAGGATAGTAACTCTCTTGATTTCCATCGAAAAAATACAAAATTTGAGTTCAAATTCAAGCTCTGAATGTGTACCTTCTAAAACATTCAAGCCGCATCTAGAAATTCCTTACCGTTCCAAAGTTATTGTCAAAACGGTGACCAAAGGTCAGTTTGCAACACATTTTCTAAGCGATTACGTCTCATGAATAACTTGCCACTAACGTATTTGTTACCCAAAATTTTATTTCGAGATGATTGATCACACGGTATAGGAAAATTATATCCAAGCCAAATTCGGGAGGGAATCGTTTGACTTCCATTTTTACTCCCCTTCATCAGCGCATAATTGGAATCCGTATATCGGGTAACTCGGTTAGACATATTCGAAGGACAATTACTCTCTTGATTTACATCGAAAAAATACAAAATTTTAGTTCAAATTCAAGCTCTGAATGTCTACTTTCTAAAACATTCAGGCCGCGTACAAAAATTCCTTACCGTTCAAAATTTATTGTGGAAACGGTGACCGAAGGTCACTTTTCAACACATTTTCCATGCGATTACGGCTCGTGAATAACTAGGCACTAACGTATTTTTTACCAAAAATTTTATTTTGAGATGATGGATCACGCGATATAGGTAAAATATTTCCAAGCCGAATTCGTGAGCGAATCTTTAGACTTCCATCTTTACGCCCCTCCTTCGGCACATAATTGGAATCCGTATTTCGGGTAACTCGGTGGACAGATTGAAAGGATAATAACTCTCTTGATTTCCATCGAAAAAATACAAAATTTGAGTTCAAATTCAAGCTCTGAATGTGTACTTTCTAAAACATTCAGGCCGCATCTAGAAATTCCTTACCGTTCCAAAGTTATTGTCAAAACGGTGACCAAAGGTCACTTTTCAACACATTTTCTAAGCGATTACATCTCATGAATAACTTGCCACTAACGTATTTGTTACCCAAAATTTTATTTCGAGATGATTGATCACATGGTACAGGAAAATATTTCCAAGCCAAATTCGGGAGCGAATCGTTTGACTTCCATTTTTACGCCCCTTCATCGGCGCAAAATTGGAATCCCTATATCGGGTAACTCGGTTGGACATATTCGAAGGACAATTACTCTCTTGATTTACATCGAAAAAATACAAAATTTTTGTTCAAATTCAAGCTCTGAATGTCTACTTTCTAAAACATTCAGGCCGCATCTAGAAATTCCTTACCGTTCCAAAGTTATTGTCAAAACGGTGACCAAAGGTCAGTTTGCAACACATTTTCTAAGCGATTACGTCTCATGAATAACTTGCCACTAACGTATTTGTTACCCAAAATTTTATTTCGAGATGATTGATCACACGGTATAGGAAAATTATTTCCAAGCCAAATTCGGGAGGGAATCGTTTGACTTCCATTTTTACTCCCCTTCATCGGCGCATAATTGGAATCCCTATATCGGGTAACTCGGTTGGACATATTCGAAGGACAATTACTCTCTTGATTTACATCGAAAAAATACAAAATTTTTGTTCAAATTCAAGCTCTGAATGTCTACTTTCTAAAACATTCAGGCCGCATCCAAAAATTCCTTACCGTTCAAAAGTTATTGTGGAAACGGTGACCGAAGGTCACTTTTCAACACATTTTCCATGCGATTACGGCTCGTTAATAACTAGGCACTAACGTACTTTTTACCTAAAATTTTATTTTGAGATCATTGATCACGCGATATAGGTAAAATATTTCCAAGCCGAATTCGTGAGCGAATCTTTAGACTTCCATTTTTACGCCCCTCCCTCGGCACATAATTGGAATCCGTATTTCGGGTAACTCGGTGGGACAGATTGAAAGGATAGTAACTCTCTTGATTTCCATAGAAAAAATACAAAATTTGAGTTCAAATTCAAGCTCTGAATGTGTACCTTCTAAAACATTCAAGCCGCATCTAGAAATTCCTTACCGTTCCAAAGTTATTGTCAAAACGGTGACCAAAGGTCAGTTTGCAACACATTTTCTAAGCGATTACGTCTCATGAATAACTTGCCACTAACGTATTTGTTACCCAAAATTTTATTTCGAGATAATTGATCACACGGTATAGGAAAAATATTTCCAAGCCAAATTCGGGAGGGAATCGTTTGACTTCCATTTTTACGCCCCTTCATCGGCGCATAATTGGAATCCGTATATCGAGTAACTCGGTTGGACATATTCGAAGGACAATTACTCTCTTGATTTACATCGAAAAAATACAAAATTTTTGTTCAAATTCAAGCTCTGAATGTCTACTTTCTAAAACATTCAGGCCGCGTCCAAAAATTCCTTACCGTTCAAAATTTATTGTGGAAACGGTGACCGAAGGTCACTTTTCAACACATTTTCCATGCGATTACGGCTCGTGAATAACTAGGCACTAACGTATTTTTTACCAAAAATTTTATTTTGAGATGATTGATCACGCGATATAGGTAAAATATTTCCAAGCCGAATTCGTGAGCGAATCTTTAGACTTCCATCTTTACGCCCCTCCTTCGGCACATAATTGGAATCCGTATTTCGGGTAACTCGGTGGACAGATTGAAAGGATAATAACTCTCTTGATTTCCATCGAAAAAATACAAAATTGTGTTCAAATTAAAGCTCTGAATGTGTACTTTCTAAAACATTCAGGCCGCATCTAGAAATTCCTTACCGTTCCAAAGTTATTGTCAAAACGGTGACCAAAGGTCAGTTTGCAACACATTTTCTAAGCGATTACGTCTCATGAATAACTTGCCACTAACGTATTTGTTACCCAAAATTTTATTTCGAGATGATTGATCACACGGTATAGGAAAATTATTTCCAAGCCAAATTCGGGAGGTAATCGTTTGACTTCCATTTTTACTCCCCTTCATCGGCGCATAATTGGAATCCCTATATCGGGTAACTCGGTTGGACATATTCGAAGGACAATTACTCTCTTGATTTACATCGAGAAAATACAAAATTTTTGTTCAAATTCAAGCTCTGAATGTCTACTTTCTAAAACATTCAGGCCGCATCCAAAAATTCCATACCGTTCAAAAGTTATTGTGGAAACGGTGACCGAAGGTCACTTTTCAACACATTTTCCATGCGATTACGGCTCGTTAATAACTAGGCACTAACGTACTTTTTACCTAAAATTTTATTTTGAGATCATTGATCACGCGATATAGGTAAAATATTTCCAAGCCGAATTCGTGAGCGAATCTTTAGACTTCCATCTTTACGCCCCTCCCTCGGCACATAATTGGAATCCGTATTTCGGGTAACTCGGTGGGACAGATTGAAAGGATAGTAACTCTCTTGATTTCCATAGAAAAAATACAAAATTTGAGTTCAAATTCAAGCTCTGAATGTGTACCTTCTAAAACATTCAAGCCGCATCTAGAAATTCCTTACCGTTCCAAAGTTATTGTCAAAACGGTGACCAAAGGTCAGTTTGCAACACATTTTCTAAGCGATTACGTCTCATGAATAACTTGCCACTAACGTATTTGTTACCCAAAATTTTATTTCGAGATAATTGATCACACGGTATAGGAAAAATATTTCCAAGCCAAATTCGGGAGGGAATCGTTTGACTTCCATTTTTACGCCCCTTCATCGGCGCATAATTGGAATCCGTATATCGAGTAACTCGGTTGGACATATTCGAAGGACAATTACTCTCTTGATTTACATCGAAAAAATACAAAATTTTTGTTCAAATTCAAGCTCTGAATGTCAACTTTCTAAAACATTCAGGCCGCGTCCAAAAATTCCTTACCGTTCAAAATTTATTGTGGAAACGGTGACCGAAGGTCACTTTTCAACACATTTTCCATGCGATTACGGCTCGTGAATAACTAGGCACTAACGTATTTTTTACCAAAAATTTTATTTTGAGATGATTGACCACGCGATATAGGTAAAATATTTCCAAGCCGAATTCGTGAGCGAATCTTTAGACTTCCATTTTTATGCCCCTCCTTCGGCACATAATTGGAATCCGTATTTTGGGTAACTCGGTGGGACAGATTGAAAGGATAGTAACTCACTTGATTTCCATCGAAAAAATACAAAATTTGTGTTCAAATTCAAGCTCTGAATGTGTACTTTCTAAAACATTCAGGCCGCATCTAGAAATTCCTTACCGTTCCAAAGTTATTGTCAAAACGGTGACCAAAGGTCACTTTTCAACACATTTTCTAAGCGATTACATCTCATGAATAACTTGCCACTAACGTATTTGTTACCCAAAATTTTATTTCGAGATAATTGATCACACGGTATAGGAAAAATATTTCCAAGCCAAATTCGGGAGGGAATCGTTTGACTTCCATTTTTACGCCCCTTCATCGGCGCATAATTGGAATCCGTATATCGAGTAACTCGGTTGGACATATTCGAAGGACAATTACTCTCTTGATTTACATCGAAAAAATACAAAATTTTTGTTCAAATTCAAGCTCTGAATGTCTACTTTCTAAAACATTCAGGCCGCGTCCAAAAATTCCTTACCGTTCAAAATTTATTGTGGAAACGGTGACCGAAGGTCACTTTTCAACACATTTTCCATGCGATTACGGCTCGTGAATAACTAGGCACTAACGTATTTTTTACCAAAAATTTTATTTTGAGATGATTGATCACGCGATATAGGTAAAATATTTCCAAGCCGAATTCGTGAGCGAATCTTTAGACTTCCATCTTTACGCCCCTCCTTCGGCACATAATTGGAATCCGTATTTCGGGTAACTCGGTGGACAGATTGAAAGGATAATAACTCTCTTGATTTCCATCGAAAAAATACAAAATTGTGTTCAAATTAAAGCTCTGAATGTGTACTTTCTAAAACATTCAGGCCGCATCTAGAAATTCCTTACCGTTCCAAAGTTATTGTCAAAACGGTGACCAAAGGTCAGTTTGCAACACATTTTCTAAGCGATTACGTCTCATGAATAACTTGCCACTAACGTATTTGTTACCCAAAATTTTATTTCGAGATGATTGATCACACGGTATAGGAAAATTATTTCCAAGCCAAATTCGGGAGGTAATCGTTTGACTTCCATTTTTACTCCCCTTCATCGGCGCATAATTGGAATCCCTATATCGGGTAACTCGGTTGGACATATTCGAAGGACAATTACTCTCTTGATTTACATCGAGAAAATACAAAATTTTTGTTCAAATTCAAGCTCTGAATGTCTACTTTCTAAAACATTCAGGCCGCATCCAAAAATTCCATACCGTTCAAAAGTTATTGTGGAAACGGTGACCGAAGGTCACTTTTCAACACATTTTCCATGCGATTACGGCTCGTTAATAACTAGGCACTAACGTACTTTTTACCTAAAATTTTATTTTGAGATCATTGATCACGCGATATAGGTAAAATATTTCCAAGCCGAATTCGTGAGCGAATCTTTAGACTTCCATTTTTACGCCCCTCCCTCGGCACATAATTGGAATCCGTATTTCGGGTAACTCGGTGGGACAGATTGAAAGGATAGTAACTCTCTTGATTTCCATAGAAAAAATACAAAATTTGAGTTCAAATTCAAGCTCTGAATGTGTACCTTCTAAAACATTCAAGCCGCATCTAGAAATTCCTTACCGTTCCAAAGTTATTGTCAAAACGGTGACCAAAGGTCAGTTTGCAACACATTTTCTAAGCGATTACGTCTCATGAATAACTTGCCACTAACGTATTTGTTACCCAAAATTTTATTTCGAGATAATTGATCACACGGTATAGGAAAAATATTTCCAAGCCAAATTCGGGAGGGAATCGTTTGACTTCCATTTTTACGCCCCTTCATCGGCGCATAATTGGAATCCGTATATCGAGTAACTCGGTTGGACATATTCGAAGGACAATTACTCTCTTGATTTACATCGAAAAAATACAAAATTTTTGTTCAAATTCAAGCTCTGAATGTCAACTTTCTAAAACATTCAGGCCGCGTCCAAAAATTCCTTACCGTTCAAAATTTATTGTGGAAACGGTGACCGAAGGTCACTTTTCAACACATTTTCCATGCGATTACGGCTCGTGAATAACTAGGCACTAACGTATTTTTTACCAAAAATTTTATTTTGAGATGATTGACCACGCGATATAGGTAAAATATTTCCAAGCCGAATTCGTGAGCGAATCTTTAGACTTCCATTTTTATGCCCCTCCTTCGGCACATAATTGGAATCCGTATTTTGGGTAACTCGGTGGGACAGATTGAAAGGATAGTAACTCACTTGATTTCCATCGAAAAAATACAAAATTTGTGTTCAAATTCAAGCTCTGAATGTGTACTTTCTAAAACATTCAGGCCGCATCTAGAAATTCCTTACCGTTCCAAAGTTATTGTCAAAACGGTGACCAAAGGTCACTTTTCAACACATTTTCTAAGCGATTACATCTCATGAATAACTTGCCACTAACGTATTTGTTACCCAAAATTTTATTTCGGGATGATTGATCACATGGTACAGGAAAACATTTCCAAGCCAAATTCGGGAGCGAATCGTTTGACTTCCATTTTTACGCCCCTTCATCGGCGCAAAATTGGAATCCCTATATCGGGTAACTCGGTTGGACATATTCGAAGGACAATTACTCTGTTGATTTACATCGAAAAAATACAAAATTTTTGTTCAAATTCAAGCTCTGAATGTCTACTTTCTAAAACATTCAGGCCGCATCCAAAAATTCCTTACCGTTCAAAAGTTATTGTGGAAACGGTGACCGAAGGTCTCTTTTCAACACATTTTCCACGCGATTACGGCTCGTTAATAACTAGGCACTAACGTACTTTTTACCTAAAATTTTATTTTGAGATCATTGATCACGCGATATAGGTAAAATATTTCCAAGCCGAATTCGTGAGCGAATCTTTAGACTTCCATTTTTACGCCCCTCCCTCGGCACATAATTGGAATCCGTATTTCGGGCAACTCGGTGGGACAGATTGAAAGGATAGTAACTCTCTTGATTTCCATCGAAAAAATACAAAATTTGAGTTCAAATTCAAGCTCTGAATGTGTACCTTCTAAAACATTCAAGCCGCATCTAGAAATTCCATACCGTTCCAAAGTTATTGTCAAAACGGTGACCAAAGGTCAGTTTGCAACACATTTTCTAAGCGATTACGTCTCATGAATAACTTGCCACTAACGTATTTGTTACCCAAAATTTTATTTCGAGATGATTGATCACACGGTATAGGAAAATTATATCCAAGCCAAATTCGGGAGGGAATCGTTTGACTTCCATTTTTACTCCCCTTCATCAGCGCATAATTGGAATCCGTATATCGGGTAACTCGGTTAGACATATTCGAAGGACAATTACTCTCTTGATTTACATCGAAAAAATACAAAATTTTAGTTCAAATTCAAGCTCTGAATGTCTACTTTCTAAAACATTCAGGCCGCGTCCAAAAATTCCTTACCGTTCAAAATTTATTGTGGAAACAGTGACCGAAGGTCACTTTTCAACACATTTTCCATGCGATTACGGCTCGTGAATAACTAGGCACTAACGTATTTTTTACCAAAAATTTTATTTTGAGATGATTGATCACGCGATATAGGTAAAATATTTCCAAGCCGAATTCGTGAGCGAATCTTTAGACTTCCATCTTTACGCCCCTCCTTCGGCACATAATTGGAATCCGTATTTCGGGTAACTCGGTGGACAGATTGAAAGGATAATAACTCTCTTGATTTCCATCGAAAAAATACAAAATTTGTGTTCAAATTCAAGCTCTGAATGTGTACTTTCTAAAACATTCAGGCCGCATCTAGAAATTCCTTACCGTTCCAAAGTTATTGTCAAAACGGTGACCAAAGGTCACTTTTCAACACATTTTCTAAGCGATTACATCTCATGAATAACTTGCCACTAACGTATTTGTTACCCAAAATTTTATTTCGAGATGATTGATCACATGGTACAGGAAAATATTTCCAAGCCAAATTCGGGAGCGAATCGTTTGACTTCCATTTTTACGCCCCTTCATCGGCGCAAAATTGGAATCCCTATATCGGGTAACTCGGTTGGACATATTCGAAGGACAATTACTCTCTTGATTTACATCGAAAAAATACAAAATTTTTGTTCAAATTCAAGCTCTGAATGTCTACTTTCTAAAACATTCAGGCCGCATCCAAAAATTTCTTACCGTTCAAAAGTTATTGTGGAAACGGTGACCGAAGGTCTCTTTTCAACACATTTTCCATGCGATTACGGCTCGTTAATAACTAGGCACTAACGTACTTTTTACCTAAAATTTTATTTTGAGATCATTGATCACGCGATATAGGTAAAATATTTCCAAGCCGAATTCGTGAGCGAATCTTTAGACTTCCATTTTTACGCCCCTCCCTCGGCACATAATTGGAATCCGTATTTCGGGTAACTCGGTGGGACAGATTGAAAGGATAGTAACTCTCTTGATTTCCATCGAAAAAATACAAAATTTGAGTTCAAATTCAAGCTCTGAATGTGTACCTTCTAAAACATTCAAGCCGCATCCAGAAATTCCTTACCGTTCCAAAGTTATTGTCAAAACGGTGACCAAAGGTCAGTTTGCAACACATTTTCTAAGCGATTACGTCTCATGAATAACTTGCCACTAACGTATTTGTTACCCAAAATTTTATTTCGAGATGATTGATCACACGGTATAGGAAAATTATTTCCAAGCCAAATTCGGGAGGGAATCGTTTGACTTCCATTTTTACTCCCCTTCATCGACGCATAATTGGAATCCCTATATCGGGTAACTCGGTTGGACATATTCGAAGGACAATTACTCTCTTGATTTACATCGAAAAAATACAAAATTTTTGTTCAAATTCAAGCTCTGAATGTCTACTTTCTAAAACATTCAGGCCGCATCCAAAAATTTCTTACCGTTCAAAAGTTATTGTGGAAACGGTGACCGAAGGTCTCTTTTCAACACATTTTCCATGCGATTACGGCTCGTGAATAACTAGGCACTAACGTATTTTTTACCAAAAATTTTATTTTGAGATGATTGATCACGCGATATAGGTAAAATATTTCCAAGCCGAATTCGTGAGCGAATCTTTAGACTTCCATCTTTACGCCCCTCCTTCGGCACATAATTGGAATCCGTATTTCGGGTAACTCGGTGGACAGATTGAAAGGATAATAACTCTCTTGATTTCCATCGAAAAAATACAAAATTTGTGTTCAAATTCAAGCTCTGAATGTGTACTTTCTAAAACATTCAGGCCGCATCTAGAAATTCCTTACCGTTCCAAAGTTATTGTCAAAACGGTGACCAAAGGTCACTTTTCAACACATTTTCTACGCGATTACATCTCATGAATAACTTGCCACTAACGTATTTGTTACCCAAAATTTTATTTCGAGATGATTGATCACATGGTACAGGAAAATATTTCCAAGCCAAATTCGGGAGCGAATCGTTTGACTTCCATTTTTACGCCCCTTCATCGGCGCAAAATTGGAATCCCTATATCGGGTAACTCGGTTGGACATATTCGAAGGACAATTACTCTCTTGATTTACATCGAAAAAATACAAAATTTTTGTTCAAATTCAAGCTCTGAATGTCTACTTTCTAAAACATTCAGGCCGCATCAAAAAATTTCTTACCGTTCAAAAGTTATTGTGGAAACGGTGACCGAAGGTCTCTTTTCAACACATTTTCCATGCGATTACGGCTCGTTAATAACTAGGCACTAACGTACTTTTTACCTAAAATTTTATTTTGAGATCATTGATCACGCGATATAGGTAAAATATTTCCAAGCCGAATTCGTGAGCGAATCTTTAGACTTCCATTTTTACGCCCCTCCCTCGGCACATAATTGGAATCCGTATTTCGGGTAACTCGGTGGGACAGATTGAAAGGATAGTAACTCTCTTGATTTCCATCGAAAAAATACAAAATTTGAGTTCAAATTCAAGCTCTGAATGTGTACCTTCTAAAACATTCAAGCCGCATCTAGAAATTCCTTACCGTTCCAAAGTTATTGTCAAAACGGTGACCAAAGGTCAGTTTGCAACACATTTTCTAAGCGATTACGTCTCATGAATAACTTGCCACTAACGTATTTGTTACCCAAAATTTTATTTCGAGATAATTGATCACACGGTATTGGAAAAATATTTCCAAGCCAAATTCGGGAGGGAATCGTTTGACTTCCATTTTTACGCCCCTTCATCGGCGCATAATTGGAATCCGTATATCGAGTAACTCGGTTGGACATATTCGAAGGACAATTACTCTCTTGATTTACATCGAGAAAATACAAAATTTTTGTTCAAATTCAAGCTCTGAATGTCTACTTTCTAAAACATTCAGGCCGCATCCAAAAATTTCTTACCGTTCAAAAGTTATTGTGGAAACGGTGACCGAAGGTCACTTTTCAACACATTTTCCATGCGATTACGGCTCGTGAATAACTAGGCACTAACGTATTTTTTACCAAAAATTTTATTTTGAGATGATTGATCACGCGATATAGGTAAAATATTTCCAAGCCGAATTCGTGAGCGAATCTTTAGACTTCCATCTTTACGCCCCTCCTTCGACACATAATTGGAATCCGTATTTCGGGTAACTCGGTGGACAGATTGAAAGGATAATAACTCTCTTGATTTCCGTCGAAAAAATACAAAATTTGTGTTCAAATTCAAGCTCTGAATGTGTACTTTCTAAAACATTCAGGCCGCATCTAGAAATTCCTTACCGTTCCAAAGTTATTGTCAAAACGGTGACCAAAGGTCACTTTTCAACACATTTTCTAAGCGATTACATCTCATGAATAACTTGCCACTAACGTATTTGTTACCCAAAATTTTATTTCGGGATGATTGATCACATGGTACAGGAAAATATTTCCAAGCCAAATTCGGGAGCGAATCGTTTGACTTCCATTTTTACGCCCCTTCATCGGCGCAAAATTGGAATCCCTATATCGGGTAACTCGGTTGGACATATTCGAAGGACAATTACTCTGTTGATTTACATCGAAAAAATAAAAAATTTTTGTTCAAATTCAAGCTCTGAATGTCTACTTTCTAAAACATTCAGGCCGCATCCAAAAATTCCTTACCGTTCAAAAGTTATTGTGGAAACGGTGACCGAAGGTCTCTTTTCAACACATTTTCCATGCGATTACGGCTCGTTAATAACTAGGCACTAACGTACTTTTTACCTAAAATTTTATTTTGAGATCATTGATCACGCGATATAGGTAAAATATTTCCAAGCCGAATTCGTGAGCGAATCTTTAGACTTCCATTTTTACGCCCCTCCCTCGGCACATATTTGGAATCCGTATTTCGGGTAACTCGGTGGGACAGATTGAAAGGATAGTAACTCTCTTGATTTCCATCGAAAAAATACAAAATTTGAGTTCAAATTCAAGCTCTGAATGTGTACCTTCTAAAACATTCAAGCCGCATCTAGAAATTCCTTACCGTTCCAAAGTTATTGTCAAAACGGTGACCAAAGGTCAGTTTGCAACACATTTTCTAAGCGATTACGTCTCATGAATAACTTGCCACTAACGTATTTGTTACCCAAAATTTTATTTCGAGATGATTGATCACACGGTATAGGAAAATTATTTCCAAGCCAAATTCGGGAGGGAATCGTTTGACTTCCATTTTTACTCCCCTTCATCGGCGCATAATTGGAATCCGTATATCGGGTAACTCGGTTAGACATATTCGAAGGACAATTACTCTCTTGATTTACATCGAAAAAATACAAAATTTTTGTTCAAATTCAAGCTCTGAATGTCTACTTTCTAAAACATTCAGGCCGCGTCCAAAAATTCCTTACCGTTCAAAATTTATTGTGGAAACGGTGACCGAAGGTTACTTTTCAACACATTTTCCAAGCGATTACGGCTCGTGAATAACTAGGCACTAACGTATTTTTTACCAAAAATTTTATTTTGAGATGATTGATCACGCGATATAGGTAAAATATTTCCAAGCCGAATTCGTGAGCGAATCTTTAGACTTCCATCTTTACGCCCCTCCTTCGGCACATAATTGGAATCCGTATTTCGGGTAACTCGGTGGACAGATTGAAAGGATAATAACTCTCTTGATTTCCATCGAAAAAATACAAAATTTGTGTTCAAATTCAAGCTCTGAATGTGTACTTTCTAAAACATTCAGGCCGCATCTAGAAATTCCTTACCGTTCCAAAGTTATTGTCAAAACGGTGACCAAAGGTCACTTTTCTACACATTTTCTAAGCGATTACATCTCATGTATAACTTGCCACTAACGTATTTGTTACCCAAAATTTTATTTCGAGATGATTGATCACATGGTACAGGAAAATATTTCCAAGCCAAATTCGGGAGCGAATCGTTTGACTTCCATTTTTACGCCCCTTCATCGGCGCAAAATTGGAATCCCTATATCGGGTAACTCGGTTGGACATATTCGAAGGACAATTACTCTCTTGATTTACATCGAAAAAATACAAAATTTTTGTTCAAATTCAAGCTCTGAATGTCTACTTTCTAAAACATTCAGGCCGCATCCAAAAATTCCTTACCGTTCAAAAGTTATTGTGGAAACGGTGACCGAAGGTCACTTTTCAACACATTTTCCATGCGATTACGGCTCGTTAATAACTAGGCACTAACGTACTTTTTACCTAAAATTTTATTTTGAGATCATTGATCACGCAATATAGGTAAAATATTTCCAAGCCGAATTCGTGAGCGAATCTTTAGACTTCCATTTTTACACCCCTCCCTCGGCACATAATTGGAATCCGTATTTCGGGTAACTCGGTGGGACAGATTGAAAGGATAGTAACTCTCTTGATTTCCAAAGAAAAAATACAAAATTTGAGTTCAAATTCAAGCTCTGAATGTGTACCTTCTAAAACATTCAAGCCGCATCTAGAAATTCCTTACCGTTCCAAAGTTATTGTCAAAACGGTGACCAAAGGTCAGTTTGCAACACATTTTCTAAGCGATTACGTCTCATGAATAACTTGCCACTAACGTATTTGTTACCCAAAATTTTATTTCGAGATAATTGATCACACGGTATAGGAAAAATATTTCCAAGCCAAATTCGGGAGGGAATCGTTTGACTTCCATTTTTACGCCCCTTCATCGGCGCATAATTGGAATCCGTATATCGAGTAACTCGGTTGGACATATTCGAAGGACAATTACTCTCTTGATTTACTTCGAAAAAATACAAAATTTTTGTTCAAATTCAAGCTCTGAATGTCTACTTTCTAAAACATTCAGGCCGCGTCCAAAAATTCCTTACCGTTCTAAATTTATTGTGGAAACGGTGACCGAAAGTGACTTTTCAACACATTTTCCATGCGATTACGGCTCGTGAATAACTAGGCACTAACGTATTTTTTACCAAAAATTTTATTTTGAGATGATTGATCAACCGATATAGGTAAAAAATTTCCAAGCCGAATTCGTGGGCGAATCTTTAGACTTCCATCTTTACGCCCCTCCTTCGGCACATGATTGGAATCCGTATTTCGGGTAACTCGGTGGACAGATTGAAAGGATAATAACTCTCTTGATTTCATCGAAAAAATAAAAAATTTGTGTTCAAATTCAAGCACTGAATGTGTACTTTCTAAAACATTCAGGCCGCATCTAGAAATTCCTTACCGTTCCAAAGTTATTGTCAAAACGGTGACCAAAGGTCACTTTTCAACACATTTTCTAAGCGATTACATCTCATGAATAACTTGCCACTAACGTATTTGTTACCCAAAATTTTATTTCGGGATGATTGATCACATGGTACAGGAAATTATTTCCAAGCCAAATTCGGGAGCGAATCGTTTGACTTCCATTTTTACGCCCCTTCATCGGCGCAAAATTGGAATCCCTATATCGGGTAACTCGGTTGGACATATTCGAAGGACAATTACTCTCTTGATTTACATCGAAAAAATACAAAATTTTTGTTCAAATTCAAGCTCTGAATGTCTACTTTCTAAAACATTCAGGCCGCATCCAAAAATTCCTTACCGTTCAAAAGTTATTGTGGAAACGGTGACCGAAGGTCTCTTTTCAACACATTTTCCACGCGATTACGGCTCGTTAATAACTAGGCACTAACGTACTTTTTACCTAAAATTTTATTTTGAGATCATTGATCACGCGATATAGGTAAAATATTTCCAAGCCGAATTCGTGAGCGAATCTTTAGACTTCCATTTTTACGCCCCTCCCTCGGCACATAATTGGAATCCGTATTTCGGGTAACTCGGTGGGACAGATTGAAAGGATAGTAACTCTCTTGATTTCCATCGAAAAAATACAAAATTTGTGTTCAAATTCAAGCTCTGAATGTGTACCTTCTAAAACATTCAAGCCGCATCTAGAAATTCCTTACCGTTCCAAAGTTATTGTCAAAACGCTGACCAAAGGTCAGTTTGCAACACATTTTCTAAGCGATTACGTCTCATGAATAACTTGCCACTAACGTATTTGTTACCCAAAATTTTATTTCGAGATGATTGATCACACGGTATAGGAAAATTATTTCCTAGCCAAATTCGGGAGGGAATCGTTTGACTTCCATTTTTACTCCCCTTCATCGGCACATAATTGGAATCCGTATATCGGGTAACTCGGTTAGACATATTCGAAGGACATTTACTCTCTTGATTTACATCGAAAAAATACAAAATTTTTGTTCAAATTCAAGCTCTGAATGTCTACTTTCTAAAACATTCAGGCCGCGTCCAAAAATTCCTTACCGTTCAAAATTTATTGTGGAAACGGTGACCGAAGGTCACTTTTCAACACATTTTCCACGCGATTACGGCTCGTGAATAACTAGGCACTAACGTATTTTTTACCAAAAATTTTATTTTGAGATGATTGATCACGCGATATAGGTAAAATATTTCCAAACCGAATTCGTGAGCGAATCTTTAGACTTCCATCTTTACGCCCCTCCTTCGGCACATAATTGGAATCCGTATTTCGGGTAACTCGGTGGACAGATTGAAAGGATAATAACTCTCTTGATTTCCATCGAAAAAATACAAAATTTGTGTTCAAATTCAAGCTCTGAATGTGTACTTTCTAAAACATTCAGGCCGCATCTAGAAATTCCTTACCGTTCCAAAGTTATTGTCAAAACGGTGACCAAAGGTCACTTTTCAACACATTTTCTAAGCGATTACATCTCATGAATAACTTGCCACTAACGTATTTGTTACCCAAAATTTTATTTCGAGATGATTGATCACATGGTACAGGAAAATATTTCCAAGCCAAATTCGGGAGCGAATCGTTTGACTTCCATTTTTACGCCCCTTCATCGGCGCAAAATTGGAATCCCTATATCGGGAAACTCGGTTGGACATATTCGAAGGACAATTACTCTCTTGATTTACATCGAAAAAATACAAAATTTTTGTTCAAATTCAAGCTCTGAATGTCTACTTTCTAAAACATTTTGGCCGCATCCAAAAGTCCTTACCGTTCAAAAGTTATTGTGGAAACGGTGACCGAAGGTCACTTTTCAACACATTTTCCTTGCGATTACGGCTCGTTAATAACTAGGCACTAACGTACTTTTTAACTAAAATTTTATTTTGAGATCATTGTTCACGCGATATAGGTAAAATATTTCCAAGCCGAATTCGTGAGCGAATCTTTAGACTTCCATTTTTACGCCCCTCCCTCGGCACATAATTGGAATCCGTATTTCGGGTAACTCGGTGGGACAGATTGAAAGGATAGTAACTCTCTTGATTTCCACAGAAAAAATACAAAATTTGAGTTCAAATTCAAGCTCTGAATGTGTACCTTCTAAAACGTTCAAGCCGCATCTAGAAATTCCTTACCGTTCCAAAGTTATTGTCAAAACGGTGACCAAAGGTCAGTTTGCAACACATTTTCTAAGCGATTACGTCTCATGAATAACTTGCCACTAACGTATTTGTTACCCAAAATTTTATTTCGAGATAATTGATCACACGGTATAGGAAAAATATTTCCAAGCCAAATTCGGGAGGGAATCGTTTGACTTCCATTTTTACGCTCCTTCATCGGCGCATAATTGGAATCCGTATATCGAGTAACTCGGTTGGACATATTCGAAGGACAATTACTCTCTTGATTTACATCGAAAAAATACAAAATTTTTGTTCTAATTCAAGATCTGAATGTCTACTTTCTAAAACATTCAGGCCGCGTCCAAAAATTCCTTACCGTTCAAAATTTATTGTGGAAACGGTGACCGAAAGTGACTTTTCAACACATTTTCCATGCGATTACGGCTCGTGAATAACTAGGCACTAACGAATTTTTTACCAAAAATTTTATTTTGAGATGATTGATCGACCGATATAGGTAAAATATTTCCAAGCCGAATTCGTGGGCGAATCTTTAGACTTCCATCTTTACGCCCCTCCTTCGGCACATGATTGGAATCCGTATTTCGGGTAACTCGGTGGACAGATTGAAAGGATAATAACTCTCTTGATTTCATCGAAAAAATAAAAAATTTGTGTTCAAATTCAAGCTCTGAATGTGTACTTTCTAAAACATTCAGGCCGCATCTAGAAATTCCTTACCGTTCCAAAGTTATTGTCAAAACGGTGACCAAAGGTCACTTTTCAACACATTTTCTAAGCGATTACATCTCATGAATAACTTGCCACTAACGTATTTGTTACCCAAAATTTTATTTCGGGATGATTGATCACATGGTACAGGAAATTATTTCCATGCCAAATTCGGGAGCGAATCGTTTGACTTCCATTTTTACGCCCCTTCATCGGCGCAAAATTGGAATCCCTATATCGGGTAACTCGGTTGGACATATTCGAAGGACAATTACTCTCTTGATTTACATCGAAAAAATACAAAATTTTTGTTCAAATTCAAGCTCTGAATGTCTACATTCTAAAACATTCAGGCCGCATCCAAAAATTCCTTACCGTTCAAAAGTTATTGTGGAAACGGTGACCGAAGGTCTCTTTTCAACACATTTTCCACGCGATTATGGCTCGTTAATAACTAGGCACTAACGTACTTTTTACCTAAAATTTTATTTTGAGATCATTGATCACGCGATATAGGTAAAATATTTCCAAGCCGAATTCGTGAGCGAATCTTTAGACTTCCATTTTTACGCCCCTCCCTCGGCACATAATTGGAATCCGTATTTCGGGTAACTCGGTGGGACAGATTGAAAGGATAGTAACTCTCCTGATTTCCATCGAAAAAATACAAAATTTGAGTTCAAATTCAAGCTCTGAATGTGTACCTTCTAAAACATTCAAGCCGCATCTAGAAATTCCTTACCGTTCCAAAGTTATTGTCAAAACGCTGACCAAAGGTCAGTTTGCAACACATTTTCTAAGCGATTACGTCTCATGAATAACTTGCCACTAACGTATTTGTTACCCAAAATTTTATTTCGAGATGATTGATCACACGGTATAGGAAAATTATTTCCTAGCCAAATTCGGGAGGGAATCGTTTGACTTCCATTTTTACTCCCCTTCATCGGCGCATAATTGGAATCCGTATATCGGGTAACTCGGTTAGACATATTCGAAGGACAATTACTCTCTTGATTTACATCGAAAAAATACAAAATTTTTGTTCAAATTCAAGCTCTGAATGTCTACTTTCTAAAACATTCAGGCCGCGTCCAAAAATTCCTTACCGTTCAAAATTTATTGTGGAAACGGTGACCGAAGGTCACTTTTCAACACATTTTCCACGCGATTACGGTTCGTGAATAACTAGGCACTAACGTATTTTTTACCAAAAATTTTATTTTGAGATGATTGATCACGCGATATAGGTAAAGTATTTCCAAACCGAATTCGTGAGCGAATCTTTAGACTTCCATCTTTACGCCCCTCCTTCGGCACATAATTGGAATCCGTATTTCGGGTAACTCGGTGGACAGATTGAAAGGATAATAACTCTCTTGATTTCCATCGAAAAAATACAAAATTTGTGTTCAAATTCAAGCTCTGAATGTGTACTTTCTAAAACGTTCAGGCCGCATCTAGAAATTCCTTACCGTTCCAAAGTTATTGTCAAAACGGTGACCAAAGGTCACTTTTCAACACATTTTCTAAGCGATTACATCTCATGAATAACTTGCCACTAACGTATTTGTTACCCAAAATTTTATTTCGAGATGATTGATCACATGGTACAGGAAAATATTTCCAAGCCAAATTCGGGAGCGAATCGTTTGACTTCCATTTTTACGCCCCTTCATCGGCGCAAAATTGGAATCTCTATATCGGGTAACTCGGTTGGACATATTCGAAGGACAATTACTCTCTTGATTTACATCGAAAAAATACAAAATTTTTGTTCAAATTCAAGCTCTGAATGTCTACTTTCTAAAACATTCTGGCCGCATCCAAAAGTCCTTACCGTTCAAAAGTTATTGTGGAAACGGTGACCGAAGGTCACTTTTCAACACATTTTCCTTGCGATTACGGCTCGTTAATAACTAGGCACTAACGTACTTTTTAACTAAAATTTTATTTTGAGATCATTGTTCACGCGATATAGGTAAAATATTTCCAAGCCGAATTCGTGAGCGAATCTTTAGACTTCCATTTTTACGCCCCTCCCTCGGCACATAATTTGAATCCGTATTTCGGGTAACTCGGTGGGACAGATTGAAAGGATAGTAACTCTCTTGATTTCCATAGAAAAAATACAAAATTTGAGTTCAAATTCAAGCTCTGAATGTGTACCTTCTAAAACATTCAAGCCGCATCTAGAAATTCCTTACCGTTCCAAAGTTATTGTCAAAACGGTGACCAAAGGTCAGTTTGCAACACATTTTCTAAGCGATTACGTCTCATGAATAACTTGCCACTAACGTATTTGTTACCCAAAATTTTATTTCGAGATAATTGATCACACGGTATAGGAAAAATATTTCCAAGCCAAATTCGGGAGGGAATCGTTTGACTTCCATTTTTACGCCCCTTCATCGGCGCATAATTGGAATCCGTATATCGAGTAACTCGGTTGGACATATTCGAAGGACAATTACTCTCTTGATTTACATCGAAAAAATACAAAATTTTTGTTCAAATTCAAGATCTGAATGTCTACTTTCTAAAACATTCAGGCCGCGTCCAAAAATTCCTTACCGTTCAGAATTTATTGTGGAAACGGTGACCGAAAGTGACTTTTCAACACATTTTCCATGCGATTACGGCTCGTGAATAACTAGGCACTAACGTATTTTTTACCAAAAATTTTATTTTGAGATGATTGATCGACCGATATAGGTAAAATATTTCCAAGCCGAATTCGTGGGCGAATCTTTAGACTTCCATCTTTACGCCCCTCCTTCGGCACATGATTGGAATCCGTATTTCGGGTAACTCGGTGGACAGATTGAAAGGATAATAACTCTCTTGATTTCATCGAAAAAATAAAAAATTTGTGTTCAAATTCAAGCTCTGAATGTGTACTTTCTAAAACATTCAGGCCGCATCTAGAAATTCCTTACCGTTCCAAAGTTATTGTCAAAACGGTGACCAAAGGTCACTTTTCAACACATTTTCTAAGCGATTACATCTCATGAATAACTTGCCACTAACGTATTTGTTACCCAAAATTTTATTTCGGGATGATTGATCACATGGTACAGGAAATTATTTCCAAGCCAAATTCGGGAGCGATTCGTTTGACTTCCATTTTTACGCCCCTTCATCGGCGCAAAATTGGAATCCCTATATCGGGTAACTCGGTTGGACATATTCGAAGGACAATTACTCTCTTGATTTACATCGAAAAAATACAAAATTTTTGTTCAAATTCAAGCTCTGAATGTCTACTTTCTAAAACATTCAGGCCGCATCCAAAAATTCCTTACCGTTCAAAAGTTATTGTGGAAACGGTGACCGAAGGTCTCTTTTCAACACATTTTCCACGCGATTACGGCTCGTTAATAACTAGGCACTAACGTACTTTTTACCTAAAATTTTATTTTGAGATCATTGATCACGCGATATAGGTAAAATATTTCCAAGCCGAATTCGTGAGCGAATCTTTAGACTTCCATTTTTACGCCCCTCCCTCGGCACATAATTGGAATCCGTATTTCGGGTAACTCGGTGGGACAGATTGAAAGGATAGTAACTCTCTTGAGTTCCATCGAAAAAATACAAAATTTGAGTTCAAATTCAAGCTCTGAATGTGTACCTTCTAAAACATTCAAGCCGCATCTAGAAATTCCTTACCGTTCCAAAGTTATTGTCAAAACGCTGACCAAAGGTCAGTTTGCAACACATTTTCTAAGCGATTACGTCTCATGAATAACTTGCCACTAACGTATTTGTTACCCAAAATTTTATTTCGAGATGATTGATCACACGGTATAGGAAAATTATTTCCTAGCCAAATTCGGGAGGGAATCGTTTGACTTCCATTTTTACTCCCCTTCATCGGCGCATAATTGGAATCCGTATATCGGGTAACTCGGTTAGACATATTCGAAGGACAATTACTCTCTTGATTTAAATCGAAAAAATACAAAATTTTTGTTCAAATTCAAGCTCTGAATGTCTACTTTCTAAAACATTCAGGCCGCGTCCAAAAATTCCTTACCGTTCAAAATTTATTGTGGAAACGGTGACCGAAGGTCACTTTTCAACACATTTTCCACGCGATTACGGCTCGTGAATAACTAGGCACTAACGTATTTTTTACCAAAAATTTTATTTTGAGATGATTGATCACGCGATATAGGTAAAATATTTCCAAACTGAATTCATGAGCGAATCTTTAGACTTCCATCTTTACGCCCCTCCTTCGGCACATAATTGGAATCCGTATTTCGGGTAACTCGGTGGACAGATTGAAAGGATAATAACTCTCTTGATTTCCATCGAAAAAATACAAAATTTGTGTTCAAATTCAAGCTCTGAATGTGTACTTTCTAAAACATTCAGGCCGCATCTAGAAATTCCTTACCGTTCCAAAGTTATTGTCAAAACGGTGACCAAAGGTCACTTTTCAACACATTTTCTAAGCGATTACATCTCATGAATAACTTGCCACTAACGTATTTGTTACCCAAAATTTTATTTCGAGATGATTGATCACATGGTACAGGAAAATATTTCCAAGCCAAATTCGGGAGCGAATCGTTTGACTTCCATTTTTACGCCCCTTCATCGGCGCAAAATTGGAATCTCTATATCGGGTAACTCGGTTGGACATATTCGAAGGACAATTACTCTCTTGATTTACATCAAAAAAATACAAAATTTTTGTTCAAATTCAAGCTCTGAATGTCTACTTTCTAAAACATTCTGGCCGCATCCAAAAGTTCTTACCGTTCAAAAGTTATTGTGGAAACGGTGACCGAAGGTCACTTTTCAACACATTTTCCTTGCGATTACGGCTCGTTAATAACTAGGCACTAACGTACTTTTTAACTAAAATTTTATTTTGAGATCATTGTTCACGCGATATAGGTAAAATATTTCCAAGCCGAATTCGTGAGCGAATCTTTAGACTTCCATTTTTACGCCCCTCCCTCGGCACATAATTGGAATCCGTATTTCGGGTAACTCGGTGGGACAGATTGAAAGGATAGTAACTCTCTTGATTTCCATAGAAAAAATACAAAATTTGAGTTCAAATTCAAGCTCTGAATGTGTACCTTCTAAAACATTCAAGCCGCATCTAGAAATTCCTTACCGTTCCAAAGTTATTGTCAAAACGGTGACCAAAGGTCAGTTTGCAACACATTTTCTAAGCGATTACGTCTCATGAATAACTTGCCACTAACGTATTTGTTACCCAAAATTTTATTTCGAGATAATTGATCACACGGTATAGGAAAAATATTTCCAAGCCAAATTCGGGAGGGAATCGTTTGACTTCCATTTTTACGCCCCTTCATCGGCGCATAATTGGAATCCGTATATCGAGTAACTCGGTTGGACATATTCGAAGGACAATTACTCTCTTGATTTACATCGAAAAAATACAAAATTTTTGTTCAAATTTAAGCTCTGAATGTCTACTTTCTAAAACATTCAGGCCGCGTCCAAAAATTCCTTACCGTTCAAAATTTATTGTGGAAACGGTGACCGAAAGTGACTTTTCAACACATTTTCCATGCGATTACGGCTCGTGAATAACTAGGCACTAACGTATTTTTTACCAAAAATTTTATTTTGAGATGATTGATCGACCGATATAGGTAAAATATTTCCAAGCCGAATTCGTGGGCGAATCTTTAGACTTCCATCTTTACGCCCCTCCTTCGGCACATGATTGGAATCCGTATTTCGGGTAACTCGGTGGACAGATTGAAAGGATAATAACTCTCTTGATTTCATCGAAAAAATAAAAAATTTGTGTTCAAATTCAAGCTCTGAATGTGTACTTTCTAAAACATTCAGGCCGCATATAGAAATTCCTTACCGTTCCAAAGTTATTGTCAAAACGGTGACCAAAGGTCACTTTTCAACACATTTTCTAAGCGATTACATCTCATGAATAACTTGCCACTAACGTATTTGTTACCCAAAATTTTATTTCGGGATGATTGATCACATGGTACAGGAAATTATTTCCAAGCCAAATTCGGGAGCGAATCGTTTGACTTCCATTTTTACGCCCCTTCATCGACGCAAAATTGGAATCCCTATATCGGGTAACTCGGTTGGACATATTCGAAGGACAATTACTCTCTTGATTTACATCGAAAAAATACAAAATTTTTGTTCAAATTCAAGCTCTGAATGTCTACTTTCTAAAACATTCAGGCCGCATCCAAAAATTCCTTACCGTTCAAAAGTTATTGTGGAAACGGTGACCGAAGGTCTCTTTTCAACACATTTTCCACGCGATTACGGCTCGTTAATAACTAGGCACTAACGTACTTTTTACCTAAACTTTTTATTTTGAGATCATTGATCACGCGATATAGGTAAAATATTTCCAAGCCGAATTCGTGAGCGAATCTTTAGACTTCCATTTTTACGCCCCTCCCTCGGCACATAATTGGAATCCGTATTTCGGGTAACTCGGTGGGACAGATTGAAAGGATAGTAACTCTCTTGATTTCCATCGAAAAAATACAAAATTTGAGTTCAAATTCAAGCTCTGAATGTGTACCTTCTAAAACATTCAAGCCGCATCTAGAAATTCCTTACCGTTCCAAAGTTATTGTCAAAACGCTGACCAAAGGTCAGTTTGCAACACATTTTCTAAGCGATTACGTCTCATGAATAACTTGCCACTAACGTATTTGTTACCCAAAATTTTACTTCGAGATGATTGATCACACGGTATAGGAAAATTATTTCCTAGCCAAATTCGGGAGGGAATCGTTTGACTTCCATTTTTACTCCCCTTCATCGGCGCATAATTGGAATCCGTATATCGGGTAACTCGGTTAGACATATTCGAAGGACAATTACTCTCTTGATTTACCTCGAAAAAATACAAAATTTTTGTTCAAATTCAAGCTCTGAATGTCTACTTTCTAAAACATTCAGGCCGCGTCCAAAAATTCCTTACCGTTCAAAATTTATTGCGGAAACGGTGACCGAAGGTCACTTTTCAACACATTTTCCACGCGATTACGGCTCGTGAATAACTAGGCACTAACGTATTTTTTACCAAAAATTTTATTTTGAGATGATTGATCACGCGATATAGGTAAAATATTTCCAAACCGAATTCGTGAGCGAATCTTTAGACTTCCATCT
This sequence comes from Quercus tomentella, assembly GCA_028535165.1. Classification (NCBI taxonomy): domain Eukaryota; kingdom Viridiplantae; phylum Streptophyta; class Magnoliopsida; order Fagales; family Fagaceae; genus Quercus; species Quercus tomentella. The sequence goes on along the minus strand of JAPQVY010000023.1, from coordinate 39,904,363 downwards.
TTACGCCCCTCCTTCGGCACATAATTGGAATCCGTATTTCGGGTAACTCGGTGGACAGATTGAAAGGATAATAACTCTCTTGATTTCCATCGAAAAAATACAAAATTTGTGTTCAAATTCAAGCTCTGAATGTGTACTTTCTAAAACATTCAGGCCGCATCTAGAAATTCCTTACCGTTCCAAAGTTATTGTCAAAACGGTGACCAAAGGTCACTTTTCAACACATTTTCTAAGCGATTACATCTCATGAATAACTTGCCACTAACGTATTTGTTACCCAAAATTTTATTTCGAGATGATTGATCACATGGTACAGGAAAATATTTCCAAGCCAAATTCGGGAGCGAATCGTTTGACTTCCATTTTTACGACCCTTCATCGGCGCAAAATTGGAATCCCTATATCGGGTAACTCGGTTGGACATATTCGAAGGACAATTACTCTCTTGATTTACATCGAAAAAATACAAAATTTTTGTTCAAATTCAAGCTCTGAATGTCTACTTTCTAAAACATTCTGGCCGCATCCAAAAGTCCTTACCGTTCAAAAGTTATTGTGGAAACGGTGACCGAAGGTCACTTTTCAACACATTTTCCATGCGATTACGGCTCGTTAATAACTAGGCACTAACGTACTTTTTAACTAAAATTTTATTTTGAGATCATTGTTCACGCGATATAGGTAAAATATTTCCAAGCCGAATTCGTGAGCGAATCTTTAGACTTCCATTTTTACGCCCCTCCCTCGGCACATAATTGGAATCCGTATTTCGGGTAACTCGGTGGGACAGATTGAAAGGATAGTAACTCTCTTGATTTCCATAGAAAAAATACAAAATTTGAGTTCAAATTCAAGCTCTGAATGTGTACCTTCTAAAACATTCAAGCCGCATCTAGAAATTCCTTACCGTTCCAAAGTTATTGTCAAAACGGTGACCAAAGGTCAGTTTGCAACACATTTTCTAAGCGATTACGTCTCATGAATAACTTGCCACTAACGTATTTGTTACCCAAAATTTTATTTCGAGATAATTGATCACACGGTATAGGAAAAATATTTCCAAGCCAAATTCGGGAGGGAATCGTTTGACTTCCATTTTTACGCCCCTTCATCGGCGCATAATTGGAATCCGTATATCGAGTAACTCGGTTGGACATATTCGAAGGACAATTACTCTCTTGATTTACATCGAAAAAATACAAAATTTTTGTTCAAATTCAAGATCTGAATGTCTACTTTCTAAAACATTCAGGCCGCGTCCAAAAATTCCTTACCGTTCAAAATTTATTGTGGAAACGGTGACCGAAAGTGACTTTTCAACACATTTTCCATGCGATTACGGCTCGTGAATAACTAGGCACTAACGTATTTTTTACCAAAAATTTTATTTTGAGATGATTGATCGACCGATATAGGTAAAATATTTCCAAGCCGAATTCGTGGGCGAATCTTTAGACTTCCATCTTTACGCCCCTCCTTCGGCACATGATTGGAATCCGTATTTCGGGTAACTCGGTGGACAGATTGAAAGGATAATAACTCTCTAGATTTCATCGAAAAAATAAAAAATTTGTGTTCAAATTCAAGCTCTGAATGTGTACTTTCTAAAACATTTAGGCCGCATCTAGAAATTCCTTACCGTTCCAAAGTTATTGTCAAAACGGTGACCAAAGGTCACTTTTCAACACATTTTCTAAGCGATTACATCTCATGAATAACTTGCCACTAACGTATTTGTTACCCAAAATTTTATTTCGGGATGATTGATCACATGGTACAGGAAATTATTTCCAAGCCAAATTCGGGAGCGAATCGTTTGACTTCCATTTTTACGCCCCTTCATCGGCGCAAAATTGGAATCCCTATATCGGGTAACTCGGTTGGACATATTCGAAGGAAAATTACTCTCTTGATTTACATCGAAAAAATACAAAATTTTTGTTCAAATTCAAGCTCTGAATGTCTACTTTCTAAAACATTCAGGCCGCATCCAAAAATTCCTTACCGTTCAAAAGTTATTGTGGAAACGGTGACCGAAGGTCACTTTTCAACCCATTTTCCATGCGATTACGGCTCGTTAATAACTAGGCACTAACGTACTTTTTACCTAAAATTTTATTTTGAGATCATTGATCACGCGATATAGGTAAAATATTTCCAAGCCGAATTCGTGAGCGAATCTTTAGACTTCCATTTTTACGCCCCTCCCTCGGCACATAATTGGAATCCGTATTTCGGGTAACTCGGTGGGACAGATTGAAAGGATAGTAACTCTCTTGATTTCCATAGAAAAAATACAAAATTTGAGTTCAAATTCAAGCTCTGAATGTGTACCTTCTAAAACATTCAAGCCGCATCTAGAAATTCCTTACCGTTCCAAAGTTATTGTCAAAAGGGTGACCAAAGGTCAGTTTGCAACACATTTTCTAAGCGATTACGTCTCATGAATAACTTGCCACTAACGTATTTGTTACCCAAAATTTTATTTCGAGATAATTGATCACACGGTATAGGAAAAATATTTCCAAGCCAAATTCGGGAGGGAATCGTTTGACTTCCATTTTTACGCCCCTTCATCGGCGCATAATTGGAATCCGTATATCGAGTAACTCGGTTGGACATATTCGAAGGACAATTACTCTCTTGATTTACATCGAAAAAATACAAAATTTTTGTTCAAATTCAAGCTCTGAATGTCTACTTTCTATAACATTCAGGCCGCGTCCAAAAATTCCTTACCGTTCAAAATTTATTGTGGAAACGGTGACCGAAAGTGACTTTTCAACACATTTTCCATGCGATTACGGCTCGTGAATAACTAGGCACTAACGTATTTTTTACCAAAAATTTTATTTTGAGATGATTGATCGACCGATATAGGTAAAATATTTCCAAGCCGAATTCGTGGGCGAATCTTTAGACTTCCATCTTTACGCCCCTCCTTCGGCACATGATTGGAATCCGTATTTCGGGTAACTCGGTGGACAGATTGAAAGGATAATAACTCTCTTGATTTCATCGAAAAAATAAAAAATTTGTGTTCAAATTCAAGCTCTGAATGTGTACTTTCTAAAACATTCAGGCCGCATCTAGAAATTCCTTACCGTTCCAAAGTTATTGTCAAAACGGTGACCAAAGGTCACTTTTCAACACATTTTCTAAGCGATTACATCTCATGAATAACTTGCCACTAACGTATTTGTTACCCAAAATTTTATTTCGGGATGATTGATCACATGGTACAGGAAAATATTTCCAAGCCAAATTCGGGAGCGAATCGTTTGACTTCCATTTTTACGCCCCTTCATCGGCGCAAAATTGGAATCCCTATATCGGGTAACTCGGTTGGACATATTCGAAGGACAATTACTCTCTTGATTTACATCGAAAAAATACAAAATTTTTGTTCAAATTCAAGCTCTGAATGTCTACTTTCTAAAACATTCAGGCCGCATCCAAAAATTCCTTACCGTTCAAAAGTTATTGTGGAAACGGTGACCGAAGGTCTCTTTTCAACACATTTTCCATGCGATTACGGCTCGTTAATAACTAGGCACTAACGTACTTTTTACCTAAAATTTTATTTTGAGATCATTGATCACGCGATATAGGTAAAATATTTCCAAGCCGAATTCGTGAGCGAATCTTTAGACTTCCATTTTTACGCCCCTCCCTCGGCACATAATTGGAATCCGTATTTCGGGTAACTCGGTGGGACAGATTGAAAGGATAGTAACTCTCTTGATTTCCATCGAAAAAATACAAAATTTGAGTTCAAATTCAAGCTCTGAATGTGTACCTTCTAAAACATTCAAGCCGCATCTAGAAATTCCTTACCGTTCCAAAGTTATTGTCAAAACGGTGACCAAAGGTCAGTTTGCAACACATTTTCTAAGCGATTACGTCTCATGAATAACTTGCCACTAACGTATTTGTTACCCAAAATTTTATTTCGAGATGATTGATCACACGGTATAGGAAAATTATTTCCAAGCCAAATTCGGGAGGGAATCGTTTGACTTCCATTTTTACTCCCCTTCATCGGCGCATAATTGGAATCCGTATATCGGGTAACTCGGTTAGACATATTCGAAGGACAATTACTCTCTTGATTTACATCGAAAAAATACAAAATTTTTGTTCAAATTCAAGCTCTGAATGTCTACTTTCTAAAACATTCAGGCCGCGTCCAAAAATTCCTTACCGTTCAAAATTTATTGTGGAAACGGTGACCGAAGGTCACTTTTCAACACATTTTCCATGCGATTACGGCTCGTTAATAACTAGGCACTAACGTACTTTTTACCTAAAATTTTATTTTGAGATCATTGATCACGCGATATAGGTAAAATATTTCCAAGCGGAATTCGTGAGCGAATCTTTAGACTTCCATTTTTACGCCCCTCCCTCGGCACATAATTGGAATCCGTATTTCGGGTAACTCGGTGGGACAGATTGAAAGGATAGTAACTCTCTTGATTTCCAAAGAAAAAATACAAAATTTGAGTTCAAATTCAAACTCTGAATGTGTACCTTCTAAAACATTCAAGCCGCATCTAGAAATTCCTTACCGTTCCAAAGTTATTGTCAAAACGGTGACCAAAGGTCAGTTTGCAACAAATTTTCTAAGCGATTACGTCTCATGAATAACTTGCCACTAACGTATTTGTTACCCAAAATTTTATTTCGAGATAATTGATCACACGGTATAGGAAAAATCTTTCCAAGACAAATTCGGGAGGGAATCGTTTGACTTCCATTTTTACGCCCCTTCATCGGCGCATAATTGGAATCCGTATATCGAGTAACTCGGTTGGACATATTCGAAGGACAATTACTCTCTTGATTTACATCGAAAAAATACAAAATTTTTGTTAAAATTCAAGCTCTGAATGTCTACTTTCTAAAACATTCAGGCCGCGTCCAAAAATTCCTTACCGTTCAAAATTTATTGCGGAAACGGTGACCGAAAGTGACTTTTCAACACATTTTCCATGCGATTACGGCTTGTGAATAACTAGGCACTAACGTATTTTTTACCAAAAATTTTATTTTGAGATGATTGATCGACCGATATAGGTAAAATATTTCCAAGCCGAATTCGTGGGCGAATCTTTAGACTTCCATCTTTACGCCCCTCCTTCGGCACATGATTGGAATCCGTATTTCGGGTAACTCGGTGGACAGATTGAAAGGATAATAACTCTCTTGATTTCATCGAAAAAATAAAAAATTTGTGTTCAAATTCAAGCTCTGAATGTGTACTTTCTAAAACATTCAGGCCGCATCTAGAAATTCCTTACCGTTCCAAAGTTATTGTCAAAACGGTGACCAAAGGTCACTTTTCAACACATTTTCTAAGCGATTACATCTCATGAATAACTTGCCACTAACGAATTTGTTACCCAAAATTTTATTTCGAGATGATTGATCACATGGTACAGGAAAATATTTCCAAGCCAAATTCGGGAGCGAATCGTTTGACTTCCATTTTTACGCCCCTTCATCGGCGCAAAATTGGAATCCCTATATCGGGTAACTCGGTTGGACATATTCGAAGGACAATTACTCTCTTGATTTACATCGAAAAAATACAAAATTTTTGTTCAAATTCAAGCTCTGAATGTCTACTTTCTAAAACATTCAGGCCGCATCCAAAAATTCCTTACCGTTCAAAAGTTATTGTGGAAACGGTGACCGAAGGTCACTTTTCAACACATTTTCCATGCGATTACGGCTCGTTAATAACTAGGCACTAACGTACTTTTTACCTAAAATTTTATTTCGAGATAATTGATCACACGGTATAGGAAAAATATTTCCAAGCCAAATTCGGGAGGGAATCGTTTGACTTCCATTTTTACGCCCCTTCATCGGCGCATAATTGGAATCCGTATATCGCGTAACTCGGTTGGACATATTCGAAGGACAATTACTCTCTTGATTTACATCGAAAAAATACAAAATTTTTGTTCAAATTCAAGCTCTGAATGTCTACTTTCTAAAACATTTAGGCCGCGTCCAAAAATTCCTTACCGTTCAAAATTTATTGGGGAAACGGTGACCGAAAGTGACTTTTCAACACATTTTCCATGCGATTACGGCTCGTGAATAACTAGGCACTAACGTATTTTTTACCAAAAATTTTATTTTGAGATGATTGATCGACCGATATAGGTAAAATATTTCCAAGCCGAATTCGTGGGCGAATCTTTAGACTTCCATCTTTACGCCCCTCCTTCGGCACATGATTGGAATCCGTATTTCGGGTAACTCGGTGGACAGATTGAAAGGATAATATCTCTCTTGATTTCATCGAAAAAATAAAAAATTTGTGTTCAAATTCAAGCTCTGAATGTGTACTTTCTAAAACATTCAGGCCGCATCTAGAAATTCCTTACCGTTCCAAAGTTATTGTCAAAACGGTGACCAAAGGTCACTTTTCAACACATTTTCTAAGCGATTACATCTCATGAATAACTTGCCACTAACGAATTTGTTACCCAAAATTTTATTTCGAGATGATTGATCACATGGTACAGGAAAATATTTCCAAGCCAAATTCGGGAGCGAATCGTTTGACTTCCATTTTTACGCCCCTTCATCGGCGCAAAATTGGAATCCCTATATCGGGTAACTCGGTTGGACATATTCGAAGGACAATTACTCTCTTGATTTACATCGAAAAAATACAAAATTTTTGTTCAAATTCAAGCTCTGAATGTCTACTTTCTAAAACATTCAGGCCGCGTCCAAAAATTCCTTACCGTTCAAAATTTATTGTGGAAACGGTGACCGAAGGTCACTTTTCAACACATTTTCCACGCGATTACGGCTCGTGAATAACTAGGCACTAACGTATTTTTTACCAAAAATTTTATTTTGAGATGATTGATCACGCGATATAGGTAAAATATTTCCAAACCGAATTCGTGAGCGAATCTTTAGACTTCCATCTTTACGCCCCTCCTTCGGCACATAATTGGAATCCGTATTTCGGGTAACTCGGTGGACAGATTGAAAGGATAATAACTCTCTTGATTTCCATCAAAAAAATACAAAATTTGTGTTCAAATTCAAGCTCTGAATGTGTACTTTCTAAAACGTTCAGGCCGCATCTAGAAATTCCTTACCGTTCCAAAGTTATTGTCAAAACGGTGACCAAAGGTCACTTTTCAACACATTTTCTAAGCGATTACATCTCATGAATAACTTGCCACTAACGTATTTGTTACCCAAAATTTTATTTCGAGATGATTGATCACATGGTACAGGAAAATATTTCCAAGCCAAATTCGGGAGCGAATCGTTTGACTTCCATTTTTACGCCCCTTCATCGGCGCAAAATTGGAATCTCTATATCGGGTAACTCGGTTGGACATATTCGAAGGACAATTACTCTCTTGATTTACATCGAAAAAATACAAAATTTTTGTTCAAATTCAAGCTCTGAATGTCTACTTTCTAAAACATTCTGGCCACATCCAAAAGTCCTTACCGTTCAAAAGTTATTGTGGAAACGGTGACCGAAGGTCACTTTTCAACACATTTTCCTTGCGATTACGGCTCGTTAATAACTAGGCACTAACGTACTTTTTAACTAAAATTTTATTTTGAGATCATTGTTCACGCGATATAGGTAAAATATTTCCAAGCCGAATTCGTGAGCGAATCTTTAGACTTCCATTTTTACGCCCCTCCCTCGGCACATAATTTGAATCCGTATTTCGGGTAACTCGGTGGGACAGATTGAAAGGATAGTAACTCTCTTGATTTCCATAGAAAAAATACAAAATTTGAGTTCAAATTCAAGCTCTGAATGTGTACCTTCTAAAACATTCAAGCCGCATCTAGAAATTCCTTACCGTTCCAAAGTTATTGTCAAAACGGTGACCAAAGGTCAGTTTGCAACACATTTTCTAAGCGATTACGTCTCATGAATAACTTGCCACTAACGTATTTCTTACCCAAAATTTTATTTCGAGATAATTGATCACACGGTATAGGAAAAATATTTCCAAGCCAAATTCGGGAGGGAATCGTTTGACTTCCATTTTTACGCCCCTTCATCGGCGCATAATTGGAATCCGTATATCGAGTAACTCGGTTGGACATATTCGAAGGACAATTACTCTCTTGATTTACATCGAAAAAATACAAAATTTTTGTTCAAATTCAAGATCTGAATGTCTACTTTCTAAAACATTCAGGCCGCGTCCAAAAATTCCTTACCGTTCAAAATTTATTGTGGAAACGGTGACCGAAAGTGACTTTTCAACACATTTTCCATGCGATTACGGCTCGTGAATAACTAGGCACTAACGTATTTTTTACCAAAAATTTTATTTTGAGATGATTGATCGACCGATATAGGTAAAATATTTCCAAGCCGAATTCGTGGGCGAATCTTTAGACTTCCATCTTTACGCCCCTCCTTCGGCACATGATTGGAATCCGTATTTCGGGTAACTCGGTGGACAGATTGAAAGGATAATAACTCTCTTGATTTCATCGAAAAAATAAAAAATTTGTGTTCAAATTCAAGCTCTGAATGTGTACTTTCTAAAACATTCAGGCCGCATCTAGAAATTCCTTACCGTTCCAAAGTTATTGTCAAAACGGTGACCAAAGGTCACTTTTCAACACATTTTCTAAGCGATTACATCTCATGAATAACTTGCCACTAACGTATTTGTTACCCAAAATTTTATTTCGGGATGATTGATCACATGGTACAGGAAATTATTTCCAAGCCAAATTCGGGAGCGATTCGTTTGACTTCCATTTTTACGCCCCTTCATCGGCGCAAAATTGGAATCCCTATATCGGGTAACTCGGTTGGACATATTCGAAGGACAATTACTCTCTTGATTTACATCGAAAAAATACAAAATTTTTGTTCAAATTCAAGCTCTGAATGTCTACTTTCTAAAACATTCAGGCCGCATCCAAAAATTCCTTACCGTTCAAAAGTTATTGTGGAAACGGTGACCGAAGGTCTCTTTTCAACACATTTTCCACGCGATTACGGCTCGTTAATAACTAGGCACTAACGTACTTTTTACCTAAAATTTTATTTTGAGATCATTGATCACGCGATATAGGTAAAATATTTCCAAGCCGAATTCGTGAGCGAATCTTTAGACTTCCATTTTTACGCCCCTCCCTCGGCACATAATTGGAATCCGTATTTCGGGTAACTCGGTGGGACAGATTGAAAGGATAGTAACTCTCTTGAGTTCCATCGAAAAAATACAAAATTTGAGTTCAAATTCAAGCTCTGAATGTGTACCTTCTAAAACATTCAAGCCGCATCTAGAAATTCCTTACCGTTCCAAAGTTATTGTCAAAACGCTGACCAAAGGTCAGTTTGCAACACATTTTCTAAGCGATTACGTCTCATGAATAACTTGCCACTAACGTATTTGTTACCCAAAATTTTATTTCGAGATGATTGATCACACGGTATAGGAAAATTATTTCCTAGCCAAATTCGGGAGGGAATCGTTTGACTTCCATTTTTACTCCCCTTCATCGGCGCATAATTGGAATCCGTATATCGGGTAACTCGGTTAGACATATTCAAAGGACAATTACTCTCTTGATTTACATCGAAAAAATACAAAATTTTTGTTCAAATTCAAGCTCTGAATGTCTACTTTCTAAAACATTCAGGCCGCATCCAAAAATTCCTTACCGTTCAAAAGTTACTGTGGAAACGGTGACCAAAGGTCACTTTTCAACACATTTTCCATGCGATTACGGCTCGTTAATAACTAGGCACTAACGTACTTTTTACCTAAAATTTTATTTTGAGATCATTGATCACGCGATATAGGTAAAATATTTCCAAGCCGAATTCGTGAGCGAATCTTTAGACTTCCATTTTTACGCCCCTCCCTCGGCACATAATTGGAATCCGTATTTCGGGTAACTCGGTGGGACAGATTGAAAGGATAGTAACTCTCTTGAGTTCCATCGAAAAAATACAAAATTTGAGTTCAAATTCAAGCTCTGAATGTGTACCTTCTAAAACATTCAAGCCGCATCTAGAAATTCCTTACCGTTCCAAAGTTATTGTCAAAACGCTGACCAAAGGTCAGTTTGCAACACATTTTCTAAGCGATTACGTCTCATGAATAACTTGCCACTAACGTATTTGTTACCCAAAATTTTATTTCGAGATGATTGATCACACGGTATAGGAAAATTATTTCCTAGCCAAATTCGGGAGGGAATCGTTTGACTTCCATTTTTACTCCCCTTCATCGGCGCATAATTGGAATCCGTATATCGGGTAACTCGGTTAGACATATTCGAAGGACAATTACTCTCTTGATTTACATCGAAAAAATACAAAATTTTTGTTCAAATTCAAGCTCTGAATGTCTACTTTCTAAAACATTCAGGCCGCATCCAAAAATTCCTTACCGTTCAAAAGTTACTGTGGAAACGGTGACCAAAGGTCACTTTTCAACACATTTTCCATGCGATTACGGCTCGTTAATAACTAGGCACTAACGTACTTTTTACCTAAAATTTTATTTTGAGATCATTGATCACGCAATATAGGTAAAATATTTCCAAGCCGAATTCGTGAGCGAATCTTTAGACTTCCATTTTTACGCCCCTCCCTCGGCACATAATTGGAATCCGTATTTCGGGTAACTCGGTGGGACAGATTGAAAGGATAGTAACTCTCTTGATTTCAATAGAAAAAATACAAAATTTGAGTTCAAATTCAAGCTCTGAATGTGTACCTTCTAAAACATTCAAGCCGCATCTAGAAATTCCTTACCGTTCCAAAGTTATTGTCAAAACGGTGACCAAAGGTCAGTTTGCAACACATTTTCTAAGCGATTACGTCTCATGAATAACTTGCCACTAACGTATTTGTTACCCAAAATTTTATTTCGAGATAATTGATCACACGGTATAGGAAAAATATTTCCAAGCCAAATTCGGGAGGGAATCGTTTGACTTCCATTTTTACGCCCCTTCATCGGCGCATAATTGGAATCCGTATATCGAGTAACTCGGTTGGACATATTCGAAGGACAATTACTCTCTTGATTTACATCGAAAAAATACAAAATTTTTGTTCAAATTCAAGCTCTGAATGTCTACTTTCTAAAACATTCAGGCCGCGTCCAAAAATTCCTTACCGTTCAAAATTTATTGTGGAAACGGTGACCGAAAGTGACTTTTCAACACATTTTCCATGCGATTACGGCTCGTGAATAACTAGGCACTAACGTATTTTTTACCAAAAATTTTATTTTGAGATGATTGATCGACCGATATAGGTAAAATATTTCCAAGCCGAATTCGTGGGCGAATCTTTAGACTTCCATCTTTACGCCCCTCCTTCGGCACATGATTGGAATCCGTATTTCGGGTAACTCGGTGGACAGATTGAAAGGATAATAACTCTCTTGATTTCATCGAAAAAATAAAAAATTTGTGTTCAAATTCAAGCTCTGAATGTGTACTTTCTAAAACATTCAGGCCGCATCTAGAAATTCCTTACCGTTCCAAAGTTATTGTCAAAACGGTGACCAAAGGTCACTTTTCAACACATTTTCCAAGCGATTACATCTCATGAATAACTTGCCACTAACGTATTTGTTACCCAAAATTTTATTTCGGGATGATTGATCACATGGTACAGGAAAATATTTCCAAGCCAAATTCGGGAGCGAATCGTTTGACTTCCATTTTTACGCCCCTTCATCGGCGCAAAATTGGAATCCCTATATCGGGTAACTCGGTTGGACATATTCGAAGGACAATTACTCTCTTGATTTACATCGAAAAAATACAAAATTTTTGTTCAAATTCAAGCTCTGAATGTCTACTTTCTAAAACATTCAGGCCGCATCCAAAAATTCCTTACCGTTCAAAAGTTATTGTGGAAACGGTGACCGAAGGTCTCTTTTCAACACATTTTCCATGCGATTACGGCTCGTTAATAACTAGGCACTAACGTACTTTTTACCTAAAATTTTATTTTGAGATCATTGATCACGCGATATAGGTAAAATATTTCCAAGCCGAATTCGTGAGCGAATCTTTAGACTTCCATTTTTACGCCCCTCCCTCGGCACATAATTGGAATCCGTATTTCGGGTAACTCGGTGGGACAGATTGAAAGGATAATAACTCTCTTGATTTCCATCGAAAAAATGCAAAATTTGTGTTCAAATTCAAGCTCTGAATGTGTACTTTCTAAAACATTCAGGCCGCATCTAGAAATTCCTTACCGTTCCAAAGTTATTGTCAAAACGGTGACCAAAGGTCACTTTTCAACACATTTTCTAAGCGATTACATCTCATGAATAACTTGCCACTAACGTATTTGTTACCCAAAATTTTATTTCGAGATGATTGATCACATGGTACAGGAAAATATTTCCAAGCCAAATTCGGGAGCGAATCGTTTGACTTCCATTTTTACGCCCCTTCATCGGCGCAAAATTGGAATCCCTATATCGGGTAACTCGGTTGGACATATTCGAAGGACAATTACTCTCTTGATTTACATCGAAAAAATACAAAATTTTTGTTCAAATTCAAGCTCTGAATGTCTACTTTCTAAAACATTCAGGCCGCATCCAAAAATTCCTTACCGTTCAAAAGTTACTGTGGAAACGGTGACCAAAGGTCACTTTTCAACACATTTTCTAAGCGATTACATCTCATGAATAACTTGCCACTAACGTATTTGTTACCCAAAATTTTATTTCGAGATAATTGATCACGCGATATAGGTAAAATATTTCCAAGCCGAATTCGTGAGCGAATCTTTAGACTTCCATTTTTACGCCCCTCCCTCGGCACATAATTGGAATCCGTATTTCGGGTAACTCGGTTGGACATATTCGAAGGACAATTACTCTCTTGATTTACATCGAAAAAATACAAAATTTTTGTTCAAATTCAAGCTCTGAATGTTTACTTTCTAAAACATTCAGGCCGCATCCGAAAATTCCTTACCGTTCAAAATTTATTGTGGAAACGGTGACCGAAAGTCACTTTTCAACACATTTTCCATGCGATTACGGCTCGTGAATAACTAGGCACTAACGTATTTTTTACCAAAAATTTTATTTTGAGATGATTGATTGACCGATATAGGTAAAATATTTCCAAGCCGAATTCGTGGGCGAATCTTTAGACTTCCATCTTTACGCCCCTCCTTCGGCACACGATTGGAATCCGTATTTCGGGTAACTCGGTGGGACAGATTGAAAGGATAGTAACTCTCTTGATTTCCATCGAAAAAATACAAAATTTTTGTTCAAATTCAAGCTCTGAATGTCTACTTTCAAAAACATTCAGGCCGCGTCCAAAAATTCCTTACCGTTCAAAATTTATTGTGGAAACGGTGACCGAAGGTCACTTTTCAACACATTTTCCATGCGATTACGGCTCGTGAATAACTAGGCACTAACGTATTTTTTACCAAAAATTTTATTTTGAGATGATTGATCACGCGATATAGGTAAAATATTTCCAAGCCGAATTCGTGAGCGAATCTTTAGACTTCCATTTTTACGCCCCTCCCTCGGCACATAATTGGAATCCGTATTTCGGGTAACTCGGTTGGACATATTCGAAGGACAATTACTCTCTTGATTTACATCGAAAAAATACAAAATTTTTGTTCAAATTCAAGCTCTGAATGTTTACTTTCTAAAACATTCAGGCCGCATCCAAAAATTCCTTACCGTTCAAAAGTTATTGTGGAAACGGTGACCGAAGGTCACTTTTCAACACATTTTCCATGCGATTACGGCTCGTTAATAACTAGGCACTAACGTACTTTTTACCTAAAATTTTATTTTGAGATCATTGATTACGCGATATAGGTAAAATATTTCCAAGCCGAATTCGTGAGGGAATCTTTAGACTTCCATTTTTACGCCCCTCCCTCGGCACATAATTGGAATCCGTATTTCGGGTAACTCGGTGGGACAGATTGAAAGGATAGTAACTCTCTTGATTTCCATAGAAAAAATACAAAATTTGAGTTCAAATTCAAGCTCTGAATGTGTACCTTCTAAAACATTCAAGCCGCATCTAGAAATTCCTTACCGTTCCAAAGTTATTGTCAAAACGGTGACCAAAGGTCAGTTTGCAACACATTTTCTAAGCGATTACGTCTCATGAATAACTTGCCACTAACGTATTTGTTACCCAAAATTTTATTTCGAGATAATTGATCACACGGTATAGGAAAAATATTTCCAAGCCAAATTCGGGAGGGAATCGTTTGACTTCCATTTTTACGCCCCTTCATCGGCGCATAATTGGAATCCGTATATCGAGTAACTCGGTTGGACATATTCGAAGGACAATTACTCTCTTGATTTACATCGAAAAAATACAAAATTTTTGTTCAAATTTAAGCTCTGAATGTCTACTTTCTAAAACATTCAGGCCGCGTCCAAAAATTCCTTACCGTTCAAAATTTATTGTGGAAACGGTGACCGCAAGTGACTTTTCAACACATTTTCCATGCGATTACGGCTCGTGAATAACTAGGCACTAACGTATTTTTTACCAAAAATTTTATTTTGAGATGATTGATCGACCGATATAGGTAAAATATTTCCAAGCCGAATTCGTGGGCGAATCTTTAGACTTCCATCTTTACGCCCCTCCTTCGGCACATGATTGGAATCCGTATTTCGGGTAACTCGGTGGACAGATTGAAAGGATAATAACACTCTTGATTTCATCGAAAAAATAAAAAATTTGTGTTCAAATTCAAGCTCTGAATGTGTACTTTCTAAAACATTCAGGCCGCATCTAGAAATTCCTTACCGTTCCAAAGTTATTGTCAAAACGGTGACCAAAGGTCACTTTTCAACACATTTTCTAAGCGATTACATCTCATGAATAACTTGCCACTAACGTATTTCTTACCCAAAATTTTATTTCGGGATGATTGATCACATGGTACAGGAAAATATTTCCAAGCCAAATTCGGGAGCGAATCGTTTGACTTCCATTTTTACGCCCCTTCATCGGCGCAAAATTGGAATCCCTATATCGGGTAACTCGGTTGGACATATTCGAAGGACAATTACTCTCTTGATTTACAACGAAAAAATACAAAATTTTTGTTCAAATTCAAGCTCTGAATGTCTACTTTCTGAAACATTCAGGCCGCATCCAAAAATTCCTTACCGTTCAAAAGTTATTGTGGAAACGGTGACCGAAGGTCTCTTTTCAACACATTTTCCATGCGATTACGGCTCGTTAATAACTAGGCACTAACGTACTTTTTACCTAAAATTTTATTTTGAGATCATTGATCACGCGATATAGGTAAAATATTTCCAAGCCGAATTCGTGAGCGAATCTTTAGACTTCCATTTTTACGCCCCTCCCTCGGCACATAATTGGAATCCGTATATCGGGTAACTCGGTTGGACCTATTCGAAGGACAATTACTCTCTTGATTTACATCGAAAAAATACAAAATTTTTGTTCAAATTCAAGCTCTGAATGTCTACTTTCTAAAACATTCAGGCCGCATCCAAAAATTCCTTACCGTTCAAAAGTTACTGTGGAAACGGTGACCAAAGGTCACTTTTCAACACATTTTCTAAGCGATTACATCTCATGAATAACTTGCCACTAACGTATTTGTTACCCAAAATTTTATTTCGAGATAATTGATCACACGGTATAGGAAAAATATTTCCTAGCCAAATTCCGGAGGGAATCGTTTGACTTCCATTTTTACGCCCCTTCATCGGCGCATAATTGGAATCCGTATATCGAGTAACTCGGTTGGACATATTCGAAGGACAATTACTCTCTTGATTTACATCGAAAAAATACAAAATTTTTGTTCAAATTCAAGCTCTGAATGTCTACTTTCTAAAACATTCAGGCCGCGTCCAAAAATTCCTTACCGTTCAAAATTTATTGTGGAAACGGTGACCGAAAGTGACTTTTCAACACATTTTCCATGCGATTACGGCTCGTGAATAACTAGGCACTAACGTATTTTTTACCAAAAATTTTATTTTGAGATGATTGATCGACCGATATAGGTAAAATATTTCCAAGCCGAATTCGTGGGCGAATCTTTAGACTTCCATCTTTACGCCCCTCCTTCGGCACATGATTGGAATCCGTATTTCGGGTAACTCGGTGGACAGATTGAAAGGATAATAACTCACTTGATTTCATCGAAAAAATAAAAAATTTGTGTTCAAATTCAAGCTCTGAATGTGTACTTTCTAAAACATTCAGGCCGCATCTAGAAATTCCTTACCGTTCCAAAGTTATTGTCAAAACGGTGACCAAAGGTCACTTTTCAACACATTTTCTAAGCGATTACATCTCATGAATAACTTGCCACTAACGTATTTGTTACCCAAAATTTTACTTCGGGATGATTGATCACATGGTACAAGAAAATATTTCCAAGCCAAATTCGGGAGCGAATCGTTTGACTTCCATTTTTACTCCCCTTCATCGGCGCATAATTGGAATCCGTATATCGGGTAACTCGGTTAGACATATTCGAAGGACAATTACTCTCTTGATTTACATCGAAAAAATACAAAATTTTTGTTCAAATTCAAGCTCTGAATGTCTACTTTCAAAAACATTCAGGCCGCGTCCAAAAATTCCTTACCGTTCAAAATTTATTGTGGAAACGGTGGCCGAAGGTCACTTTTCAACACATTTTCCATGCGATTACGGCTCGTGAATAACTAGGCACTAACGTATTTTTTACCAAAAATTTTATTTTGAGATGATTGATCACGCGAGATAGGTAAAATATTTCCAAGCCGAATTCGTGAGCGAATCTTTAGACTTCCATTTTTACGCCCCTCCCTCGGCACATAATTGGAATCCGTATTTCGGGTAACTCGGTTGGACATATTCGAAGGACAATTACTCTCTTGATTTACATCGAAAAAATACAAAATTTTTGTTCAAATTCAAGCTCTGAATGTCTACTTTCTAAAACATTCAGGCCGCATCCAAAAATTCCTTACCGTTCAAAAGTTATTGTGGAAACGGTGACCGAAGGTCACTTTTCAACACATTTTCCATGCGATTACGGCTCGTTAATAACTAGGCAATAACGTACTTTTTACCTAAAATTTTATTTTGAGATCATTGATCACGCGATATAGGTAAAATATTTCCAAGCCGAATTCGTGAGGGAATCTTTAGACTTCCATTTTTACGCCCCTCCCTCGGCACATAATTGGAATCCGTATTTCGGGTAACTCGGTGGGACAGATTGAAAGGATAGTAACTCTCTTGATTTCCATAGAAAAAATACAAAATTTGAGTTCAAATTCAAGCTCTGAATGTGTACCTTCTAAAACATTCAAGCCGCATCTAGAAATTCCTTACCGTTCCAAAGTTATTGTCAAAACGGTGACCAAAGGTCAGTTTGCAACACATTTTCTAAGCGATTACGTCTCATGAATAACTTGCCACTAACGTATTTGTTACCCAAAATTTTATTTCGAGATAATTGATCACACGGTATAGGAAAAATATTTCCAAGCCAAATTCGGGAGGGAATCGTTTGACTTCCATTTTTACGCCCCTTCATCGGCGCGTAATTGGAATCCGTATATCGAGTAACTCGGTTGGACATATTCGAAGGACAATTACTCTCTTGATTTACATCGAAAAAATACAAAATTTTTGTTCAAATTCAAGCTCTGAATGTCTACTTTCTAAAACATTCAGGCCGCGTCCAAAAATTCCTTACCGTTCAAAATTTATTGTGGAAACGGTGACCGAAAGTGACTTTTCAACACATTTTCCATGCGATTACGGCTCGTGAATAACTAGGCACTAACGTATTTTTTACCAAAAATTTTATTTTGAGATGATTGATCGACCGATATAGGTAAAATATTTCCAAGCCGAATTCGTGGGCGAATCTTTAGACTTCCATCTTTACGCCCCTCCTTCGGCACATGATTGGAATCCGTATTTCGGGTAACTCGGTGGACAGATTGAAAGGATAATAACTCTCTTGATTTCATCAAAAAAATAAAAAATTTGTGTTCAAATTCAAGCTCTGAATGTGTACTTTCTAAAACATTCAGGCCGCATCTAGAAATTCCTTACCGTTCCAAAGTTATTGTCAAAACGGTGACCAAAGGTCACTTTTCAACACATTTTCTAAGCGATTACATCTCATTAATAACTTGCCACTAACGTATTTGTTACCCAAAATTTTATTTCGGGATGATTGATCACATGGTACAGGAAAATATTTTCAAGCCAAATTCGGGAGCGAATCGTTTGACTTCCATTTTTACGCCCCTTCATCGGCGCAAAATTGGAATCCCTATATCGGGTAACTCGGTTGGACATATTCGAAGGACAATTACTCTCTTGATTTACAACGAAAAAATACAAAATTTTTGTTCAAATTCAAGCTCTGAATGTCTACTTTCTGAAACATTCAGGCCGCATCCAAAAATTCCTTACCGTTCAAAAGTTGTTGTGGAAACGGTGACCGAAGGTCTCTTTTCAACACATTTTCCATGCGATTACGGCTCGTTAATAACTAGGCACTAACGTACTTTTTACCTAAAATTTTATTTTGAGATCATTGATCACGCGATATAGGTAAAATATTTCCAAGCCGAATTCGTGAGCGAATCTTTAGACTTCCATTTTTACGCCCCTCCCTCGGCACATAATTGGAATCCGTATATCGGGTAACTTTGTTGGACATATTCGAAGGACAATTACTCTCTTGATTTACATCGAAAAAATACAAAATTTTTGTTCAAATTCAAGCTCTGAATGTCTACTTTCTAAAACATTCAGGCCGCATCCAAAAATTCCTTACCGTTCAAAAGTTACTGTGGAAACGGTGACCAAAGGTCACTTTTCAACACATTTTCTAAGCGATTACATCTCATGAATAACTTGCCACTAACGTATTTGTTACCCAAAATTTTATTTCGAGATAATTGATCACACGGTATAGGAAAAATATTTCCTAGCCAAATTCGGGAGGGAATCGTTTGACTTCCATTTTTACGCCCCTTCATCGGCGCATAATTGGAATCCGTATATCGAGTAACTCGGTTGGACATATTCGAAGGACAATTACTCTCTTGATTTACATCGAAAAAATACAAAATTTTTGTTCAAATTCAAGCTCTGAATGTCTACTTTCTAAAACATTCAGGCCGCGTCCAAAAATTCCTTACCGTTCAAAATTTATTGTGGAAACGGTGACCGAAAGTGACTTTTCAACACATTTTCCATGCGATTACGGCTCGTGAATAACTAGGCACTAACGTATTTTTTACCAAAAATTTTATTTTGAGATGATTGATCGACCGATATAGGTAAAATATTTCCAAGCCGAATTCGTGGGCGAATCTTTAGACTTCCATCTTTACGCCCCTCCTTCGGCACATGATTGGAATTCGTATTTCGGGTAACTCGGTGGACAGATTGAAAGGATAATAACTCTCTTGATTTCATCGAAAAAATAAAAAATTTGTGTTCAAATTCAAGCTCTGAATGTGTACTTTCTAAAACATTCAGGCCGCATCTAGAAATTCCTTACCGTTCCAAAGTTATTGTCAAAACGGTGACCAAAGGTCACTTTTCAACACATTTTCTAAGCGATTACATCTCATGAATAACTTGCCACTAACGTATTTGTTACCCAAAATTTTATTTCGGGATGATTGATCACATGGTACAGGAAAATATTTCCATGCCAAATTCGGGAGCGAATCGTTTGACTTCCATTTTTACGCCCCTTCATCGGCGCAAAATTGGAATCCCTATATCGGGTAACTCGGTTGGACATATTCGAAGGACAATTACTCTCTTGATTTACATCGAAAAAATACAAAATTTTTGTTCAAATTCAAGCTCTGAATGTCTACTTTCTAAAACATTCAGGCCGCATCCAAAAATTCCTTACCGTTCAAAAGTTATTGTGGAAACGGTGACCGAAGGTCACTTTTCAACACATTTTCCATGCGATTACGGCTCGTTAATAACTAGGCACTAACGTACTTTTTACCTAAAATTTTATTTTGAGATCATTGATCACGCGATATAGGTAAAATATTTCCAAGCCGAATTCGTGAGGGAATCTTTAGACTTCCATTTTTACGCCCCTCCCTCGGCACATAATTGGAATCCGTATTTCGGGTAACTCGGTGGGACAGATTGAAAGGATAGTAACTCTCTTGATTTCCATAGAAAAAATACAAAATTTGAGTTCAAATTCAAGCTCTGAATGTGTACCTTCTAAAACATTCAAGCCGCATCTAGAAATTCCTTACCGTTCCAAAGTTATTGTCAAAACGGTGACCAAAGGTCCGTTTGCAACACATTTTCTAAGCGATTACGTCTCATGAATAACTTGCCACTAACGTATTTGTTACCCAAAATTTTATTTCGAGATAATTGATCACACGGTATAGGAAAAATATTTCCAAGCCAAATTCGGGAGGGAATCGTTTGACTTCCATTTTTACGCCCCTTCATCGGCGCATAATTGGAATCCGTATATCGAGTAACTCGGTTGGACATATTTGAAGGACAATTACTCTCTTGATTTACATCGAAAAAATACAAAATTTTTGTTCAAATTCAAGCTCTGAATGTCTACTTTCTAAAACATTCAGGCCGCGTCCAAAAATTCCTTACCGTTCAAAATTTATTGTGGAAACGGTGACCGAAAGTGACTTTTCAACACATTTTCCATGCGATTACGGCTCGTGAATAACTAGGCACTAACGTATTTTTTACCAAAAATTTTATTTTGAGATGATTGATCGACCGATATAGGTAAAATATTTCCACGCCGAATTCGTGGGCGAATCTTTAGACTTCCATCTTTACGCCCCTCCTTCGGCACATGATTGGAATTCGTATTTCGGGTAACTCGGTGGACAGATTGAAAGGATAATAACTCTCTTGATTTCATCGAAAAAATAAAAAATTTGTGTTCAAATTCAAGCTCTGAATGTGTACTTTCTAAAACATTCAGGCCGCATCTAGAAATTCCTTACCGTTCCAAAGTTATTGTCAAAACGGTGACCAAAGGTCACTTTTCAACACATTTTCTAAGCGATTACATCTCATGAATAACTTGCCACTAACGTATTTGTTACCCAAAATTTTATTTCGGGATGATTGATCACATGGTACAGGAAAATATTTCCAAGCCAAATTCGGGAGCGAATCGTTTGACTTCCATTTTTACGCCCCTTCATCGGCGCAAAATTGGAATCCCTATATCGGGTAACTCGGTTGGACTTATTCGAAGGACAATTACTCTCTTGATTTACATCGAAAAAATACAAAATTTTTGTTCAAATTCAAGCTCTGAATGTCTACTTTCTAAAACATTCAGGCCGCATCCAAAAATTCCTTACCGTTCAAAAGTTACTGTGGAAACGGTGACCAAAGGTCACTTTTCAACACATTTTCTAAGCGATTACATCTCATGAATAACTTGCCACTAACGTATTTGTTACCCAAAATTTTATTTCGAGATAATTGATCACACGGTATAGGAAAAATATTTCCTAGCCAAATTCGGGAGGGAATCGTTTGACTTCCATTTTTACGCCCCTTCATCGGCGCATAATTGGAATCCGTATATCGAGTAACTCGGTTGGACATATTCGAAGGACAATTACTCTCTTGATTTACATCGAAAAAATACAAAATTTTTGTTCAAATTCAAGCTCTGAATGTCTACTTTCTAAAACATTCAGGCCGCATCCGAAAATTCCTTACCGTTCAAAATTTATTGTGGAAACGGTGACCGAAAGTCACTTTTCAACACATTTTCCATGCGATTACGGCTCGTGAATAACTAGGCACTAACGTATTTTTTACCAAAAATTTTATTTTGAGATGATTGATCGACCGATATAGGTAAAATATTTCCAAGCCGAATTCGTGGGCGAATCTTTAGACTTCCATCTTTACGCCCCTCCTTCGGCACACGATTGGAATCCGTATTTCGGGTAACTCGGTGGGACAGATTGAAAGGATAGTAACTCTCTTGATTTCCATCGAAAAAATACAAAATTTGTGTTCAAATTCAAGCTCTGAATGTGTACTTTCTAAAACATTCAGGCCGCATCTAGAAATTCCTTACCGTTCCAAAGTTATTGTCAAAACGGTGACCAAAGGTCACTTTTCAACACATTTTCTAAGCGATTACATCTCATGAATAACTTGCCACTAACGTATTTGTTACCCAAAATTTTATTTCGGGATGATTGATCACATGGTACAGGAAAATATTTCCAAGCCAAATTCGGGAGCGAATCGTTTGACTTCCATTTTTACGCCCCTTCATCGGCGCAAAATTGGAATCCCTATATCGGGTAACTCGGTTGGACATATTCGAAGGACAATTACTCTCTTGATTTACATCGAAAAAATACAAAATTTTTGTTCAAATTCAAGCTCTGAATGTCTACTTTCTAAAACATTCAGGCCGCATCCAAAAATTCCTTACCGTTCAAAAGTTATTGTGGAAACGGTGACCGAAGGTCACTTTTCAACACATTTTCCATGCGATTACGGCTCGTTAATAACTAGGCACTAACGTACTTTTTACCTAAAATTTTATTTTGAGATCATTGATCACGCGATATAGGTAAAATATTTCCAAGCCGAATTCGTGAGGGAATCTTTAGACTTCCATTTTTACGCCCCTCCCTCGGCACATAATTGGAATCCGTATTTCGGGTAACTCGGTGGGACAGATTGAAAGGATAGTAACTCTCTTGATTTCCATAGAAAAAATACAAAATTTGAGTTCAAATTCAAGCTCTGAATGTGTACCTTCTAAAACATTCAAGCCGCATCTAGAAATTCCTTACCGTTCCAAAGTTATTGTCAAAACGGTGACCAAAGGTCAGTTTGCAACACATTTTCTAAGCGATTACGTCTCATGAATAACTTGCCACTAACGTATTTGTTACCCAAAATTTTATTTCGAGATAATTGATCACACGGTATAGGAAAAATATTTCCAAGCCAAATTCGGGAGGGAATCGTTTGACTTCCATTTTTACGCCCCTTCATCGGCGCATAATTGGAATCCGTATATCGAGTAACTCGGTTGAACATATTTGAAGGACAATTACTCTCTTGATTTACATCGAAAAAATACAAAATTTTTGTTCAAATTCAAGCTCTGAATGTCTACTTTCTAAAACATTCAGGCCGCGTCCAAAAATTCCTTACCGTTCAAAATTTATTGTGGAAACGGTGACCGAAAGTGACTTTTCAACACATTTTCCATGCGATTACGGCTCGTGAATAACTAGGCACTAACGTATTTTTTACCAAAAATTTTATTTTGAGATGATTGATCGACCGATATAGGTAAAATATTTCCAAGCCGAATTCGTGGGCGAATCTTTAGACTTCCATCTTTACGCCCCTCCTTCGGCACATGATTGGAATTCGTATTTCGGGTAACTCGGTGGACAGATTGAAAGGATAATAACTCTCTTGATTTCATCGAAAAAATAAAAAATTTGTGTTCAAATTCAAGCTCTGAATGTGTACTTTCTAAAACATTCAGGCCGCATCTAGAAATTCCTTCCCGTTCCAAAGTTATTGTCAAAACGGTGACCTAAGGTCACTTTTCAACACATTTTCTAAGCGACTACATCTCATGAATAACTTGCCACTAACGTATTTGTTACCCAAAATTTTATTTCGGGATGATTGATCACATGGTACAGGAAAATATTTCCAAGCCAAATTCGGGAGCGAATCGTTTGACTTCCATTTTTACGCCCCTTCATCGGCGCAAAATTGGAATCCCTATATCGGGTAACTCGGTTGGACATATTCGAAGGACAATTACTCTCTTGATTTACATCGAAAAAATACAAAATTTTTGTTCAAATTCAAGCTCTGAATGTCTACTTTCTAAAACATTCAGGCCGCATCCAAAAATTGCTTACCGTTCAAAAGTTACTGTGGAAACGGTGACCAAAGGTCACTTTTCAACACATTTTCTAAGCGATTACATCTCATGAATAACTTGCCACTAACGTATTTGTTACCCAAAATTTTATTTCGAGATAATTGATCACACGGTATAGGAAAAATATTTACTAGCCAAATTCGGGAGGGAATCGTTTGACTTCCATTTTTACGCCCCTTCATCGGCGCATAATTGGAATCCGTATATCGAGTAACTCGGTTGGACATATTCGAAGGACAATTACTCTCTTGATTTACATCGAAAAAATACAAAATTTTTGTTCAAATTCAAGCTCTGAATGTCTACTTTCTAAAACATTCAGGCCGCATCCGAAAATTCCTTACCGTTCAAAATTTATTGTGGAAACGGTGACCGAAAGTCACTTTTCAACACATTTTCCATGCGATTACGGCTCGTGAATAACTAGGCACTAACGTATTTTTTACCAAAAATTTTATTTTGAGATGATTGATCGACCGATATAGGTAAAATATTTCCAAGCCGAATTCGTGGGCGAATCTTTAGACTTCCATCT
Source organism: Quercus tomentella (assembly GCA_028535165.1). Lineage (NCBI taxonomy): Eukaryota > Viridiplantae > Streptophyta > Magnoliopsida > Fagales > Fagaceae > Quercus > Quercus tomentella. Next base: position 39,879,818 of record JAPQVY010000023.1, on the reverse strand, counting down.
TTACGCCCCTCCTTCGGCACACGATTGGAATCCGTATTTCGGGTAACTCGGTGGGACAGATTGAAAGGATAGTAACTCTCTTGATTTCCATCGAAAAAATACAAAATTTGTGTTCAAATTCAAGCTCTGAATGTGTACTTTCTAAAACATTCAGGCCGCATCTAGAAATTCCTTACCGTTCCAAAGTTATTGTCAAAACGGTGACCAAAGGTCACTTTTCAACACATTTTCTAAGCGATTACATCTCATGAATAACTTGCCACTAACGTATTTGTTACCCAAAATTTTATTTCGGGATGATTGATCACATGGTACAGGAAAATATTTCCAAGCCAAATTCGGGAGCGAATCGTTTGACTTCCATTTTTACGCCCCTTCATCGGCGCAAAATTGGAATCCCTATATCGGGTAACTCGGTTGGACATATTCAAAGGACAATTACTCTCTTGATTTACATCGAAAAAATACAAAATTTTTGTTCAAATTCAAGCTCTGAATGTCTACTTTCTAAAACATTCAGGCCGCATCCAAAAATTCCTTACCGTTCAAAAGTTACTGTGGAAACGGTGACCAAAGGTCACTTTTCAACACATTTTCTAAGCGATTACATCTCATGAATAACTTGCCACTAACGTATTTGTTACCCAAAATTTTATTTCGAGATAATTGATCACACGGTATAGGAAAAATATTTCCTAGCCAAATTCGGGAGGGAATCGTTTGACTTCCATTTTTACGCCCCTTCATCGGCGCATAATTGGAATCCGTATATCGAGTAACTCGGTTGGACATATTCGAAGGACAATTACTCTCTTGATTTACATCGAAAAAATACAAAATTTTTGTTCAAATTCAAGCTCTGAATGTCTACTTTCTAAAACATTCAGGCCGCATCCGAAAATTCCTTACCGTTCAAAATTTATTGTGGAAACGGTGACCGAAAGTCACTTTTCAACACATTTTCCATGCGATTACGGCTCGTGAATAACTAGGCACTAACGTATTTTTTACCAAAAATTTTATTTTGAGATGATTGATCGACCGATATAGGTAAAATATTTCCAAGCCGAATTCGTGGGCGAATCTTTAGACTTCCATCTTTACGCCCCTCCTTCGGCACACGATTGGAATCCGTATTTCGGGTAACTCGGTGGGACAGATTGAAAGGATAGTAACTCTCTTGATTTCCATCGAAAAAATACAAAATTTGTGTTCAAATTCAAGCTCTGAATGTGTACTTTCTAAAACATTCAGGCCGCATCTAGAAATTCCTTACCGTTCCGAAGTTATTGTCAAAACGGTGACCAAAGGTCACTTTTGAACACATTTTCTAAGCGATTACATCTCATGAATAACTTGCCACTAACGTATTTGTTACCCAAAATTTTATTTCGGGATGATTGATCACATGGTACAAGAAAATATTTCCAAGCCAAATTCGGGAGCGAATCGTTTGACTTCCATTTTTACTCCCCTTCATCGGCGCATAATTGGAATCCGTATATCGGGTAACTCGGTTAGACATATTCGAAGGACAATTACTCTCTTGATTTACATCGAAAAAATACAAAATTTTTGTTCAAATTCAAGCTCTGAATGTCTACTTTCAAAAACATTCAGGCCGCGTCCAAAAATTCCTTACCGTTCAAAATTTATTGTGGAAACGGTGACCGAAGGTCACTTTTCAACACATTTTCCATGCGATTACGGCTCGTGAATAACTAGGCACTAACGTATTTTTTACCAAAAATTTTATTTTGAGATGATTGATCACGCGATATAGGTAAAATATTTCCAAGCCGAATTCGTGAGCGAATCTTTAGACTTCCATTTTTACGCCCCTCCCTCGGCACATAATTGGAATCCGTATTTCGGGTAACTCGGTTGGACATATTCGAAGGACAATTACTCTCTTGATTTACATCGAAAAAATACAAAATTTTTGTTCAAATTCAAGCTCTGAATGTTTACTTTCTAAAACATTCAGGCCGCATCCAAAAATTCCTTACCGTTCAAAAGTTATTGTGGAAACGGTGACCGAAGGTCACTTTTCAACACATTTTCCATGCGATTACGGCTCGTTAATAACTAGGCACTAACGTACTTTTTACCTAAAATTTTATTTTGAGATCATTGATCACGCGATATAGGTAAAATATTTCCAAGCCGAATTCGTGAGGGAATCTTTAGACTTCCATTTTTACGCCCCTCCCTCGGCACATAATTGGAATCCGTATTTCGGGTAACTCGGTGGGACAGATTGAAAGGATAGTAACTCTCTTGATTTCCATAGAAAAAATACAAAATTTGAGTTCAAATTCAAGCTCTGAATGTGTACCTTCTAAAACATTCAAGCCGCATCTAGAAATTCCTTACCGTTCCAAAGTTATTGTCAAAATGGTGACCAAAGGTGAGTTTGCAACACATTTTCTAAGCGATTACGTCTCATGAATAACTTGCCACTAACGTATTTGTTACCCAAAATTTTATTTCGAGATAATTGATCACACGGTATAGGAAAAATATTTCCAAGCCAAATTCGGGAGGGAATCGTTTGACTTCCATTTTTACGCCCCTTCATCGGCGCATAATTGGAATCCGTATATCGAGTAACTCGGTTGGACATATTCGAAGGACAATTACTCTCTTGATTTACATCGAAAAAATACAAAATTTTTGTTCAAATTTAAGCTCTGAATGTCTACTTTCTAAAACATTCAGGCCGCGTCCAAAAATTCCTTACCGTTCAAAATTTATTGTGGAAACGGTGACCGAAAGTGACTTTTCAACACATTTTCCATGCGATTACGGCTCGTGAATAACTAGGCACTAACGTATTTTTTACCAAAAATTTTATTTTGAGAGGATTGATCGACCGATATAGGTAAAATATTTCCAAGCCGAATTCGTGGGCGAATCTTTAGACTTCCATCTTTACGCCCCTCCTTCGGCACATGATTGGAATCCGTATTTCGGGTAACTCGGTGGACAGATTGAAAGGATAATAACACTCTTGATTTCATCGAAAAAATAAAAAATTTGTGTTCAAATTCAAGCTCTGAATGTGTACTTTCTAAAACATTCAGGCCGCATCTAGAAATTCCTTACCGTTCCAAAGTTATTGTCAAAACGGTGACCAAAGGTCACTTTTCAACACATTTTCTAAGCGATTACATCTCATGAATAACTTGCCACTAACGTATTTGTTACCCAAAATTTTATTTCGGGATGATTGATCACATGGTACAGGAAAATATTTCCAAGCCAAATTCGGGAGCGAATCGTTTGACTTCCATTTTTACGCCCCTTCATCGGCGCAAAATTGGAATCCCTATATCGGGTAACTCGGTTGGACATATTCGAAGGACAATTACTCTCTTGATTTACAACGAAAAAATACAAAATTTTTGTTCAAATTCAAGCTCTGAATGTCTACTTTCTGAAACATTCAGGCCGCATCCAAAAATTCCTTACCGTTCAAAAGTTATTGTGGAAACGGTGACCGAAGGTCTCTTTTCAACACATTTTCCATGCGATTACGGCTCGTTAATAACTAGGCACTAACGTACTTTTTACCTAAAATTTTATTTTGAGATCATTGATCACGCGATATAGGTAAAATATTTCCAAGCCGAATTCGTGAGCGAATCTTTAGACTTCCATTTTTACGCCCCTCCCTCGGCACATAATTGGAATCCGTATATCGGGTAACTCGGTTGGACATATTCGAAGGACAATTACTCTCTTGATTTACATCGAAAAAATACAAAATTTTTGTTCAAATTCAAGCTCTGAATGTCTACTTTCTAAAACATTCAGGCCGCATCCAAAAATTCCTTACCGTTCAAAAGTTACTGTGGAAACGGTGACCAAAGGTCACTTTTCAACACATTTTCTAAGCGATTACATCTCATGAATAACTTGCCACTAACGTATTTGTTACCCAAAATTTTATTTCGAGATAATTGATCACACGGTATAGGAAAAATATTTCCTAGCCAAATTCGGGAGGGAATCGTTTGACTTCCATTTTTACGCCCCTTCATCGGCGCATAATTGGAATCCGTATATCGAGTAACTCGGTTGGACATATTCGAAGGACAATTACTCTCTTGATTTACATCGAAAAAATACAAAATTTTTGTTCAAATTCAAGCTCTGAATGTCTACTTTCTAAAACATTCAGGCCGCGTCCAAAAATTCCTTACCGTTCAAAATTTATTGTGGAAACGGTGACCGAAAGTGACTTTTCAACACATTTTCCATGCGATTACGGCTCGTGAATAACTAGGCACTAACGTATTTTTTACCAAAAATTTTATTTTGAGATGATTGATCGACCGATATAGGTAAAATATTTCCAAGCCGAATTCGTGGGCGAATCTTTAGACTTCCATCTTTACGCCCCTCCTTCGGCACATGATTGGAATCCGTATTTCGGGTAACTCGGTGGACAGATTGAAAGGATAATAACTCTCTTGATTTCATCGAAAAAATAAAAAATTTGTGTTCAAATTCAAGCTCTGAATGTGTACTTTCTAAAACATTCAGGCCGCATCTAGAAATTCCTTACCGTTCCAAAGTTATTGTCAAAACGGTGACCAAAGGTCACTTTTCAACACATTTTCTAAGCGATTACATCTCATGAATAACTTGCCACTAACGTATTTGTTACCCAAAATTTTACTTCGGGATGATTGATCACATGGTACAAGAAAATATTTCCAAGCCAAATTCGGGAGCGAATCGTTTGACTTCCATTTTTACTCCCCTTCATCGGCGCATAATTGGAATCCGTATATCGGGTAACTCGGTTAGACATATTCGAAGGACAATTACTCTCTTGATTTACATCGAAAAAATACAAAATTTTTGTTCAAATTCAAGCTCTGAATGTCTACTTTCAAAAACATTCAGGCCGCGTCCAAAAATTCCTTACCGTTCAAAATTTATTGTGCAAACGGTGGCCGAAGCTCACTTTTCAACACATTTCCCATGCGATTACGGCTCGTGAATAACTAGGCACTAACGTATTTTTTACCAAAAATTTTATTCTGAGATGATTGATCACGCGAGATAGGTAAAATATTTCCAAGCCGAATTCGTGAGCGAATCTTTAGACTTCCATTTTTACGCCCCTCCCTCGGCACATAATTGGAATCCGTATTTCGGGTAACTCGGTTGGACATATTCGAAGGACAATTACTCTCTTGATTTACATCGAAAAAATACAAAATTTTTGTTTAAATTCAAGCTCTGAATGTCTACTTTCTAAAACATTCAGGCCGCATCCAAAAATTCCTTACCGTTCAAAAGTTATTGTGGAAACGGTGACCGAAGGTCACTTTTCAACACATTTTCCATGCGATTACGGCTCGTTAATAACTAGGCACTAACGTACTTTTTACCTAAAATTTTATTTTGAGATCATTGATCACGCGATATAGGTAAAATATTTCCAAGCCGAATTCGTGAGGGAATCTTTAGACTTCCATTTTTACGCCCCTCCCTCGGCACATAATTGGAATCCGTATTTCGGGTAACTCGGTGGGACAGATTGAAAGGATAGTAACTCTCTTGATTTCCATCGAAAAAATACAAAATTTGAGTTCAAATTCAAGCTCTGAATGTGTACCTTCTAAAACATTCAAGCCGCATCTAGAAATTCCTTACCGTTCCAAAGTTATTGTCAAAACGGTGACCAAAGGTCAGTTTGCAACACATTTTCTAAGCGATTACGTCTCATGAATAACTTGCCACTAACGTATTTGTTACCCAAAATTTTATTTCGAGATAATTGATCACACGGTATAGGAAAAATATTTCCAAGCCAAATTCGGGAGGGAATCGTTTGACTTCCATTTTTACGCCCCTTCATCGGCGCATAATTGGAATCCGTATATCGAGTAACTCGGTTGGACATATTCGAAGGACAATTACTCTCTTGATTTACATCGAAAAAATACAAAATTTTTGTTCAAATTCAAGCTCTGAATGTCTACTTTCTAAAACATTCAGGCCGCGTCCAAAAATTCCTTACCGTTCAAAATTTATTGTGGAAACGGTGACCGAAAGTGACTTTTCAACACATTTTCCATGCGATTACGGCTCGTGAATAACTAGGCACTAACGTATTTTTTACCAAAAATTTTATTTTGAGATGATTGATCGACCGATATAGGTAAAATATTTCCAAGCCGAATTCGTGGGCGAATCTTTAGACTTCCATCTTTACGCCCCTCCTTCGGCACATGATTGGAATCCGTATTTCGGGTAACTCGGTGGACAGATTAAAAGGATAATAACTCTCTTGATTTCATCGAAAAAATAAAAAATTTGTTTTCAAATTCAAGCTCAGAATGTGTACTTTCTAAAACATTCAGGCCGCATCTAGAAATTCCTTACCGTTCCAAAGTTATTGTCAAAACGGTGACCAAAGGTCACTTTTCAACACATTTTCTAAGCGATTACATCTCATGAATAACTTGCCACTAACGTATTTGTTACCCAAAATTTTATTTCGGGATGATTGATCACATGGTACAGGAAAATATTTCCAAGCCAAATTCGGGAGCGAATCGTTTGACTTCCATTTTTACGCCCCTTCATCGGCGCAAAATTGGAATCCCTATATCGGGTAACTCGGTTGGACATATTCGAAGGACAATTACTCTCTTGATTTACAACGAAAAAATACAAAATTTTTGTTCAAATTCAAGCTCTGAATGTCTACTTTCTAAAACATTCGGGCCGCATCCAAAAATTCCTTACCGTTCAAAAGTTATTGTGGAAACGGTGACCGAAGGTCTCTTTTCAACACATTTTCCACGCGATTACGGCTCGTTAATAACTAGGCACTAACGTACTTTTTACCTAAAATTTTATTTTGAGATCATTGATCACGCGATATAGGTAAAATATTTCCAAGCCGAATTCGTGAGCGAATCTTTAGACTTCCATTTTTACGCCCCTCCCTCGGCACATAATTGGAATCCGTATTTCGGGTAACTCGGTGGGACAGATTGAAAGGATAGTAACTCTCTTGATTTCCATCGAAAAAATACAAAATTTGAGTTCAAATTCAAGCTCTGAATGTGTACCTTCTAAAACATTCAAGCCGCATCTAGAAATTCCTTACCGTTCCAAAGTTATTGTCAAAACGGTGACCAAAGGTCAGTTTGCAACACATTTTCTAAGCGATTACGTCTCATGAATAACTTGCCACTAACGTATTTGTTACCCAAAATTTTATTTCGAGATAATTGATCACACGGTATAGGAAAAATATTTCCAAGCCAAATTCGGGAGGGAATCGTTTGACTTCCATTTTTACGCCCCTTCATCGGCGCATAATTGGAATCCGTATATCGAGTAACTCGGTTGGACATATTCGAAGGACAATTACTCTCTTGATTTACATCGAAAAAATACAAAATTTTTGTTCAAATTCAAGCTCTGAATGTCTACTTTCTAAAACATTCAGGCCGCGTCCAAAAATTCCTTACCGTTCAAAATTTATTGTGGAAACGGTGACCGAAAGTGACTTTTCAACACATTTTCCATGCGATTACGGCTCGTGAATAACTAGGCACTAACGTATTTTTTACCAAAAATTTTATTTTGAGATGATTGATCGACCGATATAGGTAAAATATTTCCAAGCCGAATTCGTGGGCGAATCTTTAGACTTCCATCTTTACGCCCCTCCTTCGGCACATGATTGGAATCCGTATTTCGGGTAACTCGGTGGACAGATTAAAAGGATAATAACTCTCTTGATTTCATCGAAAAAATAAAAAATTTGTGTTCAAATTCAAGCTCAGAATGTGTACTTTCTAAAACATTCAGGCCGCATCTAGAAATTCCTTACCGTTCCAAAGTTATTGTCAAAACGGTGACCAAAGGTCACTTTTCAACACATTTTCTAAGCGATTACATCTCATGAATAACTTGCCACTAACGTATTTGTTACCCAAAATTTTATTTCGGGATGATTGATCACATGGTACAGGAAAATATTTCCAAGCCAAATTCGGGAGCGAATCGTTTGACTTCCATTTTTACGCCCCTTCATCGGCGCAAAATTGGAATCCCTATATCGGGTAACTCGGTTGGACATATTCGAAGGACAATTACTCTCTTGATTTACAACGAAAAAATACAAAATTTTTGTTCAAATTCAAGCTCTGAATGTCTACTTTCTAAAACATTCGGGCCGCATCCAAAAATTCCTTACCGTTCAAAAGTTATTGTGGAAACGGTGACCGAAGGTCTCTTTTCAACACATTTTCCACGCGATTACGGCTCGTTAATAACTAGGCACTAACGTACTTTTTACCTAAAATTTTATTTTGAGATCATTGATCACGCGATATAGGTAAAATATTTCCAAGCCGAATTCGTGAGCGAATCTTTAGACTTCCATTTTTACGCCCCTCCCTCGGCACATAATTGGAATCCGTATTTCGGGTAACTCGGTGGGACAGATTGAAAGGATAGTAACTCTCTTGATTTCCATCGAAAAAATACAAAATTTGAGTTCAAATTCAAGCTCTGAATGTGTACCTTCTAAAACATTCAAGCCGCATCTAGAAATTCCTTACCGTTCCAAAGTTATTGTCAAAACGGTGACCAAAGGTCAGTTTGCAACACATTTTCTAAGCGATTACGTCTCATGAATAAGTTGCCACTAACGTATTTGTTACCCAAAATTTTATTTCGAGATAATTGATCACACGGTATAGGAAAAATATTTCCAAGCCAAATTCGGGAGGGAATCGTTTGACTTCCATTTTTACGCCCCTTCATCGGCGCATAATTGGAATCCGTATATCGAGTAACTCGGTTGGACATATTCGAAGGACAATTACTCTCTTGATTTACATCGAAAAAATACAAAATTTTTGTTCAAATTCAAGCTCTGAATGTCTACTTTCTAAAACATTCAAGCCGCGTCCAAAAATTCCTTACCGTTCAAAATTTATTGTGGAAACGGTGACCGAAAGTGACTTTTCAACACATTTTCCATGCGATTACGGCTCGTGAATAACTAGGCACTAACGTATTTTTTACCAAAAATTTTATTTTGAGATGATTGATCGACCGATATAGGTAAAATATTTCCAAGCCGAATTCGTGGGCGAATCTTTAGACTTCCATCTTTACGCCCCTCCTTCGGCACATGATTGGAATCCGTATTTCGGGTAACTCGGTGGACAGATTGAAAGGATAATAACTCTCTTGATTTCATCGAAAAAATAAAAAATTTGTGTTCAAATTCAAGCTCTGAATGTGTACTTTCTAAAACATTCAGGCCGCATCTAGAAATTCCTTACCGTTCCAAAGTTATTGTCAAAACGGTGACCAAAGGTCACTTTTCAACACATTTTCTAAGCGATTACATCTCATGAATAACTTGCCACTAACGTATTTGTTACCCAAAATTTTATTTCGAGATGATTGATCACATGGTACAGGAAAATATTTCCAAGCCAAATTCGGGAGCGAATCGTTTGACTTCCATTTTTACGCCCCTTCATCGGCGCAAAATTGGAATCCCTATATCGGGTAACTCGGTTGGACATATTCGAAGGACAATTACTCTCTTGATTTACATCGAAAAAATACAAAATTTTTGTTCAAATTCAAGCTCTGAATGTCTACTTTCTAAAACATTGAGGCCGCATCCAAAAATTCCTTACCGTTCAAAAGTTACTGTGGAAACGGTGACCAAAGGTCACTTTTCAACACATTTTCTAAGCGATTACATCTCATGAATAACTTGCCACTAACGTATTTGTTACCCAAAATTTTATTTCGGGATGATTGATCACATGGTACAAGAAAATATTTCCAAGCCAAATTCGGGAGCGAATCGTTTGACTTCCATTTTTACTCCCCTTCATCGGCGCATAATTGGAATCCGTATATCAGGTAACTCGGTTAGACATATTCGAAGGACAATTACTCTCTTGATTTACATCGAAAAAATACAAAATTTTTGTTCAAATTCAAGCTCTGAATGTCTACTTTCAAAAACATTCAGGCCGCATCCAAAAATTCCTTACCGTTCAAAATTTATTGTGGAAACGGTGACCGAAGGTCACTTTTCAACACATTTTCCATGCGATTACGGCTCGTGAATAACTAGGCACTAACGTATTTTTTACCAAAAATTTTATTTTGAGATGATTGATCACATGGTACAGGAAAATATTTCCAAGCCAAATTCGGGAGCGAATCGTTTGACTTCCATTTTTACGCCCCTTCATCGGCGCAAAATTGGAATCCCTATATCGGGTAACTCGGTTGGACATATTCGAAGGACAATTACTCTCTTGATTTACATCGAAAAAATACAAAATTTTTGTTCAAATTCAAGCTATGAATGTCTACTTTCTAAAACATTCAGGCCGCGTCCAAAAATTCCTTACCGTTCAAAATTTATTGTGGAAACGGTGACCGAAAGTGACTTTTCAACACATTTTCCATGCGATTACGGCTCGTGAATAACTAGGCACTAACGTATTTTTTACCAAAAATTTTATTTTGAGATGATTGATCGACCGATATAGGTAAAATATTTCCAAGCCGAATTCGTGGGCGAATCTTTAGACTTCCATCTTTATGCCCCTCCTTCGGCACATGATTGGAATCCGTATTTCGGGTAACTCGGTGGACAGATTGAAAGGATAATAACTCTCTTGATTTCATCGAAAAAATAAAAAATTTGTGTTCAAATTCAAGCTCTGAATGTGTACTTTCTAAAACATTCTGGCCGCATCTAGAAATTCCATACCGTTCCAAAGTTATTGTCAAAACGGTGACCAAAGGTCACTTTTCAACACATTTTCTAAGCGATTAAATCTCATGAATAACTTGCCACTAACGTATTTGTTACCCAAAATTTTATTTCGGGATGATTGATCACATGGTACAGGAAAATATTTCCAAGCCAAATTCGGGAGCGAATCGTTTGACTTCCATTTTTACGCCCCTTCATCGGCGCAAAATTGGAATCCCTATATCGGGTAACTCGGTTGGACATATTCGAAGGACAATTACTCTCTTGATTTACATCGAAAAAATACAAAATTTTTGTTCAAATTCAAGCTCTGAATGTCTACTTTCTAAAACATTCAGGCCGCATCCAAAAATTCCTTACCGTTCAAAAGTTATTGTGGAAACGGTGACCGAAGGTCTCTTTTCAACACATTTTCCATGCGATTACGGCTCGTTAATAACTAGGCACTAACGTACTTTTTACCTAAAATTTTATTTTGAGATCATTGATCACGCGATATAGGTAAAATATTTCCAAGCCGAATTCGTGAGCGAATCTTTAGACTTCCATTTTTACGCCCCTCCCTCGGCACATAATTGGATTCCGTATTTCGGGTAACTCGGTGGGACAGATTGAAAGGATAGTAACTCTCTTGATTTCCATCGAAAAAATACAAAATTTGAGTTCAAATTCAAGCTCTGAATGTGTACCTTCTAAAACATTCAAGCCGCATCTAGAAATTCCTTACCGTTCCAAAGTTATTGTCAAAACGATGACCAAAGGTCAGTTTGCAACACATTTTCTAAGCGATTACGTCTCATGAATAAGTTGCCACTAACGTATTTGTTACCCAAAATTTTATTTCGAGATAATTGATCACACGGTATAGGAAAAATATTTCCAAGCCAAATTCGGGAGGGAATCGTTTGACTTCCATTTTTACGCCCCTTCATCGGCGCATAATTGGAATCCGTATATCGAGTAACTCGGTTGGACATATTCGAAGGACAATTACTCTCTTGATTTACATCGAAAAAATACAAAATTTTTGTTCAAATTCAAGCTCTGAATGTCTACTTTCTAAAACATTCAGGCCGCGTCCAAAAATTCCTTACCGTTCTAAATTTATTGTGGAAACGGTGACCGAAAGTGACTTTTCAACACATTTTCCATGCGATTACGGCTCGTGAATAACTAGGCACTAACGTATTTTTTACCAAAAATTTTATTTTGAGATGATTGATCGACCGATATAGGTAAAATATTTCCAAGCCGAATTCGTGGGCGAATCTTTAGACTTCCATCTTTACGCCCCTCCTTCGGCACATGATTGGAATCCGTATTTCGGGTAACTCGGTGGACAGATTGAAAGGATAATAACTCTCTTGATTTCATCGAAAAAATAAAAAATTTGTGTTCAAATTCAAGCTCTGAATGTGTACTTTCTAAAACATTCAGGCCGCATCTAGAAATTCCTTACCGTTCCAAAGTTATTGTCAAAACGGTGACCAAAGGTCACTTTTCAACACATTTTCTAAGCGATTACATCTCATGAATAACTTGCCACTAACGTATTTGTTACCCAAAATTTTATTTCGGGATGATTGATCACATGGTACAGGAAAATATTTCCAAGCCAAATTCGGGAGCGAATCGTTTGACTTCCATTTTTACGCCCCTTCATCGGCGCAAAATTGGAATCCCTATATCGGGTAACTCGGTTGGACATATTCGAAGGACAATTACTCTCTTGATTTACATCGAAAAAATACAAAATTTTTGTTCAAATTCAAGCTCTGAATGTCTACTTTCTAAAACATTCAGGCCGCATCCAAAAATTCCTTACCGTTCAAAAGTTATTGTGGAAACGGTGACCGAAGGTCTCTTTTCAACACATTTTCCATGCGATTACGGCTCGTTAATAACTAGGCACTAACGTACTTTTTACCTAAAATTTTATTTTGAGATCATTGATCACGCGATATAGGTAAAATATTTCCAAGCCGAATTCGTGAGCGAATCTTTAGACTTCCATTTTTACGCCCCTCCCTCGGCACATAATTGGAATCCGTATTTCGGGTAACTCGGTGGGACAGATTGAAAGGATAGTAACTCTCTTGATTTCCATCGAAAAAATACAAAATTTGAGTTCAAATTCAAGCTCTGAATGTGTACCTTCTAAAACATTCAAGCCGCATCTAGAAATTCCTTACCGTTCCAAAGTTATTGTCAAAACGGTGACCAAAGGTCAGTTTGCAACACATTTTCTAAGCGATTACGTCTCATGAATAACTTGCCACTAACGTATTTGTTACCCAAAATTTTATTTCGAGATAATTGATCACACGGTATAGGAAAAATATTTCCAAGCCAAATTCGGGAGGGAATCGTTTGACTTCCATTTTTACGCCCCTTCATCGGCGCATAATTGGAATCCGTATATCGAGTAACTCGGTTGGATATATTCGAAGGACAATTACTCTCTTGATTTACATCGAAAAAATACAAAATTTTTGATCAAATTCAAGCTCTGAATGTCTACTTTCTAAAACATTCAGGCCGCGTCCAAAAATTCCTTACCGTTCAAAATTTATTGTGGAAACGGTGACCGAAAGTGACTTTTCAACACATTTTCCATGCGATTACGGCTCGTGAATAACTAGGCACTAACGTATTTTTTACCAAAAATTTTATTTTGAGATGATTGATCGACCGATATAGGTAAAATGTTTCCAAGCCGAATTCGTGGGCGAATCTTTAGACTTCCATCTTTACGCCCCTCCTTCGACACATGATTGGAATCCGTATTTCGGGTAACTCGGTGGACAAATTGGAAGGATAATAACTCTCTTGATTTCATCGAAAAAATAAAAAATTTGTGTTCAAATTCAAGCTCTGAATGTGTACTTTCTAAAACATTCAGGCCGCATCTAGAAATTCCTTACCGTTCCAAAGTTATTGTCAAAACGGTGACCAAAGGTCACTTTTCAACACATTTTCTAAGCGATTACATCTCATGAATAACTTGCCACTAACGTATTTGTTACCCAAAATTTTATTTCGAGATGATTGATTACATGGTACAGGAAAATATTTCCAAGCCAAATTCGGGAGCGAATCGTTTGACTTCCATTTTTACGCCCCTTCATCGGCGCAAAATTGGAATCCCTATATCGGGTAACTCGGTTGGACATATTCGAAGGACAATTACTCTCTTGATTTACATCGAAAAAATACAAAATTTTGGTTCAAATTCAAGCTATGAATGTCTACTTTCTAAAACATTCAGGCCGCGTCCAAAAATTCCTTACCGTTCAAAATTTATTGTGGAAACGGTGACCGAAAGTGACTTTTCAACACATTTTCCATGAGATTACGGCTCGTGAATAACTAGGCACTAACGTATTTTTTACCAAAAATTTTATTTTGAGATGATTGATCGACCGATATAGGTAAAATATTTCCAAGCCGAATTCGTGGGCGAATCTTTAGACTTCCATCTTTATGCCCCTCCTTCGGCACATGATTGGAATCCGTATTTCGGGTAACTCGGTGGACAGATTGAAAGGATAGTAACTCTCTTGATTTCCATCGAAAAAATACAAAATTTGAGTTCAAATTCAAGCTCTGAATGTGTACCTTCTAAAACATTCAAGCCGCATCTAGAAATTCCTTACCGTTCCAAAGTTATTGTCAAAACGATGACCAAAGGTCAGTTTGCAACACATTTTCTAAGCGATTACGTCTCATGAATAACTTGCCACTAACGTATTTGTTACCCAAAATTTTATTTCGAGATAATTGATCACACGGTATAGGAAAAATATTTCCAAGCCAAATTCGGGAGGGAATCGTTTGACTTCCATTTTTACGCCCCTTCATCGGCGCATAATTGGAATCCGTATATCGAGTAACTCGGTTGGACATATTCGAAGGACAATTACTCTCTTGATTTACATCGAAAAAATACAAAATTTTTGTTCAAATTCAAGCTCTGAATGTCTACTTTCTAAAACATTTAGGCCGCGTCCAAAAATTCCTTACCGTTCTAAATTTATTGTGGAAACGGTGACCGAAAGTGACTTTTCAACACATTTTCCATGCGATTACGGCTCGTGAATAACTAGGCACTAACGTATTTTTTACCAAAAATTTTATTTTGAGATGATTGATCGACCGATATAGGTAAAATATTTCCAAGCCGAATTCGTGGGCGAATCTTTAGACTTCCATCTTTACGCCCCTCCTTCGGCACATGATTGGAATCCGTATTTCGGATAACTCGGTGGACAGATTGAAAGGATAATAACTCTCTTGATTTCATCGAAAAAATAAAAAATTTGTGTTCAAATTCAAGCTCTGAATGTGTACTTTCTAAAACATTCAGGCCGCATCTAGAAATTCCTTACCGTTCCAAAGTTATTGTCAAAACGGTGACCAAAGGTCACTTTTCAACACATTTTCTAAGCGATTACATCTCATGAATAACTTGCCACTAACGTATTTGTTACCCAAAATTTTATTTCGGGATGATTGATCACATGGTACAGGAAAATATTTCCAAGCCAAATTCGGGAGCGAATCGTTTGACTTCCATTTTTACGCCCCTTCATCGGCGCAAAATTGGAATCCCTATATCGGGTAACTCGGTTGGACATATTCGAAGGACAATTACTCTCTTGATTTACATCGAAAAAATACAAAATTTTTGTTCAAATTCAAGCTCTGAATGTCTACTTTCTAAAACATTCAGGCCGCATCCAAAAATTCCTTACCGTTCAAAAGTTATTGTGGAAACGGTGACCGAAGGTCTCTTTTCAACACATTTTCCATGCGATTACGGCTCGTTAATAACTAGGCACTAACGTACTTTTTACCTAAAATTTTATTTTGAGATCATTGATCACGCGATATAGGTAAAATATTTCCAAGCCGAATTCGTGAGCGAATCTTTAGACTTCCATTTTTACGCCCCTCCCTCGGCACATAATTGGAATCCGTATTTCGGGTAACTCGGTGGGACAGATTGAAAGGATAGTAACTCTCTTGATTTCCATCGAAAAAATACAAAATTTGAGTTCAAATTCAAGCTCTGAATGTGTACCTTCTAAAACATTCAAGCCGCATCTAGAAATTCCTTACCGTTCCAAAGTTATTGTCAAAACGGTGACCAAAGGTCAGTTTGCAACACATTTTCTAAGCGATTACGTCTCATGAATAACTTGCCACTAACGTATTTGTTACCCAAAATTTTATTTCGAGATAATTGATCACACGGTATAGGAAAAATATTTCCAAGCCAAATTCGGGAGGGAATCGTTTGACTTCCATTTTTACGCCCCTTCATCGGCGCATAATTGGAATCCGTATATCGAGTAACTCGGTTGGATATATTCGAAGGACAATTACTCTCTTGATTTACATCGAAAAAATACAAAATTTTTGTTCAAATTCAAGCTCTGAATGTCTACTTTCTAAAACATTCAGGCCGCGTCCAAAAATTCCTTACCGTTCAAAATTTATTGTGGAAACGGTGACCGAAAGTGACTTTTCAACACATTTTCCATGCGATTACGGCTCGTGAATAACTAGGCACTAACGTATTTTTTACCAAAAATTTTATTTTGAGATGATTGATCGACCGATATAGGTAAAATGTTTCCAAGCCGAATTCGTGGGCGAATCTTTAGACTTCCATCTTTACGCCCCTCCTTCGACACATGATTGGAATCCGTATTTCGGGTAACTCGGTGGACAAATTGGAAGGATAATAACTCTCTTGATTTCATCGAAAAAATAAAAAATTTGTGTTCAAATTCAAGCTCTGAATGTGTACTTTCTAAAACATTCAGGCCGCATCTAGAAATTCCTTACCGTTCCAAAGTTATTGTCAAAACGGTGACCAAAGGTCACTTTTCAACACATTTTCTAAGCGATTACATCTCATGAATAACTTGCCACTAACGTATTTGTTACCCAAAATTTTATTTCGAGATGATTGATTACATGGTACAGGAAAATATTTCCAAGCCAAATTCGGGAGCGAATCGTTTGACTTCCATTTTTACGCCCCTTCATCGGCGCAAAATTGGAATCCCTATATCGGGTAACTCGGTTGGACATATTCGAAGGACAATTACTCTCTTGATTTACATCGAAAAAATACAAAATTTTGGTTCAAATTCAAGCTATGAATGTCTACTTTCTAAAACATTCAGGCCGCGTCCAAAAATTCCTTACCGTTCAAAATTTATTGTGGAAACGGTGACCGAAAGTGACTTTTCAACACATTTTCCTTGCGATTACGGCTCGTGAATAACTAGGCACTAACGTATTTTTTACCAAAAATTTTATTTTGAGATGATTGATCGACCGATATAGGTAAAATATTTCCAAGCCGAATTCGTGGGCGAATCTTTAGACTTCCATCTTTATGCCCCTCCTTCGGCACATGATTGGAATCCGTATTTCGGGTAACTCGGTGGACAGATTGAAAGGATAATAACTCTCTTGATTTCATCGAAAAAATAAAAAATTTGTGTTCAAATTCAAGCTCTGAATGTGTACTTTCTAAAACATTCAGGCCGCATCTAGAAATTCCATACCGTTCCAAAGTTATTGTCAAAACGGTGACCAAAGGTCACTTTTCAACACATTTTCTAAGCGATTAAATCTCATGAATAACTTGCCACTAACGTATTTGTTACCCAAAATTTTATTTCGGGATGATTGATCACATGGTACAGGAAAATATTTCCAAGCCAAATTCGGGAGCGAATCGTTTGACTTCAATTTTTACGCCCCTTCATCGGCGCAAAATTGGAATCCCTATATCGGGTAACTCGGTTGGACATATTCGAAGGACAATTACTCTCTTGATTTACATCGAAAAAATACAAAATTTTTGTTCAAATTCAAGCTCTGAATGTCTACTTTCTAAAACATTCAGGCCGCATCCAAAAATTCCTTACCGTTCAAAAGTTATTGTGGAAACGGTGACCGAAGGTCTCTTTTCAACACATTTTCCATGCGATTACGGCTCGTTAATAACTAGGCACTAACGTACTTTTTACCTAAAATTTTATTTTGAGATCATTGATCACGCGATATAGGTAAAATATTTCCACGCCGAATTCGTGAGCGAATCTTTAGACTTCCATTTTTACGCCCCTCCCTCGGCACATAATTGGAATCCGTATTTCGGGTAACTCGGTGGGATAGATTGAAAGGATAGTAACTCTCTTGATTTCCATCGAAAAAATACAAAATTTGAGTTCAAATTCAAGCTCTGAATGTGTACCTTCTAAAACATTCAAGCCGCATCTAGAAATTCCTTACCGTTCCAAAGTTATTGTCAAAACGGTGACCAAAGGTCAGTTTGCAACACATTTTCTAAGCGATTACGTCTCATGAATAACTTGCCACTAACGTATTTGTTACCCAAAATTTTATTTCGAGATAATTGATCACACGGTATAGGAAAAATATTTCCAAGCCAAATTCGGGAGGGAATCGTTTGACTTCCATTTTTACGCCCCTTCATCGGCGCATAATTGGAATCCGTATATCGAGTAACTCGGTTGGACATATTCGAAGGACAATTACTCTCTTGATTTACATCGAAAAAATACAAAATTTTTGTTCAAATTCAAGCTCTGAATGTCTACTTTCTAAAACATTCAGGCCGCATCCAAAAATTCCTTACCGTTCAAAAGTTATTGTGGAAACGGTGACCGAAGGTCTCTTTTCAACACATTTTCCATGCGATTACGGCTCGTTAATAACTAGGCACTAACGTACTTTTTACCTAAAATTTTATTTTGAGATCATTGATCACGCGATATAGGTAAAATATTTCCAAGCCGAATTCGTGAGCGAATCTTTAGACTTCCATTTTTACGCCCCTCCCTCGGCACATAATTGGAATCCGTATTTCGGGTAACTCGGTGGGACAGATTGAAAGGATAGTAACTCTCTTGATTTCCATCGAAAAAATACAAAATTTGAGTTCAAATTCAAGCTCTGAATGTGTACCTTCTAAAACATTCAAGCCGCATCTAGAAATTCCTTACCGTTCCAAAGTTATTGTCAAAACGGTGACCAAAGGTCAGTTTGCAACACATTTTCTAAGCGATTACGTCTCATGAATAACTTGCCACTAACGTATTTGTTACCCAAAATTTTATTTCGAGATAATTGATCACACGGTATAGGAAAAATATTTCCAAGCCAAATTCGGGAGGGAATCGTTTGACTTCCATTTTTACGCCCCTTCATCGGCGCATAATTGGAATCCGTATATCGAGTAACTCGGTTGGATATATTCGAAGGACAATTACTCTCTTGATTTACATCGAAAAAATACAAAATTTTTGTTCAAATTCAAGCTCTGAATGTCTACTTTCTAAAACATTCAGGCCGCGTCAAAAAATTCCTTACCGTTCAAAATTTATTGTGGAAACGGTGACCGAAAGTGACTTTTCAACACATTTTCCATGCGATTACGGCTCGTGAATAACTAGGCACTAACGTATTTTTTACCAAAAATTTTATTTTGAGATGATTGATCGACCGATATAGGTAAAATGTTTCCAAGCCGAATTCGTGGGCGAATCTTTAGACTTCCATCTTTACGCCCCTCCTTCGACACATGATTGGAATCCGTATTTCGGGTAACTCGGTGGACAATTTGAAAGGATAATAACTCTCTTGATTTCATCGAAAAAATAAAAAATTTGTGTTCAAATTCAAGCTCTGAATGTGTACTTTCTAAAACATTCAGGCCGCATCTAGAAATTCCTTACCGTTCCAAAGTTATTGTCAAAACGGTGACCAAAGGTCACTTTTCAACACATTTTCTAAGCGATTACATCTCATGAATAACTTGCCACTAACGTATTTGTTACCCAAAATTTTATTTCGAGATGATTGATTACATGGTACAGGAAAATATTTCCAAGCCAAATTCGGGAGCGAATCGTTTGACTTCCATTTTTACGCCCCTTCATCGGCGCAAAATTGGAATCCCTATATCGGGTAACTCGGTTGGACATATTCGAAGGACAATTACTCTCTTGATTTACATCGAAAAAATACAAAATTTTTGTTCAAATTCAAGCTATGAATGTCTACTTTCTAAAACATTCAGGCCGCGTCCAAAAATTCCTTACCGTTCAAAATTTATTGTGGAAACGGTGACCGAAAGTGACTTTTCAACACATTTTCCATGCGATTACGGCTCGTGAATAACTAGGCACTAACGTATTTTTTACCAAAAATTTTATTTTGAGATGATTGATCGACCGATATAGGTAAAATATTTCCAAGCCGAATTCGTGGGCGAATCTTTAGACTTCCATCTTTATGCCCCTCCTTCGGCACATGATTGGAATCCGTATTTCGGGTAACTCGGTGGACAGATTGAAAGGATAATAACTCTCTTGATTTCATCGAAAAAATAAAAAATTTGTGTTCAAATTCAAGCTCTGAATGTGTACTTTCTAAAACATTCAGGCCGCATCTAGAAATTCCATACCGTTCCAAAGTTATTGTCAAAACGGTGACCAAAGGTCACTTTTCAACACATTTTCTAAGCGATTAAATCTCATGAATAACTTGCCACTAACGTATTTGTTACCCAAAATTTTATTTCGGGATGATTGATCACATGGTACAGGAAAATATTTCCAAGCCAAATTCGGGAGCGAATCGTTTGACTTCCATTTTTACGCCCCTTCATCGGCGCAAAATTGGAATCCCTATATCGGGTAACTCGGTTGGACAAATTCGAAGGACAATTACTCTCTTGATTTACATCGAAAAAATACAAAATTTTTGTTCAAATTCAAGCTCTGAATGTCTACTTTCTAAAACATTCAGGCCGCATCCAAAAATTCCTTACCGTTCAAAAGTTATTGTGGAAACGGTGACCGAAGGTCTCTTTTCAACACATTTTCCATGCGATTACGGCTCGTTAATAACTAGGCACTAACGTACTTTTTACCTAAAATTTTATTTTGAGATCATTGATCACGCGATATAGGTAAAATATTTCCAAGCCGAATTCGTGAGCGAATCTTTAGACTTCCATTTTTACGCCCCTCCCTCGGCACATAATTGGAATCCGTATTTCGGGTAACTCGGTGGGACAGATTGAAAGGATAGTAACTCTCTTGATTTCCATCGAAAAAATACAAAATTTGAGTTCAAATTCAAGCTCTGAATGTGTACCTTCTAAAACATTCAAGCCGCATCTAGAAATTCCTTACCGTTCCAAAGTTATTGTCAAAACGGTGACCAAAGGTCAGTTTGCAACACATTTTCTAAGCGATTACGTCTCATGAATAACTTGCCACTAACGTATTTGTTACCCAAAATTTTATTTCGAGATAATTGATCACACGGTATAGGAAAAATATTTCCAAGCCAAATTCGGGAGGGAATCGTTTGACTTCCATTTTTACGCCCCTTCATCGGCGCATAATTGGAATCCGTATATCGAGTAACTCGGTTGGACATATTCGAAGGACAATTACTCTCTTGATTTACATCGAAAAAATACAAAATTTTTGTTCAAATTCAAGCTCTAAATGTCTACTTTCTAAAACATTCAGGCCGCGTCAAAAAATTCCTTACCGTTCAAAATTTATTGTGGAAACGGTGACCGAAAGTGACTTTTCAACACATTTTCCATGCGATTACGGCTCGTGAATAACTAGGCACTAACGTATTTTTTACCAAAAATTTTATTTTGAGATGATTGATCGACCGATATAGGTAAAATATTTCCAAGCCGAATTCGTGGGCGAATCTTTAGACTTCCATCTTTATGCCCCTCCTTCGGCACATGATTGGAATCCGTATTTCGGGTAACTCGGTGGACAGATTGAAAGGATAATAACTCTCTTGATTTCATCGAAAAAATAAAAAATTTGTGTTCAAATTCAAGCTCTGAATGTGTACTTTCTAAAACATTCAGGCCGCATCTAGAAATTCCATACCGTTCCAAAGTTATTGTCAAAACGGTGACCAAAGGTCACTTTTCAACACATTTTCTAAGCGATTAAATCTCATGAATAACTTGCCACTAACGTATTTGTTACCCAAAATTTTATTTCGGGATGATTGATCACATGGTACAGGAAAATATTTCCAAGCCAAATTCGGGAGCGAATCGTTTGACTTCCATTTTTACGCCCCTTCATCGGCGCAAAATTGGAATCCCTATATCGGGTAACTCGGTTGGACAAATTCGAAGGACAATTACTCTCTTGATTTACATCGAAAAAATACAAAATTTTTGTTCAAATTCAAGCTCTGAATGTCTACTTTCTAAAACATTCAGGCCGCATCCAAAAATTCCTTACCGTTCAAAAGTTATTGTGGAAACGGTGACCGAAGGTCTCTTTTCAACACATTTTTCATGCGATTACGGCTCGTTAATAACTAGGCACTAACGTACTTTTTACCTAAAATTTTATTTTGAGATCATTGATCACGCGATATAGGTAAAATATTTCCAAGCCGAATTCGTGAGCGAATCTTTAGACTTCCATTTTTACGCCCCTCCCTCGGCACATAATTGGAATCCGTATTTCGGGTAACTCGGTGGGACAGATTGAAAGGATAGTAACTCTCTTGATTTCCATCGAAAAAATACAAAATTTGAGTTCAAATTCAAGCTCTGAATGTGTACCTTCTAAAACATTCAAGCCGCATCTAGAAATTCCTTACCGTTCCAAAGTTATTGTCAAAACGGTGACCAAAGGTCAGTTTGCAACACATTTTCTAAGCGATTACGTCTCATGAATAACTTGCCACTAACGTATTTGTTACCCAAAATTTTATTTCGAGATAATTGATCACACGGTATAGGAAAAATATTTCCAAGCCAAATTCGGGAGGGAATCGTTTGACTTCCATTTTTACGCCCCTTCATCGGCGCATAATTGGAATCCGTATATCGAGTAACTCGGTTGGACATATTCGAAGGACAATTACTCTCTTGATTTACATCGAAAAAATACAAAATTTTTGTTCAAATTCAAGCTCTAAATGTCTACTTTCTAAAACATTCAGGCCGCGTCAAAAAATTCCTTACCGTTCAAAATTTATTGTGGAAACGGTGACCGAAAGTGACTTTTCAACACATTTTCCATGCGATTACGGCTCGTGAATAACTAGGCACTAACGTATTTTTTACCAAAAATTTTATTTTGAGATGGTTGATCGACCGATATAGGTAAAATATTTCCAAGCCGAATTCGTGGGCGAATCTTTAGACTTCCATCTTTACGCCCCTCCTTCGACACATGATTGGAATCCGTATTTCGGGTAACTCGGTGGACAAATTGAAAGGATAATAACTCTCATGATTTCATCGAAAAAATAAAAAATTTGTGTTTAAATTCAAGCTCTGAATGTGTACTTTCTAAAACATTCAGGCCGCATCTAGAAATTCCTTACCGTTCCAAAGTTATTGTCAAAACGGTGACCAAAGGTCACTTTTCAACACATTTTCTAAGCGATTACATCTCATGAATAACTTGCCACTAACGTATTTGTTACCCAAAATTTTATTTCGAGATGATTGATTACATGGTACAGGAAAATATTTCCAAGCCAAATTCGGGAGCGAATCGTTTGACTTCCATTTTTACGCCCCTTCATCGGCGCAAAATTGGAATCCCTATATCGGGTAACTCGGTTGGACATATTCGAAGGACAATTACTCTCTTGATTTACGTCGAAAAAATACAAAATTTTTGTTCAAATTCAAGCTCTGAATGTCTACTTTCTAAAACATTCAGGCCGCATCCAAAAATTCCTTACCGTTCAAAAGTTACTGTGGAAACGGTGACCAAAGGTCACTTTTCAACACATTTTCTAAGCGATTACATCTCATGAATAACTTGCCACTAACGTATTTGTTACCCAAATTTTTTTTTCGAGATAATTGATCACACGGTATAGGAAAAATATTTCCTAGCCAAATTCGGGAGGGAATCGTTTGACTTCCATTTTTACGCCCCTTCATCGGCGCATAATTGGAATCCGTATATCGAGTAACTCGGTTGGACATATTCGAAGGACAATTACTCTCTTGATTTACATCGAAAAAATACAAAATTTTTGTTCAAATTCAAGCTCTGAATGTCTACTTTCTAAAACATTCAGGCCGCGTCCAAAAATTCCTTACCGTTCAAAATTTATTGTGGAAACGGTGACCGAAAGTGACTTTTCAACACATTTTCCATGCGATTACGGCTCGTGAATAACTAGGCACTAACGTATTTTTTACCAAAAATTTTATTTTGAGATGATTGATCGACCGATATAGGTAAAATATTTCCAAG
The DNA here is from genome assembly GCA_028535165.1 of Quercus tomentella. Taxonomy (NCBI): domain Eukaryota; kingdom Viridiplantae; phylum Streptophyta; class Magnoliopsida; order Fagales; family Fagaceae; genus Quercus; species Quercus tomentella. The sequence continues at coordinate 39,855,680 of JAPQVY010000023.1, read as the reverse complement.
CCGAATTCGTGGGCGAATCTTTAGACTTCCATCTTTACGCCCCTCCTTCGGCACATGATTGGAATCCGTGTTTCGGGTAACTCGGTGGACAGATTGAAAGGATAATAACTCTCTTGATTTCATCGAAAAAATAAAAAATTTGTGTTCAAATTCAAGCTCTGAATGTGTACTTTCTAAAACATTCAGGCCGCATCTAGAAATTCCTTATCGTTCCAAAGTTATTGTCAAAACGGTGACCAAAGGTCACTTTTCAACACATTTTCTAAGCGATTACATCTCATGAATAACTTCCCACTAACGTATTTGTTACCCAAAATTTTACTTCGGGATGATTGATCACATGGTACAAGAAAATATTTCCAAGCCAAATTCGGGAGCGAATCGTTTGACTTCCATTTTTACTCCCCTTCATCGGCGCATAATTGGAATCCGTATATCGGGTAACTCGGTTAGACATATTCGAAGGACAATTACTCTCTTGATTTACATCGAAAAAATACAAAATTTCTGTTCAAATTCAAGCTCTGAATGTCTACTTTCAAAAACATTCAGGCCGCGTCCAAAAATTCCTTACCGTTCAAAATTTATTGTGGAAACGGTGGCCGAAGGTCACTTTTCAACACATTTTCCATGCGATTACGGCTCGTGAATAACTAGGCACTAACGTATTTTTTACCAAAAATTTTATTTTGAGATGATTGATCACGCGAGATAGGTAAAATATTTCCAAGCCGAATTCGTGTGCGAATCTTTAGACTTCCATTTTTACGCCCCTCCCTCGGCACATAATTGGAATCCGTATTTCGGGTAACTCGGTTGGACATATTCGAAGGACAATTACTCTCTTGATTTACATCGAAAAAATACAAAATTTTTGTTCAAATTCAAGCTCTGAATGTCTACTTTCTAAAACATTCAGGCCGCATCCAAAAATTCCTTACCGTTCAAAAGTTATTGTGGAAACGGTGACCGAAGGTCACTTTTCAACACATTTTCCATGCGATTACGGCTCGTTAATAACTAGGCACTAACGTACTTTTTACCTAAAATTTTATTTTGAGATCATTGATCACGCGATATAGGTAAAATATTTCCAAGCCGAATTCGTGAGGGAATCTTTAGACTTCCATTTTTACGCCCCTCCCTCGGCACATAATTGGAATCCGTATTTCGGGTAACTCGGTGGGACAGATTGAAAGGATAGTAACTCTCTTGATTTCCATAGAAAAAATACAAAATTTGAGTTCAAATTCAAGCTCTGAATGTGTACCTTCTAAAACATTCAAGCCGCATCTAGAAATTCCTTACCGTTCCAAAGTTATTGTCAAAACGGTGACCAAAGGTCAGTTTGCAACACATTTTCTAAGCGATTACGTCTCATGAATAACTTGCCACTAACGTATTTGTTACCCAAAATTTTATTTCGAGATAATTAATCACACGGTATAGGAAAAATATTTCCAAGCCAAATTCGGGAGGGAATCGTTTGACTTCCATTTTTACGCCCCTTCATCGGCGCATAATTGGAATCCGTATATCGAGTAACTCGGTTGGACATATTTGAAGGACAATTACTCTCTTGATTTACATCGAAAAAATACAAAATTTTTGTTCAAATTCAAGCTATGAATGTCTACTTTCTAAAACATTCAGGCCGCGTCCAAAAATTCCTTACCGTTCAAAATTTATTGTGGAAACGGTGACCGAAAGTGACTTTTCAACACATTTTCCATGCGATTACGGCTCGTGAATAACTAGGCACTAACGTATTTTTTACCAAAAATTTTATTTTGAGATGATTGATCGACCGATATAGGTAAAATATTTCCAAGCCGAATTCGTGGGCGAATCTTTAGACTTCCATCTTTATGCCCCTCCTTCGGCACATGATTGGAATCCGTATTTCGGGTAACTCGGTGGACAGATTGAAAGGATAATAACTCTCTTGATTTCATCGAAAAAATAAAAAATTTGTGTTCAAATTCAAGCTCTGAATGTGTACTTTCTAAAACATTCAGGCCGCATCTAGAAATTCCATACCGTTCCAAAGTTATTGTCAAAACGGTGACCAAAGGTCACTTTTCAACACATTTTCTAAGCGATTAAATCTCATGAATAACTTGCCACTAACGTATTTGTTACCCAAAATTTTATTTCGGGATGATTGATCACATGGTACAGGAAAATATTTCCAAGCCAAATTCGGGAGCGAATCGTTTGACTTCCATTTTTACGCCCCTTCATCGGCGCAAAATTGGAATCCCTATATCGGGTAACTCGGTTGGACAAATTCGAAGGACAATTACTCTCTTGATTTACATCGAAAAAATACAAAATTTTTGTTCAAATTCAAGCTCTGAATGTCTACTTTCTAAAACATTCAGGCCGCATCCAAAAATTCCTTACCGTTCAAAAGTTATTGTGGAAACGGTGACCGAAGGTCTCTTTTCAACACATTTTCCATGCGATTACGGCTCGTTAATAACTAGGCACTAACGTACTTTTTACCTAAAATTTTATTTTGAGATCATTGATCACGCGATATAGGTAAAATATTTCCAAGCCGAATTCGTGAGCGAATCTTTAGACTTCCATTTTTACGCCCCTCCCTCGGCACATAATTGGAATCCGTATTTCGGGTAACTCGGTGGGACAGATTGAAAGGATAGTAACTCTCTTGATTTCCATCGAAAAAATACAAAATTTGAGTTCAAATTCAAGCTCTGAATGTGTACCTTCTAAAACATTCAAGCCGCATCTAGAAATTCCTTACCGTTCCAAAGTTATTGTCAAAACGGTGACCAAAGGTCAGTTTGCAACACATTTTCTAAGCGATTACGTCTCATGAATAACTTGCCACTAACGTATTTGTTACCCAAAATTTTATTTCGAGATAATTGATCACACGGTATAGGAAAAATATTTCCAAGCCAAATTCAGGAGGGAATCGTTTGACTTCCATTTTTACGCCCCTTCATCGGCGCATAATTGGAATCCGTATATCGAGTAACTCGGTTGGACATATTCGAAGGACAATTACTCTCTTGATTTACATCGAAAAAATACAAAATTTTTGTTCAAATTCAAGCTCTAAATGTCTACTTTCTAAAACATTCAGGCCGCGTCAAAAAATTCCTTACCGTTCAAAATTTATTGTGGAAACGGTGACCGAAAGTGACTTTTCAACACATTTTCCATGCGATTACGGCTCGTGAATAACTAGGCACTAACGTATTTTTTACCAAAAATTTTATTTTGAGATGGTTGATCGACCGATATAGGTAAAATATTTCCAAGCCGAATTCGTGGGCGAATCTTTAGACTTCCATCTTTACGCCCCTCCTTCGACACATGATTGGAATCCGTATTTCGGGTAACTCGGTGGACAAATTGAAAGGATAATAACTCTCATGATTTCATCGAAAAAATAAAAAATTTGTGTTCAAATTCAAGCTCTGAATGTGTACTTTCTAAAACATTCAGGCCGCATCTAGAAATTCCTTACCGTTCCAAAGTTATTGTCAAAACGGTGACCAAAGGTCACTTTTCAACACATTTTCTAAGCGATTACATCTCATGAATAACTTGCCAATAACGTATTTGTTACCCAAAATTTTATTTCGAGATGATTGATTACATGGTACAGGAAAATATTTCCAAGCCAAATTCGGGAGCGAATCGTTTGACTTCCATTTTTACGCCCCTTCATCGGCGCAAAATTGGAATCCCTATATCGGGTAACTCGGTTGGACATATTCGAAGGACAATTACTCTCTTGATTTACATCGAAAAAATACAAAATTTTTGTTCAAATTCAAGCTCTGAATGTCTACTTTCTAAAACATTCAGGCCGCATCCAAAAATTCCTTACCGTTCAAAAGTTACTGTGGAAACGGTGACCAAAGGTCACTTTTCAACACATTTTCTAAGCGATTACATCTCATGAATAACTTGCCACTAACGTATTTGTTACCCAAATTTTTTTTTCGAGATAATTGATCACACGGTATAGGAAAAATATTTCCTAGCCAAATTCGGGAGGGAATCGTTTGACTTCCATTTTTACGCCCCTTCATCGGCGCATAATTGGAATCCGTATATCGAGTAACTCGGTTGGACATATTCGAAGGACAATTACTCTCTTGATTTACATCGAAAAAATACAAAATTTTTGTTCAAATTCAAGCTCTGAATGTCTACTTTCTAAAACATTCAGGCCGCGTCCAAAAATTCCTTACCGTTCAAAATTTATTGTGGAAACGGTGACCGAAAGTGACTTTTCAACACATTTTCCATGCGATTACGGCTCGTGAATAACTAGGCACTAACGTATTTTTTACCAAAAATTTTATTTTGAGATGATTGATCGACCGATATAGGTAAAATATTTCCAAGCCGAATTCGTGGGCGAATCTTTAGACTTCCATCTTTACGCCCCTCCTTCGGCACATGATTGGAATCCGTATTTCGGGTAACTCGGTGGACAGATTGAAAGGATAATAACTCTCTTGATTTCATCGAAAAAATAAAAAATTTGTGTTCAAATTCAAGCTCTGAATGTGTACTTTCTAAAACATTCAGGCCGCATCTAGAAATTCCTTATCGTTCCAAAGTTATTGTCAAAACGGTGACCAAAGGTCACTTTTCAACACATTTTCTAAGCGATTACATCTCATGAATAACTTCCCACTAACGTATTTGTTACCCAAAATTTTACTTCGGGATGATTGATCACATGGTACAAGAAAATATTTCCAAGCCAAATTCGGGAGCGAATCGTTTGACTTCCATTTTTACTCCCCTTCATCGGCGCATAATTGGAATCCGTATATCGGGTAACTCGGTTAGACATATTCGAAGGACAATTACTCTCTTGATTTACATCGAAAAAATACAAAATTTCTGTTCAAATTCAAGCTCTGAATGTCTACTTTCAAAAACATTCAGGCCGCGTCCAAAAATTCCTTACCGTTCAAAATTTATTGTGGAAACGGTGGCCGAAGGTCACTTTTCAACACATTTTCCATGCGATTACGGCTCGTGAATAACTAGGCACTAACGTATTTTTTACCAAAAATTTTATTTTGAGATGATTGATCACGCGAGATAGGTAAAATATTTCCAAGCCGAATTCGTGTGCGAATCTTTAGACTTCCATTTTTACGCCCCTCCCTCGGCACATAATTGGAATCCGTATTTCGGGTAACTCGGTTGGACATATTCGAAGGACAATTACTCTCTTGATTTACATCGAAAAAATACAAAATTTTTGTTCAAATTCAAGCTCTGAATGTCTACTTTCTAAAACATTCAGGCCGCATCCAAAAATTCCTTACCGTTCAAAAGTTATTGTGGAAACGGTGACCGAAGGTCACTTTTCAACACATTTTCCATGCGATTACGGCTCGTTAATAACTAGGCACTAACGTACTTTTTACCTAAAATTTTATTTTGAGATCATTGATCACGCGATATAGGTAAAATATTTCCAAGCCGAATTCGTGAGGGAATCTTTAGACTTCCATTTTTACGCCCCTCCCTCGGCACATAATTGGAATCCGTATTTCGGGTAACTCGTTGGGACAGATTGAAAGGATAGTAACTCTCTTGATTTCCATAGAAAAAATACAAAATTTGAGTTCAAATTCAAGCTCTGAATGTGTACCTTCTAAAACATTCAAGCCGCATCTAGAAATTCCTTACCGTTCCAAAGTTATTGTCAAAACGGTGACCAAAGGTCAGTTTGCAACACATTTTCTAAGCGATTACGTCTCATGAATAACTTGCCACTAACGTATTTGTTACCCAAAATTTTATTTCGAGATGATTGATCACATGGTACAGGAAAATATTTCCAAGCCAAATTCGGGAGCGAATCGTTTGACTTCCATTTTTACGCCCCTTCATCGGCGCAAAATTGGAATCCCTATATCGGGTAACTCGGTTGGACATATTCGAAGGACAATTACTCTCTTGATTTACATCGAAAAAATACAAAATTTTTGTTCAAATTCAAGCTCTGAATGTCTACTTTCTAAAACATTCAGGCCGCATCCAAAAATTCCTTACCGTTCAAAAGTTACTGTGGAAACGGTGACCAAAGGTCACTTTTCAACACATTTTCTAAGCGATTACATCTCATGAATAACTTGCCACTAACGTATTTGTTACCCAAAATTTTATTTCGAGATAATTGATCACACGGTATAGGAAAAATATTTCCTAGCCAAATTCGGGAGGGAATCGTTTGAATTCCATTTTTACGCCCCTTCATCGGCGCATATTTGGAATCCGTATATCGAGTAACTCGGTTGGACATATTCGAAGGACAATTACTCTCTTGATTTACACCGAAAAAATACAAAATTTTTGTTCAAATTCAAGCTCTGAATGTCTACTTTCTAAAACATTCAGGCCGCGTCCAAAAATTCCTTACCGTTCAAAATTTATTGTGGAAACGGTGACCGAAAGTGACTTTTCAACACATTTTCCACGCGATTACGGCTCGTGAATAACTAGGCACTAACGTATTTTTTACCAAAAATTTTATTTTGAGATGATTGATCGACCGATATAGGTAAAATATTTCCAAGCCGAATTCGTGGGCGAATCTTTAGACTTCCATCTTTACGCCCCTCCTTCGGCACATGATTGGAATCCGTATTTCGGGTAACTCGGTGGACAGATTGAAAGGATAATAACTCTCTTGATTTCATCGAAAAAATAAAAAATTTGTGTTCAAATTCAAGCTCTGAATGTGTACTTTCTAAAACATTCAGGCCGCATCTAGAAATTCCTTACCGTTCCAAAGTTATTGTCAAAACGGTGACCAAAGGTCACTTTTCAACACATTTTCTAAGCGATTACATCTCATGAATAACTTGCCACTAACGTATTTGTTACCCAAAATTTTATTTCGGGATGATTGATCACACGGTACAGGAAAATATTTCCAAGCCAAATTCGGGAGTGAATCGTTTGACTTCCATTTTTACGCCCCTTCATCGGCGCAAAATTGGAATCCCTATATCGGGTAACTCGGTTGGACATATTCGAAGGACAATTACTCTCTTGATTTACATCGAAAAAATACAAAATTTTTGTTCAAATTCAAGCTCTGAATGTCTACTTTCTAAAACATTCAGGCCGCGTCCAAAAATTCCTTACCGTTCAAAATTTATTGTGGAAACGGTGACCGAAAGTGACTTTTCAACACATTTTCCATGCAATTACGGATCGTGAATAACTAGGCACTAACGTATTTTTTACCAAAAATTTTATTTTGAGATGATTGATCGACCGATATAGGTAAAATATTTCCAAGCCGAATTCGTGGGCGAATCTTTAGACTTCCATCTTTACGCCCCTCCTTCGGCACATGATTGGAATCCGTATTTCGGGTAACTCGGTGGACAGATTGAAAGGATAATAACTCTCTTGATTTCATCGAAAAAATAAAAAATTTGTGTTCAAATTCAAGCTCTGAATGTGTAGTTTCTAAAACATTCAGGCCGCATCTAGAAATTCCTTACCGTTCCAAAGTTATTGTCAAAACGGTGACCAAAGGTCACTTTTCAACACATTTTCTAAGCGATTACATCTCATGAATAACTTGCCACTAACGTATTTGTTACCCAAAATTTTATTTCGAGATGATTGATCACATGGTACAGGAAAATATTTCCAAGCCAAATTCGGGAGCGAATCGTTTGACTTCCATTTTTACGCCCCTTCATCGGCGCAAAATTGGAATCCCTATATCGGGTAACTCGGTTGGACATATTCGAAGGACAATTACTCTCTTGATTTACATCGAAAAAATACAAAATTTTTGTTCAAATTCAAGCTCTGAATGTCTACTTTCTAAAACATTCAGGCCGCATCCAAAAATTCCTTACCGTTCAAAAGTTACTGTGGAAACGGTGACCAAAGGTCACTTTTCAACACATTTTCTAAGCGATTACATCTCATGAATAACTTGCCACTAACGTATTTGTTACCCAAAATTTTATTTCGAGATAATTGATCACACGGTATAGGAAAAATATTTCCTAGCCAAATTCGGGAGGGAATCGTTTGACTTCCATTTTTACGCCCCTTCATCGGCGCATATTTGGAATCCGTATATCGAGTAACTCGGTTGGACATATTCGAAGGACAATTACTCTCTTGATTTACACCGAAAAAATACAAAATTTTTGTTCAAATTCAAGCTCTGAATGTCTACTTTCTAAAACATTCAGGCCGCGTCCAAAAATTCCTTACCGTTCAAAATTTATTGTGGAAACGGTGACCGAAAGTGACTTTTCAACACATTTTCCACGCGATTACGGCTCGTGAATAACTAGGCACTAACGTATTTTTTACCAAAAATTTTATTTTGAGATGATTGATCGACCGATATAGGTAAAATATTTCCAAGCCGAATTCGTGGGCGAATCTTTAGACTTCCATCTTTACGCCCCTCCTTCGGCACATAATTGGAATCCGTATTTCGGGTAACTCGGTGGGACAGATTGAAAGGATAGTAACTCTCTTGATTTCCATCGAAAAATTACAAAATTTGAGTTCAAATTCAAGCTCTGAATGTGTACCTTCTAAAACATTCAAGCCGCATCTAGAAATTCCTTACCGTTCCAAAGTTATTGTCAAAATGGTGACCAAAGGTCAGTTTGCAACACATTTTCTAAGCGATTACGTCTCATGAATAACTTGCCACTAACGTATTTGTTACCCAAAATTTTATTTCGAGATAATTGATCACACGGTATAGGAAAAATATTTCCAAGCCAAATTCGGGAGGGAATCGTTTGACTTCCATTTTTACGCCCCTTCATCGGCGCATAATTGGAATCCGTATATCGAGTAACTCGGTTGGACATATTCGAAGGACAATTACTCTCTTGATTTACATCGAAAAAATACAAAATTTTTGTTCAAATTCAAGCTCTGAATGTCTACTTTCTAAAACATTCAGGCCGCGTCCAAAAATTCCTTACCGTTCAAAATTTATTGTGGAAACGGTGACCGAAAGTGACTTTTCAACACATTTTCCATGCGATTACGGCTCGTGAATAACTAGGCACTAACGTATTTTTTACCAAAAATTTTATTTTGAGATGATTGATCGACCGATATAGGTAAAATATTTCCAAGCCGAATTCGTGGGCGAATCTTTAGACTTCCATCTTTACGCCCCTCCTTCGGCACATGATTGGAATCCGTATTTCGGGTAACTCGGTGGACAGATTGAAAGGATAATAACTCTCTTGATTTCATCGAAAAAATAAAAAATTTGTGTTCAAATTCAAGCTCTGAATGTGTACTTTCTAAAACATTCAGGCCGCATCTAGAAATTCCTTACCGTTCCAAAGTTATTGTCAAAACGGTGACCAAAGGTCACTTTTCAACACATTTTCTAAGCGATTACATCTCATGAATAACTTGCCACTAACGTATTTGTTACCCAAAATTTTATTTCGGGATGATTGATCACACGGTACAGGAAAATATTTCCAAGCCAAATTCGGGAGCGAATCGTTTGACTTCCATTTTTACGCCCCTTCATCGGCGCAAAATTGGAATCCCTATATCGGGTAACTCGGTTGGACATATTCGAAGGACAATTACTCTCTTGATTTACAACGAAAAAATACAAAATTTTTGTTCAAATTCAAGCTCTGAATGTCTACTTTCTAAAACATTCAGGCCGCATCCAAAAATTCCTTACCGTTCAAAAGTTATTGCGGAAACGGTGACCGAAGGTCTCTTTTCAACACATTTTCCATGCGATTACGGCTCGTTAATAACTAGGCACTAACGTACTTTTTACCTAAAATTTTATTTTGAGATCATTGATCACGCGATATAGGTAAAATATTTCCAAGCCGAATTCGTGAGCGAATCTTTAGACTTCCATTTTTACGCCCCTCCCTCGGCACATAATTGGAATCCGTATTTCGGGTAACTCGGTGGGACAGATTGAAAGGATAGTAACTCTCTTGATTTCCATCGAAAAAATACAAAATTTGAGTTCAAATTCAAGCTCTGAATGTGTACCTTCCAAAACATTCAAGCCGCATCTAGAAATTCCTTACCGTTCCAAAGTTATTGTCAAAACGGTGACCAAAGGTCAGTTTGCAACACATTTTCTAAGCGATTACGTCTCATGAATAACTTGCCACTAACGTATTTGTTACCCAAAATTTTATTTCGAGATAATTGATCACACGGTATAGGAAAAATATTTCCAAGCCAAATTCGGGAGGGAATCGTTTGACTTCCATTTTTACGCCCCTTCATCGGCGCATAATTGGAATCCGTATATCGAGTAACTCGGTTGGACATATTCGAAGGACAATTACTCTCTTGATTTACATCGAAAAAATACAAAATTTTTGTTCAAATTCAAGCTCTGAATGTCTACTTTCTAAAACATTCAGGCCGCGTCCAAAAAATCCTTACCGTTCTAAATTTATTGTGGAAACGGTGACCGAAAGTGACTTTTCAACACATTTTCCATGCGATTACGGCTCGTGAATAACTAGGCACTAACGTATTTTTTACCAAAAATTTTATTTTGAGATGATTGATCGACCGATATAGGTAAAATATTTCCAAGCCGAATTCGTGGGCGAATCTTTAGACTTCCATCTTTACGCCCCTCCTTCGGCACATGATTGGAATCCGTATTTCGGGTAACTCGGTGGACAGATTGAAAGGATAATAACTCTCTTGATTTCATCGAAAAAATAAAAAATTTGTGTTCAAATTCAAGCTCTGAATGTGTACTTTCTAAAACATTCAGGCCGCATCTAGAAATTCCTTACCGTTCCAAAGTTATTGTCAAAACGGTGACCAAAGGTCACTTTTCAACACATTTTCTAAGCGATTACATCTCATGAATAACTTGCCACTAACGTATTTGTCACCCAAAATTTTATTTCGAGATGATTGATCACATGGTACAGGAAAATATTTCCAAGCCAAATTCGGGAGCGAATCGTTTGACTTCCATTTTTACGCCCCTTCATCGGCGCAAAATTGGAATCCCTATATCGGGTAACTCGGTTGGACATATTCGAAGGACAATTACTCTCTTGATTTACATCGAAAAAATACAAAATTTTTGTTCAAATTCAAGCTCTGAATGTCTACTTTCTAAAACATTCAGGCCGCATCCAAAAATTCCTTACCGTTCAAAAGTTACTGTGGAAACGGTGACCAAAGGTCACTTTTCAACACATTTTCTAAGCGATTACATCTCATGAATAACTTGCCACTAACGTATTTGTTACCCAAAATTTTATTTCGAGATAATTGATCACACGGTATAGGAAAAATATTTCCTAGCCAAATTCGGGAGGGAATCGTTTGACTTCCATTTTTACGCCCCTTCATCGGCGCATAATTGGAATCCGTATATCGAGTAACTCGGTTGGATATATTCGAAGGACAATTACTCTCTTGATTTACTTCGAAAAAATACAAAATTTTTGTTCAAATTCAAGCTCTGAATGTCTACTTTCTAAAACATTCAGGCCGCGTCCAAAAATTCCTTACCGTTCAAAATTTATTGTGGAAACGGTGACCGAAAGTGACTTTTCAACACATTTTCCATGCGATTACGGCTCGTGAATAACTAGGCACTAACGTATTTTTTACCAAAAATTTTATTTTGAGATGATTGATCAACCGATATAGGTAAAATATTTCCAAGCCGAATTCGTGGGCGAATCTTTAGACTTCCATCTTTACGCCCCTCCTTCGGCACATGATTGGAATCCGTATTTCGGGTAACTCGGTGGACAGATTGAAAGGATAATAACTCTCTTGATTTCATCGAAAAAATAAAAAATTTGTGTTCATATTCAAGCTCTGAATGTGTACTTTCTAAAACATTCAGGCCGCATCTAGAAATTCCTTACCGTTCCAAAGTTATTGTCAAAACGGTGACCAAAGGTCACTTTTCAACACATTTTCTAAGCGATTACATCTCATGAATAACTTGCCACTAACGTATTTGTTACCCAAAATTTTATTTCGGGATGATTGATCACATGGTACAAGAAAATATTTCCAAGCCAAATTCGGGAGCGAATCGTTTGACTTCCATTTTTACTCCCCTTCATCGGCGCATAATTGGAATCCGTATATCAGGTAACTCGGTTAGACATATTCGAAGGACAATTACTCTCTTGATTTACATCGAAAAAATACAAAATTTTTGTTCAAATTCAAGCTCTGAATGTCTACTTTCAAAAACATTCAGGCCGCATCCAAAAATTCCTTACCGTTCAAAATTTATTGTGGAAACGGTGACCAAAGGTCACTTTTCAACACATTTTCCATGCGATTACGGCTCGTGAATAACTAGACACTAACGTACTTTTTACCAAAAATTTTATTTTGAGATGATTGATCACGCGATATAGGTAAAATATTTCCAAGCCGAATTCGTGAGCGAATCTTTAGACTTCATTTTTACGCCCCTCCCTCGGCACATAATTGGAATCCGTATTTCGGGTAACTCGGTTGGACATATTCGAAGGACAATTACTCTCTTGATTTACATCGAAAAAATACAAAATTTTTGTTCAAATTCAAGCTCTGAATGTCTACTTTCTAAAACATTCAGGCCGCATCCAAAAATTCCTTACCGTTCAAAAGTTATTGTGGAAACGGTGACCGAAGGTCACTTTTCAACACATTTTCCATGCGATTACGGCTCGTTAATAACTAGGCACTAACGTACTTTTTACCTAAAATTTTATTTTGAGATCATTGATCACGCGATATAGGTAAAATATTTCCAAGCCGAATTCGTGAGGGAATCTTTAGACTTCCATTTTTACGCCCCTCCCTCGGCACATAATTGGAATCCGTATTTCGGGTAACTCGGTGGGACAGATTGAAAGGATAGTAACTCTCTTGATTTCCATAGAAAAAATACAAAATTTGAGTTCAAATTCAAGCTCTGAATGTGTACCTTCTAAAACATTCAAGCCGCATCTAGAAATTCCTTACCGTTCCAAAGTTATTGTCAAAACGGTGACCAAAGGTCAGTTTGCAACACATTTTCTAAGCGATTACGTCTCATGAATAACTTGCCACTAACGTATTTGTTACCCAAAATTTTATTTCGAGATAATTGATCACACGGTAGAGGAAAAATATTTCCAAGCCAAATTCGGGAGGGAATCGTTTGACTTCCATTTTTACGCCCCTTCATCGGCGCATAATTGGAATCCGTATATCGAGTAACTCGGTTGGACATATTCGAAGGACAATTACTCTCTTGATTTACATCGAAAAAATACAAAATTTTTGTTCAAATTCAAGCTCTGAATGTCTACTTTCTAAAACATTCAGGCCGCGTCCAAAAATTCCTTACCGTTCTAAATTTATTGTGGAAACGGTGACCGAAAGTGACTTTTCAACACATTTTCCATGCGATTACGGCTCGTGAATAACTAGGCACTAACATATTTTTTACCAAAAATTTTATTTTGAGATGATTGATCGACCGATATAGGTAAAATATTTCCAAGCCGAATTCGTGGGCGAATCTTTAGACTTCCATCTTTACGCCCCTCCTTCGGCACATGATTGGAATCCGTATTTCGGGTAACTCGGTGGACAGATTGAAAGGATAATAACTCTCTTGATTTCATCGAAAAAATAAAAAATTTGTGTTCAAATTCAAGCTCTGAATGTGTACTTTCTAAAACATTCAGGCCGCATCTAGAAATTCCTTACCGTTCCAAAGTTATTGTCAAAACGGTGACCAAAGGTCACTTTTCAACACATTTTCTAAGCGATTACATCTCATGAATAACTTGCCACTAACGTATTTGTTACCCAAAATTTTATTTCGGGATGATTGATCACATGGTACAGGAAAATATTTCCAAGCCAAATTCGAGAGCGAATCGTTTGACTTCCATTTTTACGCCCCTTCATCGGCGCAAAATTGGAATCCCTATATCGGGTAACTCGGTTGGACATATTCGAAGGACAATTACTCTCTTGATTTACATCGAAAAAATACAAAATTTTTGTTCAAATTCAAGCTCTGAATGTCTACTTTCTAAAACATTCAGGCCGCATCCAAAAATTCCTTACCGTTCAAAAGTTATTGTGGAAACGGTGACCGAAGGTCTCTTTTCAACACATTTTCCATGCGATTACGGCTCGTTAATAACTAGGCACTAACGTACTTTTTACCTAAAATTTTATTTTGAGATCATTGATCACGCGATATAGGTAAAATATTTCCAAGCCGAATTCGTGAGCGAATCTTTAGACTTCCATTTTTACGCCCCTCCCTCGGCACATAATTGGAATCCGTATTTCGGGTAACTCGGTGGGACAGATTGAAAGGATAGTAACTCTCTTGATTTCCATCGAAAAAATACAAAATTTGAGTTCAAATTCAAGCTCTGAATGTGTACCTTCTAAAACATTCAAGCCGCATCTAGAAATTCCTTACCGTTCCAAAGTTATTGTCAAAACGGTGACCAAAGGTCAGTTTGCAACACATTTTCTAAGCGATTACGTCTCATGAATAACTTGCCACTAACGTATTTGTTACCCAAAATTTTATTTCGAGATAATTGATCACACGGTATAGGAAAAATATTTCCAAGCCAAATTCGGGAGGGAATCGTTTGACTTCCATTTTTACGCCCCTTCATCGGCGCATAATTGGAATCCGTATATCGAGTAACTCGGTTGGACATATTCGAAGGACAATTACTCTCTTGATTTACATCGAAAAAATACAAAATTTTTGTTCAAATTCAAGCTCTGAATGTCTACTTTCTAAAACATTCAGGCCGCGTCCAAAAATTCCTTACCGTTCTAAATTTATTGTGGAAACGGTGACCGAAAGTGACTTTTCAACACATTTTCCATGCGATTACGGCTCGTGAATAACTAGGCACTAACGTATTTTTTACCAAAAATTTTATTTTGAGATGATTGATCGACCGATATAGGTAAAATATTTCCAAGCCGAATTCGTGGGCGAATCTTTAGACTTCCATCTTTACGCCCCTCCTTCGGCACATGATTGGAATCCGTATTTCGGGTAACTCGGTGGACAGATTGAAAGGATAATAACTCTCTTGATTTCATCGAAAAAATAAAAAATTTGTGTTCAAATTCAAGCTCTGAATGTGTACTTTCTAAAACATTCAGGCCGCATCTAGAAATTCCTTACCGTTCCAAAGTTATTGTCAAAACGGTGACCAAAGGTCACTTTTCAACACATTTTCTAAGCGATTACATCTCATGAATAACTTGCCACTAACGTATTTGTTACCCAAAATTTTATTTCGGGATGATTGATCACACGGTACAGGAAAATATTTCCAAGCCAAATTCGGGAGCGAATCGTTTGACTTCCATTTTTACGCCCCTTCATCGGCGCAAAATTGGAATCCCTATATCGGGTAACTCGGTTGGACATATTCGAAGGACAATTACTCTCTTGATTTACAACGAAAAAATACAAAATTTTTGTTCAAATTCAAGCTCTGAATGTCTACTTTCTAAAACATTCAGGCCGCATCCAAAAATTCCTTACCGTTCAAAAGTTATTGTGGAAACGGTGACCGAAGGTCTCTTTTCAACACATTTTCCATGCGATTACGGCTCGTTAATAACTAGGCACTAACGTACTTTTTACCTAAAATTTTATTTTGAGATCATTGATCACGCGATATAGGTAAAATATTTCCAAGCCGAATTCGTGAGCGAATCTTTAGACTTCCATTTTTACGCCCCTCCCTCGGCACATAATTGGAATCCGTATTTCGGGTAACTCGGTGGGACAGATTGAAAGGATAGTAACTCTCTTGATTTCCATCGAAAAAATACAAAATTTGAGTTCAAATTCAAGCTCTGAATGTGTACCTTCTAAAACATTCAAGCCGCATCTAGAAATTCCTTACCGTTCCAAAGTTATTGTCAAAACGGTGACCAAAGGTCAGTTTGCAACACATTTTCTAAGCGATTACGTCTCATGAATAACTTGCCACTAACGTATTTGTTACCCAAAATTTTATTTCGAGATAATTGATCACACGGTATAGGAAAAATATTTCCAAGCCAAATTCGGGAGGGAATCGTTTGACTTCCATTTTTACGCCCCTTCATCGGCGCATAATTGGAATCCGTATATCGAGTAACTCGGTTGGACATATTCGAAGGACAATTACTCTCTTGATTTACATCGAAAAAATACAAAATTTTTGTTCAAATTCAAGCTCTGAATGTCTACTTTCTAAAACATTCAGGCCGCGTCCAAAAATTCCTTACCGTTCTAAATTTATTGTGGAAACGGTGACCGAAAGTGACTTTTCAACACATTTTCCATGCGATTACGGCTCGTGAATAACTAGGCACTAACGTATTTTTTACCAAAAATTTTATTTTGAGATGATTGATCGACCGATATAGGTAAAATATTTCCAAGCCGAATTCGTGGGCGAATCTTTAGACTTCCATCTTTACGCCCCTCCTTCGGCACATGATTGGAATCCGTATTTCGGGTAACTCGGTGGACAGATTGAAAGGATAATAACTCTCTTGATTTCATCGAAAAAATAAAAAATTTGTGTTCAAATTCAAGCTCTGAATGTGTACTTTCTAAAACATTCAGGCCGCATCTAGAAATTCCTTACCGTTCCAAAGTTATTGTCAAAACGGTGACCAAAGGTCACTTTTCAACACATTTTCTAAGCGATTACATCTCATGAATAACTTGCCACTAACGTATTTGTCACCCAAAATTTTATTTCGAGATGATTGATCACATGGTACAGGAAAATATTTCCAAGCCAAATTCGGGAGCGAATCGTTTGACTTCCATTTTTACGCCCCTTCATCGGCGCAAAATTGGAATCCCTATATCGGGTAACTCGGTTGGACATATTCGAAGGACAATTACTCTCTTGATTTACATCGAAAAAATACAAAATTTTTGTTCAAATTCAAGCTCTGAATGTCTACTTTCTAAAACATTCAGGCCGCATCCAAAAATTCCTTACCGTTCAAAAGTTACTGTGGAAACGGTGACCAAAGGTCACTTTTCAACACATTTTCTAAGCGATTACATCTCATGAATAACTTGCCACTAACGTATTTGTTACCCAAAATTTTATTTCGAGATAATTGATCACACGGTATAGGAAAAATATTTCCTAGCCAAATTCGGGAGGGAATCGTTTGACTTCCATTTTTACGCCCCTTCATCGGCGCATAATTGGAATCCGTATATCGAGTAACTCGGTTGGATATATTCGAAGGACAATTACTCTCTTGATTTACTTCGAAAAAATACAAAATTTTTGTTCAAATTCAAGCTCTGAATGTCTACTTTCTAAAACATTCAGGCCGCGTCCAAAAATTCCTTACCGTTCAAAATTTATTGTGGAAACGGTGACCGAAAGTGACTTTTCAACACATTTTCCATGCGATTACGGCTCGTGAATAACTAGGCACTAACGTATTTTTTACCAAAAATTTTATTTTGAGATGATTGATCGACCGATATAGGTAAAATATTTCCAAGCCGAATTCGTGGGCGAATCTTTAGACTTCCATCTTTACGCCCCTCCTTCGGCACATGATTGGAATCCGTATTTCGGGTAACTCGGTGGACAGATTGAAAGGATAATAACTCTCTTGATTTCATCGAAAAAATAAAAAATTTGTGTTCATATTCAAGCTCTGAATGTGTACTTTCTAAAACATTCAGGCCGCATCTAGAAATTCCTTACCGTTCCAAAGTTATTGTCAAAACGGTGACCAAAGGTCACTTTTCAACACATTTTCTAAGCGATTACATCTCATGAATAACTTGCCACTAACGTATTTGTTACCCAAAATTTTATTTCGGGATGATTGATCACATGGTACAAGAAAATATTTCCAAGCCAAATTCGGGAGCGAATCGTTTGACTTCCATTTTTACTCCCCTTCATCGGCTCATAATTGGAATCCGTATATCAGGTAACTCGGTTAGACATATTCGAAGGACAATTACTCTCTTGATTTACATCGAAAAAATACAAAATTTTTGTTCAAATTCAAGCTCTGAATGTCTACTTTCAAAAACATTCAGGCCGCATCCAAAAATTCCTTACCGTTCAAAATTTATTGTGGAAACGGTGACCGAAGGTCACTTTTCAACACATTTTCCATGCGATTACGGCTCGTGAATAACTAGACACTAACGTACTTTTTACCAAAAATTTTATTTTGAGATGATTGATCACGCGATATAGGTAAAATATTTCCAAGCCGAATTCGTGAACGAATCTTTAGACTTCATTTTTACGCCCCTCCCTCGGCACATAATTGGAATCCGTATTTCGGGTAACTCGGTTGGACATATTCGAAGGACAATTACTCTCTTGATTTACATCGAAAAAATACAAAATTTTTGTTCAAATTCAAGCTCTGAATGTCTACTTTCTAAAACATTCAGGCCGCATCCAAAAATTCCTTACCGTTCAAAAGTTATTGTGGAAACGGTGACCGAAGGTCACTTTTCAACACATTTTCCATGCGATTACGGCTCGTTAATAACTAGGCACTAACGTACTTTTTACCTAAAATTTTATTTTGAGATCATTGATCACGCGATATAGGTAAAATATTTCCAAGCCGAATTCGTGAGGGAATCTTTAGACTTCCATTTTTACGCCCCTCCCTCGGCACATAATTGGAATCCGTATTTCGGGTAACTCGGTGGGACAGATTGAAAGGATAGTAACTCTCTTGATTTCCATAGAAAAAATACAAAATTTGAGTTCAAATTCAAGCTCTGAATGTGTACCTTCTAAAACATTCAAGCCGCATCTAGAAATTCCTTACCGTTCCAAAGTTATTGTCAAAACGGTGACCAAAGGTCAGTTTGCAACACATTTTCTAAGCGATTACGTCTCATGAATAACTTGCCACTAACGTATTTGTTACCCAAAATTTTATTTCGAGATAATTGATCACACGGTATAGGAAAAATATTTCCAAGCCAAATTCGGGAGGGAATCGTTTGACTTCCATTTTTACGCCCCTTCATCGGCGCATAATTGGAATCCGTATATCGAGTAACTCGGTTGGACATATTCGAAGGACAATTACTCTCTTGATTTACATCGAAAAAATACAAAATTTTTGTTCAAATTCAAGCTCTGAATGTCTACTTTCTAAAACATTCAGGCCGCGTCCAAAAATTCCTTACCGTTCTAAATTTATTGTGGAAACGGTGACCGAAAGTGACTTTTCAACACATTTTCCATGCGATTACGGCTCGTGAATAACTAGGCACTAACGTATTTTTTACCAAAAATTTTATTTTGAGATGATTGATCGACCGATATAGGTAAAATATTTCCAAGCCGAATTCGTGGGCGAATCTTTAGACTTCCATCTTTACGCCCCTCCTTCGGCACATGATTGGAATCCGTATTTCGGGTAACTCGGTGGACAGATTGAAAGGATAATAACTCTCTTGATTTCATCGAAAAAATAAAAAATTTGTGTTCAAATTCAAGCTCTGAATGTGTACTTTCTAAAACATTCAGGCCGCATCTAGAAATTCCTTACCGTTCCAAAGTTATTGTCAAAACGGTGACCAAAGGTCACTTTTCAACACATTTTCTAAGCGATTACATCTCATGAATAACTTGCCACTAACGTATTTGTTACCCAAAATTTTATTTCGAGATAATTGATCACACGGTATAGGAAAAATATTTCCAAGCCAAATTCGGGAGGGAATCGTTTGACTTCCATTTTTACGCCCCTTCATCGGCGCATAATTGGAATCCGTATATCGAGTAACTCGGTTGGACATATTCGAAGGACAATTACTCTCTTGATTTACATCGAAAAAATACAAAATTTTTGTTCAAATTCAAGCTCTGAATGTCTACTTTCTAAAACATTCAGGCCGCGTCCAAAAATTCCTTACCGTTCTAAATTTATTGTGGAAACGGTGACCGAAAGTGACTTTTCAACACATTTTCCATGCGATTACGGCTCGTGAATAACTAGGCACTAACGTATTTTTTACCAAAAATTTTATTTTGAGATGATTGATCGACCGATATAGGTAAAATATTTCCAAGCCGAATTCGTGGGCGAATCTTTAGACTTCCATCTTTACGCCCCTCCTTCGGCACATGATTGGAATCCGTATTTCGGGTAACTCGGTGGACAGATTGAAAGGATAATAACTCTCTTGATTTCATCGAAAAAATAAAAAATTTGTGTTCATATTCAAGCTCTGAATGTGTACTTTCTAAAACATTCAGGCCGCATCTAGAAATTCCTTACCGTTCCAAAGTTATTGTCAAAACGGTGACCAAAGGTCACTTTTCAACACATTTTCTAAGCGATTACATCTCATGAATAACTTGCCACTAACGTATTTGTTACCCAAAATTTTATTTCGGGATGATTGATCACATGGTACAAGAAAATATTTCCAAGCCAAATTCGGGAGCGAATCGTTTGACTTCCATTTTTACTCCCCTTCATCGGCTCATAATTGGAATCCGTATATCAGGTAACTCGGTTAGACATATTCGAAGGACAATTACTCTCTTGATTTACATCGAAAAAATACAAAATTTTTGTTCAAATTCAAGCTCTGAATGTCTACTTTCAAAAACATTCAGGCCGCATCCAAAAATTCCTTACCGTTCAAAATTTATTGTGGAAACGGTGACCGAAGGTCACTTTTCAACACATTTTCCATGCGATTACGGCTCGTGAATAACTAGACACTAACGTACTTTTTACCAAAAATTTTATTTTGAGATGATTGATCACGCGATATAGGTAAAATATTTCCAAGCCGAATTCGTGAGCGAATCTTTAGACTTCATTTTTACGCCCCTCCCTCGGCACATAATTGGAATCCGTATTTCGGGTAACTCGGTTGGACATATTCGAAGGACAATTACTCTCTTGATTTACATCGAAAAAATACAAAATTTTTGTTCAAATTCAAGCTCTGAATGTCTACTTTCTAAAACATTCAGGCCGCATCCAAAAATTCCTTACCGTTCAAAAGTTATTGTGGAAACGGTGACCGAAGGTCACTTTTCAACACATTTTCCATGCGATTACGGCTCGTTAATAACTAGGCACTAACGTACTTTTTACCTAAAATTTTATTTTGAGATCATTGATCACGCGATATAGGTAAAATATTTCCAAGCCGAATTCGTGAGGGAATCTTTAGACTTCCATTTTTACGCCCCTCCCTCGGCACATAATTGGAATCCGTATTTCGGGTAACTCGGTGGGACAGATTGAAAGGATAGTAACTCTCTTGATTTCCATAGAAAAAATACAAAATTTGAGTTCAAATTCAAGCTCTGAATGTGTACCTTCTAAAACATTCAAGCCGCATCTAGAAATTCCTTACCGTTCCAAAGTTATTGTCAAAACGGTGACCAAAGGTCAGTTTGCAACACATTTTCTAAGCGATTACGTTTCATGAATAACTTGCCACTAACGTATTTGTTACCCAAAATTTTATTTCGAGATAATTGATCACACGGTATAGGAAAAATATTTCCAAGCCAAATTCGGGAGGGAATCGTTTGACTTCCATTTTTACGCCCCTTCATCGGCGCATAATTGGAATCCGTATATCGAGTAACTCGGTTGGACATATTCGAAGGACAATTACTCTCTTGATTTACATCGAAAAAATACAAAATTTTTGTTCAAATTCAAGCTCTGAATGTCTACTTTCTAAAACATTCAGGCCGCGTCCAAAAATTCCTTACCGTTCTAAATTTATTGTGGAAACGGTGACCGAAAGTGACTTTTCAACACATTTTCCATGCGATTACGGCTCGTGAATAACTAGGCACTAACGTATTTTTTACCAAAAATTTTATTTTGAGATGATTGATCGACCGATATAGGTAAAATATTTCCAAGCCGAATTCGTGGGCGAATCTTTAGACTTCCATCTTTACGCCCCTCCTTCGGCACATGATTGGAATCCGTATTTCGGGTAACTCGGTGGACAGATTGAAAGGATAATAACTCTCTTGATTTCATCGAAAAAATAAAAAATTTGTGTTCAAATTCAAGCTCTGAATGTGTACTTTCTAAAACATTCAGGCCGCATCTAGAAATTCCTTACCGTTCCAAAGTTATTGTCAAAACGGTGACCAAAGGTCACTTTTCAACACATTTTCTAAGCGATTACATCTCATGAATAACTTGCCACTAACGTATTTGTTACCCAAAATTTTATTTCGGGATGATTGATCACATGGTACAGGAAAATATTTCCAAGCCAAATTCGAGAGCGAATCGTTTGACTTCCATTTTTACGCCCCTTCATCGGCGCAAAATTGGAATCCCTATATCGGGTAACTCGGTTGGACATATTCGAAGGACAATTACTCTCTTGATTTAAATCGAAAAAATACAAAATTTTTGTTCAAATTCAAGCTCTGAATGTCTACTTTCTAAAACATTCAGGCCGCATCCAAAAATTCCTTACCGTTCAAAAGTTATTGTGGAAACGGTGACCGAAGGTCTCTTTTCAACACATTTTCCATGCGATTACGGCTCGTTAATAACTAGGCACTAACGTACTTTTTACCTAAAATTTTATTTTGAGATCATTGATCACGCGATATAGGTAAAATATTTCCAAGCCGAATTCGTGAGCGAATCTTTAGACTTCCATTTTTACGCCCCTCCCTCGGCACATAATTGGAATCCGTATTTCGGGTAACTCGGTGGGATAGATTGAAAGGATAGTAACTCTCTTGATTTCCATCGAAAAAATACAAAATTTGAGTTCAAATTCAAGCTCTGAATGTGTACCTTCTAAAACATTCAAGCCGTATCTAGAAATTCCTTACCGTTCCAAAGTTATTGTCAAAACGGTGACCAAAGGTCAGTTTGCAACACATTTTCTAAGCGATTACGTCTCATGAATAACTTGCCACTAACGTATTTGTTACCCAAAATTTTATTTCGAGATAATTGATCACACGGTATAGGAAAAATATTTCCAAGCCAAATTCGGGAGGGAATCGTTTGACTTCCATTTTTACGCCCCTTCATCGGCGCATAATTGGAATCCGTATATCGAGTAACTCGGTTGGATATATTCGAAGGACAATTACTCTCTTGATTTACATCGAAAAAATACAAAATTTTTGTTCAAATTCAAGCTCTGAATGTCTACTTTCTAAAACATTCAGGCCGCGTCAAAAAATTCCTTACCGTTCAAAATTTATTGTGGAAACGGTGACCGAAAGTGACTTTTCAACACATTTTCCATGCGATTACGGCTCGTGAATAACTAGGCACTAACGTATTTTTTACCAAAAATTTTATTTTGAGATGATTGATCGACCGATATAGGTAAAATGTTTCCAAGCCGAATTCGTGGGCGAATCTTTAGACTTCCATCTTTACGCCCCTCCTTCGACACATGATTGGAATCCGTATTTCGGGTAACTCGGTGGACAAATTGAAAGGATAATAACTCTCTTGATTTCATCGAAAAAATAAAAAATTTGTGTTCAAATTCAAGCTCTGAATGTGTACTTTCTAAAACATTCAGGCCGCATCTAGAAATTCCTTACCGTTCCAAAGTTATTGTCAAAACGGTGACCAAAGGTCACTTTTCAACACATTTTCTAAGCGATTACATCTCATGAATAACTTGCCACTAACGTATTTGTTACCCAAAATTTTATTTCGAGATGATTGATTAGATGGTACAGGAAAATATTTCCAAGCCAAATTCGGGAGCGAATCGTTTGACTTCCATTTTTACGCCCCTTCATCGGCGCAAAATTGGAATCCCTATATCGGGTAACTCGGTTGGACATATTCGAAGGACAATTACTCTCTTGATTTACATCGAAAAAATACAAAATTTTTGTTCAAATTCAAGCTATGAATGTCTACTTTCTAAAACATTCAGGCCGCGTCCAAAAATTCCTTACCGTTCAAAATTTATTGTGGAAACGGTGACCGAAAGTGACTTTTCAACACATTTTCCATGCGATTACGGCTCGTGAATAACTAGGCACTAACGTATTTTTTACCAAAAATTTTATTTTGAGATGATTGTTCGACCGATATAGGTAAAATATTTCCAAGCCGAATTCGTGGGCGAATCTTTAGACTTCCATCTTTATGCCCCTCCTTCGGCACATGATTGGAATCCGTATTTCGGGTAACTCGGTGGACAGATTGAAAGGGTAATAACTCTCTTGATTTCATCGAAAAAATAAAAAATTTGTGTTCAAATTCAAGCTCTGAATGTGTACTTTCTAAAACATTCAGGCCGCATCTAGAAATTCCATACCGTTCCAAAGTTATTGTCAAAACGGTGACCAAAGGTCACTTTTCAACACATTTTCTAAGCGATTAAATCTCATGAATAACTTGCCACTAACGTATTTGTTACCCAAAATTTTATTTCGGGATGATTGATCACATGGTACAGGAAAATATTTCCAAACCAAATTCGGGAGCGAATCGTTTGACTTCCATTTTTACGCCCCTTCATCGGCGCAAAATTTGAATCCCTATATCGGGTAACTCGGTTGGACATATTCGAAGGACAATTACTCTCTTGATTTACATCGAAAAAATACAAAATTTTTGTTCAAATTCAAGCTCTGAATGTCTACTTTCTAAAACATTCAGGCCGCATCCAAAAATTCCTTACCGTTCAAAAGTTATTGTGGAAACGGTGACCGAAGGTCTCTTTTCAACACATTTTCCATGCGATTACGGCTCGTTAATAACTAGGCACTAACGTACTTTTTACCTAAAATTTTATTTTGAGATCATTGATCATGCGATATAGGTAAAATATTTCCACGCCGAATTCGTGAGCGAATCTTTAGACTTCCATTTTTACGCCCCTCCCTCGGCACATAATTGGAATCCGTATTTCGGGTAACTCGGTGGGACAGATTGAAAGGATAGTAACTCTCTTGATTTCCATCGAAAAAATACAAAATTTGAGTTCAAATTCAAGCTCTGAATGTGTACCTTCTAAAACATTCAAGCCACATCTAGAAATTCCTTACCGTTCCAAAGTTATTGTCAAAACGGTGACCAAAGGTCAGTTTGCAACACATTTTCTAAGCGATTACGTCTCATGAATAACTTGCCACTAACGTATTTGTTACCCAAAATTTTATTTCGAGATAATTGATCACACGGTATAGGAAAAATATTTCCAAGCCAAATTCGGGAGGGAATCGTTTGACTTCCATTTTTACGCCCCTTCATCGGCGCATAATTGGAATCCGTATATCGAGTAACTCGGTTGGACATATTCGAAGGACAATTACTCTCTTGATTTACATCGAAAAAATACAAAATTTTTGTTCAAATTCAAGCTCTGAATGTCTACTTTCTAAAACATTCAGGCCGCGTCCAAAAATTCCTTACCGTTCAAAATTTATTGTGGAAACGGTGACCGAAAGTGACTTTTCAACACATTTTCCATGCGATTACGGCTCGTGAATAACTAGGCACTAACGTATTTTTTACCAAAAATTTTATTTTGAGATGATTGATCGACCGATATAGGTAAAATATTTCCAAGCCGAATTCGTGGGCGAATCCTTTGACTTCCATCTTTACGCCCCTCCTTCGGCACATGATTGGAATCCGTATTTCGGGTAACTCGGTGGACAGATTGAAAGGATAATAACTCTCTTGATTTCATCGAAAAAATAAAAAATTTGTGTTCAAATTCAAGCTCTGAATGTGTACTTTCTAAAACATTCAGGCCGCATCTAGAAATTCCTTACCGTTCCAAAGTTATTGTCAAAACGGTGACCAAAGGTCACTTTTCAACACATTTTCTAAGCGATTACATCTCATGAATAACTTGCCACTAACGTATTTGTTACCCAAAATTTTATTTCGGGATGATTGATCACATGGTACAGGAAAATATTTCCAAGCCAAATTCGGGAGCGAATCGTTTGACTTCCATTTTTACGCCCCTTCATCGGCGCAAAATTGGAATCCCTATATCGGGTAACTCGGTTGGACATATTCGAAGGACAATTACTCTCTTGATTTACATCGAAAAAATACAAAATTTTTGTTCAAATTCAAGCTCTGAATGTCTACTTTCTAAAACATTCAGGCCGCATCCAAAAATTCCTTACCGTTCAAAAGTTATTGTGGAAACGGTGACCGAAGGTCTCTTTTCAACACATTTTCCATGCGATTACGGCTCGTTAATAACTAGGCACTAACGTACTTTTTACCTAAAATTTTATTTTGAGATCATTGATCACGCGATATAGGTAAAATATTTCCAAGCCGAATTCGTGAGCGAATCTTTAGACTTCCATTTTTACGCCCCTCCCTCGGCACATAATTGGAATCCGTATTTCGGGTAACTCGGTGGGACAGATTGAAAGGATAGTAACTCTCTTGATTTCCATCGAAAAAATACAAAATTTGAGTTCAAATTCAAGCTCTGAATGTGTACCTTCTAAAACATTCAAGCCGCATATAGAAATTCCTTACCGTTCCAAAGTTATTGTCAAAACGGTGACCAAAGGTCAGTTTGCAACACATTTTCTAAGCGATTACGTCTCATGAATAACTTGCCACTAACGTATTTGTAACCCAAAATTTTATTTCGAGATAATTGATCACACGGTATAGGAAAAATATTTCCAAGCCAAATTCGGGAGGGAATCGTTTGACTTCCATTTTTACGCCCCTTCATCGGCGCATAATTGGAATCCGTATATCGAGTAACTCGGTTAGATATATTCGAAGGACAATTACTCTCTTGATTTACATCGAAAAAATACAAAATTTTTGTTCAAATTCAAGCTCTGAATGTCTACTTTCTAAAACATTCAGGCCGCGTCAAAAAATTCCTTACCGTTCAAAATTTATTGTGGAAACGGTGACCGAAAGTGACTTTTCAACACATTTTCCATGCGATTACGGCTCGTGAATAACTAGGCACTAACGTATTTTTTACCAAAAATTTTATTTTGAGATGATTGATCGACCGATATAGGTAAAATGTTTCCAAGCCGAATTCGTGGGCGAATCTTTAGACTTCCATCTTTACGCCCCTCCTTCGACACATGATTGGAATCCGTATTTCGGGTAACTCGGTGGACAAATTGAAAGGATAATAACTCTCTTGATTTCATCGAAAAAATAAAAAATTTGTGTTCAAATTCAAGCTCTGAATGTGTACTTTCTAAAACATTCAGGCCGCATCTAGAAATTCCTTACCGTTCCAAAGTTATTGTCAAAACGGTGACCAAAGGTCACTTTTCAACACATTTTCTAAGCGATTGCATCTCATGAATAACTTGCCACTAACGTATTTGTTACCCAAAAATTTATTTCGAGATGATTGATTACATGGTACAGGAAAATATTTCCAAGCCAAATTCGGGAGCGAATCGTTTGACTTCCATTTTTACGCCCCTTCATCGGCGCAAAATTGGAATCCCTATATCGGGTAACTCAGTTGGACATATTCGAAGGACAATTACTCTCTTGATTTACATCGAAAAAATACAAAATTTTTGTTCAAATTCAAGCTCTGAATGTCTACTTTCTAAAACATTCAGGCCGCATCCAAAAATTCCTTACCGTTCAAAAGTTATTGTGGAAACGGTGACCGAAGGTCTCTTTTCAACACATTTTCCATGCGATTACGGCTCGTTAATAACTAGGCACTAACGTACTTTTTACCTAAAATTCTATTTTGAGATCATTCATCACGCGATATAGGTAAAATATTTCCACGCCGAATTCGTGAGCGAATCTTTAGACTTCCATTTTTACGCCCCTCCCTCGGCACATAATTGGAATCCGTATTTCGGGTAACTCGGTGGGACAGATTGAAAGGATAGTAACTCTCTTGATTTCCATCGAAAAAATACAAAATTTGAGTTCAAATTCAAGCTCTGAATGTGTACCTTCTAAAACATTCAAGCCGCATCTAGAAATTCCTTACCGTTCCAAAGTTATTGTCAAAACGGTGACCAAAGGTCAGTTTGCAACACATTTTCTAAGCGATTACGTCTCATGAATAACTTGCCACTAACGTATTTGTTACCCAAAATTTTATTTCGAGATAATTGATCACACGGTATAGGAAAAATATTTCCAAGCCAAATTCGGGAGGGAATCGTTTGACTTCCATTTTTACGCCCCTTCATCGGCGCATAATTGGAATCCGTATATCGAGTAACTCGGTTGGACATATTTGAAGGACAATTACTCTCTTGATTTACATCGAAAAAATACAAAATTTTTGTTCAAATTCAAGCTCTGAATGTCTACTTTCTAAAACATTCAGGCCGCGTCCAAAAATTCCTTACCGTTCTAAATTTATTGTGGAAACGGTGACCGAAAGTGACTTTTCAACACATTTTCCATGCGATTACGGCTCGTGAATAACTAGGCACTAACGTATTTTTTACCAAAAATTTTATTTTGAGATGATTGATCGACCGATATAGGTAAAATATTTCCAAGCCGAATTCGTGGGCGAATCTTTAGACTTCCATCTTTACGCCCCTCCTTCGGCACATGATTGGAATCCGTATTTCGGGTAACTCGGTGGACAGATTGAAAGGATAATAACTCTCTTGATTTCATCGAAAAAATAAAAAATTTGTGTTCAAATTCAAGCTCTGAATGTGTACTTTCTAAAACATTCAGGCCGCATCTAGAAATTCCTTACCGTTCCAAAGTTATTGTCAAAACGGTGACCAAAGGTCACTTTTCAACACATTTTCTAAGCGATTACATCTCATGAATAACTTGCCACTAACGTATTTGTTACCCAAAATTTTATTTCGGGATGATTGATCACATGGTACAGGAAAATATTTCCAAGCCAAATTCGGGAGCGAATCGTTTGACTTCCATTTTTACGCCCCTTCATCGGCGCAAAATTGGAATCCCTATATCGGGTAACTCGGTTGGACATATTCGAAGGACAATTACTCTCTTGATTTACATCGAAAAAATACAAAATTTTTGTTCAAATTCAAGCTCTGAATGTCTACTTTCTAAAACATTCAGGCCGCATCCAAAAATTCCTTACCGTTCAAAAGTTATTGTGGAAACGGTGACCGAAGGTCTCTTTTCAACACATTTTCCATGCGATTACGGCTCGTTAATAACTAGGCACTAACGTACTTTTTACCTAAAATTTTATTTTGAGATCATTGATCACGCGATATAGGTAAAATATTTCCAAGCCGAATTCGTGAGCGAATCTTTAGACTTCCATTTTTACGCCCCTCCCTCGGCACATAATTGGAATCCGTATTTCGGGTAACTCGGTGGGACAGATTGAAAGGATAGTAACTCTCTTGATTTCCATCGAAAAAATACAAAATTTGAGTTCAAATTCAAGCTCTGAATGTGTACCTTCTAAAACATTCAAGCCGCATCTAGAAATTCCTTACCGTTCCAAAGTTATTGTCAAAACGGTGACCAAAGGTCAGTTTGCAACACATTTTCTAAGCGATTACGTCTCATGAATAACTTGCCACTAACGTATTTGTAACCCAAAATTTTATTTCGAGATAATTGATCACACGGTATAGGAAAAATATTTCCAAGCCAAATTCGGGAGGGAATCGTTTGACTTCCATTTTTACGCCCCTTCATCGGCGCATAATTGGAATCCGTATATCGAGTAACTCGGTTGGATATATTCGAAGGACAATTACTCTCTTGATTTACATCGAAAAAATACAAAATTTTTGTTCAAATTCAAGCTCTGAATGTCTACTTTCTAAAACATTCAGGCCGCGTCAAAAAATTCCTTACCGTTCAAAATTTATTGTGGAAACGGTGACCGAAAGTGACTTTTCAACACATTTTCCATGCGATTACGGCTCGTGAATAACTAGGCACTAACGTATTTTTTACCAAAAATTTTATTTTGAGATGATTGATCGACCGATATAGGTAAAATGTTTCCAAGCCGAATTCGTGGGCGAATCTTTAGACTTCCATCTTTACGCCCCTCCTTCGACACATGATTGGAATCCGTATTTCGGGTAACTCGGTGGACAAATTGAAAGGATAATAACTCTCTTGATTTCATCGAAAAAATAAAAAATTTGTGTTCAAATTCAAGCTCTGAATGTGTACTTTCTAAAACATTCAGGCCGCATCTAGAAATTCCTTACCGTTCCAAAGTTATTGTCAAAACGGTGACCAAAGGTCACTTTTCAACACATTTTCTAAGCGATTGCATCTCATGAATAACTTGCCACTAACGTATTTGTTACCCAAAAATTTATTTCGAGATGATTGATTACATGGTACAGGAAAATATTTCCAAGCCAAATTCGGGAGCGAATCGTTTGACTTCCATTTTTACGCCCCTTCATCGGCGCAAAATTGGAATCCCTATATCGGGTAACTCGGTTGGACATATTCGAAGGACAATTACTCTCTTGATTTACATCGAAAAAATACAAAATTTTTGTTCAAATTCAAGCTATGAATGTCTACTTTCTAAAACATTCAGGCCGCGTCCAAAAATTCCTTACCGTTCAAAATTTATTGTGGAAACGGTGACCGAAAGTGACTTTTCAACACATTTTCCATGCGATTACGGCTCGTGAATAACTAGGCACTAACGTATTTTTTACCAAAAATTTTATTTTGAGATGATTGATCGACCGATATAGGTAAAATATTTCCAAGCCGAATTCGTGGGCGAATCTTTAGACTTCCATCTTTATGCCCCTCCTTCGGCACATGATTGGAATCCGTATTTCGGGTAACTCGGTGGACAGATTGAAAGGATAATAACTCTCTTGATTTCATCGAAAAAATAAAAAATTTGTGTTCAAATTCAAGCTCTGAATGTGTACTTTCTAAAACATTCAGGCCGCATCTAGAAATTCCATACCGTTCCAAAGTTATTGTCAAAACGGTGACCAAAGGTCACTTTTCAACACATTTTCTAAGCGATTAAATCTCATGAATAACTTGCCACTAACGAATTTGTTACCCAAAATTTTATTTCGGGATGATTGATCACATGGTACAGGAAAATATTTCCAAGCCAAATTCGGGAGCGAATCGTTTGACTTCCATTTTTACGCCCCTTCATCGGCGCAAAATTGGAATCCCTATATCGGGTAACTCAGTTGGACATATTCGAAGGACAATTACTCTCTTGATTTACATCGAAAAAATACAAAATTTTTGTTCAAATTCAAGCTCTGAATGTCTACTTTCTAAAACATTCAGGCCGCATCCAAAAATTCCTTACCGTTCAAAAGTTATTGTGGAAACGGTGACCGAAGGTCTCTTTTCAACACATTTTCCATGCGATTACGGCTCGTTAATAACTAGGCACTAACGTACTTTTTACCTAAAATTTTATTTTGAGATCATTCATCACGCGATATAGGTAAAATATTTCCACGCCGAATTCGTGAGCGAATCTTTAGACTTCCATTTTTACGCCCCTCCCTCGGCACATAATTGGAATCCGTATTTCGGGTAACTCGGTGGGATAGATTGAAAGGATAGTAACTCTCTTGATTTCCATCGAAAAAATACAAAATTTGAGTTCAAATTCAAGCTCTGAATGTGTACCTTCTAAAACATTCAAGCCGCATCTAGAAATTCCTTACCGTTCCAAAGTTATTGTCAAAACGGTGACCAAAGGTCAGTTTGCAACACATTTTCTAAGCGATTACGTCTCATGAATAACTTGCCACTAACGTATTTGTTACCCAAAATTTTATTTCGAGATAATTGATCACACGGTATAGGAAAAATATTTCCAAGCCA
This sequence comes from Quercus tomentella, assembly GCA_028535165.1. NCBI lineage: Eukaryota > Viridiplantae > Streptophyta > Magnoliopsida > Fagales > Fagaceae > Quercus > Quercus tomentella. The sequence goes on along the minus strand of JAPQVY010000023.1, from coordinate 39,823,820 downwards.
AATTCGGGAGGGAATCGTTTGACTTCCATTTCTACGCCCCTTCATCGGCGCATAATTGGAATCCGTATATCGAGTAACTCGGTTGGACATATTCGAAGGACAATTACTCTCTTGATTTACATCGAAAAAATACAAAATTTTTGTTCAAATTCAAGCTCTGAATGTCTACTTTCTAAAACATTCAGGCCGCGTCAAAAAATTCCTTACCGTTCAAAATTTATTGTGGAAACGGTGACCGAAAGTGACTTTTCAACACATTTTCCATGCGATTACGGCTCGTGACTAACTAGGCACTAACGTATTTTTTACCAAAAATTTTATTTTGAGATGATTGATCGACCGATATTGGTAAAATATTTCCAAGCCGAATTCGTGGGTGAATCTTTAGACTTCCATCTTTACGCCCCTCCTTCGACACATGATTGGAATCCGTATTTCGGGTAACTCGGTGGACAAATTGAAAGGATAATAACTCTCTTGATTTCATCGAAAAAATAAAAAATTTGTGTTCAAATTCAAGCTCTGAATGTGTACTTTCTAAAACATTCAGGCCGCATCTAGAAATTCCTTACCGTTCCAAAGTTATTGTCAAAACGGTGACCAAAGGTCAGTTTGCAACACATTTTCTAAGCGATTACGTCTCATGAATAACTTGCCACTAACGTATTTGTTACCCAAAATTTTATTTCGAGATAATTGATCACACGGTATAGGAAAAATATTTCCAAGCCAAATTCGGGAGGGAATCGTTTGACTTCCATTTCTACGCCCCTTCATCGGCGCATAATTGGAATCCGTATATCGAGTAACTCGGTTGGACATATTCGAAGGACAATTACTCTCTTGATTTACATCGAAAAAATACAAAATTTTTGTTCAAATTCAAGCTATGAATGTCTACTTTCTAAAACATTCAGGCCGCGTCCAAAAATTCCTTACCGTTCAAAATTTATTGTGGAAACGGTGACCGAAAGTGACTTTTCAACACATTTTCCATGCGATTACGGCTCGTGAATAACTAGGCACTAACGTATTTTTTACCAAAAATTTTATTTTGAGATGATTGATCGACCGATATAGGTAAAATATTTCCAAGCCGAATTCGTGGGCGAATCTTTAGACTTCCATCTTTATGCCCCTCCTTCGGCACATGATTGGAATCCGTATTTCGGGTAACTCGGTGGACAGATTGAAAGGATAATAACTCTCTTGATTTCATCGAAAAAATAAAAAATTTGTGTTCAACTTCAAGCTCTGAATGTGTACTTTCTAAAACATTCAGGCCGCATCTAGAAATTCCTTACCGTTCCAAAGTTATTGTCAAAACGGTGACCAAAGGTCACTTTTCAACACATTTTCTAAGCGATTACATCTCATGAATAACTTGCCACTAACGTATTTGTTACCCAAAATTTTATTTCGGGATGATTGATCACATGGTACAGGAAAATATTTCCAAGCCAAATTCGGGAGCGAATCGTTTGACTTCCATTTTTACGCCCCTTCATCGGCGCAAAATTGGAATCCCTATATCGGGTAACTCGGTTGGACATATTCGAAGGACAATTACTCTCTTGATTTACATCGAAAAAATACAAAATTTTTGTTCAAATTCAAGCTCTGAATGTCTACTTTCTAAAACATTCAGGCCGCATCCAAAAATTCCTTACCGTTCAAAAGTTATTGTGGAAACGGTGACCGAAGGTCTCTTTTCAACACATTTTCCATGCGATTACGGCTCGTTAATAACTAGGCACTAACGTACTTTTTACCTAAAATTTTATTTTGAGATCATTGATCACGCGATATAGGTAAAATATTTCCAAGCCGAATTCGTGAGCGAATCTTTAGACTTCCAATTTTACGCCCCTCCCTCGGCACATAATTGGAATCCGTATTTCGGGTAACTCGGTGGGATAGATTGAAAGGATAGTAACTCTCTTGATTTCCATCGAAAAAATACAAAATTTGAGTTCAAATTCAAGCTCTGAATGTGTACCTTCTAAAACATTCAGGCCGCATCTAGAAATTCCTTACCGTTCCAAAGTTATTGTCAAAACGGTGACCAAAGGTCAGTTTGCAACACATTTTCTAAGCGATTACGTCTCATGAATAACTTGCCACTAACGTATTTGTTACCCAAAATTTTATTTCGAGATAATTGATCACACGGTATAGGAAAAATATTTCCAAGCCAAATTCGGGAGGGAATCGTTTGACTTCCATTTTTACGCCCCTTCATCGGCGCATAATTGGAATCCGTATATCGAGTAACTCGGTTGGACATATTCGAAGGACAATTACTCTCTTGATTTACATCGAAAAAATACAAAATTTTTGTTCAAATTCAAGCTCTAAATGTCTACTTTCTAAAACATTCAGGCCGCGTCAAAAAATTCCTTACCGTTCAAAATTTATTGTGGAAACGGTGACCGAAAGTGACTTTTCAACACATTTTCCATGCGATTACGGCTCGTGAAAAACTAGGCACTAACGTATTTTTTACCAAAAATTTTATTTTGAGATGATTGATCGACCGATATAGGTAAAATATTTCCAAGCCGAATTCGTGGGCGAATCTTTAGACTTCCATCTTTACGCCCCTCCTTCGACACATGATTGGAATCCGTATTTCGGGTAACTCGGTGGACAAATTGAAAGGATAATAACTCTCTTGATTTCATCGAAAAAATAAAAAATTTGTGTTCAAATTCAAGCTCTGAATGTGTACTTTCTAAAACATTCAGGCCGCATCTAGAAATTCCTTACCGTTCCAAAGTTATTGTCAAAACGGTGACCAAAGGTCACTTTTCAACACATTTTCTAAGCGATTACATCTCATGAATAACTTGCCACTAACGTATTTGTTACCCAAAATTTTATTTCGAGATGATTGATTACATGGTACAGGAAAATATTTCCAAGCCAAATTCGGGAGCGAATCGTTTGACTTCCATTTTTACGCCCCTTCATCGGCGCAAAATTGGAATCCCTATATCGGGTAACTCGGTTGGACATATTCGAAGGACAATTACTCTCTTGATTTGCATAGAAAAAATACAAAATTTTTGTTCAAATTCAAGCTCTGAATGTCTACTTTCTAAAACATTCAGGCCGCGTCCAAAAATTCCTTACCGTTCAAAATTTATTGTGGAAACGGTGACCGAAAGTGACTTTTCAACACATTTTCCATGCGATTACGGCTCGTGAATAACTAGGCACTAACGTATTTTTTACCAAAAATTTTATTTTGAGATGATTGATCGACCGATATAGGTAAAATATTTCCAAGCCGAATTCGTGGGCGAATCTTTGGACTTCCATTTTTACGCCCCTCCCTCGGCACATAATTGGAATCCGTATTTCGGGTAACTCGGTGGGACAGATTGAAAGGATAGTAACTCTCTTGATTTCCATCGAAAAAATACAAAATTTGAGTTCAAATTCAAGCTCTGAATGTGTACCTTCTAAAACATTCAAGCCGCATCTAGAAATTCCTTACCGTTCCAAAGTTATTGTCAAAACGGTGACCAAAGGTCAGTTTGCAACACATTTTCTAAGCGATTACGTCTCATGAATAACTTGCCACTAACGTATTTGTTACCCAAAATTTTATTTCGAGATAATTGATCACACGGTATAGGAAAAATATTTCCAAGCCAAATTCGGGAGGGAATCGTTTGACTTCCATTTTTACGCCCCTTCATCGGCGCATAATTGGAATCCGTATATCGAGTAACTCGGTTGGACATATTCGAAGGACAATTACTCTCTTGATTTACATCGAAAAAATACAAAATTTTTGTTCAAATTCAAGCTCTGAATGTCTACTTTCTAAAACATTCAGGCTGCGTCCAAAAATTCCTTACCGTTCAAAATTTATTGTGGAAACGGTGACCGAAAGTGACTTTTCAACACATTTTCCATGCGATTACGGCTCGTGAATAACTAGGCACTAACGTATTTTTTACCAAAAATTTTATTTTGAGATGATTGATCGACCGATATAGGTAAAATATTTCCAAGCCGAATTCGTGGGCGAATCTTTAGACTTCCATCTTTACGCCCCTCCTTCGGCACATGATTGGAATCCGTATTTCGGGTAACTCGGTGGACAGATTGAAAGGATAATAACTCTCTTGATTTCATCGAAAAAATAAAAAATTTGTGTTCAAATTCAAGCTCTGAATGTGTACTTTCTAAAACATTCAGGCCGCATCTAGAAATTCCTTACCGTTCCAAAGTTATTGTCAAAACGGTGACCAAAGGTCACTTTTCAACACATTTTCTAAGCGATTACATCTCATGAATAACTTGCCACTAACGTATTTGTTACCCAAAATTTTATTTCGGGATGATTGATCACATGGTACAGGAAAATATTTCCAAGCCAAATTCGGGAGCGAATCGTTTGACTTCCATTTTTACGCCCCTTCATCGGCGCAAAATTGGAATCCCTATATCAGGTAACTCGGTTGGACATATTCGAAGGACAATTACTCTCTTGATTTACATCGAAAAAATACAAAATTTTTGTTCAAATTCAAGCTCTGAATGTCTACTTTCTAAAACATTCAGGCCGCATCCAAAAATTCCTTACCGTTCAAAAGTTATTGTGGAAACGGTGATCGAAGGTCTCTTTTCAACACATTTTCCATGCGATTACGGCTCGTCAATAACTAGGCACTAACGTACTTTTTACCTAAAATTTTATTTTGAGATCATTGATCACGCGATATAGGTAAAATATTTCCAAGCCGAATTCGTGAGCGAATCTTTAGACTTCCATTTTTACGCCCCTCCCTCGGCACATAATTGGAATCCGTATTTCGGGTAACTCGGTGGGACAGATTGAAAGGATAGTAACTCTCTTGATTTCCATCGAAAAAATACAAAATTTGAGTTCAAATTCAAGCTCTGAATGTGTACCTTCTAAAACATTCAAGCCGCATCTAGAAATTCCTTACCGTTCCAAAGTTATTGTCAAAACGGTGACCAAAGGTCAGTTTGCAACACATTTTCTAAGCGATTACGTCTCATGAATAACTTGCCACTAACGTATTTGTTACCCAAAATTTTATTTCGAGATAATTGATCACACGGTATAGGAAAAATATTTCCAAGCCAAATTCGGGAGGGAATCGTTTGACTTCCATTTTTACGCCCCTTCATCGGCGCATAATTGGAATCCGTATATCGAGTAACTCGGTTGGACATATTCGAAGGACAATTACTCTCTTGATTTACATCGAAAAAATACAAAATTTTTGTTTAAATTCAAGCTCTGAATGTCTACTTTCTAAAACATTCAGGCCGCGTCCAAAAATTCCTTACCGTTCAAAATTTATTGTGGAAACGGTGACCGAAAGTGACTTTTCAACACATTTTCCATGCGATTACGGCTCGTGAATAACTAGGCACTAACGTATTTTTTACCAAAAATTTTATTTTGAGATGATTGATCGACCGATATAGGTAAAATATTTCCAAGCCGAATTCGTGGGCGAATCTTTAGACTTCCATCTTACGCCCCTCCTTCGGCACATGATTGGAATCCGTATTTCGGGTAACTCGGTGGACAGATTGAAAGGATAATAACTCTCTTGATTTCATCGAAAAAATAAAAAATTTGTGTTCAAATTCAAGCTCTGAATGTGTACTTTCTAAAACATTCAGGCCGCATCTAGAAATTCCTTACCGTTCCAAAGTTATTGTCAAAACGGTGACCAAAGGTCACTTTTCAACACATTTTCTAAGCGATTACATCTCATGAATAACTTGCCACTAACGTATTTGTTACCCAAAATTTTATTTCGAGATGATTGATCACATGGTACAGGAAAATATTTCCAAGCCAAATTCGGGAGCGAATCGTTTGACTTCCATTTTTACGCCCCTTCATCGGCGCAAAATTGGAATCCCTATATCGGGTAACTCGGTTGGACATATTCGAAGGACAATTACTCTCTTGATTTACATCGAAAAAATACAAAATTTTTGTTCAAATTCAAGCTCTGAATGTCTACTTTCTAAAACATTCAAGCCGCATCCAAAAATTCCTTACCGTTCAAAAGTTACTCTGGAAACGGTGACCAAAGGTCACTTTTCAACACATTTTCTAAGCGATTACATCTCATGAATAACTTGCCACTAACGTATTTGTTACCCAAAATTTTATTTCGAGATAATTGATCACACGGTGTAGGAAAAATATTTCCTAGCCAAATTCGGGAGGGAATCGTTTGACTTCCATTTTTACGCCCCTTCATCGGCGCATAATTGGAATCCGTATATCGAGTAACTCGGTTGGACATATTCGAAGGACAATTACTCTCTTGATTTACATCGAAAAAATACAAAATTTTTGTTCAAATTCAAGCTCTGAATGTCTACTTTCAAAAACATTCAGGCCGCGTCCAAAAATTCCTTACCGTTCAAAATTTATTGTGGAAACGGTGACCGAAGGTCACTTTTCAACACATTTTCCATGCGATTACGGCTCGTGAATAACTAGGCACTAACGTATTTTTTACCAAAAATTTTATTTTGAGATGAGTGATCACGCGATATAGGTAAAATATTTCCAAGCCGAATTCGTGAGCGAATCTTTAGACTTCCATTTTTACGCCCCTCCCTCGGCACATAATTGGAATCCGTATTTCGGGTAACTCGGTTGGACATATTCGAAGGACAATTACTCTCTTGATTTACATCGAAAAAATACAAAATTTTTCTTCAAATTCAAGTTCTGAATGTCTACTTTCTAAAACATTCAGGCCGCATCCAAAAATTCTTTACCGTTCAAAAGTTATTGTGGAAACGGTGACCGAAGGTCACTTTTCAACACATTTTCCATGCGATTACGGCTCGTTAATAACTAGGCACTAACGTACTTTTTACCTAAAATTTTATTTTGAGATCATTGATCACGCGATATAGGTAAAATATTTCCAAGCCGAATTCGTGAGGGAATCGTTTGACTTCCATTTTTACGCCCCTTCATCGGCGCATAATTGGAATCCGTATATCGAGTAACTCGGTTGGACATATTCGAAGGACAATTACTCTCTTGATTTACATCGAAAAAATACAAAATTTTTGTTCAAATTCAAGCTCTGAATGTCTACTTTCTAAAACATTCAGGCCGCGTCCAAAAATTCCTTACCGTTCAAAATTTATTGTGGAAACGGTGACCGAAAGTGACTTTTCAACACATTTTCCATGCGATTACGGCTCGTGAATAACTAGGCACTAACGTATTTTTTACCAAAAATTTTATTTTGAGATGATTGATCGACCGATATAGGTAAAATATTTCCAAGCCGAATTCGTGGGCGAATCTTTAGACTTCCATCTTTACGCCCCTCCTTCGGCACATGATTGGAATCCGTATTTCGGGTAACTCGGTGGACAGATTGAAAGGATAATAACTCTCTTGATTTCATCGAAAAAATAAAAAATTTGTGTTCAAATTCAAGCTCTGAATGTGTACTTTCTAAAACATTCAGGCCGCATCTAGAAATTCCTTACCGTTCCAAAGTTATTGTCAAAACGGTGACCAAAGGTCACTTTTCAACACATTTTCTAAGCGATTACATCTCATGAATAACTTGCCACTAACGTATTTGTTACCCAAAATTTTATTTCGGGATGATTGATCACATGGTACAGGAAAATATTTCCAAGCCAAATTCGGGAGCGAATCGTTTGACTTCCATTTTTACGCCCCTTCATCGACGCAAAATTGGAATCCCTATATCGGGTAACTCGGTTGGACATATTCGAAGGACAATTACTCTCTTGATTTACATCGAAAAAATACAAAATTTTTGTTCAAATTCAAGCTCTGAATGTCTACTTTCTAAAACATTCAGGCCGCATACAAAAATTCCTTACCGTTCAAAAGTTATTGTGGAAACGGTGACCGAAGGTCACTTTTCAACACATTTTCCATGCGATTACGGCTCGTTAATAACTAGGCACTAACGTACTTTTTACCTAAAATTTTATTTTGAGATCATTGATCACGCGATATAGGTAAAATATTTCCAAGCCGAATTCGTGAGCGAATCTTTAGACTTCCATTTTTGCGCCCCTCCCTCGGCACATAATTGGAATCCGTATTTTGGGTAACTCGGTGGGACAGATTGAAAGGATAGTAACTCTCTTGATTTCCATCGAAAAAATACAAAATTTTAGTTCAAATTCAAGCTCTGAATGTGTACCTTCTAAAACATTCAAGCCGCATCTAGAAATTCCTTACCGTTCCAAAGATATTGTCAAAACGGTGACCAAAGGTCAGTTTGCAACACATTTTCTAAGCGATTACGTCTCATGAATAACTTGCCACTATCGTATTTGTTACCCAAAATTTTATTTCGAGATAATTGATCACACGGTATAGGAAAAATATTTCCAAGCCAAATTCGGGAGGGAATCGTTTGACTTCCATTTTTACGCCCCTTCATCGGCGCATAATTGGAATCCGTATATCGAGTAACTCGGTTGGACATATTCGAAGGACAATTACTCTCTTGATTTACATCGAAAAAATACAAAATTTTTGTTCAAATTCAAGCTCTGAATGTCTACTTTCAAAAACATTCAGGCCGCGTCCAAAAATTCCTTACCGTTCAAAATTTATTGTGGAAACGGTGACCGAAAGTGACTTTTCAACACATTTTCCATGCGATTACGGCTCGTGAATAACTAGGCACTAACGTATTTTTTACCAAAAATTTTATTTTGAGATGATTGATCAACCGATATAGGTAAAATATTTCCAAGCCGAATTCGTGGGCGAATCTTTAGACTTCCCTCTTTACGGCCCTCCTTCAACACATGATTGGAATCCGTATTTCGGGTAACTCGGTGGACAGATTGAAAGGATAATAACTCTCTTGATTTCATCGAAAAAATAAAAAATTTGTGTTCAAATTCAAGCTCTGAATGTGTACTTTCTAAAACATTCAGGCCGCATCTAGAAATTCCTTACCGTTCCAAAGTTATTGTCAAAACGGTGACCAAAGGTCACTTTTCAACACATTTTCTAAGCGATTACATCTCATGAATAACTTGCCACTAACGTATTTGTTACCCAAAATTTTATTTCGAGATGATTGATCACATGGTACAGGAAAATATTTCCAAGCCAAATTCGGGAGCGAATCGTTTGACTTCCATTTTTACGCCCCTTCATCGGCGCAAAATTGGAATCCCTATATCGGGTAACTCGGTTGGACATATTCGAAGGACAATTACTCTCTTGATTTACATCGAAAAAATACAAAATTTTTATTCAAATTCAAGCTCTGAATGTCTACTTTCTAAAACATTCAGGCCGCATCCAAAAATTCCTTACCGTTCAAAAGTTACTGTGGAAACGGTGACCAAAGGTCACTTTTCAACACATTTTCTAAGCGATTACATCTCATGAATAACTTGCCACTAACGTATTTGTTACCCAAAATTTTATTTCGAGATAATTGATCACACGGTGTAGGAAAAATATTTCCTAGCCAAATTCGGGAGGGAATCGTTTGACTTCCATTTTTACGCCCCTTCATCGGCGCATAATTGGAATCCGTATATCGAGTAACTCGGTTGGACATATTCGAAGGACAATTACTCTCTTGATTTACATCGAAAAAATACAAAATTTTTGTTCAAATTCAAGCTCTGAATGTCTACTTTCAAAAACATTCAGGCCGCGTCCAAAAATTCCTTACCGTTCAAAATTTATTGTGGAAACGGTGACCGAAGGTCACTTTTCAACACATTTTCCATGCGATTACGGCTCGTGAATAACTAGGCACTAACGTATTTTTTACCAAAAATTTTATTTTGAGATGAGTGATCACGCGATATAGGTAAAATATTTCCAAGCCGAATTCGTGAGCGAATCTTTAGACTTCCATTTTTACGCCCCTCCCTCGGCACATAATTGGAATCCGTATTTCGGGTAACTCGGTTGGACATATTCGAAGGACAATTACTCTCTTGATTTACATCGAAAAAATACAAAATTTTTCTTCAAATTCAAGTTCTGAATGTCTACTTTCTAAAACATTCAGGCCGCATCCAAAAATTCCTTACCGTTCAAAAGTTATTGTGGAAACGGTGACCGAAGGTCACTTTTCAACACATTTTCCATGCGATTACGGCTCGTTAATAACTAGGCACTAACGTACTTTTTACCTAAAATTTTATTTTGAGATCATTGATCACGCGATATAGGTAAAATATTTCCAAGCCGAATTCGTGAGGGAATCGTTTGACTTCCATTTTTACGCCCCTTCATCGGCGCATAATTGGAATCCGTATATCGAGTAACTCGGTTGGATATATTCGAAGGACAATTACTCTCTTGATTTACATCGAAAAAATACAAAATTTTTGTTCAAATTCAAGCTCTGAATGTCTACTTTCTAAAACATTCAGGCCGCGTCCAAAAATTCCTTACCGTTCAAAATTTATTGTGGAAACGGTGACCGAAAGTGACTTTTCAACACATTTTCCATGCGATTACGGCTCGTGAATAACTAGGCACTAACGTATTTTTTACCAAAAATTTTATTTTGAGATGATTGATCGACCGATATAGGTAAAATATTTCCAAGCCGAATTCGTGGGCGAATCTTTAGACTTCCATCTTACGCCCCTCCTTCGGCACATGATTGGAATCCGTATTTCGGGTAACTCGGTGGACAGATTGAAAGGATAATAACTCTCTTGATTTCATCGAAAAAATAAAAAATTTGTGTTCAAATTCAAGCTCTGAATGTGTACTTTCTAAAACATTCAGGCCGCATCTAGAAATTCCTTACCGTTCCAAAGTTATTGTCAAAACGGTGACCAAAGGTCACTTTTCAACACATTTTCTAAGCGATTACATCTCATGAATAACTTGCCACTAACGTATTTGCTACCCAAAATTTTATTTCGAGATGATTGATCACATGGTACAGGAAAATATTTCCAAGCCAAATTCGGGAGCGAATCGTTTGACTTCCATTTTTACGCCCCTTCATCGGCGCAAAATTGGAATCCCTATATCGGGTAACTCGGTTGGACATATTCGAAGGACAATTACTCTCTTGATTTACATCGAAAAAATACAAAATTTTTGTTCAAATTCAAGCTCTGAATGTCTACTTTCTAAAACATTCAGGCCGCATCCAAAAATTCCTTACCGTTCAAAAGTTACTCTGGAAACGGTGACCAAAGGTCACTTTTCAACACATTTTCTAAGCGATTACATCTCATGAATAACTTGCCACTAACGTATTTGTTACCCAAAATTTTATTTCGAGATAATTGATCACACGGTGTAGGAAAAATATTTCCTAGCCAAATTCGGGAGGGAATCGTTTGACTTCCATTTTTACGCCCCTTCATCGGCGCATAATTGGAATCCGTATATCGAGTAACTCGGTTGGACATATTCGAAGGACAATTACTCTCTTGATTTACATCGAAAAAATACAAAATTTTTGTTCAAATTCAAGCTCTGAATGTCTGCTTTCAAAAACATTCAGGCCGCGTCCAAAAATTCCTTACCGTTCAAAATTTATTGTGGAAACGGTGACCGAAGGTCACTTTTCAACACATTTTCCATGCGATTACGGCTCGTGAATAACTAGGCACTAACGTATTTTTTACCAAAAATTTTATTTTGAGATGAGTGATCACGCGATATAGGTAAAATATTTCAAAGCCGAATTCGTGAGCGAATCTTTAGACTTCCATTTTTACGCCCCTCCCTCGGCACATAATTGGAATCCGTATTTCGGGTAACTCGGTTGGACATATTCGAAGGACAATTACTCTCTTGATTTACATCGAAAAAATACAAAATTTTTCTTCAAATTCAAGTTAGGAATGTCTACTTTCTAAAACATTCAGGCCGCATCCAAAAATTCCTTACCGTTCAAAAGTTATTGTGGAAACGGTGACCGAAGGTCACTTTTCAACACATTTTCCATGCGATTACGGCTCGTTAATAACTAGGCACTAACGTACTTTTTACCTAAAATTTTATTTTGAGATCATTGATCACGCGATATAGGTAAAATATTTCCAAGCCGAATTCGTGAGGGAATCGTTTGACTTCCATTTTTACGCCCCTTCATCGGCGCATAATTGGAATCCGTATATCGAGTAACTCGGTTGGACATATTCGAAGGACAATTACTCTCTTGATTTACATCGAAAAAATACAAAATTTTTGTTCAAATTCAAGCTCTGAATGTCTACTTTCTAAAACATTCAGGCCGCGTCCAAAAATTCCTTACCGTTCAAAATTTATTGTGGAAACGGTGACCGAAAGTGACTTTTCAACACATTTTCCATGCGATTACGGCTCGTGAATAACTAGGCACTAACGTATTTTTTACCAAAAATTTTATTTTGAGATGATTGATCGACCGATATAGGTAAAATATTTCCAAGCCGAATTCGTGGGCGAATCTTTAGACTTCCATCTTTACGCCCCTCCTTCGGCACATGATTGGAATCCGTATTTCGGGTAACTCGGTGGACAGATTGAAAGGATAATAACTCTCTTGATTTCATCGAAAAAATAAAAAATTTGTGTTCAAATTCAAGCTCTGAATGTGTACTTTCTAAAACATTCAGGCCGCATCTAGAAATTCCTTACCGTTCCAAAGTTATTGTCAAAACGGTGACCAAAGGTCACTTTTCAACACATTTTCTAAGCGATTACATCTCATGAATAACTTGCCACTAACGTATTTGTTACCCAAAATTTTATTTCGGGATGATTGATCACATGGTACAGGAAAATATTTCCAAGCCAAATTCGGGAGCGAATCGTTTGACTTCCATTTTTACGCCCCTTCATCGACGCAAAATTGGAATCCCTATATCGGGTAACTCGGTTGGACATATTCGAAGGACAATTACTCTCTTGATTTACATCGAAAAAATACAAAATTTTTGTTCAAATTCAAGCTCTGAATGTCTACTTTCTAAAACATTCAGGCCGCATACAAAAATTCCTTACCGTTCAAAAGTTATTGTGGAAACGGTGACCGAATGTCACTTTTCAACACATTTTCCATGCGATTACGGCTCGTTAATAACTAGGCACTAACGTACTTTTTACCTAAAATTTTATTTTGAGATCATTGATCACGCGATATAGGTAAAATATTTCCAAGCCGAATTCGTGAGCGAATCTTTAGACTTCCATTTTTGCGCCCCTCCCTCGGCACATAATTGGAATCCGTATTTCGGGTAACTCGGTGGGACAGATTGAAAGGATAGTAACTCTCTTGATTTCCATCGAAAAAATACAAAATTTTAGTTCAAATTCAAGCTCTGAATGTGTACCTTCTAAAACATTCAAGCCGCATCTAGAAATTCCTTACCGTTCCAAAGATATTGTCAAAACGGTGACCAAAGGTCAGTTTGCAACACATTTTCTAAGCGATTACGTCTCATGAATAACTTGCCACTAACGTATTTGTTATCCAAAATTTTATTTCGAGATAATTGATCACACGGTATAGGAAAAATATTTCCAAGCCAAATTCGGGAGGGAATCGTTTGACTTCCATTTTTACGCCCCTTCATCGGCGCATAATTGGAATCCGTATATCGAGTAACTCGGTTGGACATATTCGAAGGACAATTACTCTCTTGATTTACATCGAAAAAATACAAAATTTTTATTCAAATTCAAGCTCTGAATGTCTACTTTCTAAAACATTCAGGCCGCGTCCAAAAATTCCTTACCGTTCAAAATTTATTGTGGAAACGGTGACCGAAAGTGACTTTTCAACACATTTTCCATGCGATTACGGCTCGTGAATAACTAGGCACTAACGTATTTTTTACCAAAAATTTTATTTTGAGATGATTGATCGACCGATATAGGTAAAATATTTCCAAGCCGAATTCGTGGGCGAATCTTTAGACTTCCATCTTTACGCCCCTCCTTCGGCACATGATTGGAATCCGTATTTCGGGTAACTCGGTGGACAGATTGAAAGGATAATAACTCTCTTGATTTCATCGAAAAAATAAAAAATTTGTGTTCAAATTCAAGCTCTGAATGTGTACTTTCTAAAACATTCAGGCCGCATCTAGAAATTCCTTACCGTTCCAAAGTTATTGTCAAAACGGTGACCAAAGGTCACTTTTCAACACATTTTCTAAGCGATTACATCTCATGAATAACTTGCCACTAACGTATTTGTTACCCAAAATTTTATATCGGGATGATTGATCACATGGTACAGGAAAATATTTCCAAGCCAAATTCGGGAGCGAATCGTTTGACTTCCATTTTTACGCCCCTTCATCGACGCAAAATTGGAATCCCTATATCGGGTAACTCGGTTGGACATATTCGAAGGACAATTACTCTCTTGATTTACATCGAAAAAATACAAAATTTTTGTTCAAATTCAAGCTCTGAATGTCTACTTTCTAAAACATTCAGGCCGCATCCAAAAATTCCTTACCGTTCAAAAGTTATTGTGGAAACGGTGACCGAAGGTCACTTTTCAACACATTTTCCATGCGATTACGGCTCGTTAATAACTAGGCACTAACGTACTTTTTACCTAAAATTTTATTTTGAGATCATTGATCACGCGATATAGGTAAAATATTTCCAAGCCGAATTCGTGAGCGAATCTTTAGACTTCCATTTTTGCGCCCCTCCCTCGGCACATAATTGGAATCAGTATTTCGGGTAACTCGGTGGGACAGATTGAAAGGATAGTAACTCTCGTGATTTCCATCGAAAAAATACAAAATTTTAGTTCAAATTCAAGCTCTGAATGTGTACCTTCTAAAACATTCAAGCCGCATCTAGAAATTCCTTACCGTTCCAAAGTTATTGTCAAAACGGTGACCAAAGGTCAGTTTGCAACACATTTTCTAAGCGATTACGTCTCATGAATAACTTGCCACTAACGTATTTGTTACCCAAAATTTTATTTCGAGATAATTGATCACACGGTATAGGAAAAATATTTCCAAGCCAAATTCGGGAGGGAATCGTTTGACTTCCATTTTTACGCCCCTTCATCGGCGCATAATTGGAATCCGTATATCGAGTAACTCGGTTGGACATATTCGAAGGACAATTACTCTCTTGATTTACATCGAAAAAATACAAAATTTTTATTCAAATTCAAGCTCTGAATGTCTACTTTCTAAAACATTCAGGCCGCGTCCAAAAATTCCTTACCGTTCAAAATTTATTGTGGAAACGGTGACCGAAAGTGACTTTTCAACACATTTTCCATGCGATTACGGCTCGTGAATAACTAGGCACTAACGTATTTTTTACCAAAAATTTTATTTTGAGATGATTGATCGACCGATATAGGTAAAATATTTCCAAGCCGAATTCGTGGGCGAATCTTTAGACTTCCATCTTTACGCCCCTCCTTCGGCACATGATTGGAATCCGTATTTCGGGTAACTCGGTGGACAGATTGAAAGGATAATAACTCTCTTGATTTCATCGAAAAAATAAAAAATTTGTGTTCAAATTCAAGCTCTGAATGTGTACTTTCTAAAACATTCAGGCCGCATCTAGAAATTCCTTACCGTTCCAAAGTTATTGTCAAAACAGTGACCAAAGGTCACTTTTCAACACATTTTCTAAGCGATTACATCTCATGAATAACTTGCCACTAACGTATTTGTTACCCAAAATTTTATTTCGGGATGATTGATCACATGGTACAGGAAAATATTTCCAAGCCAAATTCGGGAGCGAATCGTTTGACTTCCATTTTTACGCCCCTTCATCGACGCAAAATTGGAATCCCTATATCGGGTAACTCGGTTGGACATATTCGAAGGACAATTACTCTCTTGATTTACATCGAAAAAATACAAAATTTTTGTTCAAATTCAAGCTCTGAATGTCTACTTTCTAAAACATTCAGGCCGCATCCAAAAATTCCTTACCGTTCAAAAGTTATTGTGGAAACGGTGACCGAAGGTCACTTTTCAACACATTTTCCATGCGATTACGGCTCGTTAATAACTAGGCACTAACGTACTTTTTACCTAAAATTTTATTTTGAGATCATTGATCACGCGATATAGGTAAAATATTTCCAAGCCGAATTCGTGAGCGAATCTTTAGACTTCCATTTTTGCGCCCCTCCCTCGGCACATAATTGGAATCCGTATTTCGGGTAACTCGGTGGGACAGATTGAAAGGATAGTAACTCTCTTGATTTCCATCGAAAAAATACAAAATTTGAGTTCAAATTCAAGCTCTGAATGTGTACCTTCTAAAACATTCAAGCCGCATCTAGAAATTCCTTACCGTTCCAAAGTTATTGTCAAAACGGTGACCAAAGGTCAGTTTGCAACACATTTTCTAAGTGATTACGTCTCATGAATAACTTGCCACTAACGTATTTGTTACCCAAAATTTTATTTCGAGATAATTGATCACACGGTATAGGAAAAATATTTCCAAGCCAAATTCGGGAGGGAATCGTTTGACTTCCATTTTTACGCCCCTTCATCGGCGCATAATTGGAATCCGTATATCGAGTAACTCGGTTGGACATATTCGAAGGACAATTACTCTCTTGATTTACATCGAAAAAATACAAAATTTTTGTTCAAATTCAAGCTCTGAATGTCTACTTTCTAAAACATTCAGGCCGCGTCCAAAAATTCCTTACCGTTCAAAATTTATTGTGGAAACGGTGACCGAAAGTGACTTTTCAACACATTTTCCATGCGATTACGGCTCGTGAATAACTAGGCACTAACGTATTTTTTACCAAAAATTTTATTTTGAGATGATTGATCGACCGATATAGGTAAAATATTTCCAAGCCGAATTCGTGGGCGAATCTTTAGACTTCCATCTTTACGCCCCTCCTTCGGCACATGATTGGAATCCGTATTTCGGGTAACTCGGTGGACAGATTGAAAGGATAATAACTCTCTTGATTTCATCGAAAAAATAAAAAATTTGTGTTCAAATTCAAGCTCTGAATGTGTACTTTCTAAAACATTCAGGCCGCATCTAGAAATTCCTTACCGTTCCAAAGTTATTGTCAAAACGGTGACCAAAGGTCACTTTTCAACACATTTTCTAAGCGATTACATCTCATGAATAACTTGCCACTAACGTATTTGTTACCCAAAATTTTATTTCGGGATGATTGATCACATGGTACAGGAAAATATTTCCAAGCCAAATTCGGGAGCGAATCGTTTGACTTCCATTTTTTCGCCCCTTCATCGACGCAAAATTGGAATCCCTATATCGGGTAACTCGGTTGGACATATTCGAAGGACAATTACTCTCTTGATTTACATCGAAAAAATACAAAATTTTTGTTCAAATTCAAGCTCTGAATGTCTACTTTCTAAAACATTCAGGCCGCATCCAAAAATTCCTTACCGTTCAAAAGTTATTGTGGAAACGGTGACCGAAGGTCTCTTTTCAACACATTTTCCATGCGATTACGGCTCGTTAATAACTAGGCACTAACGTACTTTTTACCTAAAATTTTATTTTGAGATCATTGATCACGCGATATAGGTAAAATATTTCCAAGCCGAATTCGTGAGCGAATCTTTAGACTTCCATTTTTACGCCCCTCCCTCGGCACATAATTGGAATCCGTATTTCGGGTAACTCGGTGGGACAGATTGAAAGGATAGTAACTCTCTTGATTTCCATCGAAAAAATACAAAATTTTAGTTCAAATTCAAGCTCGAATGTGTACCTTCTAAAACATTCAAGCCGCATCTAGAAATTCCTTACCGTTCCAAAGTTATTGTCAAAACGGTGACCAAAGGTCAGTTTGCAACACATTTTCTAAGCGATTACGTCTCATGAATAACTTGCCACTAACGTATTTGTTACCCAAAATTTTATTTCGAGATAATTGATCACACGGTATAGGAAAAATATTTCCAAGCCAAATTCGGGAGGGAATCGTTTGACTTCCATTTTTACGCCCCTTCATCGGCGCATAATTGAAATCCGTATATCGAGTAACTCGGTTGGACATATTCGAAGGACAATTACTCTCTTGATTTACATCGAAAAAATACAAAATTTTTATTCAAATTCAAGCTCTGAATGTCTACTTTCTAAAACATTCAGGCCGCGTCCAAAAATTCCTTACCGTTCAAAATTTATTGTGGAAACGGTGACCGAAAGTGACTTTTCAACACATTTTCCATGCGATTACGGCTCGTGAATAACTAGGCACTAACGTATTTTTTACCAAAAATTTTATTTTGAGATGATTGATCGACCGATATAGGTAAAATATTTCCAAGCCGAATTCGTGGGCGAATCTTTAGACTTCCATCTTTACGCCCCTCCTTCAACACATGATTGGAATCCGTATTTCGGGTAACTCGGTGGACAGATTGAAAGGATAATAACTCTCTTGATTTCATCGAAAAAATAAAAAATTTGTGTTCAAATTCAAGCTCTGAATGTGTACTTTCTAAAACATTCAGGCCGCATCTAGAAATTCCTTACCGTTCCAAAGTTATTGTCAAAACGGTGACCAAAGGTCACTTTTCAACACATTTTCTAAGCGATTACATCTCATGAATAACTTGCCACTAACGTATTTGTTACCCAAAATTTTATTTCGAGATGATTGATCACATGGTACAGGAAAATATTTCCAAGCCAAATTCGGGAGCGAATCGTTTGACTTCCATTTTTACGCCCCTTCATCGGCGCAAAATTGGAATCCCTATATCGGGTAACTCGGTTGGACATATTCGAAGGACAATTACTCTCTTGATTTACATCGAAAAAATACAAAATTTTTGTTCAAATTCAAGCTCTGAATGTCTACTTTCTAAAACATTCAGGCCGCATCCAAAAATTCCTTACCGTTCAAAAGTTATTGTGGAAACGGTGACCAAAGGTCACTTTTCAACACATTTTCTAAGCGATTACATCTCATGAATAACTTGCCACTAACGTATTTGTTACCCAAAATTTTATTTCGAGATAATTTATCACACGGTGTAGGAAAAATATTTCCTAGCCAAATTCGGGAGGGAATCGTTTGACTTCCATTTTTACGCCCCTTCATCGGCGCATAATTGGAATCCGTATATCGAGTAACTCGGTTGGACATATTCGAAGGACAATTACTCTCTTGATTTACATCGAAAAAATACAAAATTTTTGTTCAAATTCAAGCTCTGAATGTCTACTTTCTAAAACATTCAGGCCGCGTCCAAAAATTCCTTACCGTTCAAAATTTATTGTGGAAACGGTGACCGAAAGTGACTTTTCAACACATTTTCCATGCGATTACGGCTCGTGAATAACTAGGCACTAACGTATTTTTTACCAAAAATTTTATTTTGAGATGATTGATCGACCGATATAGGTAAAATATTTCCAAGCCGAATTCGTGGGCGAATCTTTAGACTTCCATCTTTACGCCCCTCCTTCGGCACATGATTGGAATCCGTATTTCGGGTAACTCGGTGGACAGATTGAAAGGATAATAACTCTCTTGATTTCATCGAAAAAATAAAAAATTTGTGTTCAAATTCAAGCTCTGAATGTGTACTTTCTAAAACATTCAGGCCGCATCTAGAAATTCCTTACCGTTCCAAAGTTATTGTCAAAACGGTGACCAAAGGTCACTTTTCAACACATTTTCTAAGCGATTACATCTCATGAATAACTTGCCACTAACGTATTTGTTACCCAAAATTTTATTTCGGGATGATTGATCACATGGTACAAGAAAATATTTCCAAGCCAAATTCGGGAGCGAATCGTTTGACTTCCATTTTTACTCCCCTTCATCGGCGCATAATTGGAATCCGTATATCGGGTAACTTGGTTGGACATATTCGAAGGACAATTACTCTCTTGATTTACATCGAAAAAATATAAAATTTTTGTTCAAATTCAAGCTCTGAATGTCTACTTTCTAAAACATTCAGGGCGCATCCAAAAATTCCTTACCGTTCAAAAGTTATTGTGAAAACGGTGACCGAAGGTCTCTTTTCAACACATTTTCCATGCGATTACGGCTCGTTAATAACTAGGCACTAACGTACTTTTTACCTAAAATTTTATTTTGAGATCCTTGATCACGCGATATAGGTAAAATATTTCCAAGCCGAATTCGTGAGCGAATCTTTAGACTTCCATTTTTACGCCCCTCCCTCGGCACATAATTGGAATCCGTATTTCGGGTAACTCGGTGGGACAGATTGAAAGGATAGTAACTCTCTTTATTTCCATCGAAAAAATCCAAAATTTGAGTTCAAATTCAAGCTCTGAATGTGTACCTTCTAAAACATTCAAGCCGCATCTAGAAATTCCTTACCGTTCCAAAGTTATTGTCAAAACGGTGACCAAAGGTCAGTTTGCAACACATTTTCTAAGCGATTACGTCTCATGAATAACTTGCCACTAACGTATTTGTTACCCAAAACTTTATTTCGAGATAATTGATCACACGGTATAGGAAAAATATTTCCAAGCCAAATTCGGGAGGGAATCGTTTGACTTCCATTTTTACGCCCCTTCATCGGCGCATAATTGGAATCCGTATATCGAGTAACTCGGTTGGACATATTCGAAGGACAATTACTCTCTTGATTTACATCGAAAAAATACAAAATTTTTGTTCAAATTCAAGCTCTGAATGTCTACTTTCTAAAACATTCAGGCCGCGTCCAAAAATTCCTTACCGTTCAAAATTTATTGTGGAAACGGTGACCGAAAGTGACTTTTCAACACATTTTCCATGCGATTACGGCTCGTGAATAACTAGGCACTAACTTATTTTTTACCAAAAATTTTATTTTGAGATGATTGATCGACCGATATAGGTAAAATATTTCCAAGCCGAATTCGTGGGCGAATCTTTAGACTTCCATCTTTACGCCCCTCCTTCGGCACATGATTGGAATCCGTATTTCGGGTAACTCGGTGGACAGATTGAAAGGATAATAACTCTCTTGATTTCATCGAAAAAATAAAAAATTTGTGTTCAAATTCAAGCTCTGAATGTGTACTTTCTAAAACATTCAGGCCGCATCTAGAAATTCCTTACCGTTCCAAAGTTATTGTCAAAACGGTGACCAAAGGTCACTTTTCAACACATTTTCTAAGCGATTACATCTCATGAATAACTTGCCACTAACGTATTTGTTACCCAAAATTTTATTTCGAGATAATTGATCACACGGTGTAGGAAAAATATTTCCTAGCCAAATTCGGGAGGGAATCGTTTGACTTCCATTTTTACGCCCCTTCATCGGCGCATAATTGGAATCCGTATATCGAGTAACTCGGTTGGACATATTCGAAGGACAATTACTCTCTTGATTTACATCGAAAAAATACAAAATTTTTGTTCAAATTCAAGCTCTGAATGTCTACTTTCTAAAACATTCAGGCCGCGTCCAAAAATTCCTTACCGTTCAAAATTTATTGTGGAAACGGTGACCGAAAGTGACTTTTCAACACATTTTCCATGCGATTACGGCTCGTGAATAACTAGGCACTAACGTATTTTTTACCAAAAATTTTATTTTGAGATGATTGATCGACCGATATAGGTAAAATATTTCCAAGCCGAATTCGTGGGCGAATCTTTAGACTTCCATCTTTACGCCCCTCCTTCGGCACATGATTGGAATCCGTATTTCGGGTAACTCGGTGGACAGATTGAAAGGATAATAACTCTCTTGATTTCATCGAAAAAATAAAAAATTTGTGTTCAAATTCAAGCTCTGAATGTGTACTTTCTAAAACATTCAGGCCGCATCTAGAAATTCCTTACCGTTCCAAAGTTATTGTCAAAACGGTGACCAAAGGTCACTTTTCAACACATTTTCTAAGCGATTACATCTCATGAATAACTTGCCACTAACGTATTTGTTACCCAAAATTTTATTTCGGGATGATTGATCACATGGTACAAGAAAATATTTCCAAGCCAAATTCGGGAGCGAATCGTTTGACTTCCATTTTTACTCCCCTTCATCGGCGCATAATTGGAATCCGTATATCGGGTAACTTGGTTGGACATATTCGAAGGACAATTACTCTCTTGATTTACATCGAAAAAATATAAAATTTTTGTTCAAATTCAAGCTCTGAATGTCTACTTTCTAAAACATTCAGGGCGCATCCAAAAATTCCTTACCGTTCAAAAGTTATTGTGAAAACGGTGACCGAAGGTCTCTTTTCAACACATTTTCCATGCGATTACGGCTCGTTAATAACTAGGCACTAACGTACTTTTTACCTAAAATTTTATTTTGAGATCCTTGATCACGCGATATAGGTAAAATATTTCCAAGCCGAATTCGTGAGCGAATCTTTAGACTTCCATTTTTACGCCCCTCCCTCGGCACATAATTGGAATCCGTATTTCGGGTAACTCGGTGGGACAGATTGAAAGGATAGTAACTCTCTTTATTTCCATCGAAAAAATCCAAAATTTGAGTTCAAATTCAAGCTCTGAATGTGTACCTTCTAATACATTCAAGCCGCATCTAGAAATTCCTTACCGTTCCAAAGTTATTGTCAAAACGGTGACCAAAGGTCAGTTTGCAACACATTTTCTAAGCGATTACGTCTCATGAATAACTTGCCACTAACGTATTTGTTACCCAAAACTTTATTTCGAGATAATTGATCACACGGTATAGGAAAAATATTTCCAAGCCAAATTCGGGAGGGAATCGTTTGACTTCCATTTTTACGCCCCTTCATCGGCGCATAATTGGAATCCGTATATCGAGTAACTCGGTTGGACATATTCGAAGGACAATTACTCTCTTGATTTACATCGAAAAAATACAAAATTTTTGTTCAAATTCAAGCTCTGAATGTCTACTTTCTAAAACATTCAGGCCGCGTCCAAAAATTCCTTACCGTTCAAAATTTATTGTGGAAACGGTGACCGAAAGTGACTTTTCAACACATTTTCCATGCGATTACGGCTCGTGAATAACTAGGCACTAACTTATTTTTTACCAAAAATTTTATTTTGAGATGATTGATCGACCGATATAGGTAAAATATTTCCAAGCCGAATTCGTGGGCGAATCTTTAGACTTCCATCTTTACGCCCCTCCTTCGGCACATGATTGGAATCCGTATTTCGGGTAACTCGGTGGACAGATTGAAAGGATAATAACTCTCTTGATTTCATCGAAAAAATAAAAAATTTGTGTTCAAATTCAAGCTCTGAATGTGTACTTTCTAAAACATTCAGGCCGCATCTAGAAATTCCTTACCGTTCCAAAGTTATTGTCAAAACGGTGACCAAAGGTCACTTTTCAACACATTTTCTAAGCGATTACATCTCATGAATAACTTGCCACTAACGTATTTGTTACCCAAAATTTTATTTCGAGATAATTGATCACACGGTATAGGAAAAATATTTCCAAGCCAAATTCGGGAGGGAATCGTTTGACTTCCATTTTTACGCCCCTTCATCGGCGCATAATTGGAATCCGTATATCGAGTAACTCGGTTGGACATATTCGAAGGACAATTACTCTCTTGATTTACATCGAAAAAATACAAAATTTTTGTTCAAATTCAAGCTCTGAATGTCTACTTTCTAAAACATTCAGGCCGCGTCCAAAAATTCCTTACCGTTCAAAATTTATTGTGGAAACGGTGACCGAAAGTGACTTTTCAACACATTTTCCATGCGATTACGGCTCGTGAATAACTAGGCACTAACGTATTTTTTACCAAAAATTTTATTTTGAGATGATTGATCGACCGATATAGGTAAAATATTTCCAAGCCGAATTCGTGGGCGAATCTTTAGACTTCCATCTTTACGCCCCTCCTTCGGCACATGATTGGAATCCGTATTTCGGGTAACTCGGTGGACAGATTGAAAGGATAATAACTCTCTTGATTTCATCGAAAAAATAAAAAATTTGTGTTCAAATTCAAGCTCTGAATGTGTACTTTCTAAAACATTCAGGCCGCATCTAGAAATTCCTTACCGTTCCAAAGTTATTGTCAAAACGGTGACCAAAGGTCACTTTTCAACACATTTTCTAAGCGATTACATCTCATGAATAACTTGCCACTAACGTATTTGTTACCCAAAATTTTATTTCGGGATGATTGATCACATGGTACAGGAAAATATTTCCAAGCCAAATTCGGGAGCGAATCGTTTGACTTCCATTTTTTCGCCCCTTCATCGACGCAAAATTGGAATCCCTATATCGGGTAACTCGGTTGGACATATTCGAAGGACAATTACTCTCTTGATTTACATCGAAAAAATACAAAATTTTTGTTCAAATTCAAGCTCTGAATGTCTACTTTCTAAAACATTCAGGCCGCATCCAAAAATTCCTTACCGTTCAAAAGTTATTGTGGAAACGGTGACCGAAGGTCTCTTTTCAACACATTTTCCATGCGATTACGGCTCGTTAATAACTAGGCACTAACGTACTTTTTACCTAAAATTTTATTTTGAGATCATTGATCACGCGATATAGGTAAAATATTTCCAAGCCGAATTCGTGAGCGAATCTTTAGACTTCCATTTTTACGCCCCTCCCTCGGCACATAATTGGAATCCGTATTTCGGGTAACTCGGTGGGACAGATTGAAAGGATAGTAACTCTCTTGATTTCCATCGAAAAAATACAAAATTTTAGTTCAAATTCAAGCTCGAATGTGTACCTTCTAAAACATTCAAGCCGCATCTAGAAATTCCTTACCGTTCCAAAGTTATTGTCAAAACGGTGACCAAAGGTCAGTTTGCAACACATTTTCTAAGCGATTACGTCTCATGAATAACTTGCCACTAACGTATTTGTTACCCAAAATTTTATTTCGAGATAATTGATCACACGGTATAGGAAAAATATTTCCAAGCCAAATTCGGGAGGGAATCGTTTGACTTCCATTTTTACGCCCCTTCATCGGCGCATAATTGAAATCCGTATATCGAGTAACTCGGTTGGACATATTCGAAGGACAATTACTCTCTTGATTTACATCGAAAAAATACAAAATTTTTATTCAAATTCAAGCTCTGAATGTCTACTTTCTAAAACATTCAGGCCGCGTCCAAAAATTCCTTACCGTTCAAAATTTATTGTGGAAACGGTGACCGAAAGTGACTTTTCAACACATTTTCCATGCGATTACGGCTCGTGAATAACTAGGCACTAACGTATTTTTTACCAAAAATTTTATTTTGAGATGATTGATCGACCGATATAGGTAAAATATTTCCAAGCCGAATTCGTGGGCGAATCTTTAGACTTCCATCTTTACGCCCCTCCTTCAACACATGATTGGAATCCGTATTTCGGGTAACTCGGTGGACAGATTGAAAGGATAATAACTCTCTTGATTTCATCGAAAAAATAAAAAATTTGTGTTCAAATTCAAGCTCTGAATGTGTACTTTCTAAAACATTCAGGCCGCATCTAGAAATTCCTTACCGTTCCAAAGTTATTGTCAAAACGGTGACCAAAGGTCACTTTTCAACACATTTTCTAAGCGATTACATCTCATGAATAACTTGCCACTAACGTATTTGTTACCCAAAATTTTATTTCGAGATGATTGATCACATGGTACAGGAAAATATTTCCAAGCCAAATTCGGGAGCGAATCGTTTGACTTCCATTTTTACGCCCCTTCATCGGCGCAAAATTGGAATCCCTATATCGGGTAACTCGGTTGGACATATTCGAAGGACAATTACTCTCTTGATTTACATCGAAAAAATACAAAATTTTTGTTCAAATTCAAGCTCTGAATGTCTACTTTCTAAAACATTCAGGCCGCATCCAAAAATTCCTTACCGTTCAAAAGTTATTGTGGAAACGGTGACCAAAGGTCACTTTTCAACACATTTTCTAAGCGATTACATCTCATGAATAACTTGCCACTAACGTATTTGTTACCCAAAATTTTATTTCGAGATAATTGATCACACGGTGTAGGAAAAATATTTCCTAGCCAAATTCGGGAGGGAATCGTTTGACTTCCATTTTTACGCCCCTTCATCGGCGCATAATTGGAATCCGTATATCGAGTAACTCGGTTGGACATATTCGAAGGACAATTACTCTCTTGATTTACATCGAAAAAATTCAAAATTTTTGTTCAAATTCAAGCTCTGAATGTCTACTTTCTAAAACATTCAGGCCGCGTCCAAAAATTCCTTACCGTTCAAAATTTATTGTGGAAACGGTGACCGAAAGTGACTTTTCAACACATTTTCCATGCGATTACGGCTCGTGAATAACTAGGCACTAACGTATTTTTTACCAAAAATTTTATTTTGAGATGATTGATCGACCGATATAGGTAAAATATTTCCAAGCCGAATTCGTGGGCGAATCTTTAGACTTCCATCTTTACGCCCCTCCTTCGGCACATGATTGGAATCCGTATTTCGGGTAACTCGGTGGACAGATTGAAAGGATAATAACTCTCTTGATTTCATCGAAAAAATAAAAAATTTGTGTTCAAATTCAAGCTCTGAATGTGTACTTTCTAAAACATTCAGGCCGCATCTAGAAATTCCTTACCGTTCCAAAGTTATTGTCAAAACGGTGACCAAAGGTCACTTTTCAACACATTTTCTAAGCGATTACATCTCATGAATAACTTGCCACTAACGTATTTGTTACCCAAAATTTTATTTCGGGATGATTGATCACATGGTACAAGAAAATATTTCCAAGCCAAATTCGGGAGCGAATCGTTTGACTTCCATTTTTACTCCCCTTCATCGGCGCATAATTGGAATCCGTATATCGGGTAACTTGGTTGGACATATTCGAAGGACAATTACTCTCTTGATTTACATCGAAAAAATATAAAATTTTTGTTCAAATTCAAGCTCTGAATGTCTACTTTCTAAAACATTCAGGGCGCATCCAAAAATTCCTTACCGTTCAAAAGTTATTGTGAAAACGGTGACCGAAGGTCTCTTTTCAACACATTTTCCATGCGATTACGGCTCGTTAATAACTAGGCACTAACGTACTTTTTACCTAAAATTTTATTTTGAGATCCTTGATCACGCGATATAGGTAAAATATTTCCAAGCCGAATTCGTGAGCGAATCTTTAGACTTCCATTTTTACGCCCCTCCCTCGGCACATAATTGGAATCCGTATTTCGGGTAACTCGGTGGGACAGATTGAAAGGATAGTAACTCTCTTTATTTCCATCGAAAAAATCCAAAATTTGAGTTCAAATTCAAGCTCTGAATGTGTACCTTCTAAAACATTCAAGCCGCATCTAGAAATTCCTTACCGTTCCAAAGTTATTGTCAAAACGGTGACCAAAGGTCAGTTTGCAACACATTTTCTAAGCGATTACGTCTCATGAATAACTTGCCACTAACGTATTTGTTACCCAAAACTTTATTTCGAGATAATTGATCACACGGTATAGGAAAAATATTTCCAAGCCAAATTCGGGAGGGAATCGTTTGACTTCCATTTTTACGCCCCTTCATCGGCGCATAATTGGAATCCGTATATCGAGTAACTCGGTTGGACATATTCGAAGGACAATTACTCTCTTGATTTACATCGAAAAAATACAAAATTTTTGTTCAAATTCAAGCTCTGAATGTCTACTTTCTAAAACATTCAGGCCGCGTCCAAAAATTCCTTACCGTTCAAAATTTATTGTGGAAACGGTGACCGAAAGTGACTTTTCAACACATTTTCCATGCGATTACGGCTCGTGAATAACTAGGCACTAACTTATTTTTTACCAAAAATTTTATTTTGAGATGATTGATCGACCGATATAGGTAAAATATTTCCAAGCCGAATTCGTGGGCGAATCTTTAGACTTCCATCTTTACGCCCCTCCTTCGGCACATGATTGGAATCCGTATTTCGGGTAACTCGGTGGACAGATTGAAAGGATAATAACTCTCTTGATTTCATCGAAAAAATAAAAAATTTGTGTTCAAATTCAAGCTCTGAATGTGTACTTTCTAAAACATTCAGGCCGCATCTAGAAATTCCTTACCGTTCCAAAGTTATTGTCAAAACGGTGACCAAAGGTCACTTTTCAACACATTTTCTAAGCGATTACATCTCATGAATAACTTGCCACTAACCTATTTGTTACCCAAAATTTTATTTCGAGATAATTGATCACACGGTATAGGAAAAATATTTCCTAGCCAAATTCGGGAGGGAATCGTTTGACTTCCATTTTTACGCCCCTTCATCGGCGCATAATTGGAATCCGTATATCGAGTAACTCGGTTGGACATATTCGAAGGACAATTACTCTCTTGATTTACATCGAAAAAATACAAAATTTTTGTTCAAATTCAAGCTCTGAATGTCTACTTTCAAAAACATTCAGGCCGCGTCCAAAAATTCCTTACCGTTCAAAATTTATTGTGGAAACGGTGACCGAAGGTCACTTTTCAACACATTTTCCATGCGATTACGGCTCGTGAATAACTAGGCACTAACGTATTTTTTACCAAAAATTTTATTTTGAGATGATTGATCACGCGATATAGGTAAAATATTTCCAAGCCAAATTCGTGAGCGAATCTTTAGACTTCCATTTTTACGCCCCTCCCTCGGCACATAATTGGAATCCGTATTTCGGGTAACTCGGTTGGACATATTCGAAGGACAATTACTCTCTTGATTTACATCGAAAAAATACAAAATTTTTGTTCAAATTCAAGCTCTGAATGTCTACTTTCTAAAACATTCAGGCCGCATCCAAAAATTCCTTACCGTTCAAAAGTTATTGTGGAAACGGTGACCGAAGGTCACTTTTCAACACATTTTCCATGCGATTACGGCTCGTTAATAACTAGGCACTAACGTACTTTTTACCTAAAATTTTATTTTGAGATCATTGATCACGCGATATAGGTAAAATATTTCCAAGCCGAATTCGTGAGGGAATCTTTAGACTTCCATTTTTACGCCCCTCCCTCGGCACATAATTGGAATCCGTATTTCGGGTAACTCGGTGGGACAGATTGAAAGGATAGTAACTCTGTTGATTTCCATAGAAAAAATACAAAATTTGAGTTCAAATTCAAGCTCTGAATGTGTACCTTCTAAAACATTCAAGCCGCATCTAGAAATTCCTTACCGTTCCAAAGTTATTGTCAAAACGGTGACCAAAGTTCAGTTTGCAACACATTTTCTAAGCGATTACGTCTCATGAATAACTTGCCACTAACGTATTTGTTACCCAAAATTTTATTTCGAGATAATTGATCACACGGTATAGGAAAAATATTTCCAAGCCAAATTCGGGAGGGAATCGTTTGACTTCCATTTTTACGCCCCTTCATCGGCGCATAATTGGAATCCGTATATCGAGTAACTCGGTTGGACATATTCGAAGGACAATTACTCTCTTGATTTACATCGAAAAAATACAAAATTTTTGTTCAAATTCAAGCTCTGAATGTCTACTTTCCAAAACATTCAGGCCGCGTCCAAAAATTCCTTACCGTTCAAAATTTATTGTGGAAACGGTGACCGAAAGTGACTTTTCAACACATTTTCCATGCGATTACGGCTCGTGAATAACTAGGCACTAACGTATTTTTTACCAAAAATTTTATTTTGAGATGATTGATCGACCGATATAGGTAAAATATTTCCAAGCCGAATTCGTGGGCGAATCTTTAGACTTCCATCTTTACGCCCCTCCTTCAACACATGATTGGAATCCGTATTTCGGGTAACTCGGTGGACAGATTGAAAGGATAATAACTCTCTTGATTTCATCGAAAAAATAAAAAATTTGTGTTCAAATTCAAGCTCTGAATGTGTACTTTCTAAAACATTCAGGCCGCATCTAGAAATTCCTTACCGTTCCAAAGTTATTGTCAAAACGGTGACCAAAGGTCACTTTTCAACACATTTTCTAAGCGATTACATCTCATGAATAACTTGCCACTAACGTATTTGTTACCCAAAATTTTATTTCGAGATGATTGATCACATGGTACAGGAAAATATTTCCAAGCCAAATTCGGGAGCGAATCGTTTGACTTCCATTTTTACGCCCCTTCATCGGCGCAAAATTGGAATCCCCATATCGGGTAACTCGGTTGGACATATTCGAAGGACAATTACTCTCTTGATTTACATCGAAAAAATACAAAATTTTTGTTCAAATTCAAGCTCTGAATGTCTACTTTCTAAAACATTCAGGCCGCATCCAAAAATTCCTTACCGTTCAAAAGTTATTGTGGAAACGGTGACCGAAGGTCTCTTTTCAACACATTTTCCATGCGATTACGGCTCGTTAATAACTAGGCACTAACGTACTTTTTACCTAAAATTTTATTTTGAGATCCTTGATCACGCGATATAGGTAAAATATTTCCAAGCCGAATTCGTGAGCGAATCTTTAGACTTCCATTTTTACGCCCCTCCCTCGGCACATAATTGGAATCCGTATTTCGGGTAACTCGGTGGGACAGATTGAAAGGATAGTAACTCTCTTGATTTCCATCGAAAAAATACAAAATTTGAGTTCAAATTCAAGTTCTGAATGTGTACCTTCTAAAACATTCAAGCCGCATCTAGAAATTCCTTACCGTTCCAAAGTTATTGTCAAAACGGTGACCAAAGGTCAGTTTGCAACACATTTTCTAAGCGATTACGTTTCATGAATAACTTGCCACTAACGTATTTGTTACCCAAAATTTTATTTCGAGATAATTGATCACACGGTATAGGAAAAATATTTCCAAGCCAAATTCGGGAGGGAATCGTTTGACTTCCATTTTTACGCCCCTTCATCGGCGCATAAATGGAATCCGTATATCGAGTAACTCGGTTGGACATATTCGAAGGACAATTACTCTCTTGATTTACATCGAAAAAATACAAAATTTTTGTTCAAATTCAAGCTCTGAATGTCTACTTTCTAAAACATTCAGGCCGCGTCCAAAAATTCCTTACCGTTCAAAATTTATTGTGGAAACGGTGACCGAAAGTGACTTTTCAACACATTTTCCATGCGATTACGGCTCGTGAATAACTAGGCACTAACGTATTTTTTACCAAAAATTTTATTTTGAGATGATTGATCGACCGATATAGGTAAAATATTTCCAAGCCGAATTCGTGGGCGAATCTTTAGACTTCCATCTTTACGCCCCTCCTTCGGCACATGATTGGAATCCGTATTTCGGGTAACTCGGTGGACAGATTGAAAGGATAATAACTCTCTTGATTTCATCGAAAAAATAAAAAATTTGTGTTCAAATTCAAGCTCTGAATGTGTACTTTCTAAAACATTCAGGCCGCATCTAGAAATTCCTTACCGTTCCAAAGTTATTGTCAAAACGGTGACCAAAGGTCACTTTTCAACACATTTTCTAAGCGATTACATCTCATGAATAACTTGCCACTAACGTATTTGTTACCCAAAATTTTATTTCGGGATGATTGATCACATGGTACAAGAAAATATTTCCAAGCCAAATTCGGGAGCGAATCGTTTGACTTTCATTTTTACTCCCCTTCATCGGCGCATAATTGGAATCCGTATATCGGGTAACTTGGTTGGACATATTCGAAGGACAATTACTCTCTTGATTTACATCGAAAAAATACAAAATTTTTGTTCAAATTCAAGCTCTGAATGTCTACTTTCTAAAACATTCAGGCCGCATCCAAAAATTCCTTACCGTTCAAAAGTTATTGTGGAAACGGTGACCGAAGGTCTCTTTTCAACACATTTTCCATGCGATTACGGCTCGTTAATAACTAGGCACTAACGTACTTTTTACCTAAAATTTTATTTTGAGATCGTTGATCACGCGATATAGGTAAAATATTTCCAAGCCGAATTCGTGAGCGAATCTTTAGACTTCCATTTTTACGCCCCTCCCTCGGCACATAATTGGAATCCGTATTTCGGGTAACTCGGTGGGACAGATTGAAAGGATAGTAACTCTCTTGATTTCCATCGAAAAAATACAAAATTTGAGTTCAAATTCAAGCTCTGAATGTGTACCTTCTAAAACATTCAAGCCGCATCTAGAAATTCCTTACCGTTCCAAAGTTATTGTCAAAACGGTGACCAAAGGTCAGTTTGCAACACATTTTCTAAGCGATTACGTCTCATGAATAACTTGCCACTAACGTATTTGTTACCCAAAATTTTATTTCGAGATAATTGATCACACGGTATAGGAAAAATATTTCCAAGCCAAATTCGGGAGGGAATCGTTTGACTTCCATTTTTACGCCCCTTCATCGGCGCATAATTGGAATCCGTATATCGAGTAACTCGGTTGGACATATTCGAAGGACAATTACTCTCTTGATTTACATCGAAAAAATACAAAATTTTTGTTCAAATTCAAGCTCTGAATGTCTACTTTCTAAAACATTCAGGCCGCGTCCAAAAATTCCTTACCGTTCAAAATTTATTGTGGAAACGGTGACCGAAAGTGACTTTTCAACACATTTTCCATGCGATTACGGCTCGTGAATAACTAGGCACTAACGTATTTTTTACCAAAAATTTTATTTTGAGATGATTGATCGACCGATATAGGTAAAATATTTCCAAGCCGAATTCGTGGGCGAATCTTTAGACTTCCATCTTTACGCCCCTCCTTCGGCACATGATTGGAATCCGTATTTCGGGTAACTCGGTGGACAGATTGAAAGGATAATAACTCTCTTGATTTCATCGAAAAAATAAAAAATTTGTGTTCAAATTCAAGCTCTAAATGTGTACTTTCTAAAACATTCAGGCCGCATCTAGAAATTCCTTACCGTTCCAAAGTTATTGTCAAAACGGTGACCAAAGGTCACTTTTCAACACATTTTCTAAGCGATTACATCTCATGAATAACTTGCCACTAACGTATTTGTTACCCAAAATTTTATTTCGAGATAATTGATCACACGGTATAGGAAAAATATTTCCTAGCCAAATTCGGGAGGGAATCGTTTGACTTCCATTTTTACGCCCCTTCATCGGCGCATAATTGGAATCCGTATATCGAGTAACTCGGTTGGACATATTCGAAGGACAATTACTCTCTTGATTTACATCGAAAAAATACAAAATTTTTGTTCAAATTCAAGCTCTGAATGTCTACTTTCAAAAACATTCAGGCCGCGTCCAAAAATTCCTTACCGTTCAAAATTTATTGTGGAAACGGTGACCGAAGGTCACTTTTCAACACATTTTCCATGCGATTACGGCTCGTGAATAACTAGGCACTAACGTATTTTTTACCAAAAATTTTATTTTGAGATGATTGATCACGCGATATAGGTAAAATATTTCCAAGCCGAATTCGTGAGCGAATCTTTAGACTTCCATTTTTACGCCCCTCCCTCGGCACATAATTGGAATCCGTATTTCGGGTAACTCGGTTGGACATATTCGAAGGACAATTACTCTCTTGATTTACATCGAAAAAATACAAAATTTTTGTTCAAATTCAAGCTCTGAATGTCTACTTTCTAACACATTCAGGCCGCATCCAAAAATTCCTTACCGTTCAAAAGTTATTGTGGAAACGGTGACCGAAGGTCACTTTTCAACACATTTTCCATGCGATTACGGCTCGTTAATAACTAGGCACTAACGTACTTTTTACCTAAAATTTTATTTTGAGATCATTGATCACGCGATATAGGTAAAATATTTCCAAGCCGAATTCGTGAGGGAATCTTTAGACTTCCATTTTTACGCCCCTCCCTCGGCACATAATTGGAATCCGTATTTCGGGTAACTCGGTGGGACAGATTGAAAGGATAGTAACTCTGTTGATTTCCATAGAAAAAATACAAAATTTGAGTTCAAATTCAAGCTCTGAATGTGTACCTTCTAAAACATTCAAGCCGCATCTAGAAATTCCTTACCGTTCCAAAGTTATTGTCAAAACGGTGACCAAAGGTCAGTTTGCAACACATTTTCTAAGCGATTACGTCTCATGAATAACTTGCCACTAACGTATTTGTTACCCAAAATTTTATTTCGAGATAATTGATCACACGGTATAGGAAAAATATTTCCAAGCCAAATTCGGGAGGGAATCGTTTGACTTCCATTTTTACGCCCCTTCATCGGCGCATAATTGGAATCCGTATATCGAGTAACTCGGTTGGACATATTCGAAGGACAATTACTCTCTTGATTTACATCGAAAAAATACAAAATTTTTGTTCAAATTCAAGCTCTGAATGTCTACTTTCTAAAACATTCAGGCCGCGTCCAAAAATTCCTTACCGTTCAAAATTTATTGTGGAAACGGTGACCGAAAGTGACTTTTCAACACATTTTCCATGCGATTACGGCTCGTGAATAACTTGGCACTAACGTATTTTTTACCAAAAATTTTATTTTGAGATGATTGATCGACCGATATAGGTAAAATATTTCCAAGCCAAATTCGTGGGCGAATCTTTAGACTTCCATCTTTACGCCCCTCCTTCGGCACATGATTGGAATCCGTATTTCGGGTAACTCGGTGGACAGATTGAAAGGATAATAACTCTCTTGATTTCATCGAAAAAATAAAAAATTTATGTTCAAATTCAAGCTCTGAATGTGTACTTTCTAAAACATTCAGGCCGCATCTAGAAATTCCTTACCGTTCCAAAGTTATTGTCAAAACGGTGACCAAAGGTCACTTTTCAACACATTTTCTAAGCGATTACATCTCATGAATAACTTGCCACTAACGTATTTGTTACCCAAAATTTTATTTCGGGATGATTGATCACATGGTACAGGAAAATATTTCCAAGCCAAATTCGGGAGCGAATCGTTTGACTTCCATTTTTACGCCCCTTCATCGGCGCAAAATTGGAATCCCCATATCGGGTAACTCAGTTGGACATATTCGAAGGACAATTACTCTCTTGATTTACATCGAAAAAATACAAAATTTTTGTTCAAATTCAAGCTCTGAATGTCTACTTTCTAAAACAATCAGGCCGCATCCAAAAATTCCTTACCGTTCAAAAGTTATTGTGGAAACGGTGACCGAAGGTCTCTTTTCAACACATTTTC
Organism: Quercus tomentella; assembly: GCA_028535165.1. Classification (NCBI taxonomy): domain Eukaryota; kingdom Viridiplantae; phylum Streptophyta; class Magnoliopsida; order Fagales; family Fagaceae; genus Quercus; species Quercus tomentella. Next base: position 39,788,767 of record JAPQVY010000023.1, on the reverse strand, counting down.
CATGCGATTACGGCTCGTTAATAACTAGGCACTAACGTACTTTTTACCTAAAATTTTATTTTGAGATCCTTGATCACGCGATATAGGTAAAATATTTCCAAGCCGAATTCGTGAGCGAATCTTTAGACTTCCATTTTTACGCCCCTCCCTCGGCACATAATTGGAATCCGTATTTCGGGTAACTCGGTGGGACAGATTGAAAGGATAGTAACTCTCTTGATTTCCATCGAAAAAATACAAAATTTGAGTTCAAATTCAAGTTCTGAATGTGTACCTTCTAAAACATTCAAGCCGCATCTAGAAATTCCTTACCGTTCCAAAGTTATTGTCAAAACGGTGACCAAAGGTCAGTTTGCAACACATTTTCTAAGCGATTACGTCTCATGAATAACTTGCCACTAACGTATTTGTTACCCAAAATTTTATTTCGAGATAATTGATCACACGGTATAGGAAAAATATTTCCAAGCCAAATTCGGGAGGGAATCGTTTGACTTCCATTTTTACGCCCCTTCATCGGCGCATAATTGGAATCCATATATCGAGTAACTCGGTTGGACATATTCGAAGGACAATTACTCTCTTGATTTACATCGAAAAAATACAAAATTTTTGTTCAAATTCAAGCTCTGAATGTCTACTTTCTAAAACATTCAGGCCGCGTCCAAAAATTCCTTACCGTTCAAAATTTATTGTGGAAACGGTGACCGAAAGTGACTTTTCAACACATTTTCCATGCGATTACGGCTCGTGAATAACTAGGCACTAACGTATTTTTTACCAAAAATTTTATTTTGAGATAATTGATCGACCGATATAGGTAAAATATTTCCAAGCCGAATTCGTGGGCGAATCTTTAGACTTCCATCTTTACGCCCCTACTTCGGCACATGATTGGAATCCGTATTTCGGGTAACTCGGTGGACAGATTGAAAGGATAATAACTCTCTTGATTTCATCGAAAAAATAAAAAATTTGTGTTCAAATTCAAGCTCTGAATGTGTACTTTCTAAAACATTCAGGCCGCATCTAGAAATTCCTTACCGTTCCAAAGTTATTGTCAAAACGGTGACCAAAGGTCACTTTTCAACACATTTTCTAAGCGATTACATCTCATGAATAACTTGCCACTAACGTATTTGTTACCCAAAATTTTATTTCGAGATAATTGATCACACGGTATAGGAAAAATATTTCCTAGCCAAATTCGGGAGTGAATCGTTTGACTTCCATTTTTACGCCCCTTCATCGGCGCATAATTGGAATCCGTATATCGAGTAACTCGGTTGGACATATTCGAAGGACAATTACTCTCTTGATTTACATCGAAAAAATACAAAATTTTTGTTCAAATTCAAGCTCTGAATGTCTACTTTCTAAAACATTCAGGCCGCGTCCAAAAATTCCTTACCGTTCAAAATTTATTGTGGAAACGGTGACCGAAAGTGACTTTTCAACACATTTTCCATGCGATTACGGCTCGTGAATAACTAGGCACTAACGTATTTTTTACCAAAAATTTTATTTTGAGATGATTGATCGACCGATATAGGTAAAATATTTCCAAGCCGAATTCGTGGGCGAATCTTTAGACTTCCATCTTTACGCCCCTCCTTCGGCACATGATTGGAATCCGTATTTCGGGTAACTCGGTGGACAGATTGAAAGGATAATAACTCTCTTGATTTCATCGAAAAAATAAAAAATTTGTGTTCAAATTCAAGCTCTGAATGTGTACTTTCTAAAACATTCAGGCCGCATCTAGAAATTCCTTACCGTTCCAAAGTTATTGTCAAAACGATGACCAAAGGTCACTTTTCAACACATTTTCTAAGCGATTACATCTCATGAATAACTTGCCACTAACGTATTTGTTACCCAAAATTTTATTTCGGGATGATTGATCACATGGTACAAGAAAATATTTCCAAGCCAAATTCGGGAGCGAATCTTTTGACTTCCATTTTTACTCCCCTTCATCGGCGCATAATTGGAATCCGTATATCGGGTAACTCGGTTAGACATATTCGAAGGACAATTACTCTCTTGATTTACATCGAAAAAATACAAAATTTTTGTTCAAATTCAAGCTCTGAATGTCTACTTTCTAAAACATTCAGGCCGCGTCCAAAAATTCCTTACCGTTCAAAATTTATTGTGGAAACGGTGACCGAAAGTGACTTTTCAACACATTTTCCATGCGATTACGGCTCGTGAATAACTTGGCACTAACGTATTTTTTACCAAAAATTTTATTTTGAGATGATTGATCGACCGATATAGGTAAAATATTTCCAAGCCAAATTCGTGGGCGAATCTTTAGACTTCCATCTTTACGCCCCTCCTTCGGCACATGATTGGAATCCGTATTTCGGGTAACTCGGTGGACAGATTGAAAGGATAATAACTCTCTTGATTTCATCGAAAAAATAAAAAATTTATGTTCAAATTCAAGCTCTGAATGTGTACTTTCTAAAACATTCAGGCCGCATCTAGAAATTCCTTACCGTTCCAAAGTTATTGTCAAAACGGTGACCAAAGGTCACTTTTCAACACATTTTCTAAGCGATTACATCTCATGAATAACTTGCCACTAACGTATTTGTTACCCAAAATTTTATTTCGGGATGATTGATCACATGGTACAGGAAAATATTTCCAAGCCAAATTCGGGAGCGAATCGTTTGACTTCCATTTTTACGCCCCTTCATCGGCGCAAAATTGGAATCCCCATATCGGGTAACTCAGTTGGACATATTCGAAGGACAATTACTCTCTTGATTTACATCGAAAAAATACAAAATTTTTGTTCAAATTCAAGCTCTGAATGTCTACTTTCTAAAACAATCAGGCCGCATCCAAAAATTCCTTACCGTTCAAAAGTTATTGTGGAAACGGTGACCGAAGGTCTCTTTTCAACACATTTTCCATGCGATTACGGCTCGTTAATAACTAGGCACTAACGTACTTTTTACCTAAAATTTTATTTTGAGATCCTTGATCACGCGATATAGGTAAAATATTTCCAAGCCGAATTCGTGAGCGAATCTTTAGACTTCCATTTTTACGCCCCTCCCTCGGCACATAATTGGAATCCGTATTTCGGGTAACTCGGTGGGACAGATTGAAAGGATAGTAACTCTCTTGATTTCCATCGAAAAAATACAAAATTTGAGTTCAAATTCAAGTTCTGAATGTGTACCTTCTAAAACATTCAAGCCGCATCTAGAAATTCCTTACCGTTCCAAAGTTATTGTCAAAACGGTGACCAAAGGTCAGTTTGCAACACATTTTCTAAGCGATTACGTCTCATGAATAACTTGCCACTAACGTATTTGTTACCCAAAATTTTATTTCGAGATAATTGATCACACGGTATAGGAAAAATATTTCCAAGCCAAATTCGGGAGGGAATCGTTTGACTTCCATTTTTACGCCCCTTCATCGGCGCATAATTGGAATCCATATATCGAGTAACTCGGTTGGACATATTCGAAGGACAATTACTCTCTTGATTTACATCGAAAAAATACAAAATTTTTGTTCAAATTCAAGCTCTGAATGTCTACTTTCTAAAACATTCAGGCCGCGTCCAAAAATTCCTTACCGTTCAAAATTTATTGTGGAAACGGTGACCGAAAGTGACTTTTCAACACATTTTCCATGCGATTACGGCTCGTGAATAACTAGGCACTAACGTATTTTTTACCAAAAATTTTATTTTGAGATAATTGATCGACCGATATAGGTAAAATATTTCCAAGCCGAATTCGTGGGCGAATCTTTAGACTTCCATCTTTACGCCCCTACTTCGGCACATGATTGGAATCCGTATTTCGGGTAACTCGGTGGACAGATTGAAAGGATAATAACTCTCTTGATTTCATCGAAAAAATAAAAAATTTGTGTTCAAATTCAAGCTCTGAATGTGTACTTTCTAAAACATTCAGGCCGCATCTAGAAATTCCTTACCGTTCCAAAGTTATTGTCAAAACGGTGACCAAAGGTCACTTTTCAACACATTTTCTAAGCGATTACATCTCATGAATAACTTGCCACTAACGTATTTGTTACCCAAAATTTTATTTCGAGATAATTGATCACACGGTATAGGAAAAATATTTCCTAGCCAAATTCGGGAGTGAATCGTTTGACTTCCATTTTTACGCCCCTTCATCGGCGCATAATTGGAATCCGTATATCGAGTAACTCGGTTGGACATATTCGAAGGACAATTACTCTCTTGATTTACATCGAAAAAATACAAAATTTTTGTTCAAATTCAAGCTCTGAATGTCTACTTTCTAAAACATTCAGGCCGCGTCCAAAAATTCCTTACCGTTCAAAATTTATTGTGGAAACGGTGACCGAAAGTGACTTTTCAACACATTTTCCATGCGATTACGGCTCGTGAATAACTAGGCACTAACGTATTTTTTACCAAAAATTTTATTTTGAGATGATTGATCGACCGATATAGGTAAAATATTTCCAAGCCGAATTCGTGGGCGAATCTTTAGACTTCCATCTTTACGCCCCTCCTTCGGCACATGATTGGAATCCGTATTTCGGGTAACTCGGTGGACAGATTGAAAGGATAATAACTCTCTTGATTTCATCGAAAAAATAAAAAATTTGTGTTCAAATTCAAGCTCTGAATGTGTACTTTCTAAAACATTCAGGCCGCATCTAGAAATTCCTTACCGTTCCAAAGTTATTGTCAAAACGATGACCAAAGGTCACTTTTCAACACATTTTCTAAGCGATTACATCTCATGAATAACTTGCCACTAACGTATTTGTTACCCAAAATTTTATTTCGGGATGATTGATCACATGGTACAAGAAAATATTTCCAAGCCAAATTCGGGAGCGAATCTTTTGACTTCCATTTTTACTCCCCTTCATCGGCGCATAATTGGAATCCGTATATCGGGTAACTCGGTTAGACATATTCGAAGGACAATTACTCTCTTGATTTACATCGAAAAAATACAAAATTTTTGTTCAAATTCAAGCTCTGAATGTCTACTTTCAAAAACATTCAGGCCGCGTCCAAAAATTCCTTACCGTTCAAAATTTATTGTGGAAACGGTGACCGAAGGTCACTTTTCAACACATTTTCCATGCGATTACGGCTCGTGAATAACTAGGCACTAACGTATTTTTTACCAAAAATTTTATTTTGAGATGATTGATCACGCGATATAGGTAAAATATTTCCAAGCCGAATTCGTGAGCGAATCTTTAGACTTCCATTTTTACGCCCCTCCCTCGGCACATAATTGGAATCCGTATTTCGGGTAACTCGGTGGGACAGATTGAAAGGATAGTAACTCTCTTGATTTCCATCGAAAAAATACAAAATTTGAGTTCAAATTCAAGTTCTGAATGTGTACCTTCTAAAACATTCAAGCCGCATCTAGAAATTCCTTACCGTTCCAAAGTTATTGTCAAAACGGTGACCAAAGGTCAGTTTGCAACACATTTTCTAAGCGATTACGTTTCATGAATAACTTGCCACTAACGTATTTGTTACCCAAAATTTTATTTCGAGATAATTGATCACACGGTATAGGAAAAATATTTCCAAGCCAAATTCGGGAGGGAATCGTTTGACTTCCATTTTTACGCCCCTTCATCGGCGCATAAATGGAATCCGTATATCGAGTAACTCGGTTGGACATATTCGAAGGACAATTACTCTCTTGATTTACATCGAAAAAATACAAAATTTTTGTTCAAATTCAAGCTCTGAATGTCTACTTTCTAAAACATTAAGGCCGCGTCCAAAAATTCCTTACCGTTCAAAATTTATTGTGGAAACGGTGACCGAAAGTGACTTTTCAACACATTTTCCATGCGATTACGGCTCGTGAATAACTAGGCACTAACGTATTTTTTACCAAAAATTTTATTTTGAGATGATTGATCGACCGATATAGGTAAAATATTTCCAAGCCGAATTCGTGGGCGAATCTTTAGACTTCCATCTTTACGCCCCTCCTTCGGCACATGATTGGAATCCGTATTTCGGGTAACTCGGTGGACAGATTGAAAGGATAATAACTCTCTTGATTTCATCGAAAAAATAAAAAATTTGTGTTCAAATTCAAGCTCTGAATGTGTACTTTCTAAAACATTCAGGCCGCATCTAGAAATTCCTTACCGTTCCAAAGTTATTGTCAAAACGGTGACCAAAGGTCACTTTTCAACACATTTTCTAAGCGATTACATCTCATGAATAACTTGCCACTAACGTATTTGTTACCCAAAATTTTATTTCGAGATAATTGATCACACGGTATAGGAAAAATATTTCCTAGCCAAATTCGGGAGGGAATCGTTTGACTTCCATTTTTACGCCCCTTCATCGGCGCATAATTGGAATCCGTATATCGAGTAACTCGGTTGGACATATTCGAAGGACAATTACTCTCTTGATTTACATCGAAAAAATACAAAATTTTTGTTCAAATTCAAGCTCTGAATGTCTACTTTCTAAAACATTCAGGCCGCGTCCAAAAATTCCTTACCGTTCAAAATTTATTGTGGAAACGGTGACTGAAAGTGACTTTTCAACACATTTTCCATGCGATTACGGCTCGTGAATAACTAGGCACTAACGTATTTTTTACCAAAAATTTTATTTTGAGATGATTGATCGACCGATATAGGTAAAATATTTCCAAGCCGAATTCGTGGGCGAATCTTTAGACTTCCATCTTTACGCCCCTCCTTCGGCACATGATTGGAATCCGTATTTCGGGTAACTCGGTGGACAGATTGAAAGGATAATAACTCTCTTGATTTCATCGAAAAAATAAAAAATTTGTGTTCAAATTCAAGCTCTGAATGTGTACTTTCGAAAACATTCAGGCCGCATCTAGAAATTCCTTACCGTTCCAAAGTTATTGTCAAAACGGTGACCAAAGGTCACTTTTCAACACATTTTCTAAGCGATTACATCTCATGAATAACTTGCCACTAACGTATTTGTTACCCAAAATTTTATTTCGGGATGATTGATCACATGGTACAAGAAAATATTTCCAAGCCAAATTCGGGAGCGAATCGTTTGACTTTCATTTTTACTCCCCTTCATCGGCGCATAATTGGAATCCGTATATCGGGTAACTTGGTTGGACATATTCGAAGGACAATTACTCTCTTGATTTACATCGAAAAAATACAAAATTTTTGTTCAAATTCAAGCTCTGAATGTCTACTTTCTAAAACATTCAGGCCGCATCCAAAAATTCCTTACCGTTCAAAAGTTATTGTGGAAACGGTGACCGAAGGTCTCTTTTCAACACATTTTCCATGCGATTACGGCTCGTTAATAACTAGGCACTAACGTACTTTTTACCTAAAATTTTATTTTGAGATCGTTGATCACGCGATATAGGTAAAATATTTCCAAGCCGAATTCGTGAGCGAATCTTTAGACTTCCATTTTTACGCCCCTCCCTCGGCACATAATTGGAATCCGTATTTCGGGTAACTCGGTGGGACAGATTGAAAGGATAGTAACTCTCTTGATTTCCATCGAAAAAATACAAAATTTGAGTTCAAATTCAAGCTCTGAATGTGTACCTTCTAAAACATTCAAGCCGCATCTAGAAATTCCTTACCGTTCCAAAGTTATTGTCAAAACGGTGACCAAAGGTCAGTTTGCAACACATTTTCTAAGCGATTACGTCTCATGAATAACTTGCCACTAACGTATTTGTTACCCAAAATTTTATTTCGAGATAATTGATCACACGGTATAGGAAAAATATTTCCAAGCCAAATTCGGGAGGGAATCGTTTGACTTCCATTTTTACGCCCCTTCATCGGCGCATAATTGGAATCCGTATATCGAGTAACTCGGTTGGACATATTCGAAGGACAATTACTCTCTTGATTTACATCGAAAAAATACAAAATTTTTGTTCAAATTCAAGCTCTGAATGTCTACTTTCTAAAACATTCAGGCCGCGTCCAAAAATTCCTTACCGTTCAAAATTTATTGTGGAAACGGTGACCGAAAGTGACTTTTCAACACATTTTCCATGCGATTACGGCTCGTGAATAACTAGGCACTAACGTATTTTTTACCAAAAATTTTATTTTGAGATGATTGATCGACCGATATAGGTAAAATATTTCCAAGCCGAATTCGTGGGCGAATCTTTAGACTTCCATCTTTACGCCCCTCCTTCGGCACATGATTGGAATCCGTATTTCGGGTAACTCGGTGGACAGATTGAAAGGATAATAACTCTCTTGATTTCATCGAAAAAATAAAAAATTTGTGTTCAAATTCAAGCTCTAAATGTGTACTTTCTAAAACATTCAGGCCGCATCTAGAAATTCCTTACCGTTCCAAAGTTATTGTCAAAACGGTGACCAAAGGTCACTTTTCAACACATTTTCTAAGCGATTACATCTCATGAATAACTTGCCACTAACGTATTTGTTACCCAAAATTTTATTTCGAGATAATTGATCACACGGTATAGGAAAAATATTTCCTAGCCAAATTCGGGAGGGAATCGTTTGACTTCCATTTTTACGCCCCTTCATCGGCGCATAATTGGAATCCGTATATCGAGTAACTCGGTTGGACATATTCGAAGGACAATTACTCTCTTGATTTACATCGAAAAAATACAAAATTTTTGTTCAAATTCAAGCTCTGAATGTCTACTTTCAAAAACATTCAGGCCGCGTCCAAAAATTCCTTACCGTTCAAAATTTATTGTGGAAACGGTGACCGAAGGTCACTTTTCAACACATTTTCCATGCGATTACGGCTCGTGAATAACTAGGCACTAACGTATTTTTTACCAAAAATTTTATTTTGAGATGATTGATCACGCGATATAGGTAAAATATTTCCAAGCCGAATTCGTGAGCGAATCTTTAGACTTCCATTTTTACGCCCCTCCCTCGGCACATAATTGGAATCCGTATTTCGGGTAACTCGGTTGGACATATTCGAAGGACAATTACTCTCTTGATTTACATCGAAAAAATACAAAATTTTTGTTCAAATTCAAGCTCTGAATGTCTACTTTCTAACACATTCAGGCCGCATCCAAAAATTCCTTACCGTTCAAAAGTTATTGTGGAAACGGTGACCGAAGGTCACTTTTCAACACATTTTCCATGCGATTACGGCTCGTTAATAACTAGGCACTAACGTACTTTTTACCTAAAATTTTATTTTGAGATCATTGATCACGCGATATAGGTAAAATATTTCCAAGCCGAATTCGTGAGGGAATCTTTAGACTTCCATTTTTACGCCCCTCCCTCGGCACATAATTGGAATCCGTATTTCGGGTAACTCGGTGGGACAGATTGAAAGGATAGTAACTCTGTTGATTTCCATAGAAAAAATACAAAATTTGAGTTCAAATTCAAGCTCTGAATGTGTACCTTCTAAAACATTCAAGCCGCATCTAGAAATTCCTTACCGTTCCAAAGTTATTGTCAAAACGGTGACCAAAGGTCAGTTTGCAACACATTTTCTAAGCGATTACGTCTCATGAATAACTTGCCACTAACGTATTTGTTACCCAAAATTTTATTTCGAGATAATTGATCACACGGTATAGGAAAAATATTTCCAAGCCAAATTCGGGAGGGAATCGTTTGACTTCCATTTTTACGCCCCTTCATCGGCGCATAATTGGAATCCGTATATCGAGTAACTCGGTTGGACATATTCGAAGGACAATTACTCTCTTGATTTACATCGAAAAAATACAAAATTTTTGTTCAAATTCAAGCTCTGAATGTCTACTTTCTAAAACATTCAGGCCGCGTCCAAAAATTCCTTACCGTTCAAAATTTATTGTGGAAACGGTGACCGAAAGTGACTTTTCAACACATTTTCCATGCGATTACGGCTCGTGAATAACTTGGCACTAACGTATTTTTTACCAAAAATTTTATTTTGAGATGATTGATCGACCGATATAGGTAAAATATTTCCAAGCCAAATTCGTGGGCGAATCTTTAGACTTCCATCTTTACGCCCCTCCTTCGGCACATGATTGGAATCCGTATTTCGGGTAACTCGGTGGACAGATTGAAAGGATAATAACTCTCTTGATTTCATCGAAAAAATAAAAAATTTATGTTCAAATTCAAGCTCTGAATGTGTACTTTCTAAAACATTCAGGCCGCATCTAGAAATTCCTTACCGTTCCAAAGTTATTGTCAAAACGGTGACCAAAGGTCACTTTTCAACACATTTTCTAAGCGATTACATCTCATGAATAACTTGCCACTAACGTATTTGTTACCCAAAATTTTATTTCGGGATGATTGATCACATGGTACAGGAAAATATTTCCAAGCCAAATTCGGGAGCGAATCGTTTGACTTCCATTTTTACGCCCCTTCATCGGCGCAAAATTGGAATCCCCATATCGGGTAACTCAGTTGGACATATTCGAAGGACAATTACTCTCTTGATTTACATCGAAAAAATACAAAATTTTTGTTCAAATTCAAGCTCTGAATGTCTACTTTCTAAAACAATCAGGCCGCATCCAAAAATTCCTTACCGTTCAAAAGTTATTGTGGAAACGGTGACCGAAGGTCTCTTTTCAACACATTTTCCATGCGATTACGGCTCGTTAATAACTAGGCACTAACGTACTTTTTACCTAAAATTTTATTTTGAGATCCTTGATCACGCGATATAGGTAAAATATTTCCAAGCCGAATTCGTGAGCGAATCTTTAGACTTCCATTTTTACGCCCCTCCCTCGGCACATAATTGGAATCCGTATTTCGGGTAACTCGGTGGGACAGATTGAAAGGATAGTAACTCTCTTGATTTCCATCGAAAAAATACAAAATTTGAGTTCAAATTCAAGTTCTGAATGTGTACCTTCTAAAACATTCAAGCCGCATCTAGAAATTCCTTACCGTTCCAAAGTTATTGTCAAAACGGTGACCAAAGGTCAGTTTGCAACACATTTTCTAAGCGATTACGTCTCATGAATAACTTGCCACTAACGTATTTGTTACCCAAAATTTTATTTCGAGATAATTGATCACACGGTATAGGAAAAATATTTCCAAGCCAAATTCGGGAGGGAATCGTTTGACTTCCATTTTTACGCCCCTTCATCGGCGCATAATTGGAATCCATATATCGAGTAACTCGGTTGGACATATTCGAAGGACAATTACTCTCTTGATTTACATCGAAAAAATACAAAATTTTTGTTCAAATTCAAGCTCTGAATGTCTACTTTCTAAAACATTCAGGCCGCGTCCAAAAATTCCTTACCGTTCAAAATTTATTGTGGAAACGGTGACCGAAAGTGACTTTTCAACACATTTTCCATGCGATTACGGCTCGTGAATAACTAGGCACTAACGTATTTTTTACCAAAAATTTTATTTTGAGATAATTGATCGACCGATATAGGTAAAATATTTCCAAGCCGAATTCGTGGGCGAATCTTTAGACTTCCATCTTTACGCCCCTACTTCGGCACATGATTGGAATCCGTATTTCGGGTAACTCGGTGGACAGATTGAAAGGATAATAACTCTCTTGATTTCATCGAAAAAATAAAAAATTTGTGTTCAAATTCAAGCTCTGAATGTGTACTTTCTAAAACATTCAGGCCGCATCTAGAAATTCCTTACCGTTCCAAAGTTATTGTCAAAACGGTGACCAAAGGTCACTTTTCAACACATTTTCTAAGCGATTACATCTCATGAATAACTTGCCACTAACGTATTTGTTACCCAAAATTTTATTTCGAGATAATTGATCACACGGTATAGGAAAAATATTTCCTAGCCAAATTCGGGAGTGAATCGTTTGACTTCCATTTTTACGCCCCTTCATCGGCGCATAATTGGAATCCGTATATCGAGTAACTCGGTTGGACATATTCGAAGGACAATTACTCTCTTGATTTACATCGAAAAAATACAAAATTTTTGTTCAAATTCAAGCTCTGAATGTCTACTTTCTAAAACATTCAGGCCGCGTCCAAAAATTCCTTACCGTTCAAAATTTATTGTGGAAACGGTGACCGAAAGTGACTTTTCAACACATTTTCCATGCGATTACGGCTCGTGAATAACTAGGCACTAACGTATTTTTTACCAAAAATTTTATTTTGAGATGATTGATCGACCGATATAGGTAAAATATTTCCAAGCCGAATTCGTGGGCGAATCTTTAGACTTCCATCTTTACGCCCCTCCTTCGGCACATGATTGGAATCCGTATTTCGGGTAACTCGGTGGACAGATTGAAAGGATAATAACTCTCTTGATTTCATCGAAAAAATAAAAAATTTGTGTTCAAATTCAAGCTCTGAATGTGTACTTTCTAAAACATTCAGGCCGCATCTAGAAATTCCTTACCGTTCCAAAGTTATTGTCAAAACGATGACCAAAGGTCACTTTTCAACACATTTTCTAAGCGATTACATCTCATGAATAACTTGCCACTAACGTATTTGTTACCCAAAATTTTATTTCGGGATGATTGATCACATGGTACAAGAAAATATTTCCAAGCCAAATTCGGGAGCGAATCTTTTGACTTCCATTTTTACTCCCCTTCATCGGCGCATAATTGGAATCCGTATATCGGGTAACTCGGTTAGACATATTCGAAGGACAATTACTCTCTTGATTTACATCGAAAAAATACAAAATTTTTGTTCAAATTCAAGCTCTGAATGTCTACTTTCAAAAACATTCAGGCCGCGTCCAAAAATTCCTTACCGTTCAAAATTTATTGTGGAAACGGTGACCGAAGGTCACTTTTCAACACATTTTCCATGCGATTACGGCTCGTGAATAACTAGGCACTAACGTATTTTTTACCAAAAATTTTATTTTGAGATGATTGATCACGCGATATAGGTAAAATATTTCCAAGCCGAATTCGTGAGCGAATCTTTAGACTTCCATTTTTACGCCCCTCCCTCGGCACATAATTGGAATCCGTATTTCGGGTAACTCGGTTGGACATATTCGAAGGACAATTACTCTCTTGATTTACATCGAAAAAATACAAAATTTTTGTTCAAATTCAAGCTCTGAATGTCTACTTTCTAAAACATTCAGGCCGCATCCAAAAATTCCTTACCGTTCAAAAGTTATTGTGGAAACGGTGACCGAAGGTCACTTTTCAACACATTTTCCATGCGATTACGGCTCGTTAATAACTAGGCACTGACGTACTTTTTACCTAAAATTTTATTTTGAGATCATTGATCACACGATATAGGTAAAATATTTCCAAGCCGAATTCGTGAGGGAATCTTTAGACTTCCATTTTTACGCCCCTCCCTCGGCACATAATTGGAATCCGTATTTCGGGTAACTCGGTGGGACAGATTGAAAGGATAGTAACTCTGTTGATTTCCATAGAAAAAATACAAAATTTGAGTTCAAATTCAAGCTCTGAATGTGTACCTTCTAAAACATTCAAGCCGCATCTAGAAATTCCTTACCGTTCCAAAGTTATTGTCAAAACGGTGACCAAAGGTCAGTTTGCAACACATTTTCTAAGCGATTACGTCTCATGAATAACTTGCCACTAACGTATCTGTTACCCAAAATTTTATTTCGAGATAATTGATCACACGGTATAGGAAAAATATTTCCAAGCCAAATTCGGGAGGGAATCGTTTGACTTCCATTTTTACGCCCCTTCATCGGCGCATAATTGGAATCCGTATATCGAGTAACTCGGTTGGACATATTCGAAGGACAATTACTCTCTTGATTTTCATCGAAAAAATACAAAATTTTTGTTCAAATTCAAGCTCTGAATGTCTACTTTCTAAAACATTCAGGCCGCATCCAAAAATTCCTTACCGTTCAAAAGTTATTGTGGAAACGGTGACCGAAGGTCACTTTTCAACACATTTTCCATGCGATTACGGCTCGTTAATAACTAGGCACTAACGTACTTTTTACCTAAAATTTTATTTTGAGATCATTGATCACGCGATATAGGTAAAATATTTCCAAGCCGAATTCGTGAGGGAATCTTTAGACTTCCATTTTTACGCCCCTCCCTCGGCACATAATTGGAATCCGTATTTCGGGTAACTCGGTGGGACAGATTGAAAGGATAGTAACTCTCTTGATTTCCATAGAAAAAATACAAAATTTGAGTTCAAATTCAAGCTCTGAATGTGTACCTTCTAAAACATTCAAGCCGCATCTAGAAATTCCTTACCGTTCCAAAGTTATTGTCAAAACGGTGGCCAAAGGTCAGTTTGCAACACATTTTCTAAGCGATTACGTCTCATGAATAACTTGCCACTAACGTATTTGTTACCCAAAATTTTATTTCGAGATAATTGATCACACGGTATAGGAAAAATATTTCCAAGCCGAATTCGTGAGGGAATCTTTAGACTTCCATTTTTACGCCCCTCCCTCGGCACATAATTGGAATCCGTATTTCGGGTAACTCGGTGGGACAGATTGAACGGATAGTAACTCTCTTGATTTCCATAGAAAAAATACAAAATTTGAGTTCAAATTCAAGCTCTGAATGTGTACCTTCTAAAACATTCAAGCCGCATCTAGAAATTCCTTACCGTTCCAAAGTTATTGTCAAAACGGTGACCAAAGGTCAGTTTGCAACACATTTTCTAAGCGATTACGTCTCATGAATAACTTGCCACTAACGTATTTGTTACCCAAAATTTTATTTCGAGATAATTGATCACACGGTATAGGAAAAATATTTCCAAGCCAAATTCGGGAGGGAATCGTTTGACTTCCATTTTTACGCCCCTTCATCGGCGCATAATTGGAATCCGTATATCGAGTAACTCGGTTGGACATATTCGAAGGACAATTACTCTCTTGATTTACATCGAAAAAATACAAAATTTTTGTTCAAATTCAAGCTCTGAATGTCTACTTTCTAAAACATTCAGGCCGCGTCCAAAAATTCCTTACCGTTCAAAATTTATTGTGGAAACGGTGACCGAAAGTGACTTTTCAACACATTTTCCATGCGATTATGGCTCGTGAATAACTTGGCACTAACGTATTTTTTACCAAAAATTTTATTTTGAGATGATTGATCGACCGATATAGGTAAAATATTTCCAAGCCAAATTCGTGGGCGAATCTTTAGACTTCCATCTTTACGCCCCTCCTTCGGCACATGATTGGAATCCGTATTTCGGGTAACTCGGTGGACAGATTGAAAGGATAATAACTCTCTTGATTTCATCGAAAAAATAAAAAATTTATGTTCAAATTCAAGCTCTGAATGTGTACTTTCTAAAACATTCAGGCCGCATCTAGAAATTCCTTACCGTTCCAAAGTTATTGTCAAAACGGTGACCAAAGGTCACTTTTCAACACATTTTCTAAGCGATTACATCTCATGAATAACTTGCCACTAACGTATTTGTTACCCAAAATTTTATTTCGGGATGATTGATCACATGGTACAGGAAAATATTTCCAAGCCAAATTCGGGAGCGAATCGTTTGACTTCCATTTTTACGCCCCTTCATCGGCGCAAAATTGGAATCCCCATATCGGGTAACTCAGTTGGACATATTCGAAGGACAATTACTCTCTTGATTTACATCGAAAAAATACAAAATTTTTGTTCAAATTCAAGCTCTGAATGTCTACTTTCTAAAACAATCAGGCCGCATCCAAAAATTCCTTACCGTTCAAAAGTTATTGTGGAAACGGTGACCGAAGGTCTCTTTTCAACACATTTTCCATGCGATTACGGCTCGTTAATAACTAGGCACTAACGTACTTTTTACCTAAAATTTTATTTTGAGATCCTTGATCACGCGATATAGGTAAAATATTTCCAAGCCGAATTCGTGAGCGAATCTTTAGACTTCCATTTTTACGCCCCTCCCTCGGCACATAATTGGAATCCGTATTTCGGGTAACTCGGTGGGACAGATTGAAAGGATAGTAACTCTCTTGATTTCCATCGAAAAAATACAAAATTTGAGTTCAAATTCAAGTTCTGAATGTGTACCTTCTAAAACATTCAAGCCGCATCTAGAAATTCCTTACCGTTCCAAAGTTATTGTCAAAACGGTGACCAAAGGTCAGTTTGCAACACATTTTCTAAGCGATTACGTCTCATGAATAACTTGCCACTAACGTATTTGTTACCCAAAATTTTATTTCGAGATAATTGATCACACGGTATAGGAAAAATATTTCCAAGCCAAATTCGGGAGGGAATCGTTTGACTTCCATTTTTACGCCCCTTCATCGGCGCATAATTGGAATCCATATATCGAGTAACTCGGTTGGACATATTCGAAGGACAATTACTCTCTTGATTTACATCGAAAAAATACAAAATTTTTGTTCAAATTCAAGCTCTGAATGTCTACTTTCTAAAACATTCAGGCCGCGTCCAAAAATTCCTTACCGTTCAAAATTTATTGTGGAAACGGTGACCGAAAGTGACTTTTCAACACATTTTCCATGCGATTACGGCTCGTGAATAACTAGGCACTAACGTATTTTTTACCAAAAATTTTATTTTGAGATGATTGATCGACCGATATAGGTAAAATATTTCCAAGCCGAATTCGTGGGCGAATCTTTAGACTTCCATCTTTACGCCCCTACTTCGGCACATGATTGGAATCCGTATTTCGGGTAACTCGGTGGACAGATTGAAAGGATAATAACTCTCTTGATTTCATCGAAAAAATAAAAAATTTGTGTTCAAATTCAAGCTCTGAATGTGTACTTTCTAAAACATTCAGGCCGCATCTAGAAATTCCTTACCGTTCCAAAGTTATTGTCAAAACGGTGACCAAAGGTCACTTTTCAACACATTTTCTAAGCGATTACATCTCATGAATAACTTGCCACTAACGTATTTGTTACCCAAAATTTTATTTCGAGATAATTGATCACACGGTATAGGAAAAATATTTCCTAGCCAAATTCGGGAGTGAATCGTTTGACTTCCATTTTTACGCCCCTTCATCGGCGCATAATTGGAATCCGTATATCGAGTAACTCGGTTGGACATATTCGAAGGACAATTACTCTCTTGATTTACATCGAAAAAATACAAAATTTTTGTTCAAATTCAAGCTCTGAATGTCTACTTTCTAAAACATTCAGGCCGCGTCCAAAAATTCCTTACCGTTCAAAATTTATTGTGGAAACGGTGACCGAAAGTGACTTTTCAACACATTTTCCATGCGATTACGGCTCGTGAATAACTAGGCACTAACGTATTTTTTACCAAAAATTTTATTTTGAGATGATTGATCGACCGATATAGGTAAAATATTTCCAAGCCGAATTCGTGGGCGAATCTTTAGACTTCCATCTTTACGCCCCTCCTTCGGCACATGATTGGAATCCGTATTTCGGGTAACTCGGTGGACAGATTGAAAGGATAATAACTCTCTTGATTTCATCGAAAAAATAAAAAATTTGTGTTCAAATTCAAGCTCTGAATGTGTACTTTCTAAAACATTCAGGCCGCATCTAGAAATTCCTTACCGTTCCAAAGTTATTGTCAAAACGATGACCAAAGGTCACTTTTCAACACATTTTCTAAGCGATTACATCTCATGAATAACTTGCCACTAACGTATTTGTTACCCAAAATTTTATTTCGGGATGATTGATCACATGGTACAAGAAAATATTTCCAAGCCAAATTCGGGAGCGAATCTTTTGACTTCCATTTTTACTCCCCTTCATCGGCGCATAATTGGAATCCGTATATCGGGTAACTCGGTTAGACATATTCGAAGGACAATTACTCTCTTGATTTACATCGAAAAAATACAAAATTTTTGTTCAAATTCAAGCTCTGAATGTCTACTTTCAAAAACATTCAGGCCGCGTCCAAAAATTCCTTACCGTTCAAAATTTATTGTGGAAACGGTGACCGAAGGTCACTTTTCAACACATTTTCCATGCGATTACGGCTCGTGAATAACTAGGCACTAACGTATTTTTTACCAAAAATTTTATTTTGAGATGATTGATCACGCGATATAGGTAAAATATTTCCAAGCCGAATTCGTGAGCGAATCTTTAGACTTCCATTTTTACGCCCCTCCCTCGGCACATAATTGGAATCCGTATTTCGGGTAACTCGGTTGGACATATTCGAAGGACAATTACTCTCTTGATTTACATCGAAAAAATACAAAATTTTTGTTCAAATTCAAGCTCTGAATGTCTACTTTCTAAAACATTCAGGCCGCATCCAAAAATTCCTTACCGTTCAAAAGTTATTGTGGAAACGGTGACCGAAGGTCACTTTTCAACACATTTTCCATGCGATTACGGCTCGTTAATAACTAGGCACTGACGTACTTTTTACCTAAAATTTTATTTTGAGATCATTGATCACACGATATAGGTAAAATATTTCCAAGCCGAATTCGTGAGGGAATCTTTAGACTTCCATTTTTACGCCCCTCCCTCGGCACATAATTGGAATCCGTATTTCGGGTAACTCGGTGGGACAGATTGAAAGGATAGTAACTCTGTTGATTTCCATAGAAAAAATACAAAATTTGAGTTCAAATTCAAGCTCTGAATGTGTACCTTCTAAAACATTCAAGCCGCATCTAGAAATTCCTTACCGTTCCAAAGTTATTGTCAAAACGGTGACCAAAGGTCAGTTTGCAACACATTTTCTAAGCGATTACGTCTCATGAATAACTTGCCACTAACGTATCTGTTACCCAAAATTTTATTTCGAGATAATTGATCACACGGTATAGGAAAAATATTTCCAAGCCAAATTCGGGAGGGAATCGTTTGACTTCCATTTTTACGCCCCTTCATCGGCGCATAATTGGAATCCGTATATCGAGTAACTCGGTTGGACATATTCGAAGGACAATTACTCTCTTGATTTTCATCGAAAAAATACAAAATTTTTGTTCAAATTCAAGCTCTGAATGTCTACTTTCTAAAACATTCAGGCCGCATCCAAAAATTCCTTACCGTTCAAAAGTTATTGTGGAAACGGTGACCGAAGGTCACTTTTCAACACATTTTCCATGCGATTACGGCTCGTTAATAACTAGGCACTAACGTACTTTTTACCTAAAATTTTATTTTGAGATCATTGATCACGCGATATAGGTAAAATATTTCCAAGCCGAATTCGTGAGGGAATCTTTAGACTTCCATTTTTACGCCCCTCCCTCGGCACATAATTGGAATCCGTATTTCGGGTAACTCGGTGGGACAGATTGAAAGGATAGTCACTCTCTTGATTTCCATAGAAAAAATACAAAATTTGAGTTCAAATTCAAGCTCTGAATGTGTACCTTCTAAAACATTCAAGCCGCATCTAGAAATTCCTTACCGTTCCAAAGTTATTGTCAAAACGGTGGCCAAAGGTCAGTTTGCAACACATTTTCTAAGCGATTACGTCTCATGAATAACTTGCCACTAACGTATTTGTTACCCAAAATTTTATTTCGAGATAATTGATCACACGGTATAGGAAAAATATTTCCAAGCCGAATTCGTGAGGGAATCTTTAGACTTCCATTTTTACGCCCCTCCCTCGGCACATAATTGGAATCCGTATTTCGGGTAACTCGGTGGGACAGATTGAACGGATAGTAACTCTCTTGATTTCCATAGAAAAAATACAAAATTTGAGTTCAAATTCAAGCTCTGAATGTGTACCTTCTAAAACATTCAAGCCGCATCTAGAAATTCCTTACCGTTCCAAAGTTATTGTCAAAACGGTGACCAAAGGTCAGTTTGCAACACATTTTCTAAGCGATTACGTCTCATGAATAACTTGCCACTAACGTATTTGTTACCCAAAATTTTATTTCGAGATAATTGATCACACGGTATAGGAAAAATATTTCCAAGCCAAATTCGGGAGGGAATCGTTTGACTTCCATTTTTACGCCCCTTCATCGGCGCATAATTGGAATCCGTATATCGAGTAACTCGGTTGGACATATTCGAAGGACAATTACTCTCTTGATTTACATCGAAAAAATACAAAATTTTTGTTCAAATTCAAGCTCTGAATGTCTACTTTCTAAAACATTCAGGCCGCGTCCAAAAATTCCTTACCGTTCAAAATTTATTGTGGAAACGGTGACCGAAAGTGACTTTTCAACACATTTTCCATGCGATTACGGCTCGTGAATAACTAGGCACTAACGTATTTTTTACGAAAAATTTTATTTTGAGATGATTGATCGACCGATACAGGTAAAATATTTCCAAGCCGAATTCGTGGGCGAATGTTTAGACTTCCATCTTTACGCCCCTCCTTCGGCACATGATTGGAATCCGTATTTCGGGTAACTCGGTGGACAGATTGAAAGGATAATAACTCTCTTGATTTCATCGAAAAAATAAAAAATTTGTGTTCAAATTCAAGCTCTGAATGTGTACTTTCTAAAACATTCAGGCCGCATCTAGAAATTCCTTACCGTTCCAAAGTTATTGTCAAAACGGTGACCAAAGGTCACTTTTCAACACATTTTCTAAGCGATTACATCTCATGAATAACTTGCCACTAACGTATTTGTTTCCCAAAATTTTATTTCGGGATGATTGATCACATGGTACAGGAAAATATTTCCAAGCCAAATTCGGGAGCGAATCGTTTGACTTCCATTTTTACGCCCCTTCATCGGCGCAAAATTGGAATCCCTATATCGGGTAATTCGGTTGGACATATTCGAAGGACAATTACTCTCTTGATTTACATCGAAAAAATACAAAATTTTTGTTCAAATTCAAGCTCTGAATGTCTACTTTCAAAAACATTCAGGCCGCGTCCAAAAATTCCTTACCGTTCAAAATTTATTGTGGAAACGGTGACCGAAGGTCACTTTTCAACACATTTTCCATGCGATTACGGCTCGTGAATAACTAGGCACTAACGTATTTTTTACCAAAAATTTTGTTTTGAGATGATTGATCACGCGATATAGGTAAAATATTTCCAAGCCGAATTCGTGAGCGAATCTTTAGACTTCCATTTTTACGCCCCTCCCTCGGCACATAATTGGAATCCGTATTTCGGGTAACTCGGTTGGACATATTCGAAGGACAATTACTCTCTTGATTTACATCGAAAAAATACAAAATTTTTGTTCAAATTCAAGCTCTGAATGTCTACTTTCTAAAACATTCAGGCCGCATCCAAAAATTCCTTACCGTTCAAAAGTTATTGTGGAAACGGTGACCGAAGGTCACTTTTCAACACATTTTCCATGCGATTACGGCTCGTTAATAACTAGGTACTAACGTACTTTTTACCTAAAATTTTATTTTGAGATCATTGATCACGCGATATAGGTAAAATATTTCCAAGCCGAATTCGTGAGGGAATCTTTAGACTTCCATTTTTACGCCCCTCCCTCGGCACATAATTGGAATCCGTATTTCGGGTAACTCGGTGGGACAGATTGAAAGGATAGTAACTCTCTTGATTTCCATAGAAAAAATACAAAATTTGAGTTCAAATTCAAGCTCTGAATGTGTACCTTCTAAAACATTCAAGCCGCATCTAGAAATTCCATACCGTTCCAAAGTTATTGTCAAAACGGTGGCCAAAGGTCAGTTTGCAACACATTTTCTAAGCGATTACGTCTCATGAATAACTTGCCACTAACGTATTTGTTACCCAAAATTTTATTTCGAGATAATTGATCACACGGTATAGGAAAAATATTTCCAAGCCGAATTCGTGAGGGAATCTTTAGACTTCCATTTTTACGCCCCTCCCTCGGCACATAATTGGAATCCGTATTTCGGGTAACTCGGTGGGACAGATTGAAAGGATAGTAACTCTCTTGATTTCCATAGAAAAAATACAAAATTTGAGTTCAAATTCAAGCTCTGAATGTGTACCTTCTAAAACATTCAAGCCGCATCTAGAAATTCCTTACCGTTCCAAAGTTATTGTCAAAACGGTGACCGAAGGTCAGTTTGCAACACATTTTCTAAGCGATTACGTCTCATGAATAACTTGCCACTAACGTATTTGTTACCCAAAATTTTATTTCGAGATAATTGATCACACGGTATAGGAAAAATATTTCCAAGCCAAATTCGGGAGGGAATCGTTTGACTTCCATTTTTACGCCCCTTCATCGGCGCATAATTGGAATCCGTATATCGAGTAACTCGGTTGGACATATTCGAAGGACAATTACTCTCTTGAATTACATCGAAAAAATACAAAATTTTTGTTCAAATTCAAGCTCTGAATGTCTACTTTCTAAAACATTCAGGCCGCGTCCAAAAATTCCTTACCGTTCAAAATTTATTGTGGAAACGGTGACCGAAAGTGACTTTTCAACACATTTTCCATGCGATTACGGCTCGTGAATAACTAGGCACTAACGTATTTTTTACCAAAAATTTTATTTTGAGATGATTGATCGACCGATATAGGTAAAATATTTCCAAGCCGAATTCGTGGGCGAATCTTTAGACTTCCATCTTTACGCCCCTCCTTCGGCACACGATTGGAATCCGTATTTCGTGTAACTCGGTGGACAGCTTGAAAGGATAATAACTCTCTTGATTTCATCGAAAAAATAAAAAATTAGTGTTCAAATTCAAGCTCTGAATGTGTACTGTCTAAAACATTCAGGCCGCATCTAGAAATTCCTTACCGTTTCAAAGTTATTGTCAAAACGGTGACCAAAGGTCACTTTTCAACACATTTTCTAAGCGATTACATCTCATGAATAACTTGCCACTAACGTATTTGTTACCCAAAATTTTATTTCGGGATGATTGATCACATGGTACAGGAAAATATTTCCAAGCCAAATTCGGGAGCGAATCGTTTGACTTCCATTTTTACGCCCCTTCATCGGCGCAAAATTGGAATCCCTATATCGGGTAACTCGGTTGGACATATTCGAAGGACAATTACTCTCTTGATTTACATCGAAAAAATACAAAATTTTTGTTCAAATTCAAGCTCTCAATGTCTACTTTCTAAAACATTCAGGCCGCATCCAAAAATTCCTTACCGTTCAAAAGTTATTGTGGAAACGGTGACCGAAGGTCTCTTTTCAACACATTTTCCATGCGATTACGGCTCGTTAATAACTAGGCACTAACGTACTTTTTACCTAAAATTTTATTTTGAGATCATTGATCACGCGATATAGGTAAAATATTTCCAAGCCGAATTCGTGAGCGAATCTTTAGACTTCCATTTTTACGCCCCTCCCTCGGCACATAATTGGAATCCGTATTTCGGGTAACTCGGTGGGACAGATTGAAAGGATAGTAACTCTCTTGATTTCCATCGAAAAAATACAAAATTTGAGTTCAAATTCAAGCTCTGAATGTGTACCAACTAAAACATTCAAGCCGCATCTAGAAATTCCTTACCGTTCCAAAGTTATTGTCAAAACGGTGACCAAAGGTCAGTTTGCAACACATTTTCTAAGCGATTACGTCTCATGAATAACTTGCCACTAACGTATTTGTTACCCAAAATTTTATTTCGAGATAATTGATCACACGGTATAGGAAAAATATTTCCAAGCCAAATTCGGGAGGGAATCGTTTGACTTCCATTTTTACGCCCCTTCATCGGCGCATAATTGGAATCCGAATATCGAGTAACTCGGTTGGACATATTCGAAGGACAATTACTCTCTTGATTTACATCGAAAAAATACAAAATTTTTGTTCAAATTCAAGCTCTGAATGTCTACTTTCTAAAACATTCAGGCCGCGTCCAAAAATTCCTTACCGTTCAAAATTTATTGTGGAAACGGTGACCGAAAGTGACTTTTCAACACATTTTCCAAGCGATTACGGCTCGTGAATAACTAGGCACTAACGTATTTTTTACCAAAAATTTTATTTTGAGATGATTGGTCGACCGATATAGGTAAAATATTTCCAAGCCGAATTCGTGGGCGAATCTTTAGACTTCCATCTTTACGCCCCTCCTTCGGCACATGATTGGAATCCGTATTTCGGGTAACTCGGTGGACAGATTGAAAGGATAATAACTCTCTTGATTTCATCGAAAAAATAAAAAATTTGTGTTCAAATTCAAGCTCTGAATGTGTACTTTCTAAAACATTCAGGCCGCATCTAGAAATTCCTTACCGTTCCAAAGTTATTGTCAAAACGGTGACCAAAGGTCACTTTTCAACACATTTTCTAAGAGATTACATCTCATGAATAACTTGCCACTAACGTATTTGTTACCCAAAATTTTATTTCGGGATGATTGATCACATGGTACAGGAAAATATTTCCAAGCCAAATTCGGGAGCGAATCGTTTGACTTCCATTTTTACGCCCCTTCATCGGCGCAAAATTGGAATCCCTATATCGGGTAACTCGGTTGGACATATTCGAAGGACAATTACTCTCTTGATTTACATCGAAAAAATACAAAATTTTTGTTCAAATTCAAGCTCTGAATGTCTACTTTCTAAAACATTCAGGCCGCATCCAAAAATTCCTTACCGTTCAAAAGTTATTGTGGAAACGGTGACCGAAGGTCTCTTTTCAACAGATTTTCCATGCGATTACGGCTCGTTAATAACTAGGCACTAACGTACTTTTTACCTAAAATTTTATTTTGAGATCATTGATCACGCGATATAGGTAAAATATTTCCAAGCCGAATTCGTGAGCGAATCTTTAGACTTCCATTTTTACGCCCCTCCCTCGGCACATAATTGGAATCCGTATTTCGGGTAACTCAGTGGGACAGATTGAAAAGATAGTAACTCTCTTGATTTCCATCGAAAAAATACAAAATTTGAGTTCAAATTCAAGCTCTGAATGTGTACCTTCTAAAACATTCAAGCCGCATCTAGAAATTCCTTACCGTTCCAAAGTTATTGTCAAAACGGTGACCAAAGGTCAGTTTGCAACACATTTTCTAAGCGATTACGTCTCACGAATAACTTGCCACTAACGTATTTGTTACCCAAAATTTTATTTCGAGATAATTGATCACACGGTATAGGAAAATTATTTCCAAGCCAAATTCGGGAGGGAATCGGTTGACTTCCATTTTTACTCCCCTTCATCGGCGCATAATTGGAATCCGTATATCGGGTAACTCGGTTAGACATATTCGAAGGACAATTACTCTCTTGATTTACATCGAAAAAATACAAAATTTTTGTTCAAATTCAAGCTCTGAATGTCTACTTTCTAAAACATTCAGGCCGCGTCCAAAAATTCCTTACCGTTCAAAATTTATTGTGGAAACGGTGACCGAAGGTCACTTTTCAACACATTTTCCATGCGATTACGGCTCGTGAATAACTAGGCACTAACGTATTTTTTACCAAAACTTTTATTTTGAGATGATTGATCACGCGATATAGGTAAAATATTTCCAAGCCGAATTCGTGAGCGAATCTTTAGACTTCCATCTTTACTCCCCTCCTTCGGCACATAATTGGAATCCGTATTTCGGGTAACTCGGTGGACAGATTGAAAGGATAATAACTCCCTTGATTTCCATCGAAAAAATACAAAATTTGTGTTCAAATTCAAGCTCTGAATGTGTACTTTCTAAAACATTCAGGCCGCATCTAGAAATTCCTTACCGTTCCAAAGTTATTGTGAAAACGGTGACCAAAGGTCACTTTTCAACACATTTTCTAAGCGATTACATCTCATGAATAACTTTCCACTAACGTATTTGTTACCCAAAATTTTATTTCGAGATGATTGATCACATGGTACAGGAAAATATTTCCAAGCCAAATTCGGGAGGGAATCGTTTGACTTCCATTTTTACGCCCCTTCATCGGCGCATAATTGGAATCCGTATATCGAGTAACTCGGTTGGACATATTCGAAGGACAATTGCTCTCTTGATTTACATCGAAAAAATACAAAATTTTTGTTCAAATTCAAGCTCTGAATGTCTACTTTCTAAAACATTCAGGCCGCGTCCAAAAATTCCTTACCGTTCAAAATTTATTGTGGAAACGGTGACCGAAAGTGACTTTTCAACACATTTTCCATGCGATTACGGCTCGTGAATAACTAGGCACTAACGTATTTTTTACCAAAAATTTTATTTTGAGATGATTGATCGACCGATATAGGTAAAATATTTTCAAGCCGAATTCGTGGGCGAATCTTTAGACTTCCATCTTTACGCCCCTCCTTCGGCACATGATTGGAATCCGTATTTCGGGTAACTCGGTGGACAGATTGAAAGGATAATAACTCTCTTGATTTCATCGAAAAAATAAAAAATTTGTGTTCAAATTCAAGCTCTGAATGTGTACTTTCTAAAACATTTAGGCCGCATCTAGAAATTCCTTACCGTTCCAAAGTTATTGTCAAAACGGTGACCAAAGGTCACTTTTCAACATATTTTCTAAGCGATTACATCTCATGAATAACTTGCCACTAACGTATTTGTTACCCAAAATTTTATTTCGGGATGATTGATCACATGGTACAGGAAAATATTTCCAAGCCAAATTCGGGAGCGAATCGTTTGACTTCCATTTTTACGCCCCTTCATCGGCGCAAAATTGGAATCCCTATATCGGGTAACTCGGTTGGACATATTCGAAGGACAATTACTCTCTTGATTTACATCGAAAAAATACAAAATTTTTGTTCAAATTCAAGCTCTGAATGTCTACTTTCTAAAACATTCAGGCCGCATCCAAAAATTCCTTACCGTTCAAAAGTTATTGTGGAAACGGTGACCGAAGGTCTCTTTTCAACACATTTTCCATGCGATTACGGCTCGTTAATAACTAGGCACTAACGTACTTTTTACCTAAAATTTTATTTTGAGATCATTGATCACGCGATATAGGTAAAATATTTCCAAGCCGAATTCGTGAGCGAATCTTTAGACTTCCATTTTTACGCCCCTCCCTCGGCACATAATTGGAATCCGTATTTCGGGTAACTCGGTGGGACAGATTGAAAGGATAGTAACTCTCTTGATTTCCATCGAAAAAATACAAAATTTGAGTTCAAATTCAAGCTCTGAATGTGTACCTTCTAAAACATTCAAGCCGCATCTAGAAATTCCCTACCGTTCCAAAGTTATTGTCAAAACGGTGACCAAAGGTCAGTTTGCAACACATTTTCTAAGCGATTACGTCTCATGAATAACTTGCCACTAACGTATTTGTTACCCAAAATTTTATTTCGAGATAATTGATCACACGGTATAGGAAAAATATTTCCAAGCCAAATTCGGGTGGGAATCGTTTGACTTCCATTTTTACGCCCCTTCATCGGCGCATAATTGGAATCCGAATATCGAGTAACTCGGTTGGACATATTCGAAGGACAATTACTCTCTTGATTTACATCGAAAAAATACAAAATTTTTGTTCAAATTCAAGCTCTGAATGTCTACTTTCTAAAACATTCAGGCCGCGTCCAAAAATTCCTTACCGTTCAAAATTTATTGTGGAAACGGTGACCGAAAGTGACTTTTCAACACATTTTCCATGCGATTACGGCTCGTGAATAACTAGGCACTAACGTATTTTTTACCAAAAATTTTATTTTGAGATGATTGATCGACCGATATAGGTAAAATATTTCCAAGCCGAATTCGTGGGCGAATCTTTAGACTTCCATCTTTACGCCCCTCCTTCGGCACATGATTGGAATCCGTATTTCGGGTAACTCGGTGGACAGATTGAAAGGATAATAACTCTCTTGATTTCATCGAAAAAATAAAAAATTTGTGTTCAAATTCAAGCTCTGAATGTGTACTTTCTAAAACATTCAGGCCGCATCTAGAAATTCCTTACCGTTCCAAAGTTATTGTCAAAACGGTGACCAAAGGTCACTTTTCAACACATTTTCTAAGAGATTACATCTCATGAATAACTTGCCACTAACGTATTTGTTACCCAAAATTTTATTTCGGGATGATTGATCACATGGTACAGGAAAATATTTCCAAGCCAAATTCGGGAGCGAATCGTTTGACTTCCATTTTTACGCCCCTTCATCGGCGCAAAATTGGAATCCCTATATCGGGTAACTCAGTTGGACATATTCGAAGGACAATTACTCTCTTGATTTACATCGAAAAAATACAAAATTTTTGTTCAAATTCAAGCTCTGAATGTCTACTTTCAAAAACATTCAGGCCGCATCCAAAAATTCCTTACCGTTCAAAATTTATTGTGGAAACGGTGACCGAAGGTCTCTTTTCAACACATTTTCCATGCGATTACGGCTCGTGAATAACTAGGCACTAACGTATTTTTTACCAAAAATTTTATTTTGAGATGATTGATCACGCGATATAGGTAAAATATTTCCAAGCCGAATTCGTGAGCGAATCTTTAGACTTCCATTTTTACACCCCTCCCTCGGCACTTAATTGGAATCCGTATTTCGGGTAACTCGGTTGGACATATTCGAAGGACAATTACTCTCTTGATTTACATCGAAAAAATACAAAATTTTTGTTCAAATTCAAGCTCTGAATGTCTACTTTCTAAAACATTCAAGCCGCGTCTAGAAATTCCCTACCGTTCCAAAGTTATTGTCAAAACGGTGACCAAAGGTCAGTTTGCAACACATTTTCTAAGCGATTACGTCTCATGAATAACTTGCCACTAACGTATTTGTTACCCAAAATTTTATTTCGAGATAATTGATCACACGGTATAGGAAAAATATTTCCAAGCCAAATTCGTGAGCGAATCTTTAGACTTCCATCTTTACTCCCCTCCTTCGGCACATAATTGGAATCCGTATTTCGGGTAACTCGGTGGACAGATTGAAAGGATAATAACTCCCTTGATTTCCATCGAAAAAATACAAAATTTGTGTTCAAATTCAAGCTCTGAATGTGTACTTTCTAAAACATTTAGGCCGCATCTAGAAATTCGTTACCGTTCCAAAGTTATTGTCAAAACGGTGACCAAAGGTCACTTTTCAACACATTTTCTAAGAGATTACATCTCATGAATAACTTGCCACTAACGTATTTGTTACCCAAAATTTTATTTCGGGATGATTGATCACATGGTACAGGAAAATATTTCCAAGCCAAATTCGGGAGCGAATCGTTTGACTTCCATTTTTACGCCCCTTCATCAGCGCAAAATTGGAATCCCTATATCGGGTAACTCAGTTGGACATATTCGAAGGACAATTACTCTCTTGATTTACATCGAAAAAATACAAAATTTTTGTTCAAATTCAAGCTCTGAATGTCTACTTTCAAAAACATTCAGGCCGCGTCCAAAAATTCCTTACCGTTCAAAATTTATTGTGGAAACGGTGACCGAAGGTCTCTTTTCAACACATTTTCCATGCGATTACGGCTCGTGAATAACTAGGCACTAACGTATTTTTTACCAAAAATTTTATTTTGAGATGATTGATCACGCGATATAGGTAAAATATTTCCAAGCCGAATTCGTGAGCGAATCTTTAGACTTCCATTTTTACGCCCCTCCCTCGGCACTTAATTGGAATCCGTATTTCGGGTAACACGGTTGGACATATTCGAAGGACAATTACTCTCTTGATTTACATCGAAAAAATACAAAATTTTTGTTCAAATTCAAGCTCTGAATGTCTACTTTCTAAAACATTCAGGCCGCGTCCAAAAATTCCTTACCGTTCAAAATTTATTGTGGAAACGGTGACCGAAAGTGACTTTTCAACACATTTTCCATGCGATTACGGCTCGTGAATAACTAGGCACTAACGTATTTTTTACCAAAAATTTTATTTTGAGATGATTGATCGACCGATATAGGTAAAATATTTCCAAGCCGAATTCGTGGGCGAATCTTTAGACTTCCATCTTTACGCCCCTCCTTCGGCACATGATTGGAATCCGTATTTCGGGTAACTCGGTGGACAGATTGAAAGGATAATAACTCTCTTGATTTCATCGAAAAAATAAAAAATTTGTGTTCAAATTCAAGCTCTGAATGTGTACTTTCTAAAACATTCAGGCCGCATCTAGAAATTCCTTACCGTTCCAAAGTTATTGTCAAAACGGTGACCAAAGGTCACTTTTCAACACATTTTCTAAGAGATTACATCTCATGAATAACTTGCCACTAACGTATTTGTTACCCAAAATTTTATTTCGGGATGATTGATCACATGGTACAGGAAAATATTTCCAAGCCAAATTCGGGAGCGAATCGTTTGACTTCCATTTTTACGCCCCTTCATCGGCGCAAAATTGGAATCCCTATATCGGGTAACTCAGTTGGACATATTCGAAGGACAATTACTCTCTTGATTTACATCGAAAAAATACAAAATTTTTGTTCAAATTCAAGCTCTGAATGTCTACTTTCAAAAACATTCAGGCCGCATCCAAAAATTCCTTACCGTTCAAAATTTATTGTGGAAACGGTGACCGAAGGTCTCTTTTCAACACATTTTCCATGCGATTACGGCTCGTGAATAACTAGGCACTAACGTATTTTTTACCAAAAATTTTATTTTGAGATGATTGATCACGCGATATAGGTAAAATATTTCCAAGCCGAATTCGTGAGCGAATCTTTAGACTTCCATTTTTACACCCCTCCCTCGGCACTTAATTGGAATCCGTATTTCGGGTAACTCGGTTGGACATATTCGAAGGACAATTACTCTCTTGATTTACATCGAAAAAATACAAAATTTTTGTTCAAATTCAAGCTCTGAATGTCTACTTTCTAAAACATTCAAGCCGCGTCTAGAAATTCCCTACCGTTCCAAAGTTATTGTCAAAACGGTGACCAAAGGTCAGTTTGCAACACATTTTCTAAGCGATTACGTCTCATGAATAACTTGCCACTAACGTATTTGTTACCCAAAATTTTATTTCGAGATAATTGATCACACGGTATAGGAAAAATATTTCCAAGCCAAATTCGTGAGCGAATCTTTAGACTTCCATCTTTACTCCCCTCCTTCGGCACATAATTGGAATCCGTATTTCGGGTAACTCGGTGGACAGATTGAAAGGATAATAACTCCCTTGATTTCCATCGAAAAAATACAAAATTTGTGTTCAAATTCAAGCTCTGAATGTGTACTTTCTAAAACATTTAGGCCGCATCTAGAAATTCGTTACCGTTCCAAAGTTATTGTCAAAACGGTGACCAAAGGTCACTTTTCAACACATTTTCTAAGAGATTACATCTCATGAATAACTTGCCACTAACGTATTTGTTACCCAAAATTTTATTTCGGGATGATTGATCACATGGTACAGGAAAATATTTCCAAGCCAAATTCGGGAGCGAATCGTTTGACTTCCATTTTTACGCCCCTTCATCAGCGCAAAATTGGAATCCCTATATCGGGTAACTCAGTTGGACATATTCGAAGGACAATTACTCTCTTGATTTACATCGAAAAAATACAAAATTTTTGTTCAAATTCAAGCTCTGAATGTCTACTTTCAAAAACATTCAGGCCGCGTCCAAAAATTCCTTACCGTTCAAAATTTATTGTGGAAACGGTGACCGAAGGTCTCTTTTCAACACATTTTCCATGCGATTACGGCTCGTGAATAACTAGGCACTAACGTATTTTTTACCAAAAATTTTATTTTGAGATGATTGATCACGCGATATAGGTAAAATATTTCCAAGCCGAATTCGTGAGCGAATCTTTAGACTTCCATTTTTACGCCCCTCCCTCGGCACATAATTGGAATCCGTATTTCGGGTAACTCGGTTGGACATATTCGAAGGACAATTACTCTCTTGATTTACATCGAAAAAATACAAAATTTTTGTTCAAATTCAAGCTCTGAATGTCTACTTTCTAAAACATTCAGGCCGCGTCCAAAAATTCCTTACCGTTCAAAATTTATTGTGGAAACGGTGACCGAAAGTGACTTTTCAACACATTTTCCATGCGATTACGGCTCGTGAATAACTAGGCACTAACGTATTTTTTACCAAAAATTTTATTTTGAGATGATTGATCGACCGATATAGGTAAAATATTTCCAAGCCGAATTCGTGGGCGAATCTTTAGACTTCCATCTTTACGCCCCTCCTTCGGCACATGATTGGAATCCGTATTTCGGGTAACTCGGTGGACAGATTGAAAGGATAATAACTCTCTTGATTTCATCGAAAAAATAAAAAATTTGTGTTCAAATTCAAGCTCTGAATGTGTACTTTCTAAAACATTCAGGCCGCATCTAGAAATTCCTTACCGTTCCAAAGTTATTGTCAAAACGGTGACCAAAGGTCACTTTTCAACACATTTTCTAAGAGATTACATCTCATGAATAACTTGCCACTAACGTATTTGTTACCCAAAATTTTATTTCGGGATGATTGATCACATGGTACAGGAAAATATTTCCAAGCCAAATTCGGGAGCGAATCGTTTGACTTCCATTTTTACGCCCCTTCATCGGCGCAAAATTGGAATCCCTATATCGGGTAACTCAGTTGGACATATTCGAAGGACAATTACTCTCTTGATTTACATCGAAAAAATACAAAATTTTTGTTCAAATTCAAGCTCTGAATGTCTACTTTCAAAAACATTCAGGCCGCATCCAAAAATTCCTTACCGTTCAAAATTTATTGTGGAAACGGTGACCGAAGGTCTCTTTTCAACACATTTTCCATGCGATTACGGCTCGTGAATAACTAGGCACTAACGTATTTTTTACCAAAAATTTTATTTTGAGATGATTGATCACGCGATATAGGTAAAATATTTCCAAGCCGAATTCGTGAGCGAATCTTTAGACTTCCATTTTTACACCCCTCCCTCGGCACTTAATTGGAATCCGTATTTCGGGTAACTCGGTTGGACATATTCGAAGGACAATTACTCTCTTGATTTACATCGAAAAAATACAAAATTTTTGTTCAAATTCAAGCTCTGAATGTCTACTTTCTAAAACATTCAAGCCGCGTCTAGAAATTCCCTACCGTTCCAAAGTTATTGTCAAAACGGTGACCAAAGGTCAGTTTGCAACACATTTTCTAAGCGATTACGTCTCATGAATAACTTGCCACTAACGTATTTGTTACCCAAAATTTTATTTCGAGATAATTGATCACACGGTATAGGAAAAATATTTCCAAGCCAAATTCGTGAGCGAATCTTTAGACTTCCATCTTTACTCCCCTCCTTCGGCACATAATTGGAATCCGTATTTCGGGTAACTCGGTGGACAGATTGAAAGGATAATAACTCCCTTGATTTCCATCGAAAAAATACAAAATTTGTGTTCAAATTCAAGCTCTGAATGTGTACTTTCTAAAACATTTAGGCCGCATCTAGAAATTCGTTACCGTTCCAAAGTTATTGTCAAAACGGTGACCAAAGGTCACTTTTCAACACATTTTCTAAGAGATTACATCTCATGAATAACTTGCCACTAACGTATTTGTTACCCAAAATTTTATTTCGGGATGATTGATCACATGGTACAGGAAAATATTTCCAAGCCAAATTCGGGAGCGAATCGTTTGACTTCCATTTTTACGCCCCTTCATCAGCGCAAAATTGGAATCCCTATATCGGGTAACTCAGTTGGACATATTCGAAGGACAATTACTCTCTTGATTTACATCGAAAAAATACAAAATTTTTGTTCAAATTCAAGCTCTGAATGTCTACTTTCAAAAACATTCAGGCCGCGTCCAAAAATTCCTTACCGTTCAAAATTTATTGTGGAAACGGTGACCGAAGGTCTCTTTTCAACACATTTTCCATGCGATTACGGCTCGTGAATAACTAGGCACTAACGTATTTTTTACCAAAAATTTTATTTTGAGATGATTGATCACGCGATATAGGTAAAATATTTCCAAGCCGAATTCGTGAGCGAATCTTTAGACTTCCATTTTTACGCCCCTCCCTCGGCACTTAATTGGAATCCGTATTTCGGGTAACACGGTTGGACATATTCGAAGGACAATTACTCTCTTGATTTACATCGAAAAAATACAAAATTTTTGTTCAAATTCAAGCTCTGAATGTCTACTTTCTAAAACATTCAGGCCGCGTCCAAAAATTCCTTACCGTTCAAAATTTATTGTGGAAACGGTGACCGAAAGTGACTTTTCAACACATTTTCCATGCGATTACGGCTCGTGAATAACTAGGCACTAACGTATTTTTTACCAAAAATTTTATTTTGAGATGATTGATCGACCGATATAGGTAAAATATTTCCAAGCCGAATTCGTGGGCGAATCTTTAGACTTCCATCTTTACGCCCCTCCTTCGGCACATGATTGGAATCCGTATTTCGGGTAACTCGGTGGACAGATTGAAAGGATAATAACTCTCTTGATTTCATCGAAAAAATAAAAAATTTGTGTTCAAATTCAAGCTCTGAATGTGTACTTTCTAAAACATTCAGGCCGCATCTAGAAATTCCTTACCGTTCCAAAGTTATTGTCAAAACGGTGACCAAAGGTCACTTTTCAACACATTTTCTAAGAGATTACATCTCATGAATAACTTGCCACTAACGTATTTGTTACCCAAAATTTTATTTCGGGATGATTGATCACATGGTACAGGAAAATATTTCCAAGCCAAATTCGGGAGCGAATCGTTTGACTTCCATTTTTACGCCCCTTCATCGGCGCAAAATTGGAATCCCTATATCGGGTAACTCAGTTGGACATATTCGAAGGACAATTACTCTCTTGATTTACATCGAAAAAATACAAAATTTTTGTTCAAATTCAAGCTCTGAATGTCTACTTTCAAAAACATT
The DNA here is from genome assembly GCA_028535165.1 of Quercus tomentella. NCBI lineage: Eukaryota > Viridiplantae > Streptophyta > Magnoliopsida > Fagales > Fagaceae > Quercus > Quercus tomentella. Next base: position 39,754,050 of record JAPQVY010000023.1, on the reverse strand, counting down.
CAGGCCGCATCCAAAAATTCCTTACCGTTCAAAATTTATTGTGGAAACGGTGACCGAAGGTCTCTTTTCAACACATTTTCCATGCGATTACGGCTCGTGAATAACTAGGCACTAACGTATTTTTTACCAAAAATTTTATTTTGAGATGATTGATCACGCGATATAGGTAAAATATTTCCAAGCCGAATTCGTGAGCGAATCTTTAGACTTCCATTTTTACACCCCTCCCTCGGCACTTAATTGGAATCCGTATTTCGGGTAACTCGGTTGGACATATTCGAAGGACAATTACTCTCTTGATTTACATCGAAAAAATACAAAATTTTTGTTCAAATTCAAGCTCTGAATGTCTACTTTCTAAAACATTCAAGCCGCGTCTAGAAATTCCCTACCGTTCCAAAGTTATTGTCAAAACGGTGACCAAAGGTCAGTTTGCAACACATTTTCTAAGCGATTACGTCTCATGAATAACTTGCCACTAACGTATTTGTTACCCAAAATTTTATTTCGAGATAATTGATCACACGGTATAGGAAAAATATTTCCAAGCCAAATTCGTGAGCGAATCTTTAGACTTCCATCTTTACTCCCCTCCTTCGGCACATAATTGGAATCCGTATTTCGGGTAACTCGGTGGACAGATTGAAAGGATAATAACTCCCTTGATTTCCATCGAAAAAATACAAAATTTGTGTTCAAATTCAAGCTCTGAATGTGTACTTTCTAAAACATTTAGGCCGCATCTAGAAATTCGTTACCGTTCCAAAGTTATTGTCAAAACGGTGACCAAAGGTCACTTTTCAACACATTTTCTAAGAGATTACATCTCATGAATAACTTGCCACTAACGTATTTGTTACCCAAAATTTTATTTCGGGATGATTGATCACATGGTACAGGAAAATATTTCCAAGCCAAATTCGGGAGCGAATCGTTTGACTTCCATTTTTACGCCCCTTCATCAGCGCAAAATTGGAATCCCTATATCGGGTAACTCAGTTGGACATATTCGAAGGACAATTACTCTCTTGATTTACATCGAAAAAATACAAAATTTTTGTTCAAATTCAAGCTCTGAATGTCTACTTTCAAAAACATTCAGGCCGCGTCCAAAAATTCCTTACCGTTCAAAATTTATTGTGGAAACGGTGACCGAAGGTCTCTTTTCAACACATTTTCCATGCGATTACGGCTCGTGAATAACTAGGCACTAACGTATTTTTTACCAAAAATTTTATTTTGAGATGATTGATCACGCGATATAGGTAAAATATTTCCAAGCCGAATTCGTGAGCGAATCTTTAGACTTCCATTTTTACGCCCCTCCCTCGGCACTTAATTGGAATCCGTATTTCGGGTAACACGGTTGGACATATTCGAAGGACAATTACTCTCTTGATTTACATCGAAAAAATACAAAATTTTTGTTCAAATTCAAGCTCTGAATGTCTACTTTCTAAAACATTCAGGCCGCGTCCAAAAATTCCTTACCGTTCAAAATTTATTGTGGAAACGGTGACCGAAAGTGACTTTTCAACACATTTTCCATGCGATTACGGCTCGTGAATAACTAGGCACTAACGTATTTTTTACCAAAAATTTTATTTTGAGATGATTGATCGACCGATATAGGTAAAATATTTCCAAGCCGAATTCGTGAGCGAATCTTTAGACTTCCATCTTTACGCCCCTCCTTCGGCACATGATTGGAATCCGTATTTCGGGTAACTCGGTGGACAGATTGAAAGGATAATAACTCTCTTGACTTCATCGAAAAAATAAAAAATTTGTGTTCAAATTCAAGCTCTGAATATGTACTTTCTAAAACATTCAGGCCGCATCTAGAAATTCCTTACCGTTCCAAAGTTATTGTCAAAACGGTGACCAAAGGTCACTTTTCAACACATTTTCTAAGCGATTACATCTCATGAATAACTTGCCACTAACGTATTTGTTACCCAAAATTTTATTTCGGGATGATTGATCACATGGTACAAGAAAATATTTCCAAGCCAAATTCGGGAGCGAATCTTTTGACTTCCATTTTTACTCCCCTTCATCGGCGCATAATTGGAATCCGTATATCGGGTAACTCGGTTAGACATATTCGAAGGACAATTACTCTCTTGATTTACATCGAAAAAATACAAAATTTTTGTTCAAATTCAAGCTCTGAATGTCTACTTTCAAAAACATTCAGGCCGCGTCCAAAAATTCCTTACCGTTCAAAATTTATTGTGGAAACGGTGACCGAAGGTCACTTTTCAACACATTTTCCATGCGATTACGGCTCGTGAATAACTAGGCACTAACGTATTTTTTACCAAAAATTTTATTTTGAGATGATTGATCACGCGATATAGGTAAAATATTTCCAAGCCGAATTCGTGAGCGAATCTTTAGACTTCCATTTTTACGCCCCTCCCTCGGCACATAATTGGAATCCGTATTTCGGGTAACTCGGTTGGACATATTCGAAGGACAATTACTCTCTTGATTTACATCGAAAAAATACAAAATTTTTGTTCAAATTCAAGCTCTGAATGTCTACTTTCTAAAACATTCAGGCCGCATCCAAAAATTCCTTACCGTTCAAAAGTTATTGTGGAAACGGTGACCGAAGGTCACTTTTCAACACATTTTCCATGCGATTACGGCTCGTTAATAACTAGGCACTAACGTACTTTTTACCTAAAATTTTATTTTGAGATCATTGATCACGCGATATAGGTAAAATATTTCCAAGCCGAATTCGTGAGGGAATCTTTAGACTTCCATTTTTACGCCCCTCCCTCGGCACATAATTGGAATCCGTATTTCGGGTAACTCGGTGGGGCAGATTGAAAGGATAGTAACTCTGTTGATTTCCATAGAAAAAATACAAAATTTGAGTTCAAATTCAAGCTCTGAATGTGTACCTTCTAAAACATTCAAGCCGCATCTAGAAATTCCTTACCGTTCCAAAGTTATTGTCAAAACGGTGACCAAAGGTCAGTTTGCAACACATTTTCTAAGCGATTACGTCTCATGAATAACTTGCCACTAACGTATCTGTTACCCAAAATTTTATTTCGAGATAATTGATCACACGGTATAGGAAAAATATTTCCAAGCCAAATTCGGGAGGGAATCGTTTGACTTCCATTTTTACGCCCCTTCATCGGCGCATAATTGGAATCCGTATATCGAGTAACTCGGTTGGACATATTCGAAGGACAATTACTCTCTTGATTTACATCGAAAAAATACAAAATTTTTGTTCAAATTCAAGCTCTGAATGTCTACTTTCTAAAACATTCAGGCCGCGTCCAAAAATTCCTTACCGTTCAAAATTTATTGTGGAAACGGTGACCGAAAGTGACTTTTCAACACATTTTCCATGCGATTACGGCTCGTGAATAACTAGGCACTAACGTATTTTTTACCAAAAATTTTATTTTGAGATGATTGATCGACCGATATAGGTAAAATATTTCCAAGCCGAATTCGTGGGCGAATCTTTAGACTTCCATCTTTACGCCCCTCCTTCGGCACATGATTGGAATCCGTATTTCGGGTAACTCGGTGGACAGATTGAAAGGATAATAACTCTCTTGATTTCATCGAAAAAATAAAAAATTTGTGTTCAAATTCAAGCTCTGAATGTGTACTTTCTAAAACATTCAGGCCGCATCTAGAAATTCCTTACCGTTCCAAAGTTATTGTCAAAACGGTGACCAAAGGTCACTTTTCAACACATTTTCTAAGCGATTACATCTCATGAATAACTTGCCACTAACGTATTTGTTACCCAAAATTTTATTTCGAGATAATTGATCACACGGTATAGGAAAAATATTTCCTAGCCAAATTCGGGAGGGAATCGTTTGACTTCCATTTTTACGCCCCTTCATCGGCGCATAATTGGAATCCGTATATCGAGTAACTCGGTTGGACATATTCGAAGGACAATTACTCTCTTGATTTACATCGAAAAAATACAAAATTTTTGTTCAAATTCAAGCTCTGAATGTCTACTTTCTAAAACATTCAGGCCGCGTCCAAAAATTCCTTACCGTTCAAAATTTATTGTGGAAACGGTGACCGAAAGTGACTTTTCAACACATTTTCCATGCGATTACGGCTCGTGAATAACTAGGCACTAACGTATTTTTTACCAAAAATTTTATTTTGAGATGATTGATCGACCGATATAGGTAAAATATTTCCAAGCCGAATTCGTGGGCGAATCTTTAGACTTCCATCTTTACGCCCCTCCTTCGGCACATGATTGGAATCCGTATTTCGGGTAACTCGGTGGACAGATTGAAAGGATAATAACTCTCTTGATTTCATCGAAAAAATAAAAAATTTGTGTTCAAATTCAAGCTCTGAATATGTACTTTCTAAAACATTCAGGCCGCATCTAGAAATTCCTTACCGTTCCAAAGTTATTGTCAAAACGGTGACCAAAGGTCAATTTTCAACACATTTTCTAAGCGATTACATCTCATGAATAACTTGCCACTAACGTATTTGTTACCCAAAATTTTATTTCGGGATGATTGATCACATGGTACAAGAAAATATTTCCAAGCCAAATTCGGGAGCGAATCTTTTGACTTCCATTTTTACTCCCCTTCATCGGCGCATAATTGGAATCCGTATATCGGGTAACTCGGTTAGACATATTCGAAGGACAATTACTCTCTTGATTTACATCGAAAAAATACAAAATTTTTGTTCAAATTCAAGCTCTGAATGTCTACTTTCAAAAACATTCAGGCCGCGTCCAAAAATTCCTTACCGTTCAAAATTTATTGTGGAAACGGTGACCGAAGGTCACTTTTCAACACATTTTCCATGCGATTACGGCTCGTGAATAACTAGGCACTAACGTATTTTTTACCAAAAATTTTATTTTGAGATGATTGATCACGCGATATAGGTAAAATATTTCCAAGCCGAATTCGTTAGCGAATCTTTAGACTTCCATTTTTACGCCCCTCCCTCGGCACATAATTGGAATCCGTATTTCGGGTAACTCGGTTGGACATATTCGAAGGACAATTACTCTCTTGATTTACATCGAAAAAATACAAAATTTTTGTTCAAATTCAAGCTCTGAATGTCTACTTTCTAAAACATTCAGGCCGCATCCAAAAATTCCTTACCGTTCAAAAGTTATTGTGGAAACGGTGACCGAAGGTCACTTTTCAACACATTTTCCATGCGATTACGGCTCGTTAATAACTAGGCACTAACGTACTTTTTACCTAAAATTTTATTTTGAGATCATTGATCACGCGATATAGGTAAAATATTTCCAAGCCGAATTCGTGAGGGAATCTTTAGACTTCCATTTTTACGCCCCTCCCTCGGCACATAATTGGAATCCGTATTTCTGGTAACTCGGTGGGACAGATTGAAAGGATAGTAACTCTGTTGATTTCCATAGAAAAAATACAAAATTTGAGTTCAAATTCAAGCTCTGAATGTGTACCTTCTAAAACATTCAAGCCGCATCTAGAAATTCCTTACCGTTCCAAAGTTATTGTCAAAACGGTGACCAAAGGTCAGTTTGCAACACATTTTCTAAGCGATTACGTCTCATGAATAACTTGCCACTAACGTATCTGTTACCCAAAATTTTATTTCGAGATAATTGATCACACGGTATAGGAAAAATATTTCCAAGCCAAATTCGGGAGGGAATCGTTTGACTTCCATTTTTACGCCCCTTCATCGGCGCATAATTGGAATCCGTATATCGAGTAACTCGGTTGGACATATTCGAAGGACAATTACTCTCTTGATTTACATCGAAAAAATACAAAATTTTTGTTCAAATTCAAGCTCTGAATGTCTACTTTCTAAAACATTCAGGCCGCGTCCAAAAATTCCTTACCGTTCAAAATTTATTGTGGAAACGGTGACCGAAAGTGACTTTTCAACACATTTTCCATGCGATTACGGCTCGTGAATAACTAGGCACTAACGTATTTTTTACCAAAAATTTTATTTTGAGATGATTGATCGACCGATATAGGTAAAATATTTCCAAGCCGAATTCGTGGGCGAATCTTTAGACTTCCATCTTTACGCCCCTCCTTCGGCACATGATTGGAATCCGTATTTCGGGTAACTCGGTGGACAGATTGAAAGGATAATAACTCTCTTGATTTCATCGAAAAAATAAAAAATTTGTGTTCAAATTCAAGCTCTGAATGTGTACTTTCTAAAACATTCAGGCCGCATCTAGAAATTCCTTACCGTTCCAAAGTTATTGTCAAAACGGTGACCAAAGGTCACTTTTCAACACATTTTCTAAGCGATTACATCTCATGAATAACTTGCCACTAACGTATTTGTTACCCAAAATTTTATTTCGGGATGATTGATCACATGGTACAGGAAAATATTTCCAAGCCAAATTCGGGAGCGAATCGTTTGACTTCCATTTTTACGCCCCTTCATCGGCGCAAAATTGGAATCCCTATATCGGGTAACTCGGTTGGACATATTCGAAGGACAATTACTCTCTTGATTTACATCGAAAAAATACAAAATTTTTGTTCAAATTCAAGCTCTGAATGTCTACTTTCAAAAACATTCAGGCCGCGTCCAAAAATTCCTTACCGTTCAAAATTTATTGTGGAAACGGTGACCGAAGGTCACTTTTCAACACATTTTCCATGCGATTACGGCTCGTGAATAACTAGGCACTAACGTATTTTTTACCAAAAATTTTGTTTTGAGATGATTGATCACGCGATATAGGTAAAATATTTCCAAGCCGAATTCGTGAGCGAATCTTTAGACTTCCATTTTTAGGCCCCTCCCTCGGCACATAATTGGAATCCGTATTTCGGGTAACTCGGTGGGACAGATTGAAAGGATAGTAACTCTCTTGATTTCCATAGAAAAAATACAAAATTTGAGTTCAAATTCAAGCTCTGAATGTGTACCTTCTAAAACATTCAAGCCGCATCTAGAAATTCCTTACCGTTCCAAAGTTATTGTCAAAACGGTGGCCAAAGGTCAGTTTGCAACACATTTTCTAAGCGATTACGTCTCATGAATAACTTGCCACTAACGTATTTGTTACCCAAAATTTTATTTGGAGATAATTGATCACACGGTATAGGAAAAATATTTCCAAGCCGAATTCGTGAGGGAATCTTTAGACTTCCATTTTTACGCCCCTCCCTCGGCACATAATTGGAATCCGTATTTCGGGTAACTCGGTGGGACAGATTGAAAGGATAGTAACTCTCTTGATTTCCATAGAAAAAATACAAAATTTGAGTTCAAATTCAAGCTCTGAATGTGTACCTTCTAAAACATTCAAGCCGCATCTAGAAATTCCTTACCGTTCCAAAGTTATTGTCAAAACGGTGACCAAAGGTCAGTTTGCAACACATTTTCTAAGCGATTACGTCTCATGAATAACTTGCCACTAACGTATTTGTTACCCAAAATTTTATTTCGAGATAATTGATCACACGGTATAGGAAAAATATTTCCAAGCCAAATTCGGGAGGGAATCGTTTGACTTCCATTTTTACGCCCCTTCATCGGCGCATAATTGGAATCCGTATATCGAGTAACTCGGTTGGACATATTCGAAGGACAATTACTCTCTTGATTTACATCGAAAAAATACAAAATTTTTGTTCAAATTCAAGCTCTGAATGTCTACTTTCTAAAACATTCAGGCCGCGTCCAAAAATTCCTTACCGTTCAAAATTTATTGTGGAAACGGTGACCGAAAGTGACTTTTCAACACATTTTCCATGCGATTACGGCTCGTGAATAACTAGGCACTAACGTATTTTTTACCAAAAATTTTATTTTGAGATGATTGATCGACCGATATAGGTAAAATATTTCCAAGCCGAATTCGTGGGCGAATCTTTAGACTTCCATCTTTACGCCCCTCCTTCGGCACATGATTGGAATCCGTATTTCGGGTAACTCGGTGGACAGATTGAAAGGATAATAACTCTCTTGATTTCATCGAAAAAATAAAAAATTTGTGTTCAAATTCAAGCTCTGAATATGTACTTTCTAAAACATTCAGGCCGCATCTAGAAATTCCTTACCGTTCCAAAGTTATTGTCAAAACGGTGACCAAAGGTCACTTTTCAACACATTTTCTAAGCGATTACATCTCATGAATAACTTGCCACTAACGTATTTGTTACCCAAAATTTTATTTCGGGATGATTGATCACATGGTACAAGAAAATATTTCCAAGCCAAATTCGGGAGCGAATCTTTTGACTTCCATTTTTACTCCCCTTCATCGGCGCATAATTGGAATCCGTATATCGGGTAACTCGGTTAGACATATTCGAAGGACAATTACTCTCTTGATTTACATCGAAAAAATACAAAATTTTTGTTCAAATTCAAGCTCTGAATGTCTACTTTCAAAAACATTCAGGCCGCGTCCAAAAATTCCTTACCGTTCAAAATTTATTGTGGAAACGGTGACCGAAGGTCACTTTTCAACACATTTTCCATGCGATTACGGCTCGTGAATAACTAGGCACTAACGTATTTTTTACCAAAAATTTTATTTTGAGATGATTGATCACGCGATATAGGTAAAATATTTCCAAGCCGAATTCGTGAGCGAATCTTTAGACTTCCATTTTTACGCCCCTCCCTCGGCACATAATTGGAATCCGTATTTCGGGTAACTCGGTTGGACATATTCGAAGGACAATTACTCTCTTGATTTACATCGAAAAAATACAAAATTTTTGTTCAAATTCAAGCTCTGAATGTCTACTTTCTAAAACATTCAGGCCGCATCCAAAAATTCCTTACCGTTCAAAAGTTATTGTGGAAACGGTGACCGAAGGTCACTTTTCAACACATTTTCCATGCGATTACGGCTCGTTAATAACTAGGCACTAACGTACTTTTTACCTAAAATTTTATTTTGAGATCATTGATCACGCGATATAGGTAAAATATTTCCAAGCCGAATTCGTGAGGGAATCTTTAGACTTCCATTTTTACGCCCCTCCCTCGGCACATAATTGGAATCCGTATTTCGGGTAACTCGGTGGGGCAGATTGAAAGGATAGTAACTCTGTTGATTTCCATAGAAAAAATACAAAATTTGAGTTCAAATTCAAGCTCTGAATGTGTACCTTCTAAAACATTCAAGCCGCATCTAGAAATTCCTTACCGTTCCAAAGTTATTGTCAAAACGGTGACCAAAGGTCAGTTTGCAACACATTTTCTAAGCGATTACGTCTCATGAATAACTTGCCACTAACGTATCTGTTACCCAAAATTTTATTTCGAGATAATTGATCACACGGTATAGGAAAAATATTTCCAAGCCAAATTCGGGAGGGAATCGTTTGACTTCCATTTTTACGCCCCTTCATCGGCGCATAATTGGAATCCGTATATCGAGTAACTCGGTTGGACATATTCGAAGGACAATTACTCTCTTGATTTACATCGAAAAAATACAAAATTTTTGTTCAAATTCAAGCTCTGAATGTCTACTTTCTAAAACATTCAGGCCGCGTCCAAAAATTCCTTACCGTTCAAAATTTATTGTGGAAACGGTGACCGAAAGTGACTTTTCAACACATTTTCCATGCGATTACGGCTCGTGAATAACTAGGCACTAACGTATTTTTTACCAAAAATTTTATTTTGAGATGATTGATCGACCGATATAGGTAAAATATTTCCAAGCCGAATTCGTGGGCGAATCTTTAGACTTCCATCTTTACGCCCCTCCTTCGGCACATGATTGGAATCCGTATTTCGGGTAACTCGGTGGACAGATTGAAAGGATAATAACTCTCTTGATTTCATCGAAAAAATAAAAAATTTGTGTTCAAATTCAAGCTCTGAATGTGTACTTTCTAAAACATTCAGGCCGCATCTAGAAATTCCTTACCGTTCCAAAGTTATTGTCAAAACGGTGACCAAAGGTCACTTTTCAACACATTTTCTAAGCGATTACATCTCATGAATAACTTGCCACTAACGTATTTGTTACCCAAAATTTTATTTCGAGATAATTGATCACACGGTATAGGAAAAATATTTCCTAGCCAAATTCGGGAGGGAATCGTTTGACTTCCATTTTTACGCCCCTTCATCGGCGCATAATTGGAATCCGTATATCGAGTAACTCGGTTGGACATATTCGATGGACAATTACTCTCTTGATTTACATCGAAAAAATACAAAATTTTTGTTCAAATTCAAGCTCTGAATGTCTACTTTCTAAAACATTCAGGCCGCGTCCAAAAATTCCTTACCGTTCAAAATTTATTGTGGAAACGGTGACCGAAAGTGACTTTTCAACACATTTTCCATGCGATTACGGCTCGTGAATAACTAGGCACTAACGTATTTTTTACCAAAAATTTTATTTTGAGATGATTGATCGACCGATATAGGTAAAATATTTCCAAGCCGAATTCGTGGGCGAATCTTTAGACTTCCATCTTTACGCCCCTCCTTCGGCACATGATTGGAATCCGTATTTCGGGTAACTCGGTGGACAGATTGAAAGGATAATAACTCTCTTGATTTCATCGAAAAAATAAAAAATTTGTGTTCAAATTCAAGCTCTGAATATGTACTTTCTAAAACATTCAGGCCGCATCTAGAAATTCCTTACCGTTCCAAAGTTATTGTCAAAACGGTGACCAAAGGTCACTTTTCAACACATTTTCTAAGCGATTACATCTCATGAATAACTTGCCACTAACGTATTTGTTACCCAAAATTTTATTTCGGGATGATTGATCACATGGTACAAGAAAATATTTCCAAGCCAAATTCGGGAGCGAATCTTTTGACTTCCATTTTTACTCCCCTTCATCGGCGCATAATTGGAATCCGTATATCGGGTAACTCGGTTAGACATATTCGAAGGACAATTACTCTCTTGATTTACATCGAAAAAATACAAAATTTTTGTTCAAATTCAAGCTCTGAATGTCTACTTTCAAAAACATTCAGGCCGCGTCCAAAAATTCCTTACCGTTCAAAATTTATTGTGGAAACGGTGACCGAAGGTCACTTTTCAACACATTTTCCATGCGATTACGGCTCGTGAATAACTAGGCACTAACGTATTTTTTACCAAAAATTTTATTTTGAGATGATTGATCACGCGATATAGGTAAAATATTTCCAAGCCGAATTCGTGAGCGAATCTTTAGACTTCCATTTTTACGCCCCTCCCTCGGCACATAATTGGAATCCGTATTTCGGGTAACTCGGTTGGACATATTCGAAGGACAATTACTCTCTTGATTTACATCGAAAAAATACAAAATTTTTGTTCAAATTCAAGCTCTGAATGTCTACTTTCTAAAACATTCAGGCCGCATCCAAAAATTCCTTACCGTTCAAAAGTTATTGTGGAAACGGTGACCGAAGGTCACTTTTCAACACATTTTCCATGCGATTACGGCTCGTTAATAACTAGGCACTAACGTACTTTTTACCTAAAATTTTATTTTGAGATCATTGATCACGCGATATAGGTAAAATATTTCCAAGCCGAATTCGTGAGGGAATCTTTAGACTTCCATTTTTACGCCCCTCCCTCGGCACATAATTGGAATCCGTATTTCTGGTAACTCGGTGGGACAGATTGAAAGGATAGTAACTCTGTTGATTTCCATAGAAAAAATACAAAATTTGAGTTCAAATTCAAGCTCTGAATGTGTACCTTCTAAAACATTCAAGCCGCATCTAGAAATTCCTTACCGTTCCAAAGTTATTGTCAAAACGGTGACCAAAGGTCAGTTTGCAACACATTTTCTAAGCGATTACGTCTCATGAATAACTTGCCACTAACGTATCTGTTACCCAAAATTTTATTTCGAGATAATTGATCACACGGTATAGGAAAAATATTTCCAAGCCAAATTCGGGAGGGAATCGTTTGACTTCCATTTTTACGCCCCTTCATCGGCGCATAATTGGAATCCGTATATCGAGTAACTCGGTTGGACATATTCGAAGGACAATTACTCTCTTGATTTACATCGAAAAAATACAAAATTTTTGTTCAAATTCAAGCTCTGAATGTCTACTTTCTAAAACATTCAGGCCGCGTCCAAAAATTCCTTACCGTTCAAAATTTATTGTGGAAACGGTGACCGAAAGTGACTTTTCAACACATTTTCCATGCGATTACGGCTCGTGAATAACTAGGCACTAACGTATTTTTTACCAAAAATTTTATTTTGAGATGATTGATCGACCGATATAGGTAAAATATTTCCAAGCCGAATTCGTGGGCGAATCTTTAGACTTCCATCTTTACGCCCCTCCTTCGGCACATGATTGGAATCCGTATTTCGGGTAACTCGGTGGACAGATTGAAAGGATAATAACTCTCTTGATTTCATCGAAAAAATAAAAAATTTGTGTTCAAATTCAAGCTCTGAATGTGTACTTTCTAAAACATTCAGGCCGCATCTAGAAATTCCTTACCGTTCCAAAGTTAATGTCAAAACGGTGACCAAAGGTCACTTTTCAACACATTTTCTAAGCGATTACATCTCATGAATAACTTGCCACTAACGTATTTGTTACCCAAAATTTTATTTCGGGATGATTGATCACATGGTACAGGAAAATATTTCCAAGCCAAATTCGGGAGCGAATCGTTTGACTTCCATTTTTACGCCCCTTCATCGGCGCAAAATTGGAATCCCTATATCGGGTAACTCGGTTGGACATATTCGAAGGACAATTACTCTCTTGATTTACATCGAAAAAATACAAAATTTTTGTTCAAATTCAAGCTCTGAATGTCTACTTTCAAAAACATTCAGGCCGCGTCCAAAAATTCCTTACCGTTCAAAATTTATTGTGGAAACGGTGACCGAAGGTCACTTTTCAACACATTTTCCATGCGATTACGGCTCGTGAATAACTAGGCACTAACGTATTTTTTACCAAAAATTTTGTTTTGAGATGATTGATCACGCGATATAGGTAAAATATTTCCAAGCCGAATTCGTGAGCGAATCTTTAGACTTCCATTTTTAGGCCCCTCCCTCGGCACATAATTGGAATCCGTATTTCGGGTAACTCGGTGGGACAGATTGAAAGGATAGTAACTCTCTTGATTTCCATAGAAAAAATACAAAATTTGAGTTCAAATTCAAGCTCTGAATGTGTACCTTCTAAAACATTCAAGCCGCATCTAGAAATTCCTTACCGTTCCAAAGTTATTGTCAAAACGGTGGCCAAAGGTCAGTTTGCAACACATTTTCTAAGCGATTACGTCTCATGAATAACTTGCCACTAACGTATTTGTTACCCAAAATTTTATTTGGAGATAATTGATCACACGGTATAGGAAAAATATTTCCAAGCCGAATTCGTGAGGGAATCTTTAGACTTCCATTTTTACGCCCCTCCCTCGGCACATAATTGGAATCCGTATTTCGGGTAACTCGGTGGGACAGATTGAAAGGATAGTAACTCTCTTGATTTCCATAGAAAAAATACAAAATTTGAGTTCAAATTCAAGCTCTGAATGTGTACCTTCTAAAACATTCAAGCCGCATCTAGAAATTCCTTACCGTTCCAAAGTTATTGTCAAAACGGTGACCAAAGGTCAGTTTGCAACACATTTTCTAAGCGATTACGTCTCATGAATAACTTGCCACTAACGTATTTGTTACCCAAAATTTTATTTCGAGATAATTGATCACACGGTATAGGAAAAATATTTCCAAGCCAAATTCGGGAGGGAATCGTTTGACTTCCATTTTTACGCCCCTTCATCGGCGCATAATTGGAATCCGTATATCGAGTAACTCGGTTGGACATATTCGAAGGACAATTACTCTCTTGATTTACATCGAAAAAATACAAAATTTTTGTTCAAATTCAAGCTCTGAATGTCTACTTTCTAAAACATTCAGGCCGCGTCCAAAAATTCCTTACCGTTCAAAATTTATTGTGGAAACGGTGACCGAAAGTGACTTTTCAACACATTTTCCATGCGATTACGGCTCGTGAATAACTAGGCACTAACGTATTTTTTACCAAAAATTTTATTTTGAGATGATTGATCGACCGATACAGGTAAAATATTTCCAAGCCGAATTCGTGGGCGAATGTTTAGACTTCCATCTTTACGCCCCTCCTTCGGCACATGATTGGAATCCGTATTTCGGGTAACTCGGTGGACAGATTGAAAGGATAATAACTCTCTTGATTTCATCGAAAAAATAAAAAATTTGTGTTCAAATTCAAGCTCTGAATGTGTACTTTCCAAAACATTCAGGCCGCATCTAGAAATTCCTTACCGTTCCAAAGTTATTGTCAAAACGGTGACCAAAGGTCACTTTCCAACACATTTTCTAAGCGATTACATCTCATGAATAACTTGCCACTAACGTATTTGTTACCCAAAATTTTATTTCGGGATGATTGATCACATGGTACAGGAAAATATTTCCAAGCCAAATTCGGGAGCGAATCGTTTGACTTCCATTTTTACGCCCCTTCATCGGCGCAAAATTGGAATCCCTATATCGGGTAACTCGGTTGGACATATTCGAAGGACAATTACTCTCTTGATTTACATCGAAAAAAAACAAAATTTTTGTTCAAATTCAAGCTCTGAATGTCTACTTTCAAAAACATTCAGGCCGCGTCCAAAAATTCCTTACCGTTCAAAATTTATTGTGGAAACGGTGACCGAAGCTCACTTTTCAACACATTTTCCATGCGATTACGGCTCGTGAATAACTAGGCACTAACGTATTTTTTACCAAAAATTTTATTTTGAGATGATTGATCACGCGATATAGGTAAAATATTTCCAAGCCGAATTCGTGAGCGAATCTTTAGACTTCCATTTTTACGCCCCTCCCTCGGCACATAATTGGAATCCGTATTTCGGGTAACTCGGTTGGACATATTCGAAGGACAATTACTCTCTTGATTTACATCGAAAAAATACAAAATTTTTGTTCAAATTCAAGCTCTGAATGTCTACTTTCTAAAACATTCAGGCCGCATCCAAAAATTCCTTACCGTTCCAAAGTTATTGTGGAAACGGTGACCGAAGGTCACTTTTCAACACATTTTCCATGCGATTACGGCTCGTTAATAACTAGGCACTAACGTACTTTTTACCTAAAATTTTATTTTGAGATCATTGATCACGCGATATAGGTAAAATATTTCCAAGCCGAATTCGTGAGGGAATCTTTAGACTTCCATTTTTACGCCCCTCCCTCGGCACATAATTGGAATCCGTATTTCGGGTAACTCGGTGGGACAGATTGAAAGGATAGTAACTCTCTTGATTTCCATAGAAAAAATACAAAATTTGAGTTCAAATTCAAGCTCTGAATGTGTACCTCCTAAAACATTCAAGCCGCATCTAGAAATTCCTTACCGTTCCAAAGTTATTGTCAAAACGGTGGCCAAAGGTCAGTTTGCAACACATTTTCTAAGCGATTACGTCTCATGAATAACTTGCCACTAACGTATTTGTTACCCAAAATTTTATTTCGAGATAATTGATCACACGGTATAGGAAAAATATTTCCAAGCCAAATTCGGGAGGGAATCGTTTGACTTCCATTTTTACGCCCCTTCATCGGCGCATAATTGGAATCCGTATATCGAGTAACTCGGTTGGACATATTCGAAGGACAATTACTCTCTTGATTTACATCGAAAAAATACAAAATTTTTGTTCAAATTCAAGCTCTGAATGTCTACTTTCTAAAACATTCAGGCCGCGTCCAAAAATTCCTTACCGTTCAAAATTTATTGTGGAAACGGTGACCGAAAGTGACTTTTCAACACATTTTCCATGCGATTACGGCTCGTGAATAACTAGGCACTAACGTATTTTTTACCAAAAATTTTATTTTGAGATGATTGATCGACCGATATAGGTAAAATATTTCCAAGCCGAATTCGGGGGCGAATCTTTAGACTTCCATCTTTACGCCCCTCCTTCGGCACATGATTGGAATCCGTATTTCGGGTAACTCGGTGGACAGATTGAAAGGATAATAACTCTCTTGATTTCATCGAAAAAATAAAAAATTTGTGTTCAAATTCAAGCTCTGAATGTGTACTTTCTAAAACATTCAGGCCGCATCTAGAAATTCCTTACCGTTCCAAAGTTATTGTCAAAACGGTGACCAAAGGTCACTTTTCAACACATTTTCTAAGAGATTACATCTCATGAATAACTTGCCACTAACGTATTTGTTACCCAAAATTTTATTTCGGGATGATTGATCACATGGTACAGGAAAATATTTCCAAGCCAAATTCGGGAGCGAATCGTTTGACTTCCATTTTTACGCCCCTTCATCGGCACAAAATTGGAATCCCTATATCGGGTAACTCGGTTGGACATATTCGAAGGACAATTACTCTCTTGATTTACATCGAAAAAATACAAAATTTTTGTTCAAATTCAAGCTCTGAATGTCTACTTTCTAAAACATTCAGGCCGCATCCAAAAATTCCTTACCGTTCAAAAGTTATTGTGGAAACGGTGACCGAAGGTCTCTTTTCAACAGATTTTCCATGCGATTACGGCTCGTTAATAACTAGGCACTAACGTACTTTTTACCTAAAATTTTATTTTGAGATCATTGATCACGCGATATAGGTAAAATATTTCCAAGCCGAATTCGTGAGCGAATCTTTAGACTTCCATTTTTACGCCCCTCCCTCGGCACATAATTGGAATCCGTATTTCGGGTAACTCAGTGGGACAGATTGAAAGGATAGTAACTCTCTTGATTTCCATCGAAAAAATACAAAATTTGAGTTCAAATTCAAGCTCTGAATGTGTACCTTGTAAAACATTCAAGCCGCTTCTAGAAATTCCTTACCGTTCCAAAGTTATTGTCAAAACGGTGACCAAAGGTCACTTTTCAACACATTTTCTAAGCGATTACATCTCATGAATAACTTGCCACTAACGTATTTGTTACCCAAAATTTTATTTCGGGATGATTGATCACATGGTACAGGAAAATATTTCCAAGCCAAATTCGGGAGCGAATCGTTTGACTTCCATTTTTACGCCCCTTCATCGGCGCAAAATTGGAATCCCTATATCGGGTAACTCGGTTGGACATATTCGAAGGACAATTACTCTCTTGATTTACATCGAAAAAATACAAAATTTTTGTTCAAATTCAAGCTCTGAATGTCTACTTTCTAAAACATTCAGGCCGCATCCAAAAATTCCTTACCGTTCAAAAGTTATTGTGGAAACGGTGACCGAAGGTCTCTTTTCAACACATTTTCCATGCGATTACGGCTCGTTAATAACTAGGCACTAACGTACTTTTTACCTAAAATTTTATTTTGAGATCATTGATCACGCGATATAGGTAAAATATTTCCAAGCCGAATTCGTGGGCGAATCTTTAGACTTCCATCTTTACGCCCCTCCTTCGGCACATGATTGGAATCCGTATTTCGGGTAACTCGATGGACAGATTGAAAGGATAATAACTCTCTTGATTTCATCGAATAAATAAAAAATTTGTGTTCAAATTCAAGCTCTGAATGTGTACTTTCTAAAACATTCAGGCCGCATCTAGAAATTCCTTACCGTTCCAAAGTTATTGTCAAAACGGTGACCAAAGGTCACTTTTCAACACATTTTCTAAGCGATTACATCTCATGAATAACTTGCCACTAACGTATTTGTTACCCAAAATTTTATTTCGGGATGATTGATCACATGGTACAGGAAAATATTTCCAAGCCAAATTTGGGAGCGAATCGTTTGACTTCCATTTTTACGCCCCTTCATCGGCGCAAAATTGGAATCCCTATATCGGGTAACTCGGTTGGACATATTCGAAGGACAATTACTCTCTTGATTTACATCGAAAAAATACAAAATTTTTGTTCAAATTCAAGCTCTGAATGTCTACTTTCTAAAACATTCAGGCCGCATCCAAAAATTCCTTACCGTTCAAAAGTTATTGTGGAAACGGTGACCGAAGGTCTCTTTTCAACACATTTTCCATGCGATTACGGCTCGTGAATAACTAGGCACTAACGTATTTTTTACCAAAAATTTTATTTTGAGATGATTGATCACGCGATATAGGTAAAATATTTCCAAGCCGAATTCGTGAGCGAATCTTTAGACTTCCATCTTTACGCCCCTCATTCGGCACATTATTGGAATCCGTATTTCGGGTAACTCGGTGGACAGATTGAAAGGATAATAACTCTCTTGATTTCCATCGAAAAAATAAAAAATTTGTGTTCAAATTCAAGCTCTGAATGTGTACTTTCTAAAACATTCAGGCCGCATCTAGAAATTCCTTACCGTTCCAAAGTTATTGTCAAAACGGTGACCAAAGGTCACTTTGCAACACATTTTCTAAGCGATTACGTCTCATGAATAACTTGCCACTAACGTATTTGTTACCCAAAATTTTATTTCGAGATGATTGATCACACGGTATAGGAAAATTATTTCCAAGCCAAATTCGGGAGGGAATCGTTTGACTTCCATTTTTACACCCCTTCATCGGCGCATAATTGGAATCCGTATATCGGGTAACTCGGTTGGACATATTCGAAGGACAATTACTCTCTTGATTTACATCGAAAAAATACAAAATTTTTGTTCAAATTCAAGCTCTGAATGTCTACTTTCTAAAACATTCAGGCCGCGTCCAAAAATTCCTTACCGTTCAAAATTTATTGTGGAAACGGTGACCGAAGGTCACTTTTCAACACATTTTCCATGCGATTACGGCTCGTGAATAACTAGGCACTAACGTATTTTTTACCAAAAATTTTATTTTGAGATGATTGATCACGCGATATAGGTAAAATATTTCCAAGCCGAATTCGTGAGCGAATCTTTAGACTTCCATCTTTACGCCCCTCATTCGGCACATAATTGGAATCCGTATTTCGGGTAACTCGGTGGACAGATTGAAAGGATAATAACTCTCTTGATTTCCATCGAAAAAATACAAAATTTGTGTTCAAATTCAAGCTCTGAATGTGTACTTTCTAAAACATTCAGGCCGCATCTAGAAATTCCTTACCGTTCCAAAGTTATTGTCAAAACGGTGACCAAAGGTCAGTTTGCAACACATTTTCTAAGCGATTACATCTCATGAATAACTTGCCACTAACGTATTTGTTACCCAAAATTTTATTTCGAGATGATTGATCACACGGTATAGGAAAATTATTTCCTAGCCAAATTCGGGAGGGAATCGTTTGACTTCCATTTTTACTCCCCTTCATCGGCGCATAATTGGAATCCGTATATCGGGTAACTCGGTTAGACATATTCGAAGGACAATTACTCTCTTGATTTACATCGAAAAAATACAAAATTTTTGTTCAAATTCAAGCTCTGAATGTCTACTTTCTAAAACATTCAGGCCGCGTCCAAAAATTCCTTACCGTTCAAAATTTATTGTGGAAACGGTGACCGAAGGTCACTTTTCAACACATTTTCCATGCGATTACGGCTCGTGAATAACTAGGCACTAACGTATTTTTTACCAAAAATTTTATTTTGAGATGATTGATCACGCGATATAGGTAAAATATTTCCAAGCCGAATTCGTGAGCGAATCTTTAGACTTCCATCTTTACGCCCCTCATTCGGCACATAATTGGAATCCGTATTTCGGGTAACTCGGTGGACAGATTGAAAGGATAATTACTCTCTTGATTTCATCGAAAAAATAAAAAATTTGTGTTCAAATTCAAGCTCTGAATGTGTACTTTCTAAAACATTCAGGCCGCATCTAGAAATTCCTTACCGTTCCAAAGTTATTGTCAAAACGGTGACCAAAGGTCACTTTTCAACACATTTTCTAAGCGATTACATCTCATGAATAACTTCCCACTAACGTATTTGTTACCCAAAATTTTATTTCGGGATGATTGATCACATGGTACAGGAAAATATTTCCAAGCCAAATTCGGGAGCGAATCGTTTGACTTCCATTTTTACGCCCCTTCATCGGCGCAAAATTGGAATCCCAATATCGGGTAACTCGGTTGGACATATTCGAAGGACAATTACTCTCTTGATTTACATCGAAAAAATACAAAATTTTTGTTCAAATTCAGGCTCTGAATGTCTACTTTCTAAAACATTCAGGCCGCATCCAAAAATTCCTTACCGTTCAAAAGTTATTGTGGAAACGGTGACCGAAGGTCTCTTTTCAACACATTTTCCATGCGATTACGGCTCGTTAATAACTAGGCACTAACGTACTTTTTACCTAAAATTTTATTTTGAGATCATTGATCACGCGATATAGGTAAAATATTTCCAAGCCGAATTCGTGAGCGAATCTTTAGACTTCCATTTTTACGCCCCTCCCTCGGCACATAATTGGAATCCGTATTTCGGGTAACTCGGTGGGACAGATTGAAAGGATAGTAACTCTCTTGATTTCCATAGAAAAAATACAAAATTTGAGTTCAAATTCAAGCTCTGAATGTGTACCTTCTAAAACATTCAAGCCGCATCTAGAAATTCCTTACCGTTCCAAAGTTATTGTCAAAACGGTGACCAAAGGTCACTTTGCAACACATTTTCTAAGCGATTACGTCTCATGAATAACTTGCCACTAACGTATTTGTTACCCAAAATTTTATTTCGAGATGATTGATCACACGGTATAGGAAAATTATTTCCAAGCCAAATTCGGGAGGGAATCGTTTGACTTCCATTTTTACACCCCTTCATCGGCGCATAATTGGAATCCGTATATCGGGTAACTCGGTTGGACATATTCGAAGGACAATTACTCTCTTGATTTACATCGAAAAAATACAAAATTTTTGTTCAAATTCAAGCTCTGAATGTCTACTTTCTAAAACATTCAGGCCGCGTCCAAAAATTCCTTACCGTTCAAAATTTATTGTGGAAACGGTGACCGAAGGTCACTTTTCAACACATTTTCCATGCGATTACGGCTCGTGAATAACTAGGCACTAACGTATTTTTTACCAAAAATTTTATTTTGAGATGATTGATCACGCGATATAGGTAAAATATTTCCAAGCCGAATTCGTGAGCGAATCTTTAGACTTCCATCTTTACGCCCCTCATTCGGCACATAATTGGAATCCGTATTTCGGGTAACTCGGTGGACAGATTGAAAGGATAATAACTCTCTTGATTTCCATCGAAAAAATACAAAATTTGTGTTCAAATTCAAGCTCTGAATGTGTACTTTCTAAAACATTCAGGCCGCATCTAGAAATTCCTTACCGTTCCAAAGTTATTGTCAAAACGGTGACCAAAGGTCAGTTTGCAACACATTTTCTAAGCGATTACATCTCATGAATAACTTGCCACTAACGTATTTGTTACCCAAAATTTTATTTCGAGATGATTGATCACACGGTATAGGAAAATTATTTCCTAGCCAAATTCGGGAGGGAATCGTTTGACTTCCATTTTTACTCCCCTTCATCGGCGCATAATTGGAATCCGTATATCGGGTAACTCGGTTAGACATATTCGAAGGACAATTACTCTCTTGATTTACATCGAAAAAATACAAAATTTTTGTTCAAATTCAAGCTCTGAATGTCTACTTTCTAAAACATTCAGGCCGCGTCCAAAAATTCCTTACCGTTCAAAATTTATTGTGGAAACGGTGACCGAAGGTCACTTTTCAACACATTTTCCATGCGATTACGGCTCGTGAATAACTAGGCACTAACGTATTTTTTACCAAAAATTTTATTTTGAGATGATTGATCACGCGATATAGGTAAAATATTTCCAAGCCGAATTCGTGAGCGAATCTTTAGACTTCCATCTTTACGCCCCTCATTCGGCACATAATTGGAATCCGTATTTCGGGTAACTCGGTGGACAGATTGAAAGGATAATTACTCTCTTGATTTCATCGAAAAAATAAAAAATTTGTGTTCAAATTCAAGCTCTGAATGTGTACTTTCTAAAACATTCAGGCCGCATCTAGAAATTCCTTACCGTTCCAAAGTTATTGTCAAAACGGTGACCAAAGGTCACTTTTCAACACATTTTCTAAGCGATTACATCTCATGAATAACTTCCCACTAACGTATTTGTTACCCAAAATTTTATTTCGGGATGATTGATCACATGGTACAGGAAAATATTTCCAAGCCAAATTCGGGAGCGAATCGTTTGACTTCCATTTTTACGCCCCTTCATCGGCGCAAAATTGGAATCCCAATATCGGGTAACTCGGTTGGACATATTCGAAGGACAATTACTCTCTTGATTTACATCGAAAAAATACAAAATTTTTGTTCAAATTCAGGCTCTGAATGTCTACTTTCTAAAACATTCAGGCCGCATCCAAAAATTCCTTACCGTTCAAAAGTTATTGTGGAAACGGTGACCGAAGGTCTCTTTTCAACACATTTTCCATGCGATTACGGCTCGTTAATAACTAGGCACTAACGTACTTTTTACCTAAAATTTTATTTTGAGATCATTGATCACGCGATATAGGTAAAATATTTCCAAGCCGAATTCGTGAGCGAATCTTTAGACTTCCATTTTTACGCCCCTCCCTCGGCACATAATTGGAATCCGTATTTCGGGTAACTCGGTGGGACAGATTGAAAGGATAGTAACTCTCTTGATTTCCATAGAAAAAATACAAAATTTGAGTTCAAATTCAAGCTCTGAATGTGTACCTTCTAAAACATTCAAGCCGCATCTAGAAATTCCTTACCGTTCCAAAGTTATTGTCAAAACGGTGACCAAAGGTCAGTTTGCAACACATTTTCTAAGCGATTACGTCTCATGAATAACTTGCCACTAACGTATTTGTTACCCAAAATTTTATTTCGAGATGATTGATCACACGGTGTAGGAAAATTATTTCCAAGCCAAATTCGGGAGGGAATCGTTTGACTTCCATTTTTACTCCCATTTTTACTCCCCTTCATCGGCGCACAATTGGAATCCGTATATCGGGTAACTCAGTTAGACATATTCGAAGGACAATTACTCTCCTGATTTACATCGAAAAAATACAAAATTTCTGTTCAAATTCAAGCTCTGAATGTCTACTTTCTAAAACATTCAGGCCGCGTCCAAAAATTCCTTACCGTTCAAAATTTATTGTGGCAACGGTGACCGAAGGTCACTTTTCAACACATTTTCCATGCGATTACGGCTCGTGAATAACTAGGCACTAACGTATTTTTTACCAAAAATTTTATTTTGAGATGATTGATCACGTGATATAGGTAAAATATTTCCAAGCTGAATTCGTGAGCGAATCTTTAGACTTCCATTTTTACGCCCCTCATTTGGCACATAATTGGAATTCGTATTTCGGGTAACTCGGTGGACAGATTGAAAGGATAATAACTCTCTTGATTTCCATCGAAAAAATACAAAATTTGTGTTCAAATTCAAGCTCTGAATGTGTACTTTCTAAAACATTCAGGCCGCATCTAGAAATTCCTTACCGTTCCAAAGTTATTGTCAAAACGGTGACCAAAGGTCACTTTTCAACACATTTTCTAAGCGATTACATCTCATGAATAACTTGCCACTAACGTATTTGTTAGCCAAAATTTTATTTCGAGATGATTGATCACATGGTACAGGAAACTATTTCCAAGCCAAATTCGGGAGCGAATCGTTTGACTTCCATTTTTACGCCCCTTCATCGGCGCAAAATTGGAATCCCTATATCGGCTAACTCGGTTGGACATATTCGAAGGACAATTACTCTCTTGATTTACATCGAAAAAATACAAAATTTTTGTTCAAATTCATGCTCTGAATGTCTACTTTCTAAAACATTCAGGCTGCATCCAAAAATTCCTTACCGTTCAAAAGTTACTGTGGAAACGGTGACCGAAGGTCACTTTTCAACACATTTTCCATGCGATTACGGCTCGTGAATAACTAGGCACTAACGTATTTTTTACCAAAAATTTTATTTTGAGATGATTGATCACGCGATATAGGTAAAATATTTCCAAGCCGAATTCGTGAGCGAATCTTTAGACTTCCATCTTTACGCCCCTCATTCGGCACATAATTGGAATCCGTATTTCGGGTAACTCGGTGGACAGATTGAAAGGATAATAACTCTCTTGATTTCCATCGAAAAAATACAAAATTTGTGTTCAAATTCAAGCTCTGAATGTGTACTTTCTAAAACATTCAGGCCGCATCTAGAAATTCCTTACCGTTCCAAAGTTATTGTCAAAACGGTGACCAAAGGTCAGTTTGCAACACATTTTCTAAGCGATTACATCTCATGAATAACTTGCCACTAACGTATTTGTTACCCAAAATTTTATTTCGAGATGATTGATCACACGGTATAGGAAAATTATTTCCTAGCCAAATTCGGGAGGGAATCGTTTGACTTCCATTTTTACTCCCCTTCATCGGCGCATAATTGGAATCCGTATATCGGGTAACTCGGTTAGACATATTCGAAAGACAATTACTCTCTTGATTTACATCGAAAAAATACAAAATTTTTGTTCAAATTCAAGCTCTGAATGTCTACTTTCTAAAACATTCAGGCCGCGTCCAAAAATTCCTTACCGTTCAAAATTTATTGTGGAAACGGTGACCGAAGGTCACTTTTCAACACATTTTCCATGCGATTACGGCTCGTGAATAACTAGGCACTAACGTATTTTTTACCAAAAATTTTATTTTGAGATGATTGATCACGCGATATAGGTAAAATATTTCCAAGCCGAATTCGTGAGCGAATCTTTAGACTTCCATCTTTACGCCCCTCATTCGGCACATAATTGGAATCCGTATTTCGGGTAACTCGGTGGACAGATTGAAAGGATAATTACTCTCTTGATTTCATCGAAAAAATAAAAAATTTGTGTTCAAATTCAAGCTCTGAATGTGTACTTTCTAAAACATTCAGGCCGCATCTAGAAATTCCTTACCGTTCCAAAGTTATTGTCAAAACGGTGACCAAAGGTCACTTTTCAACACATTTTCTAAGCGATTACATCTCATGAATAACTTCCCACTAACGTATTTGTTACCCAAAATTTTATTTCGGGATGATTGATCACATGGTACAGGAAAATATTTCCAAGCCAAATTCGGGAGCGAATCGTTTGACTTCCATTTTTACGCCCCTTCATCGGCGCAAAATTGGAATCCCAATATCGGGTAACTCGGTTGGACATATTCGAAGGACAATTACTCTCTTGATTTACATCGAAAAAATACAAAATTTTTGTTCAAATTCAGGCTCTGAATGTCTACTTTCTAAAACATTCAGGCCGCATCCAAAAATTCCTTACCGTTCAAAAGTTATTGTGGAAACGGTGACCGAAGGTCTCTTTTCAACACATTTTCCATGCGATTACGGCTCGTTAATAACTAGGCACTAACGTACTTTTTACCTAAAATTTTATTTTGAGATCATTGATCACGCGATATAGGTAAAATATTTCCAAGCCGAATTCGTGAGCGAATCTTTAGACTTCCATTTTTACGCCCCTCCCTCGGCACATAATTGGAATCCGTATTTCGGGTAACTCGGTGGGACAGATTGAAAGGATAGTAACTCTCTTGATTTCCATAGAAAAAATACAAAATTTGAGTTCAAATTCAAGCTCTGAATGTGTACCTTCTAAAACATTCAAGCCGCATCTAGAAATTCCTTACCGTTCCAAAGTTATTGTCAAAACGGTGACCAAAGGTCAGTTTGCAACACATTTTCTAAGCGATTACGTCTCATGAATAACTTGCCACTAACGTATTTGTTACCCAAAATTTTATTTCGAGATGATTGATCACACGGTGTAGGAAAATTATTTCCAAGCCAAATTCGGGAGGGAATCGTTTGACTTCCATTTTTACTCCCATTTTTACTCCCCTTCATCGGCGCACAATTGGAATCCGTATATCGGGTAACTCGGTTAGACATATTCGAAGGACAATTACTCTCCTGATTTACATCGAAAAAATACAAAATTTTTGTTCAAATTCAAGCTCTGAATGTCTACTTTCTAAAACATTCAGGCCGCGTCCAAAAATTCCTTACCGTTCAAAATTTATTGTGGCAACGGTGACCGAAGGTCACTTTTCAACACATTTTCCATGCGATTACGGCTCGTGAATAACTAGGCACTAACGTATTTTTTACCAAAAATTTTATTTTGAGATGATTGATCACGTGATATAGGTAAAATATTTCCAAGCTGAATTCGTGAGCGAATCTTTAGACTTCCATTTTTACGCCCCTCATTTGGCACATAATTGGAATTCGTATTTCGGGTAACTCGGTGGACAGATTGAAAGGATAATAACTCTCTTGATTTCCATCGAAAAAATACAAAATTTGTGTTCAAATTCAAGCTCTGAATGTGTACTTTCTAAAACATTCAGGCCGCATCTAGAAATTCCTTACCGTTCCAAAGTTATTGTCAAAACGGTGACCAAAGGTCACTTTTCAACACATTTTCTAAGCGATTACATCTCATGAATAACTTGCCACTAACGTATTTGTTAGCCAAAATTTTATTTCGAGATGATTGATCACATGGTACAGGAAAATATTTCCAAGCCAAATTCGGGAGCGAATCGTTTGACTTCCATTTTTACGCCCCTTCATCGGCGCAAAATTGGAATCCCTATATCGGCTAACTCGGTTGGACATATTCGAAGGACAATTACTCTCTTGATTTACATCGAAAAAATACAAAATTTTTGTTCAAATTCAAGCTCTGAATGTCTACTTTCTAAAACATTCAGGCTGCATCCAAAAATTCCTTACCGTTCAAAAGTTACTGTGGAAACGGTGACCGAAGGTCACTTTTCAACACATTTTCCATGCGATTACGGCTCGTTAATAACTAGGCACTAACGTACTTTTTTCCTAAAATTTTATTTTGAGATCATTGATCACGCGATATAGGTAAAATATTTCCAAGCCGAATTCGTGAGCGAATCTTTAGACTTCCATTTTTACGCCCCTCCCTCGGCACATAATTGGAATCCGTATTTCGGGTAACTCGGTGGGACAGATTGAAAGGATAGTAACTCTCTTGATTTCCATAGAAAAATTACAAAATTTGAGTTCAAATTCAAGCTCTGAATGTGTACCTTCTAAAACATTCAAGCCGCATCTAGAAATTCCTTACCGTTCCAAAGTTATTGTCAAAACGGTGACCAAAGGTCAGTTTGCAACACATTTTCTAAGCGATAACGTCTCATGAATAACTTGCCACTAACGTATTTGTTACCCAAAATTTTATTTCGAGATGATTGATCACACGGTATAGGAAAATTATTTCCTAGCCAAATTCGGGAGGGAATCGTTTGACTTCCATTTTTACTCCCCTTCATCGGCGCATAATTGGAATCCGTATATCGGGTAACTCGGTTAGACATATTCGAAGGACAATTACTCTCTTGATTTACATCGAAAAAATACAAAATTTTTGTTCAAATTCAAGCTCTGAATGTCTACTTTCTAAAACATTCAGGCCGCGTCCAAAAATTCCTTACCGTTCAAAATTTATTGTGGAAACGGTGACCGAAGGTCACTTTTCAACACATTTTCCATGCGATTACGGCTCGTGAATAACTAGGCACTAACGTATTTTTTACCAAAAATTTTATTTTGAGATGATTGATCACGCGATATAGGTAAAATATTTCCAAGCCGAATTCGTGAGCGAATCTTTAGACTTCCATCTTTACGCCCCTCATTCGGCACATAATTGGAATCCGTATTTCGGGTAACTCGGTGGACAGATTGAAAGGATAATAACTCTCTTGATTTCATCGAAAAAATAAAAAATTTGTGTTCAAATTCAAGCTCTGAATGTGTACTTTCTAAAACATTCAGACCGCATCTAGAAATTCCTTACCGTTCCAAAGTTATTGTCAAAACGGTGACCAAAGGTCACATTTCAACACATTTTCTAAGCGATTACATCTCATGAATAACTTCCCACTAACGTATTTGTTACCCAAAATTTTATTTCGGGATGATTGATCACATGGTACAGGAAAATATTTCCAAGCCAAATTCGGGAGCGAATCGTTTGACTTCCATTTTTACGCCCCTTCATCGGCGCAAAATTGGAATCCCAATATCGGGTAACTCGGTTGGACATATTCGAAGGACAATTACTCTCTTGATTTACATCGAAAAAATACAAAATTTTTGTTCAAATTCAGGCTCTGAATGTCTACTTTCTAAAACATTCAGGCCGCATCCAAAAATTCCTTACCGTTCAAAAGTTATTGTGGAAACGGTGACCGAAGGTCTCTTTTCAACACATTTTCCATGCGATTACGGCTCGTTAATAACTAGGCACTAACGTACTTTTTACCTAAAATTTTATTTTGAGATCATTGATCACGCGATATAGGTAAAATATTTCCAAGCCGAATTCGTGAGCGAATCTTTAGACTTCCATTTTTACGCCCCTCCCTCGGCACATAATTGGAATCCGTATTTCGGGTAACTCGGTGGGACAGATTGAAAGGATAGTAACTCTCTTGATTTCCATAGAAAAAATACAAAATTTGAGTTCAAATTCAAGCTCTGAATGTGTACCTTCTAAAACATTCAAGCCGCATCTAGAAATTCCTTACCGTTCCAAAGTTATTGTCAAAACGGTGACCAAAGGTCAGTTTGCAACACATTTTCTAAGCGATTACGTCTCATGAATAACTTGCCACTAACGTATTTGTTACCCAAAATTTTATTTCGAGATGATTGATCACACGGTGTAGGAAAATTATTTCCAAGCCAAATTCGGGAGGGAATCGTTTGACTTCCATTTTTACTCCCATTTTTACTCCCCTTCATCGGCGCACAATTGGAATCCGTATATCGGGTAACTCGGTTAGACATATTCGAAGGACAATTACTCTCCTGATTTACATCGAAAAAATACAAAATTTTTGTTCAAATTCAAGCTCTGAATGTCTACTTTCTAAAACATTCAGGCCGCGTCCAAAAATTCCTTACCGTTCAAAATTTATTGTGGCAACGGTGACCGAAGGTCACTTTTCAACACATTTTCCATGCGATTACGGCTCGTGAATAACTAGGCACTAACGTATTTTTTACCAAAAATTTTATTTTGAGATGATTGATCACGTGATATAGGTAAAATATTTCCAAGCTGAATTCGTGAGCGAATCTTTAGACTTCCATTTTTACGCCCCTCATTTGGCACATAATTGGAATTCGTATTTCGGGTAACTCGGTGGACAGATTGAAAGGATAATAACTCTCTTGATTTCCATCGAAAAAATACAAAATTTGTGTTCAAATTCAAGCTCTGAATGTGTACTTTCTAAAACATTCAGGCCGCATCTAGAAATTCCTTACCGTTCCAAAGTTATTGTCAAAACGGTGACCAAAGGTCACTTTTCAACACATTTTCTAAGCGATTACATCTCATGAATAACTTGCCACTAACGTATTTGTTAGCCAAAATTTTATTTCGAGATGATTGATCTCATGGTACAGGAAAATATTTCCAAGCCAAATTCGGGAGCGAATCGTTTGACTTCCATTTTTACGCCCCTTCATCGGCGCAAAATTGGAATCCCTATATCGGCTAACTCGGTTCGACATATTCGAAGGACAATTACTCTCTTGATTTACATCGAAAAAATACAAAATTTTTGTTCAAATTCAAGCTCTGAATGTCTACTTTCTAAAACATTCAGGCTGCATCCAAAAATTCCTTACCGTTCAAAAGTTACTGTGGAAACGGTGACCGAAGGTCACTTTTCAACACATTTTCCATGCGATTACGGCTCGTTAATAACTAGGCACTAACGTACTTTTTTCCTAAAATTTTATTTTGAGATCATTGATCACGCGATATAGGTAAAATATTTCCAAGCCGAATTCGTGAGCGAATCTTTAGACTTCCATTTTTACGCCCCTCCCTCGGCACATAATTGGAATCCGTATTTCGGGTAACTCGGTGGGACAGATTGAAAGGATAGTAACTCTCTTGATTTCCATAGAAAAATTACAAAATTTGAGTTCAAATTCAAGCTCTGAATGTGTACCTTCTAAAACATTCAAGCCGCATCTAGAAATTCCTTACCGTTCCAAAGTTATTGTCAAAACGGTGACCAAAGGTCAGTTTGCAACACATTTTCTAAGCGATTACGTCTCATGAATAACTTGCCACTAACGTATTTGTTACCCAAAATTTTATTTCGAGATGATTGATCACACGGTATAGGAAAATTATTTCCTAGCCAAATTCGGGAGGGAATCGTTTGACTTCCATTTTTACTCCCCTTCATCGGCGCATAATTGGAATCCGTATATCGGGTAACTCGGTTAGACATATTCGAAGGACAATTACTCTCTTGATTTACATCGAAAAAATACAAAATTTTTGTTCAAATTCAAGCTCTGAATGTCTACTTTCTAAAACATTCAGGCCGCGTCCAAAAATTCCTTACCGTTCAAAATTTATTGTGGAAACGGTGACCGAAGGTCACTTTTCAACACATTTTCCATGCGATTACGGCTCGTGAATAACTAGGCACTAACGTATTTTTTACCAAAAATTTTATTTTGAGATGATTGATCACGCGATATAGGTAAAATATTTCCAAGCCGAATTCGTAAGCGAATCTTTAGACTTCCATCTTTACGCCCCTCATTCGGCACATAATTGGAATCCGTATTTCGGGTAACTCGGTGGACAGATTGAAAGGATAATAACTCTCTTGATTTCATCGAAAAAATAAAAAATTTGTGTTCAAATTCAAGCTCTGAATGTGTACTTTCTAAAACATTCAGGCCGCATCTAGAAATTCCTTACCGTTCCAAAGTTATTGTCAAAACGGTGACCAAAGGTCACATTTCAACACATTTTCTAAGCGATTACATCTCATGAATAACTTCCCACTAACGTATTTGTTACCCAAAATTTTATTTCGGGATGATTGATCACATGGTACAGGAAAATATTTCCAAGCCAAATTCGGGAGCGAATCGTTTGACTTCCATTTTTACGCCCCTTCATCGGCGCAAAATTGGAATCCCAATATCGGGTAACTCGGTTGGACATATTCGAAGGACAATTACTCTCTTGATTTACATCGAAAAAATACAAAATTTTTGTTCAAATTCAGGCTCTGAATGTCTACTTTCTAAAACATTCAGGCCGCATCCAAAAATTCCTTACCGTTCAAAAGTTATTGTGGAAACGGTGACCGAAGGTCTCTTTTCAACACATTTTCCATGCGATTACGGCTCGTTAATAACTAGGCACTAACGTACTTTTTACCTAAAATTTTATTTTGAGATCATTGATCACGCGATATAGGTAAAATATTTCCAAGCCGAATTCGTGAGCGAATCTTTAGACTTCCATTTTTACGCCCCTCCCTCGGCACATAATTGGAATCCGTATTTCGGGTAACTCGGTGGGACAGATTGAAAGGATAGTAACTCTCTTGATTTCCATAGAAAAAATACAAAATTTGAGTTCAAATTCAAGCTCTGAATGTGTACCTTCTAAAACATTCAAGCCGCATCTAGAAATTCCTTACCGTTCCAAAGTTATTGTCAAAACGGTGACCAAAGGTCAGTTTGCAACACATTTTCTAAGCGATTACGTCTCATGAATAACTTGCCACTAACGTATTTGTTACCCAAAATTTTATTTCGAGATGATTGATCACACGGTGTAGGAAAATTATTTCCAAGCCAAATTCGGGAGGGAATCGTTTGACTTCCATTTTTACTCCCATTTTTACTCCCCTTCATCGGCGCACAATTGGAATCCGTATATCGGGTAACTCGGTTAGACATATTCGAAGGACAATTACTCTCCTGATTTACATCGAAAAAATACAAAATTTTTGTTCAAATTCAAGCTCTGAATGTCTACTTTCTAAAACATTCAGGCCGCGTCCAAAAATTCCTTACCGTTCAAAATTTATTGTGGCAACGGTGACCGAAGGTCACTTTTCAACACATTTTCCATGCGATTACGGCTCGTGAATAACTAGGCACTAACGTATTTTTTACCAAAAATTTTATTTTGAGATGATTGATCACGTGATATAGGTAAAATATTTCCAAGCTGAATTCGTGAGCGAATCTTTAGACTTCCATTTTTACGCCCCTCATTTGGCACATAATTGGAATTCGTATTTCGGGTAACTCGGTGGACAGATTGAAAGGATAATAACTCTCTTGATTTCCATCGAAAAAATACAAAATTTGTGTTCAAATTCAAGCTCTGAATGTGTACTTTCTAAAACATTCAGGCCGCATCTAGAAATTCCTTACCGTTCCAAAGTTATTGTCAAAACGGTGACCAAAGGTCACTTTTCAACACATTTTCTAAGCGATTACATCTCATGAATAACTTGCCACTAACGTATTTGTTAGCCAAAATTTTATTTCGAGATGATTGATCACATGGTACAGGAAAATATTTCCAAGCCAAATTCGGGAGCGAATCGTTTGACTTCCATTTTTACGCCCCTTCATCGGCGCAAAATTGGAATCCCTATATCGGCTAACTCGGTTGGACATATTCGAAGGACAATTACTCTCTTGATTTACATCGAAAAAATACAAAATTTTTGTTCAAATTCAAGCTCTGAATGTCTACTTTCTAAAACATTCAGGCTGCATCCAAAAATTCCTTACCGTTCAAAAGTTACTGTGGAAACGGTGACCGAAGGTCACTTTTCAACACATTTTCCATGCGATTACGGCTCGTTAATAACTAGGCACTAACGTACTTTTTTCCTAAAATTTTATTTTGAGATCATTGATCACGCGATATAGGTAAAATATTTCCAAGCCGAATTCGTGAGCGAATCTTTAGACTTCCATTTTTACGCCCCTCCGTCGGCACATAATTGGAATCCGTATTTCGGGTAACTCGGTGGGACAGATTGAAAGGATAGTAACTCTCTTGATTTCCATAGAAAAATTACAAAATTTGAGTTCAAATTCAAGCTCTGAATGTGTACCTTCTAAAACATTCAAGCCGCATCTAGAAATTCCTTACCGTTCCAAAGTTATTGTCAAAACGGTGACCAAAGGTCAGTTTGCAACACATTTTCTAAGCGATTACGTCTCATGAATAACTTGCCACTAACGTATTTGTTACCCAAAATTTTATTTCGAGATGATTGATCACACGGTATAGGAAAATTATTTCCTAGCCAAATTCGGGAGGGAATCGTTTGACTTCCATTTTTACTCCCCTTCATCGGCGCATAATTGGAATCCGTATATCGGGTAACTCGGTTAGACATATTCGAAGGACAATTACTCTCTTGATTTACATCGAAAAAATACAAAATTTTTGTTCAAATTCAAGCTCTGAATGTCTACTTTCTAAAACATTCAGGCCGCGTCCAAAAATTCCTTACCGTTCAAAATTTATTGTGGAAACGGTGACCGAAGGTCACTTTTCAACACATTTTCCATGCGATTACGGCTCGTGAATAACTAGGCACTAACGTTTTTTTTACCAAAAATTTTATTTTGAGATGATTGATCACGCGATATAGGTAAAATATTTCCAAGCCGAATTCGTGAGCGAATCTTTAGACTTCCATCTTTACGCCCCTCATTCGGCACATAATTGGAATCCGTATTTCGGGTAACTCGGTGGACAGATTGAAAGGATAATAACTCTCTTGATTTCATCGAAAAAATAAAAAATTTGTGTTCAAATTCAAGCTCTGAATGTGTACTTTCTAAAACATTCAGGCCGCATCTAGAAATTCCTTACCGTTCCAAAGTTATTGTCAAAACGGTGACCAAAGGTCACATTTCAACACATTTTCTAAGCGATTACATCTCATGAATAACTTCCCACTAACGTTTTTGTTACCCAAAATTTTATTTCGGGATGATTGATCACATGGTACAGGAAAATATTTCCAAGCCAAATTCGGGAGCGAATCGTTTGACTTCCATTTTTACGCCCCTTCATCGGCGCAAAATTGGAATCCCAATATCGGGTAACTCGGTTGGACATATTCGAAGGACAATTACTCTCTTGATTTACATCGAAAAAATACAAAATTTTTGTTCAAATTCAGGCTCTGAATGTCTACTTTCTAAAACATTCAGGCCGCATCCAAAAATTCCTTACCGTTCAAAAGTTATTGTGGAAACGGTGACCGAAGGTCTCTTTTCAACACATTTTCCATGCGATTACGGCTCGTTAATAACTAGGCACTAACGTACTTTTTACCTAAAATTTTATTTTGAGATCATTGATCACGCGATATAGGTAAAATATTTCCAAGCCGAATTCGTGAGCGAATCTTTAGACTTCCATTTTTACGCCCCTCCCTCGGCACATAATTGGAATCCGTATTTCGGGTAACTCGGTGGGACAGATTGAAAGGATAGTTACTCTCTTGATTTCCATAGAAAAAATACAAAATTTGAGTTCAAATTCAAGCTCTGAATGTGTACCTTCTAAAACATTCAAGCCGCATCTAGAAATTCCTTACCGTTCCAAAGTTATTGTCAAAACGGTGACCAAAGGTCAGTTTGCAACACATTTTCTAAGCGATTACGTCTCATGAATAACTTGCCACTAACGTATTTGTTACCCAAAATTTTATTTCGAGATGATTGATCACACGGTGTAGGAAAATTATTTCCAAGCCAAATTCGGGAGGGAATCGTTTGACTTCCATTTTTACTCCCATTTTTACTCCCCTTCATCGGCGCACAATTGGAATCCGTATATCGGGTAACTCGGTTAGACATATTCGAAGGACAATTACTCTCCTGATTTACATCGAAAAAATACAAAATTTTTGTTCAAATTCAAGCTCTGAATGTCTACTTTCTAAAACATTCAGGCCGCGTCCAAAAATTCCTTACCGTTCAAAATTTATTGTGGCAACGGTGACCGAAGGTCACTTTTCAACACATTTTCCATGCGATTACGGCTCGTGAATAACTAGGCACTAACGTATTTTTTACCAAAAATTTTATTTTGAGATGATTGATCACGTGATATAGGTAAAATATTTCCAAGCTGAATTCGTGAGCGAATCTTTAGACTTCCATTTTTACGCCCCTCATTTGGCACATAATTGGAATTCGTATTTCGGGTAACTCGGTGGACAGATTGAAAGGATAATAACTCTCTTGATTTCCATCGAAAAAATACAAAATTTATGTTCAAATTCAAGCTCTGAATGTGTACTTTCTAAAACATTCAGGCCGCATCTAGAAATTCCTTACCGTTCCAAAGTTATTGTCAAAACGGTGACCAAAGGTCACTTTTCAACACATTTTCTAAGCGATTACATCTCATGAATAACTTGCCACTAACGTATTTGTTACCCAAAATTTTATTTCGAGATGATTGATCACATGGTACAGGAAAATATTTCCAAGCCAAATTCGGGAGCGAATCGTTTGACTTCCATTTTTACGCCCCTTCATCGGCGCAAAATTGGAATCCCTATATCGGCTAACTCGGTTGGACATATTCGAAGGACAATTACTCTCTTGATTTACATCGAAAAAATACAAAATTTTTGTTCAAATTCAAGCTCTGAATGTCTACTTTCTAAAACATTCAGGCTGCATCCAAAAATTCCTTACCGTTCAAAAGTTACTGTGGAAACGGTGACCGAAGGTCACTTTTCAACACATTTTCCATGCGATTACGGCTCGTTAATAACTAGGCACTAACGTACTTTTTTCCTAAAATTTTATTTTGAGATCATTGATCACGCGATATAGGTAAAATATTTCCAAGCCGAATTCGTGAGCGAATCTTTAGACTTCCATTTTTACGCCCCTCCCTCGGCACATAATTGGAATCCGTATTTCGGGTAACTCGGTGGGACAGATTGAAAGGATAGTAACTCTCTTGATTTCCATAGAAAAATTACAAAATTTGAGTTCAAATTCAAGCTCTGAATGTGTACCTTCTAAAACATTCAAGCCGCATCTAGAAATTCCTTACCGTTCCAAAGTTATTGTCAAAACGGTGACCAAAGGTCAGTTTGCAACACATTTTCTAAGCGATTACGTCTCATGAATAACTTGCCACTAACGTATTTGTTACCCAAAATTTTATTTTGAGATGATTTATCACACGGAATAGGAAAATTATTTCCAAGCCAAATTCGGGAGGGAATCGTTTGACTTCCATTTTTACTCCCCTTCATCGGCGCATAATTGGAATCCGTATATCGGGTAACTCGGTTACACATATTCGAAGGACAATTACTCTCTTGATTTACATCGAAAAAATACAAAATTTTTGTTCAAATTCAAGCTCTGAATGTCTACTTTCTAAAACATTCACGCCGCGTCCAAAAATTCCTTACCGTTCAAAATTTATTGTGGAAACGGTGACCGAAGGTCACTTTTCAACACATTTTCCATGCGATTACGGCTCGTGAATAACTAGGCACTAACGTATTTTTTACCAAAAATTTTATTTTGAGATGATTGATCGACCGATATAGGTAAAATATTTCCAAGCCGAATTCGTGGGCGAATCTTTAGACTTCCATCTTTACGCCCCTCCTTCGGCACATGATTGGAAACCGTATTTCGGGTAACTCGGTGGACAGATTGAAAGGATAATAACTCTCTTGATTTCATCGGAAAAATAAAAAATTTGTGTTCAAATTCAAGCTCTGAATGTGTACTTTCTAAAACATTCAGGCCGCATCTAGA
This sequence comes from Quercus tomentella, assembly GCA_028535165.1. Taxonomy (NCBI): domain Eukaryota; kingdom Viridiplantae; phylum Streptophyta; class Magnoliopsida; order Fagales; family Fagaceae; genus Quercus; species Quercus tomentella. The sequence goes on along the minus strand of JAPQVY010000023.1, from coordinate 39,717,343 downwards.
AATTCCTTACCGTTCCAAAGTTATTTTCAAAACGGTGACCAAAGGTCACTTTTCAACACATTTTCTAAGCGATTACATCTCATGAATAACTTGCCACTAACGTATTTGTTACCCAAAATTTTATTTCGAGATGATTGATCACACGGTATAGGAAAATTATTTCCAAGCCAAATTCGGGAGGGAATCGTTTGACTTCCATTTTTACTCCCCTTCATCGGCGCATAATTGGAATCCGTATATCGGGTAACTCGGTTAGACATATTCGAAGGACAATTACTCTCTTGATTTACATCGAAAAAATACAAAATTTTTGTTCAAATTCAAGCTCTGAATGTCTACTTTCTAAAACATTCAGGCCGCGTCCAAAAATTCCTTACCGTTCAAAATTTATTGTGGAAACGGTGACCGAAGGTCACTTTTCAACACATTTTCCATGCGATTACGGCTCGTGAATAACTAGGCACTAACGTATTTTTTACCAAAAATTTTATTTTGAGATGATTGATCACGCGATATAGGTAAAATATTTCCAAGCCGAATTCGCGAGCGAATCTTTAGACTTCCATCTTTACGCCCCTCATTCGGCACATAATTGGAATCCGTATTTCGGGTAACTCGGTGGACAGATTGAAAGGATAATATCTCTCTTGATTTCCATCGAAAAAATACAAAATTTGTGTTCAAATTCAAGCTCTGAATGTGTACTTTCTAAAACATTCAGGCCGCATCTAGAAATTCCTTACCGTTCCAAAGTTATTGTCAAAACGGTGACCAAAGGTCACTTTTCAACACATTTTCTAAGCGATTACATCTCATGAATAACTTGCCACTAACGTATTTGTTACCCAAAATTTTATTTCGAGATGATTGATCACACGGTATAGGAAAATTATTTCCAAGCCAAATTCGGGAGGGAATCGTTTGACTTCCATTTTTACTCCCCTTCATCGGCGCATAATTGGAATCCGTATATCGGGTAACTCGGTTAGACATATTCGAAGGACAATTACTCTCTTGATTTACATCGAAAAAATACAAAATTTTTGTTCAAATTCAAGCTCTGAATGTCTACTGTCTAAAACATTCAGGCCGCGTCCAAGAATTCCTTACCGTTCAAAATTTATTGTGGAAACGGTGACCGAAGGTCACTTTTCAACACATTTTCCATGCGATTACGGCTCGTGAATAACTAGGCACTAACGTATTTTTTACCAAAAATTTTATTTTGAGATGATTGATCACACGATATAGGTAAAATATTTCCAAGCCGAATTCGTGAGCGAATCTTTAGACTTCCATCTTTATGCCCCTCCTTCGGCACATAATTGGAATCCGTATTTCGGGTAACTCGGTGGACAGATTGAAAGGATAATAACTCTCTTGATTTCCATCGAAAAAATACAAAATTTGTGTTCAAATTCAAGCTCTGAATGTGTACTTTCTAAAACATTCAGGCCGCATCTAGAAATTCCTTACCGTTCCAAAGTTATTGTCAAAACGGTGACCAAAGGTCACTTTTCAACACATTTTCTAAGCGATTACATCTCATGAATAACTTGCCACTAACGTATTTGTTACCCAAAATTTTATTTCGAGATGATTGATCACATGGTACAGGAAAATATTTCCAAGCCAAATTCAGGGGCGAATCGTTTGACTTCCATTTTTACGCCCCTTCATCGGCGCAAAATTGGAATCCCTATAACGGGTAACTCGGTTGGACATATTCGAAGGACAATTACTCTCTTGATTTACATCGAAAAAATACAAAATTTTTGTTCAAATTCAAGCTCTGAATGTCTACTTTCTAAAACATTCAGGCCGAATCCAAAAATTCCTTACCGTTCAAAAGTTACTGTGGAAACGGTGACCGAAGGTCACTTTTCAACACATTTTCCATGCGATTACGGCTCGTTAATAACTAGGCACTAACGTACTTTTTACCTAAAATTTTATTTTGAGATCATTGATCACGCGATATAGGTAAAATATTTCCAAGCCGAATTCGTGAGCGAATCTTTAGACTTCCATTTTTACGCCCCTCCCTCGGCACATAATTGGAATCCGTATTTCGGGTAACTCGGTGGGACAGATTGAAAGGATAGTAACTCTCTTGATTTCCATAGAAAAATTACAAAATTTGAGTTCAAATTCAAGCTCTGAATGTGTACCTTCTAAAACATTCAAGCCGCATCTAGAAATTCCTTACCGTTCCAAAGTTATTGTCAAAACGGTGACCAAAGGTCAGTTTGCAACACATTTTCTAAGCGATTACGTCTCATGAATAACTTGCCACTAACGTATTTGTTACCCAAAATTTTATTTCGAGATAATTGATCACACGGTATAGGAAAAATATTTCCAAGCCAAATTCGGGAGGGAATCGTTTGACTTCCATTTTTACGCCCCTTCATCGGCGCATAATTGGAATCCGTATATCGAGTAACTCGGTTGGACATATTCGAAGGACAATTACTCTCTTGATTTACATCGAAAAAATACAAAATTTTTGTTCAAATTCAAGTTCTGAATGTCTACTTTCTAAAACATTCAGGCCGCGTCCAAAAATTCCTTACCGTTCAAAATTTATTGTGGAAACGGTGACCGAAAGTGACTTTTCAACACATTTTCCATGCGATTACGGCTCGTGAATAACTAGGTACTAACGTATTTTTTACCAAAAATTTTATTTTGAGATGATTGATCGACCGGTATAGGTAAAATATTTCCAAGCCGAATTCGTGGGCGAATCTTTAGACTTCCATCTTTACGCCCCTCCTTCGGCACATGATTGGAATCCGTATTTCGGGTAACTCGGTGGACAGATTGAAAGGATAATAACTCTCTTGATTTCATCGAAAAAATAAAAAATTTGTGTTCAAATTCAAGCTCTGATTGTGTACTTTCTAAAACATTCAGGCCGCATCTAGAAATTCCTTACCGTTCCAAAGTTATTGTCAAAACGGTGACCAAAGGTCACTTTTCAACACATTTTCTAAGCGATTACATCTCATGAATAACTTGCCACTAACGTATTTGTTACCCAAAATTTTATTTCGAGATGATTGATCACACGGTATAGGAAAATTATTTCCAAGCCAAATTCGGGAGGGAATCGTTTGACTTCCATTTTTACTCCCCTTCATCGGCGCATAATTGGAATCCGTATATCGGGTAACTCGGTTAGACATATTCGAAGGACAATTACTCTCTTGATTTACATCGAAAAAATACAAAATTTTTGTTCAAATTCAAGCTCTGAATGTCTACTTTCTAAAACATTCAGGCCGCATCCAAAAATTCCTTACCGTTCAAAATTTATTGTGGAAACGGTGACCGAAGGTCACTTTTCAACACATTTTCCATACGATTACGGCTCGTGAATAACTAGGCACTAACGTATTTTTTACCAAAAATTTTATTTTGAGATGATTGATCACGCGATATAGGTAAAATATTTCCAAGCCGAATTCGTGAGCGAATCTTTAGACTTCCATCTTTACGCCCCTCATTCGGCACATAATTGGAATCCGTATTTCGGGTAACTCGGTGGACAGATTGAAAGGATAATAACTCTCTTGATTTCATCGAAAAAAAAAAAAAATTTGTGTTCAAATTCAAGCTCTGAATGTGTACTTTCTAAAACATTCAGGCCGCATCTAGAAATTCCTTACCGTTCCAAAGTTATTGTCAAAACGGTGACCAAAGGTCACTTTTCTACACATTTTCTAAGCGATTACATCTCATGAATAACTTCCCACTAACGTATTTGTTACCCAAAATTTTATTTCGGGATGATTGATTACATGGTACAGGAAAATATTTCCAAGCCAAATTCGGGAGCGAATCGTTTGACTTCCATTTTTACGCCCCTTCATCGGCGCAAAATTGGAATCCCAATATCGGGTAACACGGTTGGACATATTCGAAGGACAATTACTCTCTTGATTTACATCGAAAAAATACAAAATTTTTGTTCAAATTCAAGCTCTGAATGTCTACTTTCTAAAACATTCAGGCCGCATCGAAAAATTCCTTACCGTTCAAAAGTTATTGTGGAAACGGTGACCGAAGGTCTCTTTTCAACACATTTTCCATGCGATTACGGCTCGTTAATAACTAGGCACTAACGTATTTTTTACCAAAAATTTTATTTTGAGATGATTGATCACGCGATATAGGTAAAATATTTCCAAGCCGAATTCGCGAGCGAATCTTTAGACTTCCATCTTTACGCCCCTCATTCGGCACATAATTGGAATCCGTATTTCGGGTAACTCGGTGGACAGATTGAAAGGATAATATCTCTCTTGATTTCCATCGAAAAAATACAAAATTTGTGTTCAAATTCAAGCTCTGAATGTGTACTTTCTAAAACATTCAGGCCGCATCTAGAAATTCCTTACCGTTCCAAAGTTATTGTCAAAACGGTGACCAAAGGTCACTTTTCAACACATTTTCTAAGCGATTACATCTCATGAATAACTTGCCACTAACGTATTTTTTACCCAAAATTTTATTTCGAGATGATTGATCACACGGTATAGGAAAATTATTTCCAAGCCAAATTCGGGAGGGAATCGTTTGACTTCCATTTTTACTCCCCTTCATCGGCGCATAATTGGAATCCGTATATCGGGTAACTCGGTTAGACATATTCGAAGGACAATTACTCTCTTGATTTACATCGAAAAAATACAAAATTTTTGTTCAAATTCAAGCTCTGAATGTCTACTTTCTAAAACATTCAGGCCGCGTCCAAGAATTCCTTACCGTTCAAAATTTATTGTGGAAACGGTGACCGAAGGTCACTTTTCAACACATTTTCCATGCGATTACGGTTCGTGAATAACTAGGCACTAACGTATTTTTTACCAAAAATTTTATTTTGAGATGATTGATCACGCGATATAGGTAAAATATTTCCAAGCCGAATTCGTGAGCGAATCTTTAGACTTCCATCTTTACGCCCCTCCTTCGGCACATAATTGGAATCCGTATTTCGGGTAACTCGGTGGACAGATTGAAAGGATAATAACTCTCTTGATTTCCATCGAAAAAATACAAAATTTGTGTTCAAATTCAAGCTCTGAATGTGTACTTTCTAAAACATTCAGGCCGCATCTAGAAATTCCTTACCGTTCCAAAGTTATTGTCAAAACGGTGACCAAAGGTCACTTTTCAACACATTTTCTAAGCGATTACATCTCATGAATAACTTGCCACTAATGTATTTGTTACCCAAAATTTTATTTCGAGATGATTGATCACATGGTACAGGAAAATATTTCCAAGCCAAATTCAGGGGCGAATCGTTTGACTTCCATTTTTACGCCCCTTCATCGGCGCAAAATTGGAATCCCTATAACGGGTAACTCGGTTGGACATATTCGAAGGACAATTACTCTCTTGATTTACATCGAAAAAATACAAAATTTTTGTTCAAATTCAAGCTCTGAATGTCTACTTTCTAAAACATTCAGGCCGAATCCAAAAATTCCTTACCGTTCAAAAGTTACTGTGGAAACGGTGACCGAAGGTCACTTTTCAACACATTTTCCATGCGATTACGGCTCGTTAATAACTAGGCACTAACGTACTTTTTACCTAAAATTTTATTTTGAGATCATTGATCACGCGATATAGGTAAAATATTTCCAAGCCGAATTCGTGAGCGAATCTTTAGACTTCCATTTTTACGCCCCTCCCTCGGCACATAATTGGAATCCGTATTTCGGGTAACTCGGTGGGACAGATTGAAAGGATAGTAACTCTCTTGATTTCCATAGAAAAAATACAAAATTTGAGTTCAAATTCAAGCTCTGAATGTGTACCTTCTAAAACATTCAAGCCGCATCTAGAAATTCCTTACCGTTCCAAAGTTATTGTCAAAACGGTGACCAAAGGTCAGTTTGCAACACATTTTCTAAGCGATTACGTCTCATGAATAACTTGCCACTAACGTATTTGTTACCCAAAATTTTATTTCGAGATGATTGATCACACGGTATAGGAAAATTATTTCCAAGCCAAATTCGGGAGGGAATCGTTTGACTTCCATTTTTACTCCCCTTCATCGGCGCATAATTGGAATCCGTATATCGGGTAACTCGGTTAGACATATTCGAAGGACAATTACTCTCTTGATTTACATCGAAAAAATACAAAATTTTTGTTCAAATTCAAGCTCTGAATGTCTACTTTCTAAAACATTCAGGCCGCGTCCAAGAATTCCTTACCGTTCAAAATTTATTGTGGAAACGGTGACCGAAGGTCACTTTTCAACACATTTTCCATGCGATTACGGCTCGTGAATAACTAGGCACTAACGTATTTTTTACCAAAAATTTTATTTTGAGATGATTGATCACGCGATATAGGTAAAATATTTCCAAGCCGAATTCGTGAGCGAATCTTTAGACTTCCATCTTTACGCCCCTCCTTCGGCACATAATTGGAATCCGTATTTCGGGTAACTCGGTGGACAGATTGAAAGGATAATAACTCTCTTGATTTCCATCGAAAAAATACAAAATTTGTGTTCAAATTCAAGCTCTGAATGTGTACTTTCAAAAACATTCAGGCCGCATCTAGAAATTCCTTACCGTTCCAAAGTTATTGTCAAAACGGTGACCAAAGGTCACTTTTCAACACATTTTCTAAGCGATTACATCTCATGAATAACTTGCCACTAACGTATTTGTTACCCAAAATTTTATTTCGAGATAATTGATCACACGGTATAGGAAAAATATTTCCAAGCCAAATTCGGGAGGGAATCGTTTGACTTCCATTTTTACGCCCCTTCATCGGCGCATAATTGGAATCCGTATATCGAGTAACTCGGTTGGACATATTCGAAGGACAATTACTCTCTTGATTTACATCGAAAAAATACAAAATTTTTGTTCAAATTCAAGCTCTGAATGTCTACTTTCTAAAACATTCAGGCCGCGTCCAAAAATTCCTTACCGTTCAAAATTTATTGTGGAAACGGTGACCGAAAGTGACTTTTCAACACATTTTCCATGCGATTACGGCTCGTGAATAACTAGGCACTAACGTATTTTTTACCAAAAATTTTTTTTTCAGATGATTGATCGACCGATATAGGTAAAATATTTCCAAGCCGAATTCGTGGGCGAATCTTTAGACTTCCATCTTTACGCCCCTCCTTCGGCACATGATTGGAATCCGTATTTCGGGTAACTCGGTGGACAGATTGAAAGGATAATAACTCTCTTGATTTCATCGAACAAATAAAAAATTTGTGTTCAAATTCAAGCTCTGAATGTGTACTTTCTAAAACATTCAGGCCGCATCTAGAAATTCCTTACCGTTCCAAAGTTATTGTCAAAACGGTGACCAAAGGTCACTTTTCAACACATTTTCTAAGCGATTACATCTCATGAATAACTTGCCACTAACGTATTTGTTACCCAAAATTTTATTTCGGGATGATTGATCACATGGTACAAGAAAATATTTCCAAGCCAAATTCGGGAGCGAATCGTTTGACTTCCATTTTTACGCCCCTTCATCGGCGCAAAATTGGAATCCCTATATCGGGTAACTCGGTTGGACATATTCGAAGGACAATTACTCTCTTGATTTACAATGAAAAAATACAAAATTTTTGTTCAAATTCAAGCTCTGAATGTCTACTTTCTAAAACATTAAGGCCGCATCCAAAAATTCCTTACCGTTCAAAAGTTATTGTGGAAACGGTGACCGAAGGTCTCTTTTCAACACATTTTCCATGCGATTACGGCTCGTTAATAACTAGGCACTAACGTACTTTTTACCTAAAATTTTATTTTGAGATCATTGATCACGCGATATAGGTAAAATATTTCCAAGCCGAATTCGTGAGCGAATCTTTAGACTTCCATTTTTACGCCCCTCCCTCGGCACATAATTGGAATCCGTATTTCGGGTAACTCGGTGGGACAGATTGAAAGGATAGTAACTCTCTTGATTTCCATCGAAAAAATACAAAATTTGAGTTCAAATTCAAACTCTGAATGTGTACCTTCTAAAACATTCAAGCAACATCTAGAAATTCCTTACCGTTCCAAAGTAATTGTCAAAACGGTGACCAAAGGTCAGTTTGCAACACATTTTCTAAGCGATTACGTCTCATGAATAACTTGCCACTAACGTATTTGTTACCCAAAATTTTATTTCGAGATGATTGATCACACGGTATAGGAAAATTATTTCCAAGCCAAATTCGGGAGGGAATCGTTTGACTTCCGTTTTTACTCCCCTTCATCGGCGCATAATTGGAATCCGTATATCGGGTAACTCGGTTAGACATATTCGAAGGACAATTACTCTCTTGATTTACATCGAAAAAATACAAAATTTTTGTTCAAATTCAAGCTCTGAATGTCTACTTTCTAAAACATTCAGGCCGCGTACAAAAATTCCTTACCGTTCAAAATTTATTGTGGAAACGGTGACCGAAAGTGACTTTTCAACACATTTTCCATGCGATTACGGCTCGTGAATAACTAGGCACTAACGTATTTTTTACCAAAAATTTTATTTTGAGATGATTGATCGACCGATATAGGTAAAATATTTCCAAGCCGAATTCGTGGGCGAATCTTTAGACTTCCATCTTTACGCCCCTCCTTCGGCACATGATTGGAATCCGTATTTCGGGTAACTCGGTGGACAGATTGAAAGGATAATAACTCTCTTGATTTCATCGAAAAAATAAAAAATTTGTGTTCAAATTCAAGCTCTGAATGTGTACTTTCTAAAACATTCAGGCCGCATCTAGAAATTCCTTACCGTTCCAAAGTTAATGTCAAAACGGTGACCAAAGGTCACTTTTCAACACATTTTCTAAGCGATTACATCTCATGAATAACTTGCCACTAACGTATTTGTTACCCAAAATTTTATTTCGAGATGATTGATAACACGGTATAGGAAAATTATTTCCAAGCCAAATTCGGGAGGGAATCGTTTGACTTCCATTTTTACTCCCCTTCATCGGCGCATAATTGGAATCCGTATATTGGGTAACTCGGTTAGACATATTCGAAGGACAATTACTCTCTTGATTTACATCGAAAAAATACAAAATTTTTGTTCAAATTCAAGCTCTGAATGTCTACTTTCTAAAACATTCAGGCCGCGTACAAAAATTCCTTACCGTTCAAAATTTATTGTGGAAACGGTGACCGAAGGTCACTTTTCAACACATTTTCCATGCGATTACGGCTCGTGAATAACTAGGCACTAACGTATTTTTTACCAAAAATTTTATTTTGAGATGATTGATCACGCGATATAGGTAAAATATTTCCAAGCCGAATTCGTGAGCGAATCTTTAGACTTCCATCTTTACGCCCCTCATTCGGCACATAATTGGAATCCGTATTTCGGGTAACTCGGTGGACAGATTGAAAGGATAATAACTCTCTTGATTTCATCGAAAAAATAAAAAATTTGTGTTCAAATTCAAGCTCTGAATGTGTACTTTCTAAAACATTCAGGCCGCATCTAGAAATTCCTTACCGTTCCAAAGTTATTGTCAAAACGGTGACCAAAGGTCACTTTTCAATACATTTTCTAAGCGATTACATCTCATGAATAACTTGCCACTAACGTATTTGTTACCCAAAATTTTATTTCGGGATGATTGATCACATGGTACAGGAAAATATTTCCAAGCCAAATTCGGGAGCGAATCGTTTGACTTCCATTTTTACGCCCCTTCATCGGCGCAAAATTGGAATCCCTATATCGGGTAACTCGGTTGGACATATTCGAAGGACAATTACTCTCTTGATTTACATCGAAAAAATACAAAATTTTTGTTCAAATTCAAGCTCTGAATGTCTACTTTCTAAAACATTCAGGCCGCATCGAAAAAATTCCTTACCGTTCAAAAGTTATTGTGGAAACGGTGACCGAAGGTCTCTTTTCAACACATTTTCCATGCGATTACGGCTCGTTAATAACTAGGCACTAACGTACTTTTGACCTAAAATTTTATTTTGAGATCATTGATCACGCGATATAGGTAAAATATTTCCAAGCCGAATTCGTGAGCGAATCTTTAGACTTCCATTTTTACGCCCCTCCCTCGGCACATAATTGGAATCCGTATTTCGGGTAACTCGGTGGGACAGATTGAAAGGATAGTAACTCTCTTGATTTCTATAGAAAAAATACAAAATTTGAGTTCAAATTCAAGCTTTGAATGTGTACCTTCTAAAACATTCAAGCCGCATCTAGAAATTCCTTACCGTTCCAAAGTTATTGTCAAAACGGTGACCAAAGGTCAGTTTGCAACACATTTTCTAAGCGATTACGTCTCATGAATAACTTGCCACTAACGTATTTGTTACCCAAAATTTTATTTCGAGATGATTGATCACACGGTGTAGGAAAATTATTTCCAAGCCAAATTCGGGAGGGAATCGTTTGACTTCCATTTCTACTCCCATTTTTACTCCCCTTCATCGGCGCACAATTGGAATCCGTATATCGGGTAACTCGGTTAGACATATTCGAAGGACAATTACTCTCTTGATTTACATCGAAAAAATACAAAATTTCTGTTCAAATTCAAGCTCTGAATGTCTACTTTCTAAAACATTCAGGCCGCGTCCAAAAATTCCTTACCGTTCAAAATTTATTGTGGAAACGGTGACCGAAGGTCACTTTTCAACACATTTTCCATGCGATTACGGCTCGTGAATAACTAGGCACTAACGTATTTTTTACCAAAAATTTTATTTTGAGATGATTGATCACGCGATATAGGTAAAATATTTCCAAGCCGAATTCGTGAGCGAATCTTTAGACTTCCATCTTTACGCCCCTCCTTCGGCACATAATTGGAATCCGTATTTCGGGTAACTCGGTGGACAGATTGAAAGGATAATAACTCTCTTGATTTCCATCGAAAAAATACAAAATTTGTGTTCAAATTCAAGCTCTGAATGTGTACTTTCAAAAACATTCAGGCCGCATCTAGAAATTCCTTACCGTTCCAAAGTTATTGTCAAAACGGTGACCAAAGGTCACTTTTCAACACATTTTCTAAGCGATTACATCTCATGAATAACTTGCCACTAACGTATTTGTTACCCAAAATTTTATTTCGAGATAATTGATCACACGGTATAGGAAAAATATTTCCAAGCCAAATTCGGGAGGGAATCGTTTGACTTCCATTTTTACGCCCCTTCATCGGCGCATAATTGGAATCCGTATATCGAGTAACTCGGTTGGACATATTCGAAGGACAATTACTCTCTTGATTTACATCGAAAAAATACAAAATTTTTGTTCAAATTCAAGCTCAGAATGTCTACTTTCTAAAACATTCAGGCCGCATCCAAAAATTCCTTACCGTTCAAAATTTATTGTGGAAACGGTGACCGAAGGTCACTTTTCAACACATTTTCCATGCGATTACGGCTCGTGAATAACTAGGCACTAACGTATTTTTTACCAAATATTTTATTTTGAGATGATTGATCACGCGATATAGGTAAAATATTTCCAAGCCGAATTCGTGAGCGAATCTTTAGACTTCCATTTTTACGCCCCTCCTTCGGCACATAATTGGAATCCGTATTTCGGGAAACTCGGTGGACAGATTGAAAGGATAATAACTCTCTTGATTTCCATCGAAAAAATACAAAATTTGTGTTCAAATTCAAGCTCTGAATGTGTACTTTCTAAAACATTCAGGCCGCATCTAGAAATTCCTTACCGTTCCAAAGTTATTGTAAAAACGGTGACCAAAGGTCACTTTTCAACACATTTTCTAAGCGATTACATCTCATGAATAACTTGCCACTAACGTATTTGTTACCCAAAATTTTATTTCGGGATGATTGATCACATGGTACAAGAAAATATTTCCAAGCCAAATTCGGGAGCGAATCGTATGACTTCCATTTTTACGCCCCTTCATCGGCGCAAAATTGGAATCCCTATATCGGGTAACTCGGTTGGACATATTCGAAGGACAATTACTCTCTTGATTTACAATGAAAAAATACAAAATTTTTGTTCAAATTCAAGCTCTGAATGTCAACTTTCTAAAACATTAAGGCCGCATCCAAAAATTCCTTACCGTTCAAAAGTTATTGTGGAAACGGTGACCGAAGGTCTCTTTTCAACACATTTTCCATGCTATTACGGCTCGTTAATAACTTGGCACTAACGTACTTTTTACCTAAAATTTTATTTTGAGATCATTGATCACGCGATATAGGTAAAATATTTCCAAGCCGAATTCGTGAGCGAATCTTTAGACTTCCATTTTTACGCCCCTCCCTCGGCACATAATTGAAATCCGTATTTCGGGTAACTCGGTGGGACAGATTGAAAGGATAGTAACTCTCTTGATTTCCATCGAAAAAATACAAAATTTGAGTTCAAATTCAAGCTCTGAATGTGTACCTTCTAAAACATTCAAGCAACATCTAGAAATTCCTTACCGTTCCAAAGTTATTGTCAAAACGGTGACCAAAGGTCAGTTTGCAACACATTTTCTAAGCGATTACGTCTCATGAATAACTTGCCACTAACGTATTTGTTACCCAAAATTTTATTTCGAGATGATTGATCACACGGTATAGGAAAATTATTTCCAAGCCAAATTCGGGAGGGAATCGTTTGACTTCCATTTTTACTCCCCTTCATCGGCGCATAATTGGAATCCGTATATCGGGTAACTCGGTTAGACATATTCGAAGGACAATTACTCTCTTGATTTACATCGAAAAAATACAAAATTTTTGTTCAAATTCAAGCTCTGAATGTCTACTTTCTAAAACATTCAGGCCGCGTCCAAAAATTCCTTACCGTTCAAAATTTATTGTGGAAACGGTGACCGAAAGTGACTTTTCAACACATTTTCCATGCGATTACGGCTCGTGAATAACTAGGCACTAACGTATTTTTTACCAAAAATTTTATTTTGAGATGATTGATCGACCGATATAGGTAAAATATTTCCAAGCCGAATTCGTGGGCGAATCTTTAGACTTCCATCTTTACGCCCCTCCTTCGGCACATGATTGGAATCCGTATTTCGGGTAACTCGGTGGACAGATTGAAAGGATAATAACTCTCTTGATTTCATCGAAAAAATAAAAAATTTGTGTTCAAATTCAAGCTCTGAATGTGTACTTTCTAAAACATTCAGGCCGCATCTAGAAATTCCTTACCGTTCCAAAGTTATTGTCAAAACGGTGACCAAAGGTCACTTTTCAACACATTTTCTAAGCGATTACATCTCATGAATAACTTGCCACTAACGTATTTGTTACCCAAAATTTTATTTCGAGATGATTGATAACACGGTATAGGAAAATTATTTCCAAGCCAAATTCGGGAGGGAATCGTTTGACTTCCATTTTTACTCCCCTTCATCGGCGCATAATTGGAATCCGTATATCGGGTAACTCGGTTAGACATATTCGAAGGACAATTACTCTCTTGATTTACATCGAAAAAATACAAAATTTTTGTTCAAATTCAAGCTCTGAATGTCTACTTTCTAAAACATTTAGGCCGCGTCTAAAAATTCCTTACCGTTCAAAAGTTATTGTGGAAACGGTGACCGAAGGTCACTTTTCAACACATTTTCCATGCGATTACGGCTCGTGAATAACTAGGCACTAACGTATTTTTTACCAAAAATTTTATTTTGAGATGATTGATCACGCGATATAGGTAAAATATTTCCAAGCCGAATTCGTGAGCGAATCTTTAGACTTCCATCTTTACGCCCCTCATTCGGCACATAATTGGAATCCGTATTTCGGGTAACTCGGTGGACAGATTGAAAGGATAATAACTCTCTTGATTTCATCGAAAAAATAAAAAATTTGTGTTCAAATTCAAGCTCTGAATGTGTACTTTCTAAAACATTCAGGCCGCATCTAGAAATTCCTTACCGTTCCAAAGTTATTGTCAAAACGGTGACCAAAGGTCACTTTTCAACACATTTTCTAAGCGATTACATCTCATGAATAACTTGCCACTAAAGTATTTGTTACCCAAAATTTCATTTCGGGATGATTGATCACATGGTACAGGAAAATATTTCCAAGCCAAATTCGGGAGCGAATCGTTTGACTTCCATTTTTACGCCCCTTCATCGGCGCAAAATTGGAATCCCTATATCGGGTAACTCGGTTGGACATATTCGAAGGACAATTACACTCTTGATTTACATCGAAAAAATACAAAATTTTTGTTCAAATTCAAGCTCTGAATGTCTACTTTCTAAAACATTCAGGCCGCATCCAAAAATTCCTTACCGTTCAAAAGTTATTGTGGAAACGGTGACCGAAGGTCTCTTTTCAACACATTTTCCATGCGATTACGGCTCGTTAATAACTAGGCACTAACGTACTTTTGACCTAAAATTTTATTTTGAGATCATTGATCACGCGATATAGGTAAAATATTTCCAAGCCGAATTCGTGAGCGAATCTTTAGACTTCCATTTTTACGCCCCTCCCTCGGCACATAATTGGAATCCGTATTTCGGGTAACTCGGTGGGACAGATTGAAAGGATAGTAACTCTCTTGATTTCTATAGAAAAAATACAAAATTTGAGTTCAAATTCAAGCTTTGAATGTGTACCTTCTAAAACATTCAAGCCGCATCTAGAAATTCCTTACCGTTCCAAAGTTATTGTCAAAACGGTGACAAAAGGTCAGTTTGCAACACATTTTCTAAGCGATTACGTCTCATGAATAACTTGCCACTAACGTATTTGTTACCCAAAATTTTATTTCGAGATGATTGATCACACGGTGTAGGAAAATTATTTCCAAGCCAAATTCGGGAGGGAATCGTTTGACTTCCATTTCTACTCCCATTTTTACTCCCCTTCATCGGCGCACAATTGGAATCCGTATATCGGGTAACTCGGTTAGACATATTCGAAGGACAATTACTCTCTTGATTTACATCGAAAAAATACAAAATTTTTGTTCAAATTCAAGCTCTGAATGTCTACTTTCTAAAACATTCAGGCCGCGTCCAAAAATTCCTTACCGTTCAAAATTTATTGTGGAAACGGTGACCGAAGGTCACTTTTCAACACATTTTCCATGCGATTACGGCTCGTGAATAACTAGGCACTAACGTATTTTTTACCAAAAATTTTATTTTGAGATGATTGATCACGCGAAATAGGTAAAATATTTCCAAGCCGAATTCGTGAGCGAATCTTTAGACTTCCATCTTTACGCCCCTCATTCGGCACATAATTGGAATCCGTATTTCGGGTAACTCGGTGGACAGATTGAAAGGATAATAACTCTCTTGATTTCCATCGAAAAAATACAAAATTTGTGTTCAAATTCAAGCTCTGAATGTGTACTTTCTAAAACATTCAGGCCGCATCTAGAAATTCCTTACCGTTCCAAAGTTATTGTCAAAACGGTGACCAAAGGTCACTTTTCAACACATTTTCTAAGCGATTACATCTCGTGAATAACTTGCCACTAACGTATTTGTTACCCAAAATTTTATTTCGAGATGATTGATCACATGGTACAGGAAAATATTTCCAAGCCAAATTCAGGAGCGAATCGTTTGACTTCCATTTTTACGCCCCTTCATCGGCGCAAAATTGGAATCCCTATATCGGGTAACTCGGTTGGACATATTCGAAGGACAATTACTCTCTTGATTTACATCGAAAAAATACAAAATTTTTGTTCAAATTCAAGCTCTGAATGTCTACTTTCTAAAACATTCAGGCCGCATCCAAAAATTCCATACCGTTCAAAATTTATTGTGGAAACGGTGACCGAAGGTCACTTTTCAACACATTTTCCATGCGATTACGGCTCGTGAATAACTAGGCACTAACGTATTTTTTACCAAATATTTTATTTTGAGATGATTGATCACGCGATATAGGTAAAATATTTCCAAGCCGAATTCGTGAGCGAATCTTTAGACTTCCATTTTTACGCCCTTCCTTCGGCACATAATTGGAATCCGTATTTCGGGTAACTAGGTGGACAGATTGAAAGGATAATAACTCTCTTGATTTCCATCGAAAAAATACAAAATTTGTGTTCAAATTCAAGCTCTGAATGTGTACTTTCTAAAACATTCAGGCCGCATCTAGAAATTCCATACCGTTCCAAAGTTATTGTCAAAACGGTGACCAAAGGTCACTTTTCAACACATTTTCTAAGCGATTACATCTCATGAATAACTTGCCACTAACGTATTTGTTACCCAAAATTTTATTTCGAGATGATTGATCACACGGTATAGGAAAATTATTTCCAAGCCAAATTCGGGAGGGAATCGTTTGACTTCCATTTTTACTCCCCTTCATCGGCGCATAATTGGAATCCGTATATCGGGTAACTCGGTTTGACATATTCGAAGGACAATTACTCTCTTGATTTACATCGAAAAAATACAAAATTTTTGTTCAAATTCAAGCTCTGAATGTCTACTTTCTAAAACATTCAGGCCGCGTCCAAAAATTCCTTACCGTTCAAAATTTATTGTGGAAACGGTGACCGAAGGTCACTTTTCAACACATTTTCCATGCGATTACGGCTCGTGAATAACTAGGCACTGACGTATTTTTTACCAAAAATTTAATTTTGAGATGATTGATCACGCGATATAGGTAAAATATTTCCAAGCCGAATTCGTGAGCGAATCATTAGACTTCCATCTTTACGCCCCTCATTCGGCACATAATTGGAATCCGTATTTCGGGTAACTCGGTGGACAGATTGAAAGGATAATAACTCTCTTGATTTCCTTCGAAAAAATACAAAATTTGTGTTCAAATTCAAGCTCTGAATGTGTACTTTCTAAAACATTCAGGCCGCATCTAGAAATTCCTTACCGTTCCAAAGTTATTGTCAAAACGGTAACCAAAGGTCACTTTTCAACACATTTTCTAAGCGATTACATCTCATGAATAACTTGCCACTAACGTATTTGTTACCCAAAATTTTATTTCGAGATGATTGATCACATGGTACAGGAAAATATTTCCAAGCCAAATTCGGGAGCGAATCGTTTGACTTCCATTTTTACGCCCCTTCATCGGCGCAAAATTGGAATCCCTATAACGGGTAACTCGGTTGGACATATTCGAAGGACAATTACTCTCTTGATTTACATCGAAAAAATACAAAATTTTTGTTCAAATTCAAGCTCTGAATGTCTACTTTCTAAAACATTCAGGCCGAATCCAAAAATTCCTTACCGTTCAAAAGTTACTGTGGAAACGGTGACCGAAGGTCACTTTTCAACACATTTTCCATGCGATTACGGCTCGTTAATAACTAGGCACTAACGTACTTTTTACCTAAAATTTTATTTTGAGATCATTGATCACGCGATATAGGTAAAATATTTCCAAGCCGAATTCGTGAGCGAATCTTTAGACTTCCATTTTTACGCCCCTCCCTCGGCACATAATTGGAATCCGTATTTCGGGTAACTCGGTGGGACAGATTGAAAGGATTGTAACTCTCTTGATTTCCATAGAAAAATTACAAAATTTGAGTTCAAATTCAAGCTCTGAATGTGTACCTTCTAAAACATTCAAGCCGCATCTAGAAATTCTTTACCGTTCCAAAGTTATTGTCAAAACGGTGACCAAAGGTCAGTTTGCAACACATTTTCTAAGCGATTACGTCTCATGAATAACTTGCCACTAACGTATTTGTTACCCAAAATTTTATTTCGAGATAATTGATCACACGGTATAGGAAAAATATTTCCAAGCCAAATTTGGGAGGGAATCGTTTGACTTCCATTTTTACGCCCCTTCATCGGCGCATAATTGGAATCCGTAT
The DNA here is from genome assembly GCA_028535165.1 of Quercus tomentella. NCBI lineage: Eukaryota > Viridiplantae > Streptophyta > Magnoliopsida > Fagales > Fagaceae > Quercus > Quercus tomentella. Next base: position 39,699,496 of record JAPQVY010000023.1, on the reverse strand, counting down.
ATCGAGTAACTCGGTTGGACATATTCGAAGGACAATTACTCTCTTGATTTACATCGAAAAAATAAAAAATTTTGGTTCAAATTCAAGCTCTGAATGTCTACTTTCTAAAACATTCAGGCCGCGGCCAAAAATTCCTTACCGTTCAAAATTTATTGTGGAAACGGTGACCGAAAGTGACTTTTCAACACATTTTCCATGCGATTACGGCTCGTGAATAACTAGGCACTAACGTATTTTTTACCAAAAATTTTATTTTGAGATGATTGATCGACCGATATAGGTAAAATATTTCCAAGCCGAATTCGTGGGCGAATCTTTAGACTTCCATCAATACGCCCCTCCTTCGGCACATGATTGGAATCCGTATTTCGGGTAACTCGGCGGACAGATTGAAAGGATAATAACTCTCTTGATTTCATCGAAAAAATAAAAAATTTGTGTTCAAATTCAAGCTCTGAATGTTTACTTTCTAAAACATTCAGGCCGCATCTAGAAATTCCTTACCGTTCCAAAGTTATTGTCAAAACGGTGACCAAAGGTCACTTTTCAACACATTTCTAAGCGATTACATCTCATGAATAACTTGCCACTAACGTATTTGTTACCCAAAATTTTATTTCGGGATGATTGATCACATGGTACAAGAAAATATTTCCAAGCCAAATTCGGGAGCGAATCGTTTGACTACCATTTTTACGCCCTTTCATCGGCGCAAAATTGGAATCCCTATATCGGGTAACTCGGTTGGACATATTCGAAGGACAATTACTCTCTTGATTTACAACGAAAAAATACAAAATTTTTGTTCAAATTCAAGCTCTGAATGTCAACTTTCTAAAACATTAAGGCCGCATCCAAAAATTCCTTACCGTTCAAAAGTTATTGTGGAAACGGTGACCGAAGGTCTCTTTTCAACACATTTTCCATGCGATTACGGCTCGTTAATAACTAGGCACTAACGTACTTTTTACCTAAAATTTTATTTTGAGATCATTGATCACGCGATATAGGTAAAATATTTCCAATCCGAATTCGTGAGCGAATCTTTAGACTTCCATTTTTACGCCCCTCCCTCGGCACATAATTGGAATCCGTATTTCGGGTAACTCGGTGGAACAGATTGAAAGGATAGTAACTCTCTTGATTTCCATCGAAAAAATACAAAATTTGAGTTCAAATTCAAGCTCTGAATGTGTACCTTCTAAAACATTCAAGCCACATCTAGAAATTCCTTACCGTTCCAAAGTTATTGTCAAAACGGTGACCAAAGGTCAGTTTGCAACACATTTTCTAAGCGATTACGTCTCATGAATAACTTGCCACTAACGTATTTGTTACCCAAAATTTTATTTCAAGATGATTGATCACACGGTATAGGAAAATTATTTCCAAGCCAAATTCGGGAGGGAATCGTTTGACTTCCATTTTTACTCCCCTTCATCGGCGCATAATTGGAATCCGTATATCGGGTAACTCGGTTAGACATATTCGAAGGACAATTACTCTCTTGATTTACATCGAAAAAATACAAAATTTTTGTTCAAATTCAAGCTCTGAATGTCTACTTTCTAAAACATTCAGGCCGCGTCCAAAAATTCCTTACCGTTCAAAATTTATTGTGGAAACGGTGACCGAAGGTCACTTTTCAACACATTTTCCATGCGATTACGGCTCGTGAATAACTAGGCACTAACGTATTTTTTACCAAAAATTTTATTTTGAGATGATTGATCACGCGATATAGGTAAAATATTTCCAAGCCGAATTCGTGAGCGAATCTTTAGACTTCCATCTTTACGCCCCTCCTTCGGCACATAATTGGAATCCGTATTTCGGGTAACTCGGTGGACAGATTGAAAGGATAATAACTCTCTTGATTTCCATCGAAAAAATACAAAATTTGTGTTCAAATTCAAGCTCTGAATGTGTACTTTCTAAAACATTCAGGCCGCATCTAGAAATTCCTTACCGTTCCAAAGTTATTGTCAAAACGGTGACCAAAGGTCACTTTTCAACACATTTTCTAAGCGATTACTTCTCATGAATAACTTGCCACTAACGTATTTGTTACCCAAAATTTTATTTCGAGATGATTGATCACATGGTACAGGAAAATATTTCCAAGCCAAATTCAGGAGCGAATCGTTTGACTTCCATTTTTACGCCCCTTCATCGGCGCAAAATTGGAATCCCTATATCGGGTAACTCGGTTGGACATATTCGAAGGACAATTACTCTCTTGATTTACATCGAAAAAATACAAAATTTTAGTTCAAATTCAAGCTCTGAATGTCTACTTTCTAAAACATTCAGGCCGCATCCAAAAATTCCTTACCGTTCAAAAGTTACTGTGGAAACGGTGACCAAAGGTCACATTTCAACACATTTTCTAAGCGATTACATCTCATGAATAACTTGCCACTAACGTATTTGTTACCCAAAATTTTATTTCGAGATAATTGATCACACGGTATAGGAAAAATATTTCCTAGCCAAATTCGGGAGGGAATCGTTTGACTTCCATTTTTACGCCCCTTCATCGGCGCATAATTGGAATCCGTATATCGAGTAACTCGGTTGGACATATTCGAAGGACAATTACTCTCTTGATTTACATCGAAAAAATACAAAATTTTTGTTCAAATTCAAGCTCTGAATGTCTACTTTCTAAAACATTCAGGCCGCGTCCAAAAATTCCTTACCGTTCAAAATTTATTGTGGAAACGGTGACCGAAAGTGACTTTTCAACACATTTTCCATGCGATTACGGCTCGTGAATAACTAGGCACTAACGTATTTTTTACCAAAAATTTTATTTTGAGATGATTGATCGACCGATATAGGTAAAATATTTCCAAGCCGAATTCGTGGGCGAATCTTTAGACTTCCATCTTTACGCCCCTCCTTCAGCACATGATTGGAATCCGTATTTCGGGTAACTCGGTGGACAGATTGAAAGGATAATAACTCTCTTGATTTCATCGAAAAAATAAAAAATTTGTGTTCAAATTCAAGCTCTGAATGTATACTTTCTAAAACATTCAGGCCGCATCTAGAAATTCCTTACCGTTCCAAAGTTATTGTCAAAACGGTGACCAAAGGTCACTTTTCAACACATTTTCTAAGCGATTACATCTCATGAATAACTTGCCACTAACGTATTTGTTACCCAAAATTTTATTTCGGGATGATTGATCACATGGTACAAGAAAATATTTCCAAGCCAAATTCGGGAGCGAATCGTTTGACTTCCATTTTTACGCCCCTTCATCGGCGCAAAATTGGAATCCCTATATCGGGTAACTCGGTTGGACATATTCGAAGGACAATTACTCTCTTGATTTACAACGAAAAAATACAAAATTTTTTTTCAAATTCAAGCTCTGAATGTCTACTTTCTAAAACATTCAGGCCGCATCCAAAAATTCCTTACCGTTCAAAAGTTATTGTGGAAACGGTGACCGAAGGTCTCTTTTCAACACATTTTCCATGCGATTACGGCTCTTTAATAACTAGGCACTAACGTACTTTTTACCTAAAATTTTATTTTGAGATCATTGATCACGCGATATAGGTAAAATATTTCCAAGCCGAATTCGTGAGCGAATCTTTAGAGTTCCATTTTTACGCCCCTCCCTCGGCACATAATTGGAATCCGTATTTCGGGTAACTCGGTGGGACAGATTGAAAGGATAGTAACTCTCTTGATTTCCATCGAAAAAATACAAAATTTGAGTTCAAATTCAAGCTCTGAATGTGTACCTTCTAAAACATTCAAGCCGCATCTAGAAATTCCTTACCGTTCCAAAGTTATTGTCAAAACGGTGACCAAAGGTCAGTTTGCAACACATTTTCTAAGCGATTACGTCTCATGAATAACTTGCCACTAACGTATTTGTTACCCAAAATTTTATTTCGAGATGATTGATCACACGGTATAGGAAAATTATTTCCAAGCCAAATTCGGGAGGGAATCGTTTGACTTCCATTTTTACTCCCCTTCATCGGCGCATAATTGGAATCCGTATATCGGGTAACTCGGTTAGACATATTCGAAGGACAATTACTCTCTTGATTTACATCGAAAAAATACAAAATTTTTGTTCAAATTCAAGCTCTGAATGTCTACTTTCTAAAACATTCAGGCAGCGTCCAAAAATTCTTTACCGTTCAAAATTTATTGTGGAAACGGTGACCGAAGGTCACTTTTCAACACATTTTCCATGCGACTACGGCTCGTGAATAACTAGGCACTAACGTATTTTTTCCCAAAAATTTTATTTTGAGATGATTGATCACGCGATATAGGTAAAATATTTCCAAGCCGAATTCGTGAGCGAATCATTAAACTTCCATTTTTACGCCCCTCCCTCGGCACATAATTGGAATCCGTATTTCGGGTAACTCGGTGGGACAGATTGAAAGGATAGTAACTCTCTTGATTTCCATCGAAAAAATACAAAATTTGAGTTCAAATTCAAGCTCTGAATGTGTACCTTCTAAAACATTCAAGCCGCATCTAGAAATTCCTTACCGTTCCAAAGTTATTGTCAAAACGGTGACCAAAGGTCAGTTTGCAACACATTTTCTAAGCGATTACGTCTCATGAATAACTTCCCACTAACGTATTTGTTACCCAAAATTTTATTTCGAGATGATTGATCACACGGTATAGGAAAATTATTGCAAGCCAAATTCGGGAGGGAATCGTTTGACTTCCATTTTTACTCCCCTTCATCGGCACATAATTGGAATCCGTATATCGGGTAACTCGGTTAGACATATTCGAAGGACAATTACTCTCTTGATTTACATCGAAAAAATACAAAATTTTTGTTCAAATTCAAGCTCTGAATGTCTACTTTCTAAAACATTCAGGCCGCGTCCAAAAATTCCTTACCGTTCAAAATTTATTGTGGAAACGGTGACCGAAGGTCACTTTTCAACACATTTTCCATGCGATTACGGCTCGTGAATAACTAGGCACTAACGTATTTTTTACCAAAAATTTTATTTTGAGATGATTGATCACGCGATATAGGTAAAATATTTCCAAGCCGAATTCGTGAGCGAATCTTTAGACTTCCATCTTTACGCCCCTCCTTCGGCACATAATTGGAATCCGTATTTCGGGTAACTCGGTGGACAGATTGAAAGGATAATAACTCTCTTGATTTCCATCGAAAAAATACAAAATTTGTGTTCAAATTCAACCTCTGAATGTGTACTTTCTAAAACATTCAGGCCGCATCTAGAAATTCCTTACCGTTCCAAAGTTATTGTCAAAACGGTGACCAAAGGTCACTTTTCTACACATTTTCTAAGCGATTACATCTCATGAATAACTTGCCACTAACGTATTTGTTACCCAAAATTTTATTTCGAGATGATTGATCACAAGGTACAGGAAAATATTTCCAAGCCAAATTCGGGAGCGAATCGTTTGACTTCCATTTTTACGCCCCTTCATCGGCGCAAAATTGGAATCCCTATATCGGGTAACTCGGTTGGACATATTCGAAGGACAATTACTCTCTTGATTTACATCGAAAAAATACAAAATTTTTGTTCAAATTCAAGCTCTGAATGTCTACTTTCTAAAACATTCAGGCCGCATCCAAAAATTCCTTACCGTTCAAAAGTTATTGTGGAAACGGTGACCGAAGGTCACTTTTCAACACATTTTCCATGCGATTACAGCTCGTTAATAACTAGGCACTAACGTACTTTTTACCTAAAATTTTATTTTGAGATCATTGATCACGCAATATAGGTAAAATATTTCCAAACCGAATTCGTGAGCGAATCTTTAGACTTCCATTTTTACGCCCCTCCCTCGGCACATAATTGGAATCCGTATTTCGGGTAACTCGGTGGGACAGATTGAAAGGATAGTAACTCTCTTGATTTCCATAGAAAAAATACAAAATTTGAGTTCAAATTCAAGCTCTGAATGTGTACCTTCTAAAACATTCAAGCCGCATCTAGAAATTCCTTACCGTTCCAAAGTTATTGTCAAAACGGTGACCAAAGGTCAGTTTGCAACACATTTTCTAAGCGATTACGTCTCATGAATAACTTGCCACTAACGTATTTGTTACCCAAAATTTTCTTCCGAGATAATTGATCACACGGTATAGGAAAAATATTTCCAAGCCAAATTCGGGAGGGAATCGTTTGACTTCCATTTTTACGCCCCTTCATCGGCGCATAATTGGAATCCGTATATCGAGTAACTCGGTTGGACATATTCAAAGGACAATTACTCTCTTGATTTACATCGAAAAAATACAAAATTTTTGTTCAAATTCAAGCTCTGAATGTCTACTTTCTAAAACATTCAGGCCGCGTCCAAAAATTCCTTACCGTTCAAAATTTATTGTGGAAACGGTGACCGAAAGTGACTTTTCAACACATTTTCCATGCGATCACGGCTCGTGAATAACTAGGCACTAACGTATTTTTTACCAAAAATTTTATTTTGAGATGATTGATCGACCGATATAGGTAAAATATTTCCAAGCCGAATTCGTGGGCGAATCTTTAGACTTCCATCTTTACGCCCCTCCTTCGGCACATGATTGGAATCCGTATTTCGGGTAACTCGGTGGACAGATTGAAAGGATAATAACTCTCTTGATTTCATCGAAAAAATAAAAAATTTGTGTTCAAATTCAAGCTCTGAATGTGTACCTTCTAAAACATTCAAGCCGCATCTAGAAATTCCTTACCGTTCCAAAGTTATTGTCAAAACGGTGACCAATGGTCAGTTTGCAACACATTTTCTAAGCGATTACGTCTCATGAATAACTTGCCACTAACGTATTTGTTACCCAAAATTTTATTTTGAGATGATTGATCACACGGTATAGGAAAATTATTTCCAAGCCAAATTCGGGAGGGAATCGTTTGACTTCCATTTTTACTCCCCTTCATCGGCACATAATTGGAATCCGTATATCGGGTAACTCGGTTAGACATATTCGAAGGACAATTACTCTCTTGATTTACATCGAAAAAATACAAAATTTTTGTTCAAATTCAAGCTCTGAATGTCTACTTTCTAAAACATTCAGGCCGCGTCCAAAAATTCCTTACCGTTCAAAATTTATTGTGGAAACGGTGACCGAAGGTCACTTTTCAACACATTTTCCATGCGATTACGGCTCGTGAATAACTAGGCACTAACGTATTTTTTACCAAAAATTTTATTTTGAGATGATTGATCACGCGATATAGGTAAAATATTTCCAAGCCGAATTCGTGAGCGAATCTTTAGACTTCCATCTTTACGCCCCACCTTCGGCACATAATTGGAATCCGTATTTCGGGTAACTCGGTGGACAGATTGAAAGGATAATAACTCTCTTGATTTCCATCGAAAAAATACAAAATTTGTGTTCAAATTCAAGCACTGAATGTGTACTTTCTAAAACATTCAGGCCGCATCTAGAAATTCCTTACCGTTCCAAAGTTATTGTCAAAACGGTGACCAAAGGTCACTTTTCAACACATTTTCTAAGCGATTACATCTCATGAATAACTTGCCACTAACGTATTTGTTACCCAAAATTTTATTTCGAGATGATTGATCACATGGTACAGGAAAATATTTCCAAGCCAAATTCGGGAGCGAATCGTTTGACTTCCATTTTTACGCCCCTTCATCGGCGCAAAATTGGAATCCCTATATCGGGTAACTCGGTTGGACATATTCGAAGGACAATTACTCTCTTGATTTACATCGAAAAAATACAAAATTTTTGTTCAAATTCAAGCTCTGAATGTCTACTTTCTAAAACATTCAGGCCGCATCCAAAAATTAATTACCGTTCAAAAGTTATTGTGGAAACGGTGACCGAAGGTCACTTTTCAACACATTTTCCATGCGATTACAGCTCGTTAATAACTAGGCACTAACGTACTTTTTACCTAAAATTTTATTTTGAGATCATTGATCACGCGATATAGGTAAAATATTTCCAAGCCGAATTCGTGAGCGAATCTTTAGACTTCCATTTTTACGCCCCTCCCTCGGCACATAATTGGAATCCGTATTTCGGGTAACTCGGTGGGACAGATTGAAAGGATAGTAACTCTCTTGATTTCCATCGAAAAAATACAAAATTTGAGTTCAAATTCAAGCTCTGAATGTGTACCTTCTAAAACATTCAAGCCGCATCTAGAAATTCCTTACCGTTCCAAAGTTATTGTCAAAACGGTGACCAAAGGTCAGTTTGCAACACATTTTCTAAGCGATTACGTCTCATGAATAACTTGCCACTAACGTATTTGTTACCCAAAATTTTATTTCGAGATAATTGATCACACGGTATAGGAAAAATATTTCCAAGCCAAATTCGGGAGGGAATCGTTTGACTTCCATTTTTACGCCCCTTCATCGGCGCATAATTGGAATCCGTATATCGAGTAACTCGGTTGGACATATTCGAAGGACAATTACTCTCTTGATTTACATCGAAAAAATACAAAATTTTTGTTCAAATTCAAGCTCTGAATGTCTACTTTCTAAAACATTCAGGCCGCGTCCAAAAATTCCTTACCGTTCAAAATTTATTGTGGAAAAGGTGACCGAAAGTGACTTTTCAACACATTTTCCATGCGATTACGGCTCGTGAATAACTAGGCACTAACGTATTTTTTACCAAAAATTTTATTTTGAGATGATTGATCGACCGATATAGGTAAAATATTTCCAAGCCGAATTCGTGGGCGAATCTTTAGACTTCCATCTTTACGCCCCTCCTTCGGCACATGATTGGAATCCGTATTTCGGGTAACTCGGTGGACAGATTGAAAGGATAATAACTCTCTTGATTTCATCGAAAAAATAAAAAAATTTGTGTTCAAATTCAAGCTCTGAATGTGTACTTTCTAAAACATTCAGGCCGCATCTAGAAATTCCTTACCGTTCCAAAGTTATTGTCAAAACGGTGACCAAAGGTCACTTTTCAACACATTTTCTAAGCGATTACATCTCATGAATAACTTGCCACTAACGTATTTGTTACCCAAAATTTTATTTCGGGATGATTGATCACATGGTACAGGAAAATATTTCCAAGCCAAATTCGGGAACGAATCGTTTGACTTCCATTTTTACTCCCCTTCATCGGCGCAAAATTGGAATCCCTATATCGGGTAACTCGGTTGGACATATTCGAAGGACAATTACTCTCTTGATTTACATCGAAAAAATACAAAATTTTTGTTCAAATTCAAGCTCTGAATGTCTACTTTCTAAAACATTCAGGCCGAATCCAAAAATTCCTTACCGTTCAAAAGTTATTGTGGAAACGGTGACCGAAGGTCTCTTTTCAACACATTTTCCATGCGATTACGGCTCGTTAATAACTAGGCACTAACGTACTTTTTACCTAAAATTTTATTTTGAGATCATTGATCACGCGATATAGGTAAAATATTTCCAAGCCGAATTCGTGAGCGAATCTTTAGACTTCCATTTTTACGCCCCTCCCTCGGCACATAATTGGAATCCGTATTTCGGGTAACTCGGTGGGACAGATTGAAAGGATAGTAACTCTCTTGATTTCCATCGAAAAAATACAAAATTTGAGTTCAAATTCAAGCTCTAAATGTGTACCTTCTAAAACATTCAAGCCGCATCTAGAAATTCCTTACCGTTCCAAAGTTATTGTCAAAACGGTGACCAAAGGTCAGTTTACAACATATTTTCTAAGCGATTACGTCTCATGAATAACTTGCCACTAACGTATTTGTTACCCAAAATTTTCTTCCGAGATAATTGATCACACGGTATAGGAAAAATATTTCCAAGCCAAATTCGGGAGGGAATCGTTTGACTTCCATTTTTACGCCCCTTCATCGGCGCATAATTGGAATCCGTATATCGAGTAACTCGGTTGGACATATTCGAAGGACAATTACTCTCTTGATTTACATCGAAAAAATACAAAATTTTTGTTCAAATTCAAGCTCTGAATGTCTACTTTCTAAAACATTCAGGCCGCGTCCAAAAATTCCTTACCGTTCAAAATTTATTGTGGAAACGGTGACCGAAAGTGACTTTTCAACACATTTTCCATGCGATCACGGCTCGTGAATGACTAGGCACTAACGTATTTTTTACCAAAAATTTTATTTTGAGATGATTGATCGACCGATATAGGTAAAATATTTCCAAGCCGAATTCGTGGGCGAATCTTTAGACTTCCATCTTTACGCCCCTCCTTCGGCACATGATTGGAATCCGTATTTCGGGTAACTCGGTGGACAGATTGAAAGGATAATAACTCTCTTGATTTCATCGAAAAAATAAAAAATTTGTCTTCAAATTCAAGCTCTGAATGTGTACCTTCTAAAACATTCAAGCCGCATCTAGAAATTCCTTACCGTTCCAAAGTTATTGTCAAAACGGTGACCAATGGTCAGTTTGCAACACATTTTCTAAGCGATTACGTCTCATGAATAACTTGCCACTAACGTATTTGTTACCCAAAATTTTATTTTGAGATGATTGATCACACGGTATAGGAAAATTATTTCCAAGCCAAATTCGGGAGGGAATCGTTTGACTTCCATCTTTACGCCCCTCCTTCGGCACATAATTGGAATCCGTATTTCGGGTAACTCGTTGGGACAGATTGAAAGGATAATAACTCTCCTGATCTGCATCGAAAAAATACAAAATTTGTGTTCAAATTCAAGCTCTGAATGTGTACTTTCTATAACATTCAGGCCGCATCTAGAAATTCCTTACCGTTCCAAAGTTATTGTCGAAACGGTGACCAAAGGTCAATTTTCAACACATTTTCGAAGCGATTACGTCTCCTGAATAACTTGCCACTAGCTTATTTGTCACCCAAAATTTTATTTCGAGAGGATTGATCACACGGAAAAGGAAAAATATTTCCAAGCCAAATTCGGGAGTGAACCGTTTGACTTCCATTTTTACGCCCCTCCGTCGGCGCATAATTGGAATCCATATATCGGGTAACTCGGTTGGACATATTCGAAGGACAATTACTCTCTTGATTTACATCGAAAAAATACAAAATTTTTGTTCAAATTCAAGCTCTAAATGTCCACTTTCTAAAACATTCAGGCCGCGTCCAGAAATTCGATACTGTTCAATAGTTATTGTGGAAATGGTGACCGAAGGTCACTTTTCAACACATTTTCCATGCGATTACGGCTTGTGAATAACTAGGCACTAACGTAATTTTTACCAAAAATTTTATTTTGAGATGATTGATCACGCGATATAGGTAAAATATTTCCAAGCCGAATTCGTGAGCGAATCTTTAGACTTCCTTTTTTACACCCCTCCCTCGGCACATAATTGGAATCCGTATTTCGGGTAACTCGGTGGGACAGATTGAAAGGATAATAACTCTCTTGATTTCCATCGAAAAAACACAAAATTTGTGTTCAAATTCAAGCTCTGAATGTGTACTTTCTAAAACATTCAGGCCGCATCTAGAAATTCCTTTCCGTTCCAAAGTTATTGTCAAAACGGTGACCAAAGGTCAGTTTGCAACACATTTTCTAAGCGATTACGTCTCATGAATAACTTGCCACTAACGTATTTGTTACCCAAAATTTTATGTCGAGATGATTGACCACATGGTATAGGAAAAATATTTCCAAGCCAAATTCGGGAGCGAATCGTTTGACTTCCATTTTTACGCCCCTTCATCGGCGCATAATTGGAATCCGTATATCGGGTAACTCGGTTGGACATATTCGAAGGACAATTACTCTCTTGATTTACATCAAAAAAATAAAAAATTTTTGTTCAAATTCAGGCTCTGAATGTCCACTTTCTAAAACATTTAGGCCGCATCCAGAAATTCGTTACCGTTCAAAAGTTATTGTGGAAACGGTGACCGAAGGTCACTTTTCAACACATTTTCCATGCGATTACGACTCGTGAAAAACTAGGCACTAACGTAATTTTTACCAAAAATTTTATTTTGAGATGATTGATCACACGATATAGGTAAAATATTTCCAAGCCGAATTCGTGAGCGAATCTTTAGACTTCCATTTTTACGCCCCTCCCTCGGCACATAATTGGAATCCGTATTTCGGGTAACTCGGTGGGACAGATTGAAAGGATAATAACTCTCTTGATTTCCAACGAAAAAACACAAAATTTGTGTTCAAATTCAAGCTCTAAATGTGTACTTTCTAAAACATTCAGGCCGCATCTAGAAATTCCTTACCGTTCCAAAGTTTTTGTCAAAACGGTGACCAAAGGTCAGTTTACAACACATTTTCTAAGCGATTACGTCTCATGAATAACTTGCCACTAACGTATTTGTTACCCAAAATTTTATGTCGAGATGATTGATCACATGGTATAGGAAAAATATTTCCAAGCCAAATTCGGGAGCGAATCGTTTGACTTCCATTTTTACGCCCCTTCATCGGCGCATAATTGGAATCCGTATATCTGGTAACTCGGTTGGACATGTTCGAAGGACAATTACTCTCTTGATTTACATCGAAAAAATACAAAATTTTTGTTCAAATTCAAGCTCTGAATGTCTACTTTCTAAAACATTCAGGCCGTGTCCAAAAATTCCTTACCGTTCAAAAGTTATTGTGGAAACGGTGACCGAAGGTCACTTTTCAACACATTTTCCATGCGATTACGGCTCGTGAATATCTAGGCACTAACGTATTTTTTACCAAAAATTTTATTTTGAGATGATTGATCACGCGATATAGGTAAAATATTTCCAAGCCGAATTCGTGAGCGAATCTTTAGACTTCCATTTTTACGCACCTCCCTCGGCACATAATTGGAATCCGTATTTCGGGTAACTCGTTGGGACAGATTGAAAGGATAATAACTCTCTTGATCTGCATCGAAAAAATGCAAAATTTGTGTTCAAATTCAAGCTCTGAATGTGTACTTTCTAAAACATTCAGGCCGCATCTAGGAATTCCTTACCGTTCCAAAGTTATTGTCGAAACGGTGACCAAAGGTCAATTTTCAACACATTTTCGAAGCGATTACGTCTCCTGAATAACTTGCCACTAGCGTATTTGTCACCCAAAATTTTATTTCGAGATGATTGATCACATGGAATAGGTAAAATATTTCCAAGCCAAATTTGGGAGTGAACCGTTTGACTTCCATTTTTACGCCCCTCCATCGGCACATAATTCGAATCCGTATATCGGGTAACTCGGTTGGACATATTCGAAGGACAATTACTCTCTTGATTTACATCGAAAAAATACAAAATTTTTGTTCAAATTCAAGCTCTAAATGTCCACTTTCTAAAACATTCAGGCCGCTTCCAGAAATTCGATACCGTTCAAAAGTTATTGTGGAAATGGTGACCGAAGGTCACTTTTCAACACATTTTCCATGCGATTACGGCTCGTGAATAACTTGGCACTAACGTAATTTTTACCAAAAATTTTATTTTGAGATGATTGATCACGCGATATAGGTAAAATATTTCCAAGCCGAATTCGTGAGCGAATCTTTAGACTTCCATTTTTACGCCCCTCCCTCGGCACATAATTAGAATCCGTATTTCGGGTAACTCGGTGGGACAGATTGAAAGGATAATAACTCTCTTGATTTCCATCGAAAAAACACAAAATTTGTGTTCAAATTCAAGCTCTGAATGTGTACTTTCTAAAACATTCAGGCCGCATCTAGAAATTCCTTACCGTTTCAAAGTTATTGTCGAAACGGTGACCAAAGGTCAATTTTCAACACATTTTCGAAGTGATTACGTCTCCTGAATAACTTGCCACTAGCGTATTTGTCACCCAAAATTTTATTTCGAGATGATTGATCACATGGTATAGGAAAAATATTTCCAAGCCAAATTCGGGAGTGAACCGTTTGACTTCCATTTTTACGCCCCTCCATCGGTGCATAATTGGAATCCGTATATCGGGTAACTCGGTTGGACATATTCGAAGGACAATTACTCTCTTGATTTACATCGAAAAAATACAAAATTTTTGTTCAAATTCAACCTCTAAATGTCCACTTTCTAAAACATTCAGGCCGCGTCCAGAAATTCGATACCGTTCAAAAGTTATTGTGGAAATGGTGACCGAAGGTCACTTTTCAACACATTTTCCATGCGATTACGGCTCGTGAATAACTAGGCACTAACGTAATTTTTACCAAAAATTTTATTTTTAGATGATTGATCACGCGATATAGGTAAAATATTTCCAAGCCGAATTCGTGAGCGAATCTTTAGACTTCCATTTTTACGCCCCTCCTTCGGCACATAATTGGAATCCGTATTTCGGGTAACTCGGTGGGACGGATTGAAAGGATAATAACTCTCTTGATTTCCTTCGAAAACACACAAAATTTGTGTTTACGTTAAGATTCTTCTGGGTTTTGATTTCGTTTTAGACTTTTAGTCATAGATCTGGGTTTTGTGTATGGATTTTGATTTATTTGTTTTAGGGCTTTTTTTTTGAAAAGATTGTTCTAGTTTTGATTTCGTTTTACTCTAGGTTTTTGGTTTGGAATTTGATTTCTTTTTTTTGGGTTCTGAAATCTATGTTTGCTTGAGACCCAAAATCACCAGTTTGATCCGACTCACTCAACCGATGACCCGACTTAATCGAGTCATTTGCGGGTCAGGCCCAAACCCAATCCGACCCGACCCATGGACAGCCCTACCCTAAACCCCTAACCCAAACACCCTAGCCCCTTAAACCCCTAAACCCCTTACGCCTAACCCTTAAACCCCCCCAACCCTCAAACCCTAACACCCCAAATCCTAAAACCTAAACCCTCCAACCTAAATTGTAAATCTAAAATCGTGAAATACATCTCTACCCTCAATTCGCACAAACTATACAAAAAAAAATTAAATTCCTAAACCCTATGGTGTAGCCATAAAATGAATCTCTATTTTAAGTTTGCACATGCTATATATAAACACATATACATAACAATGCACAAAAATAAATCCCAAATACAAAATAAGAAAGCAATTCAGTAAAAGATTAATTTATTACTCTTTCTTATCTTAATTCTTTCTATAATTTTCCTTTCTTATTTTCTACACTTTTTTTAATATTCTTTTTTTTTAACGATGATCATATTTTTTTTAATCTACAAAATTTTCCAAGGTTTTAATTGTTAATAAAAATTTTAATTTAAGAGATTATCCCTTAAATTATGTCTTAAACTTTAACTATTAATATCCATAAACTTATCATTAAAGAGAGAGAGAGAGAGAGAGAGAGAGAGAGAGAGAGAGAGAGAGAGAGAGAGAGGATCAAATCGCCGAAGAGTTCAAATTTGGGCTTGAAAAATTTGAGTTTCGAGTATTTCTACTCGTTGAAACATATGTGGATGCTAGGCCTAAAAGGGTTTCAAAAGAATGTGCTTAGAGAGCGTTTGGATTGCGCTGAAAACCAGCGCGTTTGCGTTTTTCAGCTTTTTTTTTTTTTTTTTTCATGCGTTTTTGAGCTTTTTGAGTGCTGCGTTTACTGTTCATGTACTGTTCAATGAACAGTAACCACAAATTTTGACTTTTCCAATTTGTTTCAGCCAATCACAGCACATCGTGTACTGTTCACGGACCCACAAATTTCAATTTTCAGCAACTTTTTCATTAAAAATGGGTCCCACGATACTATTCACACATTTAAAAATTATTTTGCTACAGTGTTTTTCAGTTTTCAGTTTCAATTTTCAGCTGTATCCAAACGGACTCTTAGTTCACAAAAAATTAAATTCCTAAACCCTATGGTGTAGCATAAAATAAATCTCTATTTTAGGTTTGCACATGCTATATATAAACACATATACAAAACAATGCACAAAAATAAATTCCAAATACAAAATAAGAAAGCTATTCATTAAAAGATTAATTTATTACTCTTTCTTATCTTAATTCTTTCTATAATTTGCCTTTCTTATTTTCTACACTTTTTTTAATCATCTTTTCCTTAACGATGATCATTTTTTTTTTTTTTTTTGAATCTACTAAATTTTCCAAGGTTTTAATTGCTAATAAAATTTTAATTTAAGAGATTATCCCTTAAATTATGTCTTTTTTTTTTGAAGCCGGAACCAAAAGAATATCATTAATGAAGAATACTAGAATCCAAATACAGAGCATCAACTGCTGGTGGAAGATCCTCCTCTAACCATACAGTTTCATTATCAGATAATCTAGCAAATCTAGCCAAAGCATGAGCAACACCATTGGCACTACGCCTAACACAATTGACTGAAAAGGATCTAAAACCTGCAATCAAGCACCAAATATCTTCATAAATAAACCCAAGCCGAGCTAGATCTGGTTGAGCCTGTGCCACTGTCTTCAATACCCTTGCATTGTCACCTTCCAAAATCACCTCCATAAACCCTGCATCTATAGCAAATTCAAGCGATTTACGGCAAGCCAGCACCTCCACCTCTTCACTATCCCTCACAGCCCCACCCTTAGCCGAAATAGCAGCCATCACTTCACCATTCCTATTACGAACCACAGCCCCATAACCTGAATCAGCTCCATCATTAAAACACGCACCATCAAAGTTCAACTTGAAGAAATCTCCTTGTGGTGGCTGCCATGCCTGACTTACTATAACCGAAACTGTCACAGGTACACTCAGATGCTCTTGTGCCTCATGAAACTCTCTCAAATAATCCAAAGCCCGCTAGTATGACCGTGATGGATGTTGAAAGGCTCCCCCATGCAAGACTGAATTCCGCTGAAGCCAGATTTGCCAACAAATCACCCAAAATAAATCCAGCTCCTCATGTGACAACCTCAGCATGAGCCTAGCAACCAACTGCCCAAAATCCACTTGCACCGTACCAAATTTTTGAAACTTGATTGCACTGCCAGCCCAAACATCCTGTGCTGCCCCACACTCCCAAAGAACATGCAGCACCGATTCATCAGCTTTATGACAGAAATAGCATCGAGCATCCTCCAACACCCACCTTTTCACCAGATTGTCTTTTGTAGGCAGTATATTATGGCATGCTCTCCATGAAAAAATTTTGATCTTATTTGGGACCTTAGCCTTCCATATCTGTGACCACAAAGAACTATTTGATGGTTGCACCGAAGCCTCTCCACTGTTAGTCTCAGCCAACCTCAGTTGCTTGGCCACATGGTACCCAGACTTCACATTGTACCTACCATTCTTTGTAAAAGACCAAGCCAAGACATCGTGCACCACCCGCCTACTCAAGGGTACTTGAAGGATAGCATCAGCATCATACGGGTGAAACAGAGCACGAATTTGATCTCTATCCCACTGGTGGTTCTCCCAATCAATCAAATCTGAAACTCTCCACTCCCAAATTTCCTCCTCAGGATGGAAAAGAACCCCCTTTGTTGGCTGATTAGGTAACCAACGATCCTTCAAAACATGGATAGAAGCACCATTCCCCACTCTCCAATAACACCCTTTCCTCAATACTGGTTGAGCAGCTAATAAACTCTTCCAAACATAGGAGCTGTTTTGACAATCCTTCGCCTCAAGAAACTCACATCTTGGAAAATACTTTGCCTTAAAACAGCTATGCAAAAGAGAGTTTTTGTCCTGCAACAATCGCCATCCTTGTTTAGCTAGCATAGCTAGATTAAAAGCTCGAATATCTCTGAATCCCATCCCTCCCTCCTTTTTCGACTGCGTTAGAAAGCTCCAACTCTTCCAGTGAATTTTCCTTTCCTCACCAATTTGGCCCCACCAAAATCTAGCACACATAGCATCCAATTCATCACATAATTTTCCGGGCAATTGAAAAACCCCCATCGTATAAGTGGGAATAGATTGAGCCACAGCTTTTATCAAAACCTCCTTTCCAGCCCTTGATAGCATCTTCCCCTTCCAGCCTTGAATCTTTTTCCAAACCCTTTCCTTAATGAAAGACAAGGTGTCATACTTTCTTTTTCCAATCAAAGTAGGCAGCCCCAGATAAGAATCAAACTTCGCCACCTCCTTCACCTTCAGTTGGTCAAGAATCCGTGCTCTCTGCTCCACCTGCACATTGCTACTGAAATAGGTTGAAGACTTCTCAAGATTGATGCATTGACCAGAGGCATCAGCATAAAGCTGTAGAGTATCTGATACAACCTGCACTTCATCATTATTAGCCTGACAAAAAATCAAAGAATCATCAGCAAAAAGCAGATTAGTTATATGAGGAGCAGTCCTACAGACTGCCACCCCATGCAACCTCCCATCTAATTCTGCTTTAGCAAGGAGCGATGTGAAACCTTCTACACAAATCAGAAACAAATAAGGGGATAGCGGATCTCCCTGCCGAATACCTCTAGATGGCCTGATATTCCCATATGCTTTTCCATTAATCCGAACAGAAAAGGAAGGTGTAGAAACACATTTCATAACCCTATCCACCCAAACCTCTGGAAAGCCCAATTTAAGCATCATACCCTTTAGAAAACCCCATTCCATAAACTTATCATTAGAGAGAGAGAGAGAGAGAGGGGATCAAATTGCCGAGAGGAAAATTGCTATTTTTCTCCTCCGGGTGAGAAAGTCGCGTCATTTTCGTCTTCCATGCCTTCACTGTCGTTTTCATCTTCCATGCCTTCACTGCCACTAGTCCTCTTCCTTACTGCCAATGAATTACACTCAATATGGGTCAAATTAGATTTTATAATATTTTTTTTTTCTAATTTCATTAGATTATCAGAAAGATTGTATTTTTTTTTTTTTTTTCATTGCATTTTCGATCTTGTGTTTTGTCCGGATCTATTGTAATTTTTAACCATTGACATAAAGGCTAATTTTTTATTATTATTATTGTTCTGATTATCCTAGTTTGTGAGAAATACAATTTTTGTAATTTCATTGCATTTTTTATTTTCATTTTTGTTCAAATTGTGTGTATAATTTTCCTTATGAGGAGAGAGAGAGAGAGTGAAGAAATAAAGAGAAGAGATAAAATATTCTTTTATTCAGCCGGTATTTTTTTTTTAGAGAAATTATTTGTAGTCGCTACAATGCTCTCCAGGTCATATTGGACTAAAAATATAAATAGCATGGTAAATTTAATGAAACTCATCTCATTGCATAGCGTAGCCCAACAAATGCAAATTTGTAAATTCCTTTTGTCAAAGTATTTATTCCCTACAAGAATACACAAAGAAATAACAAGAAAATGTTAAATTCCAATAAAGCGTGAAAACAAAGGCATTTGACCAATTTATTAGTTTAAAGGAAAACATTTTACTTTGGCACAAAATGAGAATGGCCTCAAGGTGTTGGGCCTCAAGGTGTTGGGTTGATTTAAGAGAATGGCCTAGGGTTCTAAAAAGGTTAGTCTTAACTTATTAAGAGCTGGGCTTAGATAATTATATTTTCTCTAATTTTTAAAGTGGGTGCTAGTTTCAATTTTCACTAATATGCCACTAAACAATGAACAATCAATTGATACTCAAGCCTCAATGGCATGCTTTATTAAAAAATCCCAAAATAATACCAATTTTTCATGAAAATTATACTAAAAATTTAGCCTGTGTTACATATAAAATTAACTTACACAGAATTTCATAGTTTTAAATTTAGCATCAAAATTAATTTAATCTCATTATTAGATTTCAATGTAAGCTCAATCAAATTTGATCAACCGCATAAAAATTGATAAAAATCAACAAAAAATTGGTTTAACAGTGGGTTCCAGTTAGCTCAACTGATAAAGTCTCTGATGGTTGTATAAGAGATCTGGGGTTCAATCCCCGCCTACACCAAAAACTAATTGGTGTCTTGGTCTGATGATAAAGAGCTATTATCAGGAGCGGACGCCATAGATTAAAACTCTCTAAAAAAAAAAAAAATTGGTTTAACAATTAAAACTATGAAATCCTTTAATTTAGGGCTGAATTAAAACAATTAAATCCTTTAATTTTGGGGTTGAAAATGTTACTTCAACAAAATTGTGCGGTCAAATTATAATTTTGGAAAATTTTGGGGTCAATGTTCAATTTTGGACTTGATTAAGGCATGGGCTTGTTAATTTTTTTTAGCTGAAATGCAAGAGGTTTGGGATTAAAAGGTTGGAAATGGTTTCAGTTTTGGGCTCAAAGGTTGGAAATGAAAACTCACGTACTGGGCCTAGTGTGGGTTTAAGTTCTAAATTTCAAAGGGGCACTGGTGTTTTGGATTGGGCCTCATGGGGAAGGGCTAATTGGGCTTAAAGGTTAGAAAGGATGACTTGTTTTATTGTGAGTTGCCTGGGGGTTGGGCTTCAGCTATTAGTCTAATTGGGTGGGCATACGTTATTTTAATTTTAGATGGTACCTGACCCATACGGGCCCAAACTCGGTTCAAATGCATCTACTCTTAACCAATCAGATTCTAAAGAAATCCTTTATTTTTTTTTTATCTCTCACTAATCTCAAATTGCTTCTCTCTTTCTCCACCGTTTCCTCACTCGTAGCTCTATCTCTTTCTCACTCTTCTCTCAAACTGAGCCTCCATGACCGATCCTCTTGCTTGTGGCCACCGAGAGCTACAAATACCACGGCAAGCGTTCTTAAAAACCAAGCCCTTCGCTCTCTCTAGCTCACTTTCTCTCTCTAACCTTTGAGCCTCTCTCACTGATTCTCTCTCCACTCAAACCCTTCTCTCTCTCTTTTTTGGTTTCTCTGTTAGGGCCGAAAGCTCCTTCCTTTTGGTTTGGCTTCGATTGGTGATTAATTTTTCGGTTTTAGGATTGGGGTTTAGTGTTGAATTTTGTTGGGTATTTGTGTTTGATTGGGATTTGGATGAGTATATTGAATTCGGCTGTGTGTGGCTGTTTCTGTAGGTATGTCATATGTGTGTGAGCATGAGTTTGTACCTCAAAATAAGGCAGCTTATGAGTATCCGTTCAAAATGTATCCTTATGATGTTTGTGTATGCACATGAACTAACTGTATAGAAGCATGAACACATAAACAACATGTATTGAAAGCATGAGAAGGGAATTAATGTTACCTCTTTTTTCTTTTCAGTTTCTCCACTTTCCCTCCTTGGTTGCTCTGCTTTCCAATGCTTTCGCTTTAGCTTTCTGGTTCTGTCTTCTTTTCTCTTTTCTTTGTTATTGGTCTTTGTTGTTGTTCGTTGCTGTTGTCTGTGGTTGTTGTTGTTGTTGTCGCCTCTACTACTATTGTGGGTTGTAGTTGTTGGGTAAATGGCAAAAATGAGGGACCTTTGCTGGGTTTTTTTGGGTTAATGGTAGGAAAGGAGGAAGCTTCCTATGTTTTAGTTCTGTTTTTTGGTGTTTTGGACGTTGTGGAGATAGTGTTGGGAGTTGGCTATGTTTGTAGTTTCCGGATTATGTAAAAATGATGGATTTCTCCTGAGTTTCCTAGTCTGTTTGTAAGCTTCTTATTGTTAGGATGTTGAATGTAGGGCTGTGATTTTGCTCTTTGTTATTGTTGGGATTTTTGAAGTGTTGATATGGAGAATGAGGGGGCTGTTTTTTTGCTTTGACAAGGTAGCTGATGGTTTTGAGATAAGGGACTGTAAGTCCCAGGTAGGTGTAGAAAATGATGACTTTTGCATGGGAAGAAGGAAAAATGAGGGGATTTTTTTGGGCTCCATTTTTGCTGCATTGCTGGGGTTTGAGGGTTATGCCTTTTTATAGGGCTGATTGATAAAACAAGTACAAAAAGTTTGAAAATATAGGATTTTTTTCCATAAAAAAATAAATTATTTCATCAGAAAAGAGAAGATCTTTTGCGTGAGAAAGTAAATTGCACATAGGATTAATGCTCTCTTCTGTGTAGGAAGAGAGGACTGGTCTGACAGCATTGACCAACTTAGAAGTGGAAGCTTCTTGGCAGACCAAGTACTTCTTTATTTATTACTAACTTTTTTTTCGTTTACTTTTTGATTAAAACTCTTTGGTTGGATTGAACAGGACTTCTGTAAAGATATTTCCACTCATTTTTAAAAGTGAATTTTTTATTATTTTAGAATGGTAAAAAAAATATAAAAAGAAACTTTAGAATGGTAAAAAAGATTACAGCAGATAATGAGAGCATGTCCTCACTAGAGTCAAAACTCTAAAAAAATTCAATTAATTGAGTGTAAAAATTAAAAAATTCAAATCTAATTAGATTCTAAATAGAATTTTAAATAGAGTCCAATTTTCTATTACGTGTTTATCTAAATTTTAATTTTTATAACAAGTAAATGATTGGATGCAAAAATTGAATAATCTAAAACCAATTAAATTTTAAATTCTTTATATATATATATATAATGAGAAATCATTGCATATATTATAAATGTATGATTTAAAAATAAAAAAAATGTAAGTTAATACTATGTATAATGTTAATACAAATTTGCAAATTCCTTTTCCCATATTTATTCCCTGCAAGAAGACACAAAGAAATAACAAGAAAATGTTAAATTCCAATAAAGCGTGAAAACAAAGACATTTGAAAATTTTATTATTTTAAAGGAAAATAATTTTTTGAAAATGCATTTTTGTTGCCTAAAGGGCCTTTGTGCTATTTTTTTGAGTTTTTAGGGGTCTAAAATATACAATTTTGAAGAGTTTGTGTCAAAACTTTAATTTAAAGTAAGGGGTCAAAGTTTAATTTTTGAAGAATTTAGAGTTGTGGTAGGCTAAGAATGTATTGATCCCTTGTGATGAATTAATTGATTAATTAGCCAAATTTATTAATTAATCAAATTAACATGCAAAGCGCGTGGTAGCACAAACAAATCACCAATTAACTAAAATATGCTGCGGAAAAAAAAATTGACACGGTGATTTGTTTACGAATGAGGAAAACCTACTCGGCAAAAACCCCACCGGGTGATTTTAAAATCACCACTCCCGAGAATCCACTATTATCAAAACAAGCAGTTACAAGTAAAGGAATCTTAGTACCTTATACCAACCTACAGTTGAACCCTTACCCCAATACCCAATTGGACTTGTTTTGTAGTGACAATCTCTCATTTTCAATACACGGCTCCCAGTACATGATTAACCAATTGCGCGAATCCCAGTGCGCGACTTGTTCACCAACTTGAGAAGGATGTTGGCTACAAAGTTCTTCTGTTCATCACACGATGAAGATCATGAAGTTGCTTGGTCATAAAAGCCTATGGTGCACAAACACAGCAGCTTCTTCAAGAACTAGGACAAACTAGGTTTCCGGTCACACATTCTTCACACTTGTGGAATTGTGCTCTTGTGCAACTTATGTCACCTTTTACGACCCTCAAAATAATCCTTATATATGTTTAGGGTTGTGAGAAAAGAAAGCTCAAACATACATTCATGGATTGGATGAAAAACAGTCCTGAAAAACTGAGTTTCATAAATCTCGATAGATAGCCATCTATCGAGCTAGCTGTCGAGCCACAGGCTTCAGCAGCTTTTAAATCTCAATAAGTGCTAGCTATCGAGCTTTAAAATCCTGCACTTTCTGACTTGATTCTTGGACAGACTTGCATGGCTTTAACACTTGAACTTGAAACCTTGTTTCTTGAAACATTAAGCACGTCCTAGTTCTACTCAATTACAAGTAAAGTGCATTTTTTCAAAGGATTAGCCAATTACATAAAATGTTGACATATGTTCCTAACATTGAATCACATATGTTCTAACAAATTGAAAATGCAATTTATAAAAGGCTAGCTGATGGTTAATTTTGGATTAGGTTGAAACCTTTGTTGTGGGCTAGCTGAAACAGAGAAGTAAATCTATTGTGTTTTCATTGCATGCTTCCTCTCCCTCACATGAGGGTGGACCTCACACACATTATACCCTTTCAAAACAAAGCCTAAGTAGTTGATGGGCATTAAGGTGCTAGGTTGATTTAAGAGAGCGTGCTAGGGCTTTAAAGTGGGTTAGCCTAAGCAGCTGGGCTTCAATAAATACAACGGACTGACCCAAAATAAAATCTATTCTACCAATTAGAGCCATCTAAGAGCATCCACAACAGTGGTGCTAAAAAGCCATATTGGTATTTTTAGCACCTCAAATACCTAAAAACCATTCTGTGGCAGTGGAGCTATAGGTCCAAAGCTAAAAAAAATAATATATTTTATTTTACTTTTCTCTCTCTTTTCCATTAAAATATTCTCTTTCTCTCTCTCTTCCTTCTCTATCTTTTCTCTCTTTATTTTCATCAGACTCAGAGTCTCAGACCTCTCTCTTCCTTCTCTATCTCTTCACTATCTTTTCTCTCTTCTTTTCGCGTGATCGACGATGGCATGGGTCGGTGGGTTTCATGGATGGCGTGATTGGCAATGGCATGGGTCAGTGGGTCGACAATGGCGTGATCGGCGATAGCTGGTCTAGTTCGATGGTGGTCTGGGTTTGATGGTGGGTTTTGTGCCTCTTGGTCTTGTTTCTTCTCTCTCTCAATCAAGCTCAGATCATAATTCAATAAAATAGTGATTAGTAATCTAAAACTCAAAGTATTAGGGTCAAAAAGGTCTCAATCAAATAAAAGAGACTTGAGGATGTTTTGTGAAAAACTCCCTTTTGATTCACTATTTTCTAGTGAATCTTAGGTTTTCCTGTGGGATTTTTGTGTTTTCTGAAAATGTACTCCACTGAGACCATCTGCTACTTCGACTTGGTATCGGATTACATGTTCCTCCCACTGAGGACCATGGAGGAATGCGTCCGTATGGCGAAGGCTTTCCTTCTCCACTTGCTAAGAGCCTACCTCTTTGCCAATGGTGGGCAAACGATGTCTTTCAAGTGGCTAACCCTTTTCCAGGACTGTAGGGAGGCACAGAAGGCCAATTGGGGGCAAGCATGTCTTGCTTATCTTTACTCCACCCTTGACACTCTCAACTGGGGCACCTTGCGGCAGCTTGTGGGGCCTTGGAAGCTCCTTGAGGTCAGTTCTCTTTTCTCTCTTTACATTTTCACTCGCACCTTGTAGTCTTGCTAACTATACTGTCTTGAAAACTGCCATCTTGTATATTTCATCTTGCAAATTGTCATCTTACATCTAACCTGTGGCTTGTGCTTCTTTCTTGCAGTGGTGGGTTGTTAGGTATGGCCTCATAACTCTAGGCACTGACCTAGTTTTGAGGGATTTTCACCAAGTGAGGGCACATCTTGCGGGATTGACTTCAGATAAGGTAATTTTAAGAGTTTTAGTTGTTTGTGCTTCTTCCTGTATTACCTTTAAGAATACCCTTCTCCTAACCTTGTGCCTTTATAGGTAAACTAGGCCCCATGGGCCGGCCGACCCCTTCCTGCTACTTGAGACTTGGAGCCTGCCACTCTTTTTGCCTCAGAGATTACCCGACCCCTTGAAGAAGCGAGTTTGAGGGCTCTATATTTGGCAGAGAGGATGAGGTGCTAGTTGGTGGGTATGGACGACCCACAGATTCCGATGGACCTACCTAAGTTCATGCTTACCCCACACTCCATGACTGATGCTGAGTACAACTCGTGGGGGAGTGGTGTTTCCTATGCCAAGCGGCTTCTTGAGGAGTTGGATTATGAGGAGTTCAACATCACTCGCCTCATGCCTTCTCTTACTTTACAAGTATATGCTCAAACTCTTGTACTTCTTCTCTCTCTTTTTTCTTTGTTTGTCATGACCCTTAATGTGGGAATTATAACAGGGGGGACCTGCTGCCGGTGAGCCCATTGATCCTCTACATATCCCTTGGACGGTCTATACTTATGGCCCGGATGGCTTTACTAGGGAGCATGTCGTGCCCCGCAATCCTAATGTCATGGGCTATCCTTTTCCTCCCAACACTCGAGCAATGAGTTCTTTCTTCCCTTTATCCTCTCACTTGCCAAATTTCTCTTCTTGTCTCAGTAACTAACCCTTCTTTCTTCAAATTGTAGCCCATTATCCAAGTGTATGAAGAATTGGTATGACTGGCCGGGAATCTCAAGTTGGAGGTGACCAACTACTCAAGGGAGCTATATGGTCCTAGAGGAGTAGCCCACCCGGGCGGTGGTGATGATGATGATGGTGGTGGAGAGGAGGAAGAGGCCACCCTTAGCTACCAACCAAGGAAGAGGAGGCACCGTTGATTACCTGCAAGCCACAACACATAACTTTTTCTTTTCTTTTTTGCTTTTAATGTTTTTCATTTCTTTTAGCAAACATTTGGATTAAGTTTGAGACAAAGGATTGTATTTAAGAACATCTTTTTACATTTATGTTTTTGATTGAAATCTAGCACTTAATTTACAAGATAATGATAAATTGTATGTTTCTATACAACTTTGCTTCTTTGATGCTTGCAATCTTGTGCTTGGAACATGTCTTGAATGGTTCTTTAGGTCATAGGGACCTTAGGAATGTTTGGGAGTAGGAAAAATTATGCTCAAAATAGGAGAACATGGGCTTTTGCCAAGCACCGTGCGTATGTGGAAATGAGCCTGTGTACGTAACTTTGACTTTGCGTATGCAAGGTTGATCCTGCGTACGTGGGCTGCGAATAAGAAAAAACCCTAGCCGACTTACTTAGGTATAAAAGTAGCCATTTAAGTCCAAACCCTCACCAGCGTATTTCTAACCCATAAAACACTTTTTTAAGGTCTTCCAATAGCAGAAAACTCTCCTCTTAATGTCTCCACTTGGATTAGGAAGCTTGGTCCTGATTTCAAGGATTCTGTTGCTCCTTATGGCCTTCCTTGCATCTTCCCTTACCATTAAATTAGGGTGGATGAGCCTCTTCTTCGTGCTACTACCAACTATTGGGTTCCTTCTCGGCATGTATTCTGCTTCAACGGAATAGAATTATGCCCCACTATTTAGGAATTTGCTGTTATTATGGGTGAACCAAAGATTGATGATCTTATCTTTCCTACCATGGGTGGGGATCTTCCTTCCTTGCTGCGAGTTGTGTTGGGTGTCCCTGAAACCACAGCCAATAGGTGGTGTGCCTTTGGCAAACTCAACCTTAGGCTGGTCTTTGATTACTTTTTCGGTTCAAGCCTTCCTGAGGGTAAGAGACCACGATTGTACTACCTTCATGCATTTTTTTTATGTGCTCTTACAAGGTTTTTCTTGGTTCAACGGTCATTTTGTGTGGACTTTCGGATGTGTATGGTGGCTTATGAGCTAAAGAGGGGCAATCTGGTGGGTTAAATCTTGGCGGAAACTTTTAATGGTTTGGATGCCTTTCCAAGGAGGGAAGCAAGTTTCTTTGTCGGAAGTCCTCTCCTTCTTTAAGTATGATCCCCAACTTTTCCTAGGTTCTCAACCTAGTGGGATCCTTCTAATTTTGCATGGATTGCCTTGCAGTTTTCAACCCATCAAGGCACCTTATATTGGCTTTCATCTTTGTCTCTTTATTTTATTTTATTTTCACTCATGCTCTCCACTCTTTTTTCTTTTTCTTTCTCTTTTCCCTTTTTTTCTCTTCTCTCCTCCTCTTTTTTAAGATATGGCTACAAAAAAGGCTTCGGTTGCTTCATCCTTCTACTGTGCCCCTCAGTACCTAACTTCCTAGGCATCTTAGGGACCGCCGGTTTCGAGATGTCCTGGGTTTTGAAGCATATGTGGAGCTAATGAGTCATCTAAAGGAGACCGACATTCAGTAGATCATGGAATGGTGGCATGTCTCAAGCATGGTCCAAAGTTGCTGCAAGGATCATTGTGTGACTTTAGTTAGGCTTCGTTGCTGCTCTTACTACTCCACTTGTCGTATCTCAAGGCAATTTAGAGAGCGTCAAGGAGCTCCTAATGATGAGGGTGCCTTCCATACCGCGGCGTTTACCAATAGGATCTTGGGCAGGATTAGTGAAGCTTGACCACGCTATAGGGTGATGAGAGACATTGTTCCTCCCAAATATATCTACCCTACTGCAAGCTACAAACAATGGTTGGAGGATGACATGAAGTGGATTTTGAAGGATGAGAAGGCTCACATGAAGACTAGTAAGAAGATAAGAAGGACTGAGTGACCACCTTGACATGCCCCATGTTTTACTTTTCTGTACTTTTATGATTCTCATGTTTTTGTTTTTGAATTTAATAAAGAATTGGAATGTTCCAAATTCCCTCTGAAAACAAACTTATTATCTTTTAATTTGAGCAATGAAAAAGTTTCCTTTTTTATCATCTTTGCTTATTGTTGTCTCATTCATTTTTCTTCTTTTCTTTTCTTTTTCCTTTACCATGTAATTTTTCTCATGATGTCCTTTGAGGAATTTTCACCACACCCATGGTCTTTTTCCCTAACTTTTGCCTAGATTGCCCTTTCGGGTTTTCAATCTAGCAGGGTTCTTTTGTCTTAATTTTTGTCTAGGCCGCCCTTTCGGATTTTCAACTTAGCAAGCTTTTTTCTTTTTTCTCTTTTTTAAATGTGGTATTTTCGGAGTCTATCCATGTTAATAGGGCGAAGCATCTCTTCCCCATCCAAATCTGTGATTCTTGTAGCACCTCCTGACATGATCTTCTTAATGATAAAAGGTCTAGACCACCTAGGCTTCATTTTTCCTCTTGGATCAAAAGTCTTATCTTTAAGCACCTTTAGGACCAAGTCTCCTTCCTTAAGGTTTCTTGGTTTCACTTTCTTGTTGAATGCTTTAGCAATCCTTTTTTGGTATCCTTGTGCATGGTATTATGCCCTAACTCTCTTCTCATCTATCAAAGCCAATTGTTCATATCTCGCCTTAGCCCAATCCTCTTTTAGGACCTTAGTCTCTATTGATACCGCTTTTTGTCCGCCCTCGATTTGCGTGCCAGACCTCAAAAAATCCAAATATATTATTTTCTTTCCATAGGGCCACGAGGACATCCAGAATGATGTGGCACAACCCGTTCAGATGCCGGAGCACCCAAAGTGCCTCTTTCAGCCAAAATGACCAAAACGCCCCTAGTCAACCTTGTGTTGACTGAAGGTCAAACGAGGTCAAAACCTTTCCCTTTCCGCTCTGTGTGATGTTATGCTTACCATGCTTGTTTGTGCCACCCGTTGGCTTTCTATGTATCTTTTCACGCTTGCTCACATGTCCATGCATGAGTCTTGCTTGCTAGTGCGTCGTCCATACTTCAACACAATGAAGTTATGGACATTCGATCCAAACATACATTTGCCCCTTGCGGACACCACTTTTTGTTTGCTTTCTTGCTTGTTTGTTTTCTCACTTATTTGCTTGCTTTCTTGTTTCTTTGTTTACCATGTCTATCATGCTTATCTGCTTTATGCCTCTTTCACATGCTCTTTGCGCCTTTTTCCTTCCATTGCTTGTCTGCTAGTTTCTTGTCTTTGCCTTTGCATATACATACATGGAGCAAAGACACTTGGAGCTAAGATGCAAGCATGTAGATATAAGCCAAGCGGCAATGTTCAGTAGTTTTAGGGGTCTAGCCTTTCTCATTTAGTTATGTATTAGGTATATCATCCCGTGTACCAT
Source organism: Quercus tomentella (assembly GCA_028535165.1). Lineage (NCBI taxonomy): Eukaryota > Viridiplantae > Streptophyta > Magnoliopsida > Fagales > Fagaceae > Quercus > Quercus tomentella. The sequence continues at coordinate 39,670,137 of JAPQVY010000023.1, read as the reverse complement.
TCATCCTTATCTCTAGAGTATGACGACCCTTGTTTACGTTTCTGCACCTATATTTTGGGCCATGCTCTAGGGATGTAGGCATTTACTTTCCTGCTCTATGTGCTTGCATTGTGCATGATGTATGTATATGTATACCTGCTCATCCCTCCCGATGTGATTGTCACAGTTTATGTCACCTAAGGCAAAGCGATGCCTAATTTTCACCGCAAAAGTAAGGTGACATGTCGTCTGATTTTTGCCATGGAAATCTAGTACTTTGCTCAAATGCCTTAGGAAAGCATAGCTTGGGACCACACCCATTCAAAAGCCAAACCTCAAAGCCCCAATGCATGCAAAGCCTTGAAAGCCAACGCCAAAATCACGTATTTTACTACCAATCTCCAAAAATTAAGGTTTTATCAAACAAAGGACTATCCTTGGACAGGTGTTGTGGGTAGGGGTGAGCAGAAAGTCACTGGCACCGATCCAACCGATCAGCGCCAATCGTCCCACACTGCCACTGCAACCGACCGACGAAGCCAATGCTGGCAATCGAAGTGCGAAAGAAGTTTCGATGCCGGTGCAGTGCAGTCACCGGAGCTGGAAATCCAAAACCGATACGTGCCGAACCTAACCGATACCAGTATATCATTCTCCCCAAGTTTGGATACGACGTTGTTTTATAGGTTCTCATTTTAATTTTTTTTTTTTTAATAAAACGTCGTCATATAGGTGTTATTAAAAAAAAACAAAAAACAAAAAACAAAAGCAAAACTTTGCCATTTTATGCTAGGTTTTCAAATTCTACCCTAGTATAAATCCATTCTTTTGTCTCTCAGAACACTTTAACTCTCTCTCTCGCCTGACGCAGTGACGCCTTGCTTGAGCTCTCGTCGTCGCCGCTCAGCTCGGCTGGCCTTTGTAGCAGCCAGTAGGTGCTCGCTTACCAGTCACGGCAAACCAACGGTAAGCCACCAACAACCCTCTCTCCGATATAAAAACTACAAATTACTTTGAATTTCTAGTGGGGGTTGCTATAATTTTGAGCAAGTGGATGTTAAAGTATTCCTGTTGAATTAGGTATTGTCTTTGTGTTTTTTCCTTTTCATTTGTTTGGGAAAGCATGAATGAATTAGGAATTGTCTTTGTGTTTTTTCCTTCTCATTTGTTTGGTAGTGGTGCTTCATTGTCTAGGAACTCAAGGCCAAGTGTTGGTAATGCTTTATTGTCTGATCGCATTAAAAGCTATAATAATAGGTTTAAGCAACACTTGGCGGATGAGGATAGTGTGGAAAGCAAATCTAAGTTGGATAGGTATTTGTTGGAATCTTCTAAGGACCCTGATTTGGAAGATTTTGACATCTTGATGTAGTGGAAAATGAATTCTTCTAGATATCGAGTCCTTTCCCAAATTGCATGTGATGTGTTGGCTATTCTTGTCTTTACAGATGCATCTGAGTCTGCATTTAGTACGGGAGGACGTGTATTGGATTCGTTCCGTAGTTCACTATCTCCTAATACAATTGAAGCCCTTATTTGTACCCAGAATTGGTTGAAGGATGCAAAGAAAAAAAGACCAATAAAGTTTCGGGAGTGCATGGATAATGTGGAGGATATGGATGGTTTTGAGATTGACACTGGTAAAAAAATATATATATATATATATATATATATATATATATATATATATATATATATATATATATGTGTTCATTTTGTTTGTTGTATGTATCAATTATTCAATTGTTTATTTATTTGCTCAATGCTTAAGAATCATTTTGTTTTGAATGGGATTGTACAAATTGCATCGGTTTGCCCAATGCCTATGGAGGAGGATCCAAGCACCGTTGTGTTAAATGATGATGAGTGATGTGCTACTCTTTGCTTGGAGTTAGTTAGTAGTTAGTATTATGTAAGTATACTTGCTATTATCATTTGTTTGTGTTAATTATAAATATTTTATTGTTCATAAACATTTTATTGTTATTAACACATGTTTATTTTGTTTTGTTTTGTATTTTATAGGACAAACTTACTGAACAAAGGACTTATAAGAATTAGCATTATTTTGCCTATATGCTAATTATATTTATACATGTTATTGGTAGTAGACTTTTCACTAATGGTAGTTATTTAGGTATTCATGATTGGGATTATCATTGGGGATACAAGCAATTAGCATTCTTTTGCCTAAATGCTAATTTAATTTGTATATCTTTCTTTTGGCATTTGTGGATAGTGACAAATGGTTTTGTAATACGTTATTAAGTGAATACATTAACGTTTATTGTTATTGACACTGACACACACAGTGACACTAATGATATTATATGCTACATGATAGTATTTTGGGAGTTGAACTCTTATTAAGGCAATTTCAAAATATTTTTGCATGGTGAATGAAATGAAAAAATTTGGAGAGTTTGTCATGTGTGAAACTGTGAAACTGTTTGGACAGTTTGCTGTGTAAAAAATTTGCAAAGATTGTTTATGTGAATTAAATGATGAAATTTGGATCATTATTGTAGGTTTTGGGTGAACAGATTTTTGCACAAATTGTTTATGTGAGCCAATTTGGATCATTACTGTTTGCACAAATTTTTGCATAGGTTTTAGGTGAACATATTATTCATGTGAGCCAATTTGGATCATTACTATTTGGGTGAACAGAATTTTTTTACAAAGTTTCTGTTGAACAAATTTTTTTTATAGGTTGAACATAATTTTTTTATTAAAAAAAAAAATAGAATTTTTAATGTTTCAAACCAACCAAAACAATTAAATCGAGCCGATCGAACCGCACCACTATAGGTTGGAAAACCAACCCTAATCGGTATGCATCGGTTTTAATTATTACAAAATCGATCCCTATCGGTTCGATAACAAATTTGAGAAAAAACCAAGCCGACCGAACTGTGCACACCCCTAGACTTGTGGGGTGCCGAACACCTTCCCCACACGTAACCAAACTTCTGGACTCAAGAATCAAGATTTTTTGCCAAGGAAAAATGCCCTTTTTCTTAGCCTAGGATTGGTAATAAAATCAACTAGAAACAGGTGACCAATCACACCTTAGAAAAACCCAATGATTGGTGGCGACTCCACTTACCTTTATTAATCACCTAAAATTTGGCCAAGATTCCTGCCACACCTCCAAAGGTAGACAAATACCCTCCTCCATCGAAAGAGAGAGAGCACTCGAAGCTCCGTGCGAACCACGCACGCACCAGATCATCAAGCGGGGCCTCCAACGGGCCTCGCGGGTACGGGAGTGTCGCCATGGTGGATGGTCGAATGAAGGCCCACAACAGTCTTTACCAATACCCTCAAAGATTGTATCTCCATCTCAATAGGAAGCACCGCCTCACTACCATAAACCAAATAGTAAGGTGTTGCCTCAATTGATGCTCAGATAGAAATTCTATAACCCCATAGGGCAAACGGAAGTTTCTCGGCCCAATCTTTGTATGTCACTACCATCTTGGCTAGGATATCCTTCACATTCTTATTGGCTGCTTCTACGGTCTCATTAGTTTGCAGTCGATATGGTGAAGACTTGTGATGCTCAATACCATATTCTTCCATGACCCTTCGGACTTCGCCATCAAAATGGGAACCATTATCGGAAATGATCTCTTAGGGCACACTAAACCGACATATGATGTTGTTTTCTAAAAACAGAGCCACATACTTAGCTTTCAACACGGAGTAGGAGGCTACTTCCACCCATTTAGTGAAGTAGTCAATTGCCACTAAAATGTACTCATGCCCGTTTAAAGCCTTAAGAGCTATTCTTCCAATCACATCTATGCCCTAAACTGAGTATGGCCATGGAGAAGTCATGCTATACAACTCACTAAGTGGAACGTGGTTTAAGTTGGCATATGTCTGATAGTCATGGCAGCTCTTCACATAGTCCATACAATCAATCTCCATTATATTCTAGTAATACCCTACCCTTAGGATTTTCTTGGCTAACATTCTTCCATTCATATGAGGGCCATAAATTCCTTGATGAAAATTTTCCATTACCCGCTCAGCTTCTTCTTTCTTCAAGCAACAAAGGTGTATACCATCATAGGACCTTCTATAGAGTTGTCCTCCACATAGGATGTATTGGGTTGCCATCATCCTAATGGAACGTAGTTCTCTCTTGTTGGCATCATCTGGATATACCCCTAGTTCCAAGAACTTCATGATTTCATAATACCACGGAACTTCCTCTTCCTCTATGGCCATTACTGAAGCTTTGGTCTTCCTTTTGTGCACTTCCTCATAACTTTGTTCGATCTCTAAGGGTAGTGTCCATACCCCCTTGGGTATTTCAACCATAGAGGCTAAAGTAGCTAAGGCATCCGCAAACAGATTCTGAGTTCTAGGGATGATTGTGTACTCAGTCTTGTCAAATGTCTTGGTCAAGTCCTCTAGGTATTGTTGATAGGGCTTCAGGTGTTCTTCCTTCACTTTCCACAACCTTTGCGCTTGGGCTATAACCAAAGTTGAATCTCCAAAGACTTCAGCTTCTTTTGCCCCTAATTCTTGAAGAGCTTCCATTCCGACGATGCAAGCTTCATATTCAGCCATGTTATTATTCACTTCAAAGTTCAATTTGATTGCTAAAGGTATGTGAAATCCCTCGGGAGTGATCAAGAGTATCCCTATCCCATTTCCATATTGGTTTACGACTCCGTCAAAGTACATTTTCCATGTCCCTAATTCAACATCCAAAATTTCCCATTCAGAAAATCTTCTTTACCATCCTGTGCTTCTATAGGATTCTCGGCACAAAAATCTAACACAACGCTTCCTTTGATAGATTTCCTAGTCACATACTTCAAGTCGAATTCTGCCAGCAAAATCAACCATCTTAACAATCTTCCACTCAAAGCGGGTTTCTTAAAAAGGTACTTCAATGGGTCCATTCTTGCCACCACCCATATTTGGAAGGGTAAAACGATATGCCTCAATTTCTGTATAGCCCGAACAAGTGCAAAGCATGACTTTTCTATGGGAGTGTACCTAGTCTCATAATCATGGAACCTCTTTCTCAAAAAATATATTACCCTCTCATTCTTCTTAGTATCTTCTTGTGCAAGCATACTTCCAACCGCATCCCCTATGATGGAAAGGTATAGGAGTAAGGGTTTTCCATGTTGTGGAGGTACTAGGATAGGTAGGTGGAGAAGATATTCCTTGATAAGTTCAAAGGCTTTTTGGCACTCATCATTCCATGTGTGTGGTTTATTCTTCCTTAGGAGTTTAAAGATGGGCTCACAAGTGGAGGTGAGCTTGGTGATGAATCGACTAATGTATTGTAGCCGACCCAAGAAACCCCTAATCTCTTTCTTACTTTTGGGTGGAGGCATCTCCAATATGGCTTTGATCTTGGATGGGTCAACTTCTATTCCTCTATCACTCACTAGGAACCCTAACAACTTTCCAGCAATTACTCCAAAGGTGTACTTTTGTGGGTTAAATCTCAATCTATATTCTTTAATCCTCTCGAAGAACTTCCTCACGTTCGTGGTGTGATTCTCCCTATTCTTGGATTTCACTATCATATCATCAACATACACCTCTACCTCATTATGCATCATATCATGTAGCAAGGCCGTAGCCATCCTTTGGCAGTTTGCCCCAGCATTCTTGAGGCTAAACGGCATTACCGTGTAACAATAGGTTCCCCATTCGGTAATGAAAGTGGTTTTGGTCATATCTTTAGGAGCCATCTTGGTTTGGTTGTATCTTGAAAAACCATCCATGAAGGACATCAATGCACTTCTTGCTGTGCTATCCACTAAGACGTCAATGTGAGGGAGAGGAAAGTCATCCTTAGGGCATGCTTTGTTTAAGTCCCTAAAATCCACACACATCCTCACCTTTCCATCCTTCTTAGGTACGGGCATGACATTGGCTATACATTCGGCTTGGTTTACAGGTTTGATGAATCCCACCTTTAGTTGCTTAGTAACTTCCTCTTTGATCTTTAAAAGCCATTCGGTCCTCATTCTTCTGAATTTTTGTTTGACAGGCACCATGTGGTCATTAATATCAATGTGATGTTGAGCTATCTCGGGGTCAATTCCAGGCATATCCTCATAGGACCATGCAAACACCTTTTGAAATTCCATGAGGAGTTCTTGAAGATCTTTTCTTTCTTTTTCATTAGAGTTGAGCCAATTTTAATTAAGCGTGGATTCTCATCAATGCCCAAATTAATAGTTTCAAGAATTGGTTCCATAGGTTCAATTTTCTTTTCCAATTATTTATTAATTTCATTTTCAAATTCATTTAAATCATTTAGGTGCAGAATTTCAATGTTATAGGACACATCAAAGTAAGCCAAATTAGAATTCATCTTATTGAAAATATTGAAAAGTACATCAGAACTTGCATTACAAAAATTTTTTCCCTTAAAGGTGAGTTTTTCATTAAAGAACATTTCCCAACTCGGATATACCATTCCATCTTTACCTACCCATGGTTTGGGGAAGCCATAATAAGGGAAGTCTCCTCCTTCTTTCACGAAATTCCTATTGAGAGTGCCATAGTTCTTCTTGATTCCGTCGCAGCCTTCAAGGAATCCTAAACCCTCCTTGGTCACTTGAGTCTTGATATTGGGGAACTCAACTACCCCTTTTCCTTCCTTTCCAAGGCCCATACTAGGCATGTATCCCATGATCTTCATCATTGCAATCACCTCATGGCTACAATATGGGAACAAATTAGTAACATATTTTTTATCCTTCAATCCATAGTCGGCCATATTCACAAACTCAAAGCCACTCATTTGAAGCTCACTCCCTCCTTCCTCGAGTCCACAAATCGGTGCTAGGATCTCACCATCTCCTAGCACTATGGCAATCCCTCCTTTCCATGAGATCTTAATCTTTTGGTGTAGTGAGGAAGGGATTGCCCCATTGGAGTGAAGCCAAGCCCTTCCTAAGAGAAGGTTGTAATTTGGGGTTAAGTCCATGACATGAAATTCCACAATGGTTTCCATTGACCCAATCTTACAAGGAGCCTTGAAAGTACCCATGACCTTCCTTGAAGTGTTGTCATATGCCCTTATAATCAAAGAAGAAGGAATGATAATCTCCATGTCTAGGCCTACAGTGAGGGCGGTCTTAAAAGGACAAACATTCAAGGCAGATTCTTTGTCAATAAGAACTATTAGAACCTTGGCACCCATGCATTCAATGGTGATTTGCAAGGGTCTAGTGTAAGTCGCTCCTTCGAGAGGGAGATCTTCATCAGAAAAGGCAAGGAGGGGGTGTGAGTAGCCCTCGACCCCCATAAGAGACAAAACTTTTTGTGGTGTATTTTCTATAGGTACTTTTTCTCCATTCAATAGGTCAAAGAGAGCCTTACGGTGTTTTTAAGAGGCCATGAGCAAGCCCTATACGGACACATGAGCTTGGGTCTTCTTCAATTGTATCAAGACCCTATCTTCTTCTTCTTCTTTTCCTCTAGGTTTCGTGGGGTTGGATTCTTCCCCTAGATCCCTACTAGGATGATCCTTTTCTAAAAAAGATGGCTTGTAGTGCTTCCCACTCCTAGTGATATTTGCTACATTGTCCTCCAAAAATATTTTCTTCAATTCCATCACTCCTTTGGGAAGTATTCCCATATTGCTATCGCTTCCTTTAGGACTTCATCTTCTTTATCTCATATTCCTTATACTTCCACGACATTGATATTAACATTTGTAGTTTTTATCAACTTTGAGTAATCCCATTCAACTTCATCTACTTGTACCCAATTTTGATATGGAGGAGGACCTTTATGGTAATCGAGCAAAGGGTTCTTTTTAATGTTGGGTTTGGTGACAATGTTAGGGTTTGGGAAGGTTCCATTGTCTATGAGGTCTAGTATCTCGTGTTTGAGGTGAAAGTAATTGTTGGTTTTGTGACCAAATATTTGGTGGTAATGGCAATATTCATTGAGGTTCCAAGAGGGAGATATAGGATTAGGCATGGGTATGGGGTTAAAACACTTGATGAATCCTTTGGAGGATAGGTTTTCATATGCTTGGGTGAGGGTCATTCCTAGGTCGGGGATTAGGCATGGGTATGGGGTTAAAACACTTGATAAATCCTTTGGAGGATAGGTTTTCATATGCTTGGGTGAGGGTCATTCCTAGGTCGGAGAATTCTTGGCGAGCTTTCTTTGGGTAGGCCAGTGTTGGTTGGGGTATGATGGCGCTTACATTTATGGGATTGGGGGCTTTAGTGGTGGTCCCCCCTTCCATATGTCTTCTTGGTTGGAGGCTTGCTTTCCCCTTTCTCCAATTGTTCATTGTTGAGAGCTTCTTCAATTCTCGTCCCACAATCACATAATTCTCCAAATGAACTAATAAGCGATGACAAATGCCTACTATTATAAATCAGAAGCAAGTTCTTGATGATCATGTTGATTTGGTCTTTTTCATTTGGCTTATTGACCATTCTAGATGCCTTATTCTTTCATCTAGTCATGTATTCGGAAAACGTCTCCCCTACGCCTTGTTTGGTAGTCTCTAAATCCCTTAGAGTCACATCAATCATGGTGTTCAAGATTAATTGGTCTACAAACAACTCCACTAGCTTATTCCATACTTTGGTTTTGCTTGGATCAAGGCTATAGTACCACCTCGATGCACCTCCCATGAGTGAGAGGGGAAATGCATGCAAAGTTTGCCTCTCATCTAGCCCTTTCATTTCCGCAATGCTTAGGTATCTTCTTATGTGTTGCTTAGGATCCCCAGTCCTATCAAATTTTTTCACATCGGAGATTTTGAACTTAGGAGGCAATGCAATGGGAGTCTTTGAGCTTACTCCCCCCATGTTATAGAGGTAGTCATCCATCCTTTGTGCCTTACAAAAGGTAAGTTGCATCTTCACCATCTTTTCCCTCATAGCTATGGTTTTTGTGGTAAGTTTCTCAAATTGCTTGTTTCTCTCGTACTCCACTTTGTCTTTTTCATCCCATTCTTCATCTTCCTCCTCATCATCATGGATTTCTTGAGCCTTGATTCTTCCAACCTAGTGAGGCGCCCTCCCATTTTCTTAAGAGCTTCTCTATGTTCGTCCAAATCCTTAAGGATCCTTTGTGCCATTGGTTATTCCGTGGAGGTAGCCATTGTCTCTTGGGGGTTTTCTTCTTCTTTGTATGTATCCTCTATCTTGATTATGCGCTTTCCTTTCTCTTGAATCCAGATGGGAGTGGGGGTGTGTTTTCTTGACTTTAGCGGTGCAATGATGCCCGAAAAGAAGCCCCATTTCATTAAGCATACATGTCCCAATTAAAAGGTTCCTTTTACCCTTTAGATGTTCTCGGAAAATTCTTAAGTTCATTTTAATGAAGGCCCAATTACAATATCACTCTCTTTCCTCTCATGGATCCTTGCCCCTTGTTTCATTGGGCTTTGGTCCATTTACAATAAAACTCTCATCTTACTCTCATGGGCTTTTGTTAGAATATACTTAATAATCTTCAACCCTTTGTCTCAAACTTGGGCCTACAAATGTATTTATCACCTTTGGGCTTTTCATTTTTATTCATTATTTCATCACTCTTTTTTAAATAGCCCTCTAGCTAGAATATTTGTAGCCTTCCTCTCAAAGTCTATGAAATTCTCATCATTTTGGGCCTAGGCATACAACAAAGAGGCCCAAGATTAGGGAAGTTCATTTTGGCTTTGAAGGATGTTGGATGCTAAGTCCATAGCGCATTTGTTATCTTAGGCCCAAAGTCCTCTCCAAAGTCCTCTTTTTCAAAAGGGCTTTTTCCACTTGGGATTATGATAGCAATTAAGCTATGGTCTTATGAACCTTTCAAGTTAAGATATGCCTTTGGATTTAGGGACAAGCTTTTTATATATGAGAACTTCTTTTCTTTTGTCCCACAACATCTTAGGGTATACCATAACTTTAGGGTCATCCCTTCCATTTTTATACCTTTTATTTGTCCTTTAGAATTAGGTGAGCACATGATATATAGTTGAACAAACAAGAAATATATAAAGGGTACCCTTTATGATAGGATCTAGGATCTCTCTAGTGTAGGTAAGCTTCCTAAGGATAAAGGGATAGATAAGTAGATCACTCACAACTAGGTAGGCTATGATTCCGTCCAAGGGCCTAAGTGAACCCCATAATGGATTGGTAGCAAACTTTTAACGTACTCAAGGCCCATTATAGGTGATGACACCGATTGTGAGTTGGTGGGGTGAATTTCGAAAAATTTGGGCCTAAAAGGAGCCTTCCATCTTCCCACTCATCACCTACCAAGGTTAAGGGACAAAAGAACAAGTGAAAGTGTGTGCAACAAGTATTGAAAATATTTTTATCAAGGTTAAGAAATAAGACACATAAGAATTAAACTCACTATTCCCAGTGGAGTCGCCACTGTAGGCACAACGAGATGGAGTGTCGGAGTCGCCACCTAGTTATATGGTCTAGGAACCATGAATATAACATCCTTTCGAGAAAGGACCTTTGGTCTTACTACCAAAGTATGAGTTCGGAGTTTAGGTACGCTTTGGGAAGGTCACCAAGTCAGAGGCTCACCAAAGTACTCAGCCCTCATGACTAAGCCTAACATGAAGTCTCATCCAAAACAGCCCATGTGTGCAAACTGACCCAACTGGAGAACTCCCTTTAGTTCCATCTTCCGCTAGAGAGCATCTCAAGAAGTAACCAAGCTCCTAAACCAAATTAGGAGTTTGCCACCTATCCCATCAGCCTCTCTGCCACTACCAACTCTGACTTGAACAGTACCAAAGGCTGGGCTGACACCTAAAAGCTAATGGGCAATAAATACCCTTCTTCTCTAAGTTTTGGTCACAACTCAGGGAAGCCATAACAAGACCTCCAAGCTCATGAAATCCTTAACTAAATAGTTTATTTTATTACTAAAAATGTATGTAATTGATTCATGAACTAAGCCCATGAATCCCAAAAGAGGAAAATTAGGGAAAAGTGGTTTGGATGGCATAAGGGAGTGTCCAGCAGAGGCATCAATGGTTGACACCTGGCTTGGAGTGTCAACCAACCCTCTTGAACTCTGATCCTACTTACAGCAAGTAAGATCTCTAGTCTTCATACTTGCTCTAATCCTATTGTGTTAGGACATATGTGATTTACTTGTTAGGAACATATGTCAATATTTTATGTAATTAGCTTATCCTTTGACAAAACACACTTTACTTGTATTTGGGTAGATTTAGGATGTGCTTAAATACTTCAAGAAACTATGTTTCAAGATCAAGTGTTAAAGCCTTCAAGTCTGTCCAAGAAAACAAGATGAAAGTGTAGAGTTACTAAAACTCGACAGCTAGCATGTGTCGAGGTTTAAGAAGCTGTTTCAGTCCCGTGGCTTGACAGCTAGCTCAACAGATGCTCAACAGCTTCTATCTGTCAAGGTTTAAAGAAACAGAATTTCAAATCTGTTTTTTCTTGGAATCCGTGAATGTGTCTTTGGGCCTTCTTTTCTCCTAATCCTAGACATATAAAAGGATTTTTTTAAGGGCCGTCAAATAGTTCACAAGTTGCACAAGCATTGAGAAAACTCTATTCAAGCAAATTGTGACCGGAGACGAAGTTCTTGCCCTAGTTCATCTCTTTCTTTTGAAGAAGTTGCTGTGTATGTGCACCGTAGGGTTTTGTGACCAAGCATCTTCTTGATCTTTATTGTGTGGATGAACTGAAGAATTTTGCAGCCAACAACCTTTTTAGTTGGTGATTGAAGTCGCGTACTGGGATCCACGCAATTAGTTAGTCACATACTTGGGAGCCATGCATCAAAAGGGAAACTGTCACTACAGAACAAGTCCAATTAGGTATTGGGGTAAGGGTTCAACTGTAGGTTGGTAAAGTACTTGGGATTCCTTTACTTGTAACCGCTTGTTGTGATAATAGTGGAGTTTCGGGAGTGGTGACCTGAAAATCACTCGATGGGGTTTTTGTCATTAGGTTTTCTCCATTCGTAAACAAATCACTGTGTTATTTATTTTCCGTTGCATAATTAGTTTATTGGTGATTTGTTTATGCTACCACGCGCTTTGCATGTTAATTTGATTAATTAATAAACTTGGCTAATTAATCAATTAATTTATCACAATGGGTCAATTTGTTTTTGGCCTATCAAGTGGTATCAGAGCAGGCACACTCTGATTAGGGTTTAATCTTTGCTGTGTTGATCCATTGACCCCTATTTGTCATGGATAGAGGACAGTCGTTAATCATACCTCCTTTATTTGATGACACTAACTATGCATACTCGAAAGTACGCATGAGAGCTTTCTTGCAGTCTTTAGATGAGAAAGTGTGGCAAGCTATTGAGATAGGCTGGACCAAGCTGAAGGAAGCGCCGGCCGACTGGGATGATGCCAAGATCAAGGCGGCAAACTTCAACAGTAGAGTGTTGAATGCCTTATTCAGTGCGGTCTGGGATGATGCCAAGATCAAGGCGGCAAACTTCAACAGTAGAGTGTTGAATGCCTTATTCAGTGCGGTCACCAATGAGGAGTTTAAGAAGATATCCTTAACTGAAACTGCCAAGGAGGCTTGGACCATTCTCTAGACAACCTATGAGGGAACCAAGGCTGTAAAGATTCAAAGTTTCAGAGGCTCACTACAAGCTTTAAAGAAATTAAGATGAAGGAGAATGAGTCGTTTGATGAGCTCTATGCCAAGCTGAAGGACATAGTAAACTCTGCTTTTAATCTTGGGGAAACCATTCTTGAACCCATGATTGTGAGAAAAGTACTCAGATCTCTACTCGAGAGATTCCATGTTAAGATCACGGTAATTGAGAAATCAAAGGATATTAACAAGATTCCTTTGACAGAGCTGGTTGGTAATCTGCAAACCTACGAGCTAGGGTTATCAAGGATTGGCAAGACGGGTAAAGGCAAGAGCATGGCACTGAAGGCCAATAGCAGTGAGACAAATGAGTCTTCAGATGATGAAGATTCTAAGATGAAGTCCTACATCACCAGGCAATTCAAGAAGTTTATGAAGAATGCCAATGGAAAGGGCTTCGACAAGGACCGTAGGCAATCCAGTTCTTCTCAGTTCAAAAGCCAAGACAAAGGGAAGAAGGATGTAAGGGATGGCGGTCAGTACACTGTTCCCGCAGGACCTAAGTGCTTTGGGTGTCAAGGCTTTGGTCACATGAAATAAGAGTGTCCTACTTATCTCAAGAGCGTTAGGAAGAGCAAGGCACTTGCTGCTACGTTGAGCGACACCGAGCCTGAGGATGATTCCGACAATGAGGATGACGGAATCTTGAATGCCTTCACTGCCACTGTTAATCCTACTGATAGGATTGTTGAAGATGTGGTTGAAGAAGAGGAATTGGTGGAATCCAAGTTTGAGAAGATGGATGATCAAGATGACATCCATACAGCCTATGAGAAATTGTATAAGCTTTCTGAGAAGCATGAGAAATTGTATAGGCTAACCACCAAGAAGCTCAGTGATGTGGAACTTAACCGTGAGGAGCTTTCCACAAAGTTTGATGAGGCTAATCAGACTATTAGAGCACTGAGATTCCAGAACAATTTCTTGACTGAAAAGACCAATAAGCTTGAAGCGGAGCTGTTTCAAGTCAGAGCTCAGTTAGAGAGGACTTCAAGTGCAAAGCTTGATGAGATGCTCAGCCTTCAAAAATCTGCTTCTGACCGAACATGTTTAGGGTAAGGTTTCTCTTCCTCTAATACTGCTTCTACTAGTACTACTATTTTTGTTCCTCCTAACAATAATGTTGAAATTGAGAATAATAATGTTAAAACTGATTTAGCTAGTGAGAACTTAGACAAAGGTAAATCTATCTTAGGAGCACCCCCTAAGCAAAATAAGAAGGAAGCTAAGAACCCTAGGGCTAAGAAATCTAACTCTCAAAAGCCTAAACAAAAAAAAAAAAGCATCTCTGTCATCATTGTGGAATTGCCGGTCATACTCGACCAAATTGCTATAAGTGGCTTGTCATTCAACAGAGTAACGGCATGATAGCATCTAGAAGCCAGAATCAGCTTCAATCCTCTCTTGCTCCCCTTGGAGATCTTCTCACAGCCCTTATATTCCTTTCGAACTTGAACGGTTTTAATTCTTCCCCCTCACCGCCGGTTCAAGGGTTTAATCAAAAGAAAGGTTCTTCTAAGGTGTGGAAGGAAAAGGGCTCCAAGTGATTTTATCACTTTTCTCTTTCTCTCTTCTTGTTTTTGTGTGTGCATTACTTGTGTGTTTTGCTTTCAAGTTTTGAATCAGTCTAGTTTTTATACTTTGCTTTGTTTAACATGTTTTTGTTTGGTTATTTTTCAGTTTTGCTTTATTTTGTTTTTCATATAAAAATAAAATAAAAAATTGAAAAATTAGAAAAATACAAAAACAGTGTGTGTTTTGTGTACATTGGTACTTGTGTATCTTAGATGGCCATTGAAGCAAAGTTTTCTAAACTATGTATCTCTTGTAGCTTAGATGAGCATCTCTATGCACAACTAAGCAAGTGAGCTTTGTGGCTCTTGTTTGTGATAAGTAAGATTAAGTTATCTCTTGTACTTAACACTCATATCACTCTTTTTAATGGGAAGGACTAGAAAATTCTAAGAGAAAGGCATAAATAACCATCTCACCACTGTTGCTTGCCAATCGTAATATGACACCTGTATGCTTTAACATAGCAAAAGTGCAGTGTCAATGACATTTGTGTGCTTCGGCATAGCAAAATTGGAATGTCAAATGCTTACCATCATTGGGTATTTTCTTTTCTCTCTCTTATATGTCCATGCATGATTTGCTTAAAAGAAAAATATGCAAAGAAAATAAAAAGCAAAAAGATCAAAAATGCTTTAAATATGATTGCAAGCGTGTATTCTAAGAGATGTGGGAGTTATAGGATGTAGTTCGAAGGTAATAGTCCCCATCAAGCAGTTATGATTGTGTGTGAGTTAAAGTGATTTTCTCATGTCTCAAATCATCATAACATGTATACACTTGTGCAATCTTGCGATGTTTTTCACACACAACACGCAATATTCTTTACTACTCTTGATACATGTGCAGGTACAATGTGATTTGGCCATCATAAGGTTCTACATGTGTTAATGTATGCTCACTAAACTGTCTTGACTTATTTTTTGAAATATAAAAGTTGGTTAGACTTGTTTAGTGTGTGTGTGTTTTTGGGATTCACGTGCTTAAAATTGCTGTTGAGAGATGATTTTGAGACGTTTATATGGTGTTTGGATCATCGGTTGTGTTGCATGTTTGATTGCATTCATATCTGTGTTTTTCTCTTCTCGAAAAACTGTTTTTAAAAGCTTGCTCGACACCTCCTCGACACCTGGCTATCTGTCGAGCTTCCAAGTTTTTTTTTATTGCAATCTCGACACCTCATCGACACCTGGTGGATCGATCAAGAAAGTTCCTGTCTCCTCGATATCTTCTCGACAGCTAGTTCAATCGATCAAGCTTTTGTTCTTGCTTTTGGTGTTTCTTCCTCGACACCTGCAGCTATCGATAGATGTCTCGACACCTTCATCTGTCGAGATTTACTGAGGCTCTTTTTAAACACCTCGTGCGATCCGCCTCTCATTTCTGTCGATCTCTCTCTTGATTGCTCTGTCTTTTCATCTCCCAATCCTCTCTCACTCACTCCAATCTTCTTCCTCCAGGTTTCTTCAAGCTTTTTCAAATTTTTTTTCACTTGGTAAGCTTCTAATCTCTCATATTCATACATTTCATGTTTTGAAACCTAGGATTTGGGGTTTTTGAAAAATTTTGGGGTTTTTCAAAATTGTTGAGTTTTTGTTGAAATTTTGGGTTGGGTTTTGAAGATTTGATCTTAAAAACTTCATGCATTGCATCACATTTGCATTATAACAGTATTATCATGCATTTAGATGTGTGCAATCTCTTTGTGTGCTGGTAGGATTGGATTGGGCTGAGCCCATGATGCAATTTCTTTTGCATGTCACATGTTCATGCATTTCTCATGCATACGTTCTCTACTTTTCAATATACTTATTATATTTGAACTGTTTTGGAGCTTTTCTGATTGTTTCTTTCTTCCCCTTCTCTATTCTGTTTACGCTAGTTATGTCTATAGCACCTAAGCGTAAGTCCACTACACCCAGAACCCTCTTCGTTCCGGTGCCTCTTCGTCTTTTGACTCTACTCCTCTCTCTCTTCGGTTTCGTGATGATGATGCCCACAAAGCATTCTCGGAGAACTTTTCTAGACGCGGCATTCATTTTGAATGCCAAGTCATTCTGGCGGACTTCGCCAACATCGACCTTCCCACTGTCATTCACAGTCGGGAATGAGAGTCACTGTGTAACGCCCCGGTCACATGTCCTCTCATGCTTATCCAGGAGTTTTACTTCAACATGCATAAGATTGATCATTTAGTACCTCTTTTCTTTACTCGCATTCGAGGTACGCGCATTCCTGTCACACCGCAGCTTGTTGCGGATGTGCTTCGGGTTCCTAAGGTAGAGTTTCCTGACTATCCTAGTTGTGAGCGTCTGCGGACTGTGTCCAAGGATGAGCTCAAATCAGCTTTTTGTAAGCGTCTTTCCGAGTGGGGTGAGCGCCAGTTCACTTACTGTTCAGCCTTTGTAAAAGGCCCGCGGTTTTTGAACATGGTGATGACCTTTGTACTCCATCCTCTCTCTCATTATAACTCTATCACCGAGCCTCGTGCTCGATTTTTGTTGTCCCTTCTTGAGCATCTTACGATTGATTTCCCCTCTCATTTTATTCTTTCCATCATAGATGTTCATCTAGATTCGGCGTCTCGTGATAAGCTCATCTTTCCTTCTACTATCGCGAGGATCTTACGCCATTTTTCTGTCCCTCTTCTAGCGTCCGACGTTTTCCCCTTCATGTGTGCCATAGATTACACTACCGTTAAACGTAGCGAGGCTCAGTTTAGGTCGCGACAGACGGATTCAGCACCTTCCACCCATCCAACTCCATCTCGATCTGCTCGATCCACATCCGCTCCCACTTCTTCTACGAGCGATGTGTCACTAGGAGACATCATGGCGCAGCTTCAGCGCATGGATGCTCGTCTAGATACATTCTCTATAGAGATGTATTAGATGAACGTCCGTGTTGGCCGTATTGCTCGACGGCAAGCGACCATGGGTGGATTTGCTCCCGAGGCTACTTTTTTACCACCTTCTGTTGATTCTGATTCTAATGATGATGATGGTGATGACAATGATGCTTCTGAGGATGATGATGATGGAGATGCTAGCTCTACTGATGAGATGTCTACTTGACACTCTTACCCTTTGTCACTCGTGACAAAAATGGGAAGTAGTTTTGATATGAGAGTAGTCATACTTAGGGGGAAAGTTGGTATAGGACATTTTGTTAGGGGGAGTGTTAATATAAGGGATGTAGTGAGGATTTTATGTATCTTTTCTTTTCTTTCTTTTATAGATACATTGTTCTTGTACTTTAGGTCTTGTGACCATTTTTTTTAGTATACATTGTACATATCTTCTTTATATATGTTGATATATGTTTTTCTTTCACCTACCCCTTACATGTGTTGTTTCTTTTCTCTCTTTATGCACATGCTTCTTATTACGTGTATGCAATCTATTGTTTCTGTTTCACACTAAGATGCCTTAATAAGTTTTGTTAAAATGGTTTCAGAAATACAGGTTGTCAAAGTCTGCTTGCCATAAACTCTCTTCTTGCAAAGTTTTTCAAGAGTTTGTGTTAGGATAGATTTTATTGTATTCAACAAGTGAATATGAGTTGAGTGATTTATGACTTATCTCATATGTTCATTTGTTTGTTGTGGTTTTGTCACAGATTGCCAAATGGGGAGATTGTTAGGACATATGTGATTCACCTGTTAGGAACATATGTCAATATTTTTTGTAATTGGCTTATCCTTTGACAAAACGAACTTTACTTGTATTTGGGTAGATTTAGGATGTATTTAAATACTTCAAAAACCATGTTTCAAGATCAAGTGTTGAAGCCTTCAAGTCTGTCCAAGAAAACAAGCTGAAAGTGCAGAGTTACTAAAACTCGACAACTAGCATGTGTTGAGGTTTAAGAAGTTGTTTCAGCCCCGTGGCTCGACAGCTAGCTCGACAGATGCTCGACAGCTTCTATCTGTCAAGGTTTAAAGAAACAAAATTTCTGATCTATTTTTTCTTGGAATTCGTGAATGTGTCTTTGGGCCTTCTTTTCTCCTAACCCTAGACATATAAAAGGATTGTTTTAAGGGCCATCAAACAATTCACAAGTTGCACAAGCATTGAAAAAACTTTGTTCAAGCAAATTGTGACTGGAGACGAAGTTCTTGCCCTAGTTCATCTCTTTCTCTTGAAGAAGTTGTTGTGTATGTGCACCGTAGGGTTTTGTGACCAAGCATCTTCTTGATCTTCATCGTATGGATGAACTGAAGAACTTTGCAGCCAACAACCTTCTTAGTTGGTGATTGAAGTCGCGTACTGGGATCCGCGCAATCGGTTAGTCACGTACTTGGGAGCCGTGCATTAAAAGGGGAAACTGTCACTACAAAACAAGTCCAATTGAGTATTGGGGTAAGGGTTCAACTATAGATTGGTAAAGTATTTGGAATTCCTTTACTTGTAACCGCTTGTTGTGATAATAGTAGAGTTTCGGGAGTGGTGACCTGAAAATCACCCGGTGGGGTTTTTGCAGTTAGGTTTTCCCTATTCGTAAACAAATCACCGTGTTATTTATTTTCTGCTGCATAATTAGTTTATTGGTGATTTGTTTGTGCTACCACGCGCTTTGCATGTTAATTTGATTAATTAATAAACTTGGCTAATTAATCAATTAATTTATCATAAGGGGTCAATTTGTTTTTGACCTATCATATTGGATGAAATTAATCTCCAAATCCCAACATTTAATGCCTAGATTAGGAGCATCTCAACCTCTAGCTACATTACCCAAATAAGCAAAACACTTTAAAAGCAAGTCTCACCATTTTTGGCCAAATCTCAAAGGAGATATTCTGAGATTTTGCTGTTGTCTGACCTGGTCCCTTCTAAATTTTGCTAATCAATCCCTTAAGCTTCACTATTAAAAGAACTACCATAAACTTATCAAAGGGACAAGATCTCCTCATAAAATTCCTCACTCATCATGTTATTTTCAACTTATAAATCAGTTATTTAGTTCATACATCAGCTTTTGATCCATAAATACCCATGTATGCTTACCCATAAACATCCCATTCCATCTCCTTAGAAAATCTCAGCACCTTAAAAAAGTCATAAACAACCCCTCTTTACATCATACCCGAAAATGGCTAAACACCACTTCATCTCTCTTTCATATTTCCATATATTCACTTATACTTTCTATAAGTCATTCTCATCATTTACAATACACATATATTCATCATTATGGGCATGATATGGCACATAAAGATCTTATTCAAACATTTGCTGCACTAGATGGACACTCTTTCTCTCCCTTCATTCCATCCTAATTTTTCATCATTTACTTATAATTATGAAGCCTTTAATCCTTGTTTATTGCTATTATAATGAAAGCCATAATGTCTCCTATGAAAGTTTTTCCTCATGTTGACTTAATAATAATGAGGAAAATATATGATTTTTATCATGTAAACACATTTATTGACTAATCAGACGTTACCGCTAGAGGCCTGTCATATTCACTGCTGGACCATTTTCCTCTTGTGTACTTGTTATAATGGCCCCACTTTTATATTAACTGACTATGGAGGAAATGCATAATTTTTACTATGTGAATACATTTATTAATTTTCTAGACATCTATCGTTGGACGTTTCTCATGTTTACCGCTGGACTATTATTTAAGTACTTATTGTGGTGGGCCATCCTTTGTGTTAGATTATTTTTGCAAGAGGTATTTTTGGGGCCTTATTATAATCTTTGTTGGATGCAACCCAAATTTTAAGCAAAAATGGACTTTTCACACTTCACCGATAGCCTTTGGACCATATTCCAAGTCTAAAGTCGAGTCTCGATCTTGGCTTCCCAAATATCATATTGGCAACGAAATAAAATGCCCCCGACACCTTTTTCTCTCAACTCTCTTCAACTGCCTTTGTTTTTGGTTTATTTTTTCTCTGGCCTCAACTTTTCATCTTCTTCCTTGGTCCTTGCTATGCATAGGTCATCAAAAGTTTTATTGTTTCGTTGTCACATATTTTTGTTTTGTCTTATTGTTCTAGTTTTTTACTTTTTTTAAGAGATTATGGCTCCAGTTGAGAGAAACAAGCAAGCAAGCAAGTTTGATAAAATAATAATAGTTCTAGCATTCTTAGTAGATAACAATCAACCAAGTCATTCCTTATCAGATAAAGTTTGATAAAATAAATTAATCTAAGACTCAAATCAAATGTTATCTGTATATTCAAATCAGATTGTAATCTCTGCATATACAAGAGAACAAGCTCCCAATTTAATGTTAATGGAAACCAATTATTTTCTATCTGTATCAATTGTTTTAAAAATCTATACATGTTGTGGCACATGATGATAGGCCACAAACTGAATGACCCCTTGTGGTAGAAATTAATTAATTAATTAGCCAAGTTGTTAATTAATTAATTTATCATGCAAACGCATGGTAGCACAAACAAATCACCAATAAACTAATTATGCAGCGGAAGATAAATAACACGGTGATTTGTTTACGAATGGGGAAAACCTAACAGCAAAAACCCCACCGGGTGATTTTCAGGTCACCACTCCCGAAACTCCACTATTATCACAACAAGCGGTTACAAGTAAAGGAATCCCAAGTACCTTACCAACCTATAGTTGAACCTTTACCCCAATACCCAATTGAACTTGTTCTCTAGTGACAGTTCCCCTTTTTGATGCACGGCTCCCAAGTACGTGACTAACCAATTGCGCGGATCCCAGTACACGACTTCAATCACCAACTAAGAAGGTTGTTGGCTACAAAATTCTTCAGTTCATCCACACGATGAAGATCAAGAAGATGCTTGGTCACAAAACCCTACGGTGTACATACACAGCAACTTCTTCAAGAGAAAGAGATGAACTTGGGCAAGAACTTCGTCTCTGGTCACAATTTGCTTGAACAGAGTTTTTTCAATGCTTGTGCAACTTGTGAACTTAATGACGGCCCTTAAAACAATCCTTTTATATGTCTAGGGTTAGGAGAAAAGAAAGCCCAAAGACACATTCACGGATCCCAAGAAAATCATATCAGAATTCTGAAATTCTTAAACCTCGACAGATAGGAGGTGTCGAGAAGCTGTCGAGCACACGGGGCTTGAACAGCTTTCTTAAGCTCGATAGATCCAACTGTCGAGCCAGCTGTCGAGCTTTAATGAATATGCACTTCCAGTTTGATTTCTTGAATAAACTTGAAGGCTTCAACACTTGATCTTGAAACATGGTTTCTTGAAGTATTTAAAAACATCAAAAATCTACCCAATTACAAGTAAAGTGCATTTTGTCAAAGGATAAGCCAATTACATAAAATCATGACATATGTTCTTAACATGTGAAACACATATGTCCTAACACATGACACATTAACTAATCATAAGAGATTCTCCTTCTGATTAGTTCACATTTGATTAAAATGCCTCTATAGTTCTATGGAGGAGCTTCCCTTCCTTAAACTCATTCAAGAATTTCAACAAAAATCTAAAATATTTAGCAACCCCAAATATTTACTGAATACAACCTTTATTGAACATAGAAACTTTTTTCTCTCCACACTTTTCCTAATGGAACAAAAATCAAATACCATCATCACCATAGACAAGTCACTTTTTTTCTCTCCACACTTTTCTTCAACAACTTTGAATTTTCCACGGCCTAGAGAATAGGATTTCAAGAAAATTTCATATCATAAACCTAAATCTCAACTTTCAAAAATCATTACTCCCACATCAAACCCTGAAAACACTTGGTAATGAAAAAACACACTATTTCCTTTCCACAAACCAATAACGTAGAATTGGTTTTCGAAAGAAGCCGAATTTGGATTTGTTGGTTGTGGCGGCAGTGGAGTGAGGCGATTGTGGAAGAACAAGAAAAAGATTTCAAGAAAGGGAGAGTTGGTGATTGGTGGTTGGTAGAGAGAGGTGTGTCTTGAATTTCCAATCAATACACAATAAAATCCACCATAATTATGGGCTGATTATCTAATACCATAATTAAATTACTCCTAAAATAGCTCTTTAAACATGCAAACATTCAAAGGTTAGTGCTTCTTCTTATTCTTTTTTCTCCACTCATCTAATAGTATTTTTCTTAGTAAATAATAGAATATTATTATAGAGATATAGTTATACACTTATAATGAGTAGACCTTTGGATTTTATAATATTTTCTATTATTGCCTATTATTAAGTACAATAACTACAAAATTAAATTGCATGTCTTTTCATATATTGGAAGTTACCTTTAGAGAAACAAAAACATAAATGAGCAATGAAGTAACATGTAGGGGAGAGCTCTATTTAAGTTTGTGGAATGTTTTGGCTAACATCCCTTGAGAGATATGCAATAAAGAATTGAAGTCTATAACTCATGCACTATTTTACTGCCCAAACATGACAGAGGTGTGGATGGCAAGCAGACTAGACATAAGAGCATTAGCATTAGGAGTTCTAAAACTCCCAATTTGCTATTTTATAGCATCAAACCACACAAAAAAACACGCTTTACTTGGGTGTCTATTTCTAAAAAAATTTACCCACATGCTATAGTAAAATTGTATATCTACAAATTACTATAGCAAGTTGTATTTATGCTTTTAATCGCTTTTATTTTCTTTCTCTCGCCTCTGTCTCTTCTCAGTCTTTGGTATCTTTTCTCTTTTTCTTTGTCCTTTCTCTTCATCCTTATCCTTGAGTCTCTCTCTCTCTCTCTCTCTCTCTCATCTGCCCCTTTAATGTTGGTGTTAGGCCTCTAAGGCGACAATAGAGAAGTAGCAAAGATCAATAGGGATTAGAAGCAAAGTTGGTTGAGGGTTTTAATTCGGTCTCCATCGATTTGTTGGTTGTTGGGTGGTGGTTATGGTGCGGTTTTGGTTTTGGATTTGGATTTGGTGGTGGTTTTAGATTTAATGGGTTTTGGTCGTGGCATGGTGGTGCTGACTGTGTTTGTTGTGGTGTTAGTGGTGGTTTCAGTTTCTGTTGGTGGTGGTGGTTGGGATGATATGGGTTTGGATGTTGGGTGGTAGATGGGTTGATCTGAGTATGCGTTTAGGTGGTCGGTGGATGAGTTGGTTTTTTTTTTTTTTTTAGGTGTTGGGTGGTTGAGAGAGACAGACAAAGGGGAAGAGAGACAATTGGAGAAGAGAACAGAGAGATGGGGAGAAGAGAAAGAGATGAAATATATTATTTTATGGAATAGTGAATTTTATTTTAATGGGTTATATGTGAAAATAGAGTTTGGTATGTTGGGTGTTTGGTAATTTCCAAACACCCAACATAGTGAAAATAACTAGTATAAGTTTATGATTAAAACCATGTAAAACTTAGGGCTTTAAACCGAAGAAAATAACTATGATAAAAAAAAAAATAGTGAAAATAACAATCATTTACATTATATTTTAATTTCCAATTGAATAAAGGAAAAAAAAAAGTAAAGAAGTTTTGGGCAATACAAGGGGTGTTTGGTAAGGTATTTTAAACAACAATTTTCAGTATTTAAACAACATTACACGTATTTTCACACACTTTTTTACCCACACATATTTTCAAAAAAATACAAACAACGTGTCTAGAACAACATTACCA
Organism: Quercus tomentella; assembly: GCA_028535165.1. Taxonomy (NCBI): domain Eukaryota; kingdom Viridiplantae; phylum Streptophyta; class Magnoliopsida; order Fagales; family Fagaceae; genus Quercus; species Quercus tomentella. The sequence continues at coordinate 39,646,389 of JAPQVY010000023.1, read as the reverse complement.
AACTCTCCTAGTTTAGTGAAAAATGGGATTGGCTTAGCACTTATGGTCCGTTTGGTTGGAAATGTGGAAAAGTGGGAGGATAGAAAATGATGAGATGATAGAAAAATAGGAGGATAGAAAATATTTTAATTTCTCTTATTTTTGTTTGATTGGGAGTGGAAAAGTGGAAAGATGGAAAAAAATGAGTTTATATAAATTTACTCATACATCCTTATTAAAAAATGATGTTTAATTAAAATAAAAAAGTGACAAGCAACAAAAAAAAAAAAAAAAAAAAAAAAAAAAGCAATCACCCAATTTATTAAGAAATAAAAATCATGTCCCAAAAAAAAAAATCATGTCTAATTAAACAAAAATAAAAAGAAAAAAAAAAGAAAAAGAAAAAGAAAAAGAAAGAGGCAAGGTGCCCAGCACAAAAAAAAAACAAGGACAAAAAAAAAAGTTAGGATCTAAATATGGACATTTTTATCCATTAAGCAATTTTATTTTCTCTTATCAGTTTTTTCTTCATTTTAAAGAGAAAACACTTAGCTCTACCATTTATTTCTCTTCCACCGTATTTCAATTCTAAACCACCACAAAGCTTATTCCTCAAGTCTCCACATGAAAATGCCACGTGTAAGTATTGAAAATCCTGCACTGTTGGCAAGCAAAAGGCGTTGAGAAAGTGGAAACGAATAAATAAATAGAATGGTTAAGCTAAAATCCAGATTCATCGTGTTATGACACTAGCGTTGTCTTGTTCTGTTGTTGAAATGAAATGACTGAACCAGAACCTCCTCCATTTTCATCTGCTTCTTCTTCAGTAGTTGAAGAAGTCGAAATCGTTGAAAGCTTAACCCTAATTCCTGGCCTCCCAAAGGATGTGGCGGCGCTGATCCTGTCGTTGATCCCTTACTCCCACCAGGCGCGGCTGAAGGCCACCTGCAAATCGTGGCGCCTCTTCCTCTCGTCGAAAACACTCCGCCGACTTCGACTTCGAGAACTTTGTTCCCAGTCCCACCTCCTCTGCATCTTCCCTCAGGACCCATCACTGGCGTCCCCTTTCCTCTTCGACAGGGACAACCTGGCCTGGGCCCCACTTCCAACCACACCCCCAAACCCCCACACCTACGGCCTTTGCAACTTCACCTCCCTCTCCATTGGAGCCCACCTCTACGTCCTCGGTGGGTCCCTCTTCGACACCCGATCCTTCCCCATCGATCGCCCTTCCCCTTCCTCCTCCACCTTCCGCTTCGATTTCACCACCCATTCTTGGGAATCCCTCTCCCCTATGATACACGCGCGGGGGAGTTTCGCCTGCGCTGCTGGATCCAACAACCACATCTTGGTGGCCGGAGGCGGGTCCCGCCACACGGTATTCAGTGCGGCTGGGACTAGAATGAATTCGGTGGAGCGATACGATATCGGGAAGAACGAGTGGGTGGAATTGGAGCGTTTGCCTGGTATGCGAGCCGGGTGCGTGGGGTTCTTTGTGGAGAATGAAGAAAAGAGCGGGTTTTGGGTGATGGGAGGGTACGGGGAGGAGAGGACGATAGGTGGGGTGTTCCCCGTGGATGAGTATTGCAGGGACGCTGTGGTCATGCAGTTCAACAACAGCACTGGGTGTGGGAACTGGAGAGAGGTTGGGGATATGTGGGAACAAGGGGAGAAAGTCAGGGTTGGCAAGATTGTGGTTGTCGAGGATCACGAGAGATCGGGTCATCCCGGGGTCTTTATGCTCGACGGCAACCATATTTTCAGGTTCTTTTTCTTTCTTTTTCCAATACAGTTTTTATTTATAGTCAAGTATTTCTATTTCATTTTAATTACATTTTCTGTTTTTGTTTCTCATTTGTAAATTTGGCTGTGGCGCGTTTGCTTAAATATGTGTGGTAATTATATTGATTTTTCACTTCTGTGTTGCTGAGTTTTAGTGTTTGTAAACTGTGTTCTGGTGTGAACACAGTTTGATATACATACATATACTAGCTTGTTAGCGATTATTTCCTTTTGCTTGAATTAGCTTTTAAATATGAGTGAGTGAAGAGTGTAGAAAGGTGAAGTATGATTTATATGGATTTAATTAGAAAGTTTCTGCTGCTGGAATGCCTCTCTGGTTGGAGTAGTTCATGCTTTGCATCTTGAAGTCCCTCTGGAGTCTGGACTCTGGGGTGGTCCAACGATGAGGAGACTGGTGAGGGAGAGCTACTGTTCTAATGATTTCATTCCCCTCTTTTTCTGGTCTATATCATTCACTCCCACCTAAAATATATTGATTATTTGAGTTCAAATGAAAATATATTTTAATTAAATAAATACTCCAGTCCACGTAATTGAGAACGCACAGAGCACATTTTTGAATAATTTCTCAGAAGACCAATTTCTTTACATAACATAGTGAAATGGACTATTTTGAGTGTACCTTTTTTCTTTACCCCCTCCTCGCTTCTTCCATCGTTTTGATACTGGATTGGATCTTCGAATTGTTGATAGAAACTGATGTATTGGAACAGATTGCCATAAATCCTTATCTGTTCCTTTTCTCTTATATGTGCCAGAATCTTTTGGCTTGCGAGTGAGCATGTTAAATTTATGTAAAATATTGGGAAATTGGATGGTGGCTTATATTATATGCTCTTAACCATATATTCACATTCATCACATACTTGTACTTTACACTAAGGTACATGTGGTGATGAGGTTATCATTACTACCTATGGTTTTGTAAAAATATGGAAGAAGCAAAAAGAATTTGAAATTTGGAGTTGTAAAGGTGCTTTTGTTTAGCATTAATCTACTATTGTTTCTTCTGTTTATTTATTTTTTTTTTGAAAACTTTTTATTTTATTTTAAAATGGTGATAATCAAGATTTGTGTTGAAAATGGAAACAACTTTTGAAGTTTGTGAGAATTGAATCATTTTGTTTTAGAGAGGAGTATTGATGTAGGACAAGGGGAACAGGGTTTATGGGGCTTTAGGAATGAAACAAAGGTGAAAATCAAGATTTTGGTTGCTGTGAACAGTGCTGTGAATAGTAACCGGGAATAGTAAATAAAAGATAAATTCCTAAGAATCACTCCTAGGGTTCCTTGGCATCACCCCTAGGAGTAGTCTGCATCACACAAACTGTAACATGCTTATAGCTCTAAAGTCTGAAAATATTATTAATCTCTACCTCAATAGAAAACACAACTCTTTAAATAGAAGACTAAACCTAATAAGATTTGGACTTGGACTCCTTGGGCTTTAATACTAAACCCAAATTAAATAACTAAACTTAAATAAAACCCAATGGACTAATAGCACAGCCCATTCCGGAAAACATAAAATTACTAAAATACCCCTAACACTTAAAACTAATTAAAAGTCTTAGGACGCTTTTTATATGTCTTCAATGGTTGGTGTCATGGTCCTCCATCAAGTATCTATATAAAAATGCAAAACAATAGCTCTCTCTCTCTCTCTCTCTCTCTCTCTCTCTCTTGTTCGTGCATGTGCACACGTGCAAGTACATGTGCTTGTTCTCACTCACTATCCCACTCTCTGGATGGTAGAAAGTGAACTATTCTCATAACTGTTACTTAAGTTGCTATTAAAGTTTTAAAGTGGCTTTAATTTAAATCTAATATTAAATTGACATCCTGATGCCATGAACTTAGTTTCTCTTGAATATAGGAATCCAAGCTTTATGAGTTGCCAAAGAGATAAATGTCATTTCTGAGTTACCTTACCATAAAGGGGTAGTTAATACAGGAAGCTCCATAGTAGTAGTATTCCTTAAAGAGAGTTCCATTAAAGCCCTATAGCTATTCCTATCATTGGTATTCCTATTACAGCTATTGTTAGACTAGTACTACTAGCTCATAACTCATAATGTACTACTAGTTCATAACTCATAGTATGGATTGTTACCCCCCATGGTTTTAAAAACCAAACCGGGAGCCGAACCTTTTTTTTCAAAATTTCCGATTTAACCCGGTTTTTAAAACATAGGTTACCCCCCCTAAGTCCCCCTCAGGGGGATTGAGAGCAGTTGAGCTCCTTAGTTTACTGATAGTTTGGTTAAGGAGTGAAGCTCTTAACTCTATACTGGCTTGCTTTCCTTCGCTTGTCCATGTGAGAGCGTTCGTGCCTCATATTGATGAGTCACTTCACTCCCTTGAAAGCCTATTTACAGGAGTTAAGCGTTGATATCTACCTTTAACTCATTTCTTTATCTTAGCGTAGTTCCCGCCTTCCCGGGGGCACATCCCCCGGGGACCCCCTGGTTACATTCCTTGTTCACTACCTGCTTTCACTACCTTTAGGTGAATGAAGCATAAGGATAGAAACGGTAGTTCGGGCCTCATATGGATGAGTCCCTTCACTTCCTAATGTCATAAGTGACTATTGAGCCTTCAAGTGACACTCTTTAAGAAACTAAAGGGATGTTCTTACAGGAAGCATAATCACAGTACGTGGTCATCTCCTTCTATTGCACTTGAAGACAAGACGGCAATAGTTGTCCAAAGAAGCTATAGGATTCATGTGGCCCTTTACTGGGTGGGGGAAGGACTATTGTGGTAGATCCTTTCTGTTTCCTTGCTGCAGACATTGGGTGTGGTTGGTGCTTAGGACGAGGGGTGGTGCCCTCTATAAAGCCTTTTCACCATTCCACTGCCATACTATACGCGACGGTCGGCTCCATACGGTATAAAACTAGGTTAGGAGAGACTTCGAAAGAGTTCTGTGTAAATGCACTTTTCTTAACACAGGCTTTTTCGTTGTGCTCCATACCTATAAGGCCTATTGTGCCTAAGATAGTTTTTTAACTGTATCAATTAGGGTCTTGCATCTGACTAATTAATAAAATCAAAATTATGCAATGGCAATGGAATCTTGCTTGTAATAACCTAAGAAAAGAAGAGGCACAATTTTATGGGACTTCATACTACATTATTTGATTAATTTTGCTGAAGGTAGCATTATGTATGTAATTAATAAACAATTTCTTAAATCATAAGCCATGTACATCCAAATCCATGCATGTTCATTTGGTGTGCTCACTTCTATTCCTTTGCCTTTGCCTGATTTTGTGGACTTGCTAGTAATCCTCCAACAAAAGCAAAACTGTGAAGACTTGACTGGCATATGGTAGCCTTAACTATTGCTGTTCCCTTTAATATGTTAATGATCAGTTTAGAACCCTGCATTTATGGTTTTCACTTTTTTGTTAGTTCCACATGATTAACAAAAGTCATCTTTGATCTACTTGGGAACACTCATTTGCTTTTTATCTTTACTGCATTACAGATATGACATGGCTTCAAACCGTTGGCAGGAGGAGTCGCATGTTCCAAAAAAAACTCCTCATAACTCAGCATTTGGTTTTGTTGTATTGGATGGGGAATTGCATGTATTGACCATATTGAATGCATTTGATCCACAAGAAACCCGAAGGAAGCAACATCATAAGAGGGCTGGAACACTTTACATCCAGATCTACCATCCCAAGAAGAAGACCTGGAGAACTCTCATTACAAAGTCACCATTCCCTCACCCTTTAGATTTTAATACTGCAGTAATGTGCAGCATTCAATTGTGAACTATAGTAATTCTCATTTGTGTGCTGCAAGTACTCTTACCAAACCACAAATTTACTCTATCTCAGAAAATAGAAAAGAGGGTAAAGCAAGGAAAAAAGAAGAATGATTCATGTGTGAGTGATTGATGTTAATTGACGTGGTCGTTTGCCTTTGGCTTATTTGTATAGACCTCAATGTACAGCTTTACATGTTTGTTTGAATGGATGTAAGTGCTATATAATGTCTCAGTTGTAACCTTAATGGAGTAAATAACTCATTCAGCCCAGGAAAAACAATTGTCTAAGTAAATTTTCAGTGCTATTGACTTTCTGTACACACACACACACATATAAATATATATATATATATATATATATATATATATATTTTTTTTTTTTTTCTAGTTATGCTTTTTTTGTTTGTGTAGTTTGGGCCTTTGTTTGTGGTGTAATAAAACAGCCTTAGAAAGCCTAAAAAACTGGCGGTAAGTTTGTTGTGACTTAAGAGAGAGAGAGAGAGAGAGAGAGAGAGAGAGAGAGAGAGAGAGAGAGAGAGAGAGAGAGAGAGAGAAGGCAAGGACAGTGAGTCGCTGAGGGCAAAGGATGATTGAAATGATAGGAGCAAAAAGCAGGTGGATTTCTACCTGCTCAGTATTTGTTTATGGGTTTTGAGATTAGAGTGTGAAAGAGGGAAGCAGATGATAAAAGGGGATTCTCTGTGGTTCTTGGTACTTTGGCTCAACACAACAGGTGAATCATCTCTTTTTCTTTCTTTTTTTCTCCATCCCTTGCAAGATTTCAGCTCCAGTTTAGGTTCCTTTCTTTCCTTTTGGTGTTTTGGGTTGGAGATATTTTTAAAAGAATTTCTTCTTCGTAATTTATATGATAATAAAATGCTTCGTATGAAATAATTTTCTTTCTTAGTTAAATTAAAGTTTGTTTTGTAGCTGAAAAAAGGTAGGGAAAGAAAGGAAATTAAGCTTACAAATTTAGATTTGGATTTAGGAATAGTTTTGAACCTTCACTTATGATCTTCTTGTTCTGGCTTTCAGGTGTTTGTTGTTAACCAAAAAGAACTGTGATGCTTCAGAAGTTTTCAAGTGCATGCATGATGATATTATTATGGTAAAATGCCATTCCTTTGTATGCTACTAGCTGGAATTCCCTGCCGTCATTTCTTTGGTTGTTTTGTTGATAGTTATTATTTGCCTTTTTTAAAGACTACTTGCTTTTATTTTAATTATGTTATTCAGCCAGAAAGAAAGTTCCTTTTTTTCCTTAATTACTCTTACTCTCAAGTCTTCTGTCTTACCTAATTAGCTTCCATTCTTCAACAACAGAGGCTTTGTAGTTTGTACTACCATTACACTAACCTTCAACTTGCATAAGATCAATGCACTTTGCTGTTTCTTTAATAACCCTAATGAGCCCATTCTTTAGGTGGAAATTTCTCATATGACAGATTGTTCTTATATTAAACTCCTTTCTTGGAAAGAAGCATCAATCTTTGGTCAGATAACATTACTTAGAGCATCCACATCAGTCCATGGATAATCTTGCAAAATACAAAAAGCAGCTCTTTTTACACATTTTGATCCAAAAAACACCCACATCAGTGGGTGTAAAATTGTGCAAAATTGTGCATAATTATACAAGAGCTACAGTAGCCGTGTATATATACACAGTTACTGTAGCTCTTCTATACATTATTTTAATAATTTCCAATTTTGCTCATTTTTTTCTCTCTCTTCTCCATCTGCAAAACCAATGTCCTCATCATCTTATTCTTCCTCTGATACACACACTCCCATAGACAAAATCAAAAATCAACCACAAAAATAAAAAAATCCACCACAAAATCAACAACAGGCACCACAAAACCAAACACACCCACACATGGACACACCAACAGAGACAGAGAGAGTGGATCAGCGTGCTTGGATCGGAGTTTCAGATCGACGTGCTTGAATCGGAGTGCTTGGATCGATGTGTTTGGATCAGCGTGTTTGAATTGGCGTTCTTCTCGCCGTACTTGGATCGGAGTTTCAAATCGGCGCCGTGCTTGGATCAGAGTGTAGCAGTGTAAATAATTTTTTTAATAGTTTCAGATCGGCGCTTGTGGTGATTGATTGGCTGAACCCATAGTGTTCGGCCATGGTGGTCTAGGCTAGGTGGGATTTGGGTTTAGAGAACTAGAAAGAGCAGGGGTTTAATTTATGTGGGTTTCTGCCTTTGTGATGGTTGTGTGATGTTCGGCCATGGCCATGGCCATGGAGCTCTAGCCATGGAGGTTTGGCTTTGTGATGGTGTGTGCGTGTGTGGAGGTAGGGGGTTTGGGATGAGAGAGGGGCAGAGATTTGAGATGAGGGAGATATAGATATTAACGAAGAGGTATATAATAAAATAATAATAAAAATGATTATTTAAATAAATTAACGTATATAATAGACAAACTGATGTCAGTGCTTCGTAAAAAAGATAGTGTAAAATAGAAAAAGTAGGTTTTAGATGTGTAAATTTACAAAATTTTTGCATCCACTGATGTGGATGCTCTTAATTCCTCTAAGCTTCTCTTTCATGCTTTAATCAGGTACCAATGCATGGTTTATTAACCCCAGAGCACTTTGTAGTTTATGCTACGGCAATAGCATTAATGAATGATTTGATCTAGTTTAAAATTTTGTTGTATTGGAATGTTTTGTAGACTGTGATACTTCTATTCATTTTCTCTGTAGAACAAAACTTAGGTACAATATTTTAGGTGCTGTTCTTTAGGTTCTTCTCTTAAGATTTTGCCATGTGGCTACTTAACAAAAAAATATACTTCCTTCTCATGAGAAAAAATCTATATGGCAGAATTTTAAGAGAAAAACTTAAAGAATAGCACCTAAGTCTTGCTCTTCCTAGTATTATGGCTTTCTTAATTAACTATTATATATTTCTGAATGCAAATCGCAATTCAGCTCTCAATGGTTTTACTGAACGGCAATAGCATTAATGAATAAAGAAATATGACAAGCTTATTAGAGAACATGACTAACGTAAACTTATACATGCCATAGTATCTCTTCAGCATTCTAACCTACTGTGGTGATACCGAATTGTAATATTCTGAATGCATTCATGATGGAAGGTCCATGACTACACAACAATAATGAATTAAGTCTATTGATTCATGATAAAAAGATATGTGCAGTGTCTATCGGTCTAATTGATGATGACCATTGCTTTCAATGTTCTTAGAATATTTCTCTTGGCAGATTAATGACTGAATGTTCTTAGCTGCATATCGTTATAGAGAGGAAATGGCCTCAAAGCAATTTGGATAATTATATGTTTTTCTTTTATATAAAAATAAATAAACAAAAAAACTTTATATGTTTTTCTTTATTTTTCTGTTGAACCAGATTAGGACATCTGCTGATCCTCTCCCTTCCTCAAAACAGAGCTCGGGTTTTGTGGCATCCATACATGCGATTGCTTTAAAATAAATTTTAATGGAATTGTATTTTTTTTTTTTTTTTGGGAGCAAATGATGGAATTGTATTTAAGGAAGAATAGTGGGCTCGTATAGGGGTCATTGTCCGAGATAGTAGAGGTTTGAATATTGCTTCTATGATTCAAAATGTGCCTTGGAGTTTTCTCTAGACTTATAGGGATTACCAAGGTGATAGTTGGGGAGATTCACAGCTTATTATAAATTCCCTGATATCATATGAGGTTTGTCTTGCTTCGCTTGGTCTTTTGATTCAGGATGCTAAGATTTTTGCAAAGTCTTTTGGCAAATTAATTTCTTATATGTTAGATGACAAGATAACTTTGGGGCTCATAACCTTGTTAGACATGCTAAACATGTGACAAGAATATTGGTATGAATGGAAGATGTTCCTTCACACCTTAATTCTATAATCATAATAGATATGGTTTTTCATTAATGGAATTTTCAGCCTTATTCTCAAAAAATAAATTAAATTAAATTAAATTTTCTTAAAATAATATTAAGATTTGTAAGAATATCAACACTGCATATCTCTATATTTGGTGATCTAAAATATTTAAGAGGTTAGAGTTTGCCAAGATGATTTTCATTGCATAATTTTTATTTTTAGTGAATGAGTTCTCCTTTAGCATGCTCTATTATCTTCTGATAACTTGAAGTTGTTTCTAATTTGTGATGCAAGCAGTGTCTCAATCTAACCATAACAATGCTATATTTCTCAATTAGCTCGTCTACTTTTGTATTGTGATTTTAATATTTAAATTTCTCATGAATAGTCCAAGTGTCCAATTAATTCTTTTTTGCATCATTTAACTTTTCATTTTTCTTATTTTATAGCATTTATGATATAGTTTGTATTTTTTTTTTTTTATAAATGATTTTGATGTTGTTGCAAGAATTATTAGAATTTTTATTTCTATATGGTGACAGAAATGGAAACTTAAGTTAAGGTACAGTAAGGTACAAGGTACATGAACAAAGCATTAAGGAACTATTGCTAGTTAAATAGATCAATACAAAATTGATCAAATTTTTAATCTTGTCAAAGCATGTTGACTCATTTTGACATGAATCCATTTACACCTAAAAATTCTTCCGCAAAAAATTATATCATGTTTGCTTCATGTTTGTATGTCATGTCAAACATTATCACATCTTAAGCAAATACCATAAGTTTCAAACTCTATTACTTGTGTATGTTTATGAAAACTTTTTAACTAGCAATTGCCACCGAAAACTAATTATATATTAAAAGGAAAAGATTAAGAGTACAAAGAGAAGAACAACACAAATTATGTGTAGTAAGTGTAGGAGTTGATAGTCCTTGGACTTGGCATAAGTACACAAAATGTATAGATGGGGTAAGTCCAATACAAACAAAAGGATTAAGAAAAGCATGGTTCCCAAGTTAGCTTGACTATCAAGCACATTTATTGGCTTCACAATGTATATACTGGATAGAAACCTGTCAAGCTCTAAAGAGAATGTTATTGCACTAGGAAATTAAAGCATTTAGGCAAGAACAACATGTGAATTATTAGGCACCCATTTTGTTCGATCTATAAATCAATCTTTCAATACATTGATTTGTTTCCTAGATACAATCTAAGAGAAGAGCAAAAAGAAATTATAAGGACTTGGTCTTCAAACTCAAGATTTGAATATGAATGCTAGGTTATGAAGGTGGGAAGGGGCCAAAATGGCCAAATACCATATTTTGCTGAAATATTTAGCAATCCATCATTGTTTGTGAAATATTTAACAATTTACTACTGTTTTGAAACTCAAGTTCATGAAGCTCGCATTCTACATAGAACTCAAGTTTATGAAAATCGAGTTCCATAAAAAAGTGACACAGTGGTAGAAGCTGAGATCTGACATTTTATAATTTAAAAGTTCACGTCAAACTCAAGTTTTAAGAATTCGAGCTCCTTGTAATATGAAACTTGAGCCCTTGAAGCTCAAGTTTCTTTAAAAATTTGAACCTCTCCTTTTCTTTTCCCATTTCATTGACTTTACCCAAGCCTTAGTTGAAACCAGTCAAATCACACCATCCCTCAGGAGCAAGTGTGGTCATTAGAGTCGACAAGTCAAAGACTCATTTAAGGAGCTTGTCTCACAAGCTTTATTTCTTGTCAGAGATGTGGCCTTATAAGTGTGCGACACGCTGAAGTGAAGAAGAAAAGATGAAGGAAAAGAAGGAAAGAAATATAGAATGATGCCCATGCTGTGTGACTTGTGAAGTGAAGGACAGGTGAAGTGAAGTGTGTAAAAAGCACAAAGTCTAAAAGTCATAATCTGTAGGTGTCTAGAAGTAAGGTGTCAAGTGTGTGCAAGAGTATTTGGTGAGTGAGTGCATTAAATAAAAAGCTAGTGTCAATTGTAAGAAGTTGTGCCGTGTGTGCATTGGTGTAATAGAAGTGATTGTAAAGTGTTGTAATTCAAGAGTCCAGTTTTCAATAAAAGTTCTTTATTCAGTGTAGTTTTATAGTACTCAAGTTTTATAAACTCAAGTAACACATTACAAGGAACTCGAGTTTCACGTGGCATTTTTTAATTGAAACAATCTAGGTCAGCAGGTGCCATCGTGGCAGTTTTTTATGAAACTCGAATTTCACGAAATTGAGTTTTAAAAATGTGGTAAATTGCTAAGTATTTCATAAACAGTAATAGATTGCTAAATATTTCAACCAAAGATGATATTTTTCCATTTTGGCCGGTGGAAAGGTATAAGACACCCACTCTACCCAATCCGTAAATCAGTCTATGAGAAATTGAAGGCCATAGTATGTTATGTACTTTTTTAACCTAACGTGTCATTATGAGAGTGTTTGGATTGGGCTGAAAGTTTTGTTGCGTTTTCAAGTTTTTTTTTTTGTTCCAGCTGCACTATTTGACCAAGTTAACTGTGAATAGTGTACCTGTGCACTGTTCACGGACCCACAAATTTCACTTTTCAGCAACTTTTTCATTAAAAATGGGTCCCACGACACTATTCACACATTTAAAAATTATTTTGCTACAGTGTTTTCAGTTTCAGCAAAAATAAGCTCAATCCAAACGGACCCTATGATGCAATACTTGAATTTAAATGTGCTTATTGTATGATATTTATGGAAATTAAGATCTAATATAATGCATGATCATATAGCTTTATGCATGGTAATAATAATCATATCATTGAAAATCATCAGGTTAGGATTAGGGATTTATAAATTATAATTTCATGAACAACTTTTTTTTTTCAAATGGCATGATGTCATATTTCTTCTATGGAAATGAAATTCTTTAATGTGCTCGATTCCTTAATCCATGAGTCTTCCGCTTGATTGTTTAGGAGAGTTGTGTGTGGTGATGTATGTAGGAGATTGTAGTGTCTGATTTGAGAAAGATGATTGCTGAGATGGATAATTGTGGATGGGATGGATGTAGACTAAGTTTGTTAGGATTTTTTTTTTTTTTTTTTTGCTGGGTAATTGTTTATGCAGTGGCTAGAACCCCTGAGTTGAAGGTCACTAGACTTGACCGGGTACCACTTGGTCCAGCAGGCCCGATGGTAAGTTTGTTAGGATTTTTGTAGCTTAAAAATAGTGATCTTGCATGAAGCAACCTAATGTCTCTCTTAAGCTTTCATAGAAATTTTAGCACCACTTTGTTAATATGATAAATGGGTTGAAATTCTCCCTCAAAAAGTCCCCAATTTGATGAAGGGGGTGTTATTTATAGAAGTGAACGAATTAGAGTGGGTTAATGACTACTTTTGTTAAAAGCCCTACAAGCTCACATGAGGCAAAACCCAAATTTCTTGTGCGCCTAATATCTCTGTGTACAGCATTTTATTTTCATATATTTCTCAAGCCCCTTATATTTGAGGAATTAAAGGAGTGTGGTTTAGAGGCTAATAAGTGAGCCTATTTGGGCTTACCCATGAACCCAAACCTAGGCTTTTCATTGTGAGTTGGAAACACTTGTAAAAAATGAAGGTCCATGAGCAAGCCCATGTGCTGACCACAAATACAAATAAAAACATTGATCTGGCTTGCTGTATTTGCCACAAAATCTAGAATAATTAACCAAAGGTTTGTAGGCTGGCTGCAAGTAATGCTTTCTGAAGAGATCCTACAAATTTAGCAGGTTGGGGTTATTTCGCTTCCTTAAACACAGAAAAAGTAGGATCGATCAAAATAATAACGTTGAGATTTATTGGCTCAATGACAAGCTCAAGATTTTTCACTGTTAGAACGAGAATGATATAGGCGTGACTTACTTTTCTAAAGAAGCCCCACTATTTAAACAAACTAGAACTGTTTTTTTGACATCGCTACCAATAACATTCCAAGTGTAATTTGGTTTGATTTGTTGATATTCATGTTTGTACATGGCATACTCTAAAATGCTGCTCGGATTTTCCAAGTGTCCCCATGTACAAACTTATAAAACTGCTCCATTTCTGGACTGTCCATTTTCTGCATCAGATCTGCAGTGAGATCCATGAAACCACTGTGCCTCCCAAGGCGCTCGCAGATTGATGAAACTCCACTGGCAAGATACAGTCCCACAGAGCAAACTGGTTTCTCCCACCACCACGTTCGTCAGGAGTCATGGTCTCGGCTCTAGATGGTCCCAGAACCACAAAAATTATTAATTTTCCTTCGTTCTTAGCACTATCATGTTCTCGGAATTTATATATACAAATTAAAATACGAGTACAAGAGGCTCGGCCAAAAAAATTAAAATAAAAATAGTGTACAAGAGAACTTATCATATATGAGTACAGTGCTATCTTTTAGCTCAGTTTTATACTAGGTTAACATTTGCTATCTAATAGTACACCAAAAAAAAAAAAGACCAAACATTTGCCATCTAATAGTTCGCTTATAGCCCGAATCCCCAACCTACTTGACTCGTGGTCTTTATGCAATCAAAAACAAATTTCAGAACATGAATAACTCCATGAATTTAACAAAGCAACATCATTCAGCCATCTGAGTTAGATTACAGATCATTAATGGCAGAGGACAATCTGACGAGTCAGTCAAGAACAACAAATTCCATTTGTTTCTTCAAAGAGATGCATTGGGTCACCTAAACTCAAACTTAAGTCGATTCACTTTGAAAGGGCGCCCACTAGCTTCTCCTTCAACTGCTCTGCAGCACCACCTTGAGTCTGAATGGAAAACGTATGAACAACCTTGTCATTTTCTGTTGAAACGCTAGACTCTTGAGCTACAATTTGATGTTCCCTAAACATTTTGATGACTCCAGAAACCGGGTGAGCATCTAGTGGGCAGCTCATCCTCACAACTGAATCCTCAGGCCTTTCCTGAAAATCAATCTCTGATGCGGGTAACTGCTTGTGCTTATTTTTTTCTAGTTCCTTTTCAGTTTCCAAAACCCTGATCTTCATCTGGAGATCAGTGATATAGGTGATGGCATCACCAAGCAGAGAGGCCTTGTCCATCTTAGATATATTGGGAACAACAGCTCTTAATGCATAGAACCTCTGGTTAAGCTTCTCACGCCTCTGCCTCTCAGCTTCCACATGGTTCAATGGTTCTTCTCTCCCATTGGCAGGCTTTCTCCCTCTCTTTCTGGGTTTCCGCTCATCAGGCTGAGGTGATGAGTCATCCTTAGACAACTCCAAACTAGAAACTCTTGTTTGAGCACTAAAACCCCCAACAACCATTTGGTTCAACTGCGGAAAAAGTTTTGCTTCATTATCATCGCTTTGACATCCATTAGAAGAATTTCCATAAACATGATTGGTACCTATTGCTTGTACTTCAAAAGTGTCTGAAGCAAAACCTGTATCATCTTCCACCTTGGGGGAAAAATTAATATTGACTGATCGGGATTTTGTACCAGCCAGACTAAGTTCATGTCCAAAAATCTTCGGAAACACCTTTGACTGTACATAATTAGATTCTCCAAATACAGTTTTAACCATATCCAAGATAGTCTGCTCTTCTGGAATTGATTTGATTGACCCAAACTCCACAACTCCAGATTTCACTGGTACAAACACCACAGTTTGGAATCCAGCTGATCTCGCTAGAAATGACCTCTGTTGATAATTATTTAAAGAACTAGGCATATCTGAAGCCCAAATTGATTTACCAGACATATATGACTCCCCAAGAAGACACGGCAAATCACAACGAAAAGTAAAATACATTGAAGAGAGGTAAAGCATCTCAACATCCAACACAGCATCTAACCTTGCTGCAAAATTATCCTCATCCAACCCACCAAAACATGCCTGAAGCATTTGGAGCACCTGCTTCTTCACCTCCCCCTTCTTCTCAACCCCCTCCAAACTGCCATCCCCTCTACTATTCCTGTCTCCAGCTCCTGCACCTTTTGGATCTCGGCAGTGCCCATCACCCCAAATTAAGGCAGACCCACCAGATTTCAAGCTCACAACCCTCCAGAAAATAGCATAATTCCAACAGGACCCTTCAACAAGTTGGCACAAGCCCCGCTGCACACCCAATTCACTGCGCGGTGTAACTAAATCTGATAACACATTTTCAGAAGCTGATGAGACCAAGAACTCACATGCTTCTGTACCCAATACTGACTCCACCATGGCCCTGTCTTCTTCATTCACCCAAAATCTGTCACCCATGTTTCTTCTTCTACAACTATCTTCCACTTCCGCAAACCCTCACCCCCAAATTCTCAAACTAACTAAAAAAACTTTAGAGAAGTCAAGTGCAGCCAATTAAATAAATACATTAAGGCCTTACAAAGACAAATCTATAGAGCAAATTCCTACAAACACTTCACTGAGATTATGCAAAAATCAGGAATTGAGGTCTTCCCAGATGGAACATCTTTGAGGGCTTCTGTTAACAAATAGTCAGTTCTTCTACACTTAAAAAAAGTCTTCTAAATTACAGCAACATATGAAACTCGGCAAATTTCAGAAATTTAGCTCTACCCATCTAGCAGACCTTCGAAACAATCTCTTAAAGACAACAATAAATTCTCTCTGAAGCTCAATTCAAGACAAAGAAATTCAACAAAATTCCGGAATCCGCGTGGTACCAAGTTAACAAATCTTTCAGAAGAGATCCTATATACAAAAACTAGTCAGTTTGTGATTGTTTCAAAGCTCAAGTATTTAAGAGTCCCAGAAATAGTTTACAAGACTCTGAAAAGGGCTCTAACTAGAAGTAATAGACTTTACCTGAAAATTAACGTGCTGGTCGAGATTAAAAACAATCTGGATCCTCCAGTTTCACCTGACTACCACAAACGCACCAGACAAGGAGCATGGATTCTTTTCGTTCCAGATCTGAATGCTTATTTTCTTTCTTTCTTTCTTTCTTATTTTAGCCCCACATGTCTTTTCCCCTCTTTTGTTTTATTATTATTATTATTATTATTTTAAAATTTATACATTGTCCTATAATTTCTATTTTATTTTTGAACGTGGCATAATGGGTTTGTTTGGGTCTATTTATTTTATTGGTATTGAAAATTTTTAACTGAAAGTATTGGTAAAAATTAACTGAAATAGTACAGTAGGACTCATAAATAATACCAAAAATGTAATGAGGCTCATAAATTATAGCAAAAATAAACTAAATAGTAAAATAAATTGATAAAATTAATCATGCCAAACGGACATAAATGTGTCGCCATTTTAAGCTCGACAAAATCGGATGCGAACAAAATGAACAGAGGAAGTGCCACAAACCACAGTAATTACAATCGATCTAGTCCTGCTTAAAACGCTGTAGAATGTAAATGGATGAAGGCGTCTATCAACATCTCGAGCTTTGTCTCGTGAAGTGACTTGTTTATGCGTTTGTTTAGTAAGCAAACTAATCTCTAGTTCAAGTTTATAGTTTATACTCAACTATTGGCTGGTTTGGTAGTAGTATTGGGGTATTAGTTTTCAAAACAATGTGAAAATTGTGATCTAAATTGTATGGTGAAAACATGTGTTTTGAATACTCAAAATGTTTGCTATCATGTTTTTATAACATTTTTTCAAAACTGAAAACACAGCATTGGTTATTTGGTATGAATATGTGTTTATTGGAAAAAGTGTAATTTTTTTTACAAAAACAATGTCTTTTTATTTAAATACAAAGTTTAACTACAAATTTGATTATAATCAATAATTACAACTCTATTTCATATCTTTTTACTGGATGTGAATTTTGAGAAATCGACTTTGCATTGCATTTTCTTCTTACATCTTTCGTGCTTGCAAAATTTTCAAAAACCAAAGATTAATAACTATGTTAATACTCAAATGTTTTAATTTCAAGTTTTTGTAGTATAAAAATTACGTTTATGGATCGAATGGTGAATTACATCCAATTGGACAAAATTTGACAATACATGTTAAGAACATAAAAAAAATATGCAATTCAATGGTTAGATTTTCAAAATATATAGCCATGTTAATTTTTTTAGTGGAAGTTGTAGGCATGTAACTATTAGATACAACCAAGTTTGTAGTTAAACTTTTTCCTTTATTTAAAGAAAGAAAAATTCCCATACACCCCAAAGTTTCCTCTCACTTATTCCTCTTCTTCCCAAAAATTATAGCACGTGGGTGCATTTGGTTTGTGGTGGGTTAATGGGTTTCTTTTTAGGTAAAAATGCATTTTTGGTCCTTATATTTCGGGTCATTTTTTATTTTGGTTCCTAAAAATTGAAAATCGTTTCAATTTAGTTTCAACCGTTATCTCACTAACAGAAATATCATACGTGACAGATGGAGTGCACTGACAACACACTAAATGCTGACGTTACCATTAAAAATTTTATTTCGCATTTAAAAATGCCACGTCAGATCCACATAAGCTTCTAAATTTAAAATAATTCCTTCAATTTTATTTTTTAAATAAAAAATTATTTGTCTTTTGTTTTTTTTTTTTTCCTCAGAAACAAACACAAAATTAAACACAAACAAATCCAAAAAATTTTACCCCACACAACAATCAAGACCATAATACAAATTCTTGTACATCCGGCCTCTTGTAATTAATCTTGCTTCTTCTTTTGATTTCTTCTTTTCTGTTATACTTCACCTTTGAAGTAGCTGGTTCTGAGTGGGTTGCATGTTGAAACCTGAAAAGTTTAAAGATGTTAAAAATAAACAGTGATAATAGAATTATAGAACAATATGAGAAAATTTTATTTTAAAAAAAAAAAAAAAAACAAAGAATTTTAAGGCAATTATATTTCTATCATGTTTTAAATGTTTTAGGGATAAACGGTATTTTAGTAAATTTAAATAGT
Organism: Quercus tomentella; assembly: GCA_028535165.1. Classification (NCBI taxonomy): domain Eukaryota; kingdom Viridiplantae; phylum Streptophyta; class Magnoliopsida; order Fagales; family Fagaceae; genus Quercus; species Quercus tomentella. The sequence continues at coordinate 39,628,080 of JAPQVY010000023.1, read as the reverse complement.
ACATATCAAAAAATCTTATTCTAATACTCCATTTGTCCTAGTTTATTTGTCCTCTAATCCATTTTGAAATGTCCCAAAATATTGTCCTATTTCTAAAAATAAAAGTTATTAATTTACTAATGTTCCTATTATATTTCTACTTTATTTTCAAAACTATTAATTTGAAAAGAAAACTAACAAATATTTAAAAAATCAATCTAATTGTGGCACCTTTTTAGTTGCCTCATTAAGAATAACTCTTAAAAAAAAATTAATAAATTTATTTAAGGGTAGTTTTGTAAACTTATACATTTTTATAAGGTAGATAAGACAATAAATGATATTCTTTTAAAAAGTTTGACTTTTAAAACAGGACAAACAAATTGGGAGGGAGTAATAATTAGTAGAATAAGAGCATTAGCATCCGAGATTGTATAAAATTTGTTATTTTACTATCTAAAAAACTACTTTATCTTTATCTATTATACAATATCATTTTACAACAAACCCAACATTCCAAACTTTATTTTTTACAACTTTGTTTAAATATTCTTTTTTATTCATTATTTAATATTTCTTTATTATTTATTTACCATCCCTTTTCTCTTCCTCCTACAAGAGACCACCACCCTACAACCAAACTTCGAACCTAGCAACTATCGCCACTCACATCCCAACAAACCCACCCACCGGCCATTGGCTAGCACCACCATTGCAAAACCACATAAGTCATCACAACCACAATAGCCACCACCACGCCACTACAATACTAACCACCAAAACCCATTAAAAAAAAACACCACTAAACAATCACAACAACGCACTGTCACCACCACTCACATCCCAACAAACTCATCAACCACCATGAACCCACATCAACCACCATAACCACAATAGCCACCACCACCACGCCACCACCATGCCAACCATCAAAACCCATTAAAAAAACCACCAAACAACCACAACAACACACCGCCACCACCACTCACATCCCATCAAACCCACTAACCACCACGAACCCACATCAACCACCACAACCACAAATAGCCACCACCACCACCATGCCAACACCATGCCAACCACCAAAACCCATTAAAATAAATAAATAAATAAATAAATAAATAAATAAATAAACCAAACCAAACCAAACCAAACCAAAACCAAAACCAAAACCGCGCTACAACCACCGAAAATTGCAAAACTCAACCACCGTCGGACTAACACCTAGCCACCAATGGATTAGTGGAGACCGGATCGAAACACCTAACAACCAGCGGATTAGTGGAGACTAAGTTGAAAACAAGCTCGATCTTTGCTTCTCTGTTCTGTTGGCTTGGAGGCCCAACATCGACATCAAGGGCAGGTGAGAGCAGCATCAAGGGCAGGTGAGAGAGAGAGAGAGAGAAAGACCAAAGGACAAAAGAATGAAGAGATAGAAAGAAGCAAGTTTTTTAGGAAGAGAGAGAATAAAAAGTATTATTTTATTTTTCTAACCTTGCTACAGTATGTTCTATTTTTAGGATGTTACTATAGTTGAATTGTAAATTTTTTTACAACTAGCTGCCCAGGTAATGCATGTATTTTGTAGTTTGATGCTAGCTAAAAAATAGCAAATTGGGAGTTTTTGAACTTTCAATGCTAATGCTCTAAGAGCATCCACATTAAAGGTGCTAAAATTGCTTAAAAGTTATTTTAGCAACCAAAACACAAAAAAAAAAAAAAAGCTACATCAATGGTACTAAATCTACAAATTTTAGCAACCAAGCTACAGTAAACTGCCAATAGCTTAAAAGTTATTTTAGCAACCAAAACACACCCAAAAAAAAAAAAAAAAAAAAAAAAAAAAAAAAAAGCTACATCAATGGTACTAAATCTACAAATTTTAGCAACCAAGCTATAGTAAACTGCCATCTTTGGCACTTTAGCGCATTCACAGCAGAGTTCCTAAAACATTTAGCTTTTAGCAACTCAAAAAGTCATTTTATCTATTTTATCACATTACTTTACAAAGCACCTAACATCAATGGTTTTATTTTAACGTTCAACACATTAAAATAATTTAAATAATACAATAAAATAATATATTCAATACAATAAACAATAGTCACAATCACCCATAGCAACAACCACCACAGCCACACGCCAGAACCCAACCAAAATAAAATAAAACATCATTATGAGTTGTGGTTGTTATGGGTGGTTGTGGCTTTGGCTAGGTTTCTGCGTGTGGTTATGGCAATGGTTGTTATGGGTGGTTGTGGTAGTGGTGGTTAAAGCTGTTGTTTATTGTGTTAGATATATTATTTTAATGTGTTGTATGTTTAAATAAAACCATTGATGTTGAATGTTTTGTAAAGTGAAGTGGTAAAATAAATATATATTTTTGAGGTGCTAAAAACTAATTATAATTAATTATCATGGTGTAATTATAATTATAATTATTATATTAAATTAAGCAACATCCACTAAATAGTTCAGTGCCCCAAGCTTTAATATATACTATGCAAAGGCGTACACCTTTTAATGAAATAAGGCATCAAACCTTATACACCGTTCAATTTAGTTATAATCGTGCTGACACTCACATTTAGTTCTTCGCTAATTGTATGTTTCCTTCCTGCGAATATATATATTAAAACATTTTTTTTTTTACTTCTTTGTAGAAATTGATGTGATATACATGCCACTTGCTGCATACTTATAATTAAGAAAAGTAAAATTGTCCACTTTAATATATATTATATTTTGGTGAACAAAAGAGATCGAGAAGAAACAAATTAAAAAGAATAATTAAGTTTTCTCAAAAAAAAAAAAAGAATAATTAAGAATTAATTATAACTATAATATTCTATATATAGAAAAAAGGAAAGCGGGGAAAATAATAACAAAAAAAGGAATCTAAGATTATGAAAATAGTCATCATGTATTCAAGCCTAGGAATCATACCCTTAGCATAAGAATTAGAAGACGTATCCTTTCCCAGTCAAGTACTTAACTAAATGTTAATGGCTACGGTCTTTGTAAAATATATATTGCAGGATTCACTTTTCTTGTGATCTTTTGCCATGCGCATTGGCCTTATATATATATATGATTCAATGAGAGGCAAGAGCAGCAAATCTCGCCCAAATTTCTTTTATAGGCCTCCTTTTTCCCTAGCGAATCGGAACCATCCTCAGTGCAATGTGATTGCTGCTGCACATAGTTGCAAACACGTTTTGTTATAATGGACCCCTAGTCAGGCATTTTTTTTAAGTAACCCTACTAAATTTTGATGGATGCTGATGTTCTTATCTCACGTTTCTATAATTCATTCATATTTTACTAGTATTTCCAAAATATTTTCTAGAAAATTCTCATCCCATCTCAGAAACAAGAGAGAGACAAATTGAATCATAAATCATCCATCTTTGTCATTTGGAAAATTTTGTGATAAACAGAATTTAATTTTATGTCCTGAAAATGCATACAGATTTTTCCTTATTTTATTTTATTATCGTTTGGTCCACTCTTCAAACCTCAAAATCAATGGTAATTAATTATATGGAGACAACAATCATATCTCAAGTAGAAATGCAACATAATCCTTTGCAAAAGAACTAGTACCGCCAAAAGATTTATTTACTTTTTTCAAAAATAACTTTGGAATTAAGAGCATGATATAAGTAATTAGTCCCCACAAATGAATCTGCTACTCAGGTCATCAGTTGGGTTGCAGCTTGCAAGTGATTACTCCAATATCAAAAATATATATAGAACCATATCCATAGGCATTGGTCGTTACGCTACCCGTACGTATGAATTGGAACTATATATCATATATAATAAAGTTGAAGGTGATCCAATGAGTTGCTTTGAATTAATGATCTGAAATATGGAGCCGTAAAGTTGAGTTGATAAGGGACAATGACTAGTGTGTTTTGGGGACAAGAACTTATATGTTAATTAAATTGCTACAATAATAATCCACATTAGATTAATTATTAATTAATTACTGGGATTACTTAAAGGTGCAAGCGAAACTATATGTCAAACTCAGTTCATTTAGTTGGCTCGGCAGGCTTGAAGACTTCTAGACCAGAAAATTATATTCACTGTTCAAGTAGATTAAAGCCAAGCTATCTTCTTTAAAATAAATAGTGAAAATTAAAATTTATCACCCTAAACTATATCTCGATTATACTTTGCACCTAAACTTTTTGAATGCACATTTTACCTCTTAAATTATGATATTTGTTACACTTCGCACCCTAACATCAAATTTTGCTGTTAATTTGGATGAAAATCCAAGTTTTAGGGTACAAAGTGTAATAGGTAGTATAGTTTAGGGTATTAATTTGAATGAACAATTGAGTCTTTTTATGTGATACCATACTTTTTCATCAAAGTTACAACAAACTTGACATTAGGGTGTAAAGTGTAACAAGGGGTGCAAAACGTACATTCAAAAAGTTTAGGATGCAAAGTGTAATCTGATGTATAATTTAAAATGGTAAAATGTAATTTTTCCAAATAAATAAATAAAGAAGAAGAAGAAGTAGATGAAGCCAAGTGATTTAACTTAAGACAAAATTTAGGTACAGTTATTTAATTGAGTGGTGACCTTAGAAATAGTAATTAAATATACATAAGAAAGCCGTATTGAGTAATAAAGTACATATTTGAATTTAATTAATTGAAAAAGAGACACTAAAGTATTACAAGTTTTACTACATAATTTTTACAAACTCATGTAGTCATATGTCACAAATCACAGAAAAAATAATTTAAAAATTCATTAATTATATTTTGAAATTTACCAATCATGCATATTCATTGCTACATCGACTTGTAAAAAATATTTAGTAAAATTAAAGTCAAGCATAATGAATTTTGTCCAAGTATTGTACATTACTTTGAAGTATATATCTTCTCCAAAAAATAAATAAAAAAAATAAAAAAACCTTTGAAGTAGGATTTGCCAATTTAGCATAATGATTAAGATATTACCAAAACTATCTACTAATCAAGACAACGATGATGATAGATGATTTGTAATGGGTCTGGATCTATTAGGATTGTGACACATGTCCATTTTTAAATACATGTTACCATCCTAACGGGTCCAGTGCACTGGAAACACCGGACCCAAACTGCCCCCATTTGTAATAGCATATTATAACTCCTTTTAATTCTCTTGAAAAATACACATGCAAGCTTGTTTGGAAACTAAGGTAATGCTTTCAGTGCCCAGTAATGACCTTTATGGAAAAAGCCTTTGATATCAAAAATTAGATAAAGCAAATCGTTGGATTATTTTGAAGGAAATAAACGAATGGTGTTTGAATTAATTATTGCCATCGAATTTTGTACATATCACTAAAAGTGAAGTGATGTCGTTCCAGCTTTCTGTGGAATAGTTCAAGAATTTCATGGAAACAATATATTCTTCTCCTCGTGGTAGGAGCATTCTCTCTCGCCGAGGGTGAGTCTTTCCCTTCCACGGCTTTTAACACGTACGAGATTAATCAAACCCAGAGAACGATCATGGACTCTAATTTCATTGACAGATTGCAGAATATAAGTTTAATAGAGGAGGAAGGCGAAATACCAGAGGTCCGAGCTACACAAGGGGAAAAAATACTTGAAGAATGCTCACTTAGTCTGTTGGGGCACTTCCTAACTACCCGACCCTATAATCTAAGAGCAGCAAAGGCGATGCTTTGAACCAAGGGAGTCAATACGGTACCAGAGACTGTACCGGTTTGGCCAGCGGTACGATATATTTCGGATACCGGTCAATACCGGTATACCGTTTCGGGTTTACCACTATTTTATATATTTAATATATATATACACATACACAAAATCTCTATTTACCATAAAACATTACCTCAAAAATTTTATGTTTACCATAAAACATTACTTCATTTGTTCATTGCATACAAAGAAAAAAAAACACAATATAAAAAACAAAAAACTTAATTATTCATTCCATACAAACAAAACTAAAAGAGAAATGATATGTCTACAATATTTTTATAACAAATCCTAAGTGGTAGGTTGTTACTGGTTGTAATTGTTAGGGCAAAAAAGTATTCTTAGTGTTAGTTTCAAATTTGAACCAATAACAACTAACCACCTGTGATTTGTTGTAAAAATGTTATAGACATAACATCTCTCAAACTAAAAAGTTGCTACTTAAAAAAAAAAAAAAAAAAAAAAAAAAAAAAACTAAAAGGTTCTATTGATGTGATGCAATTAATGCATCACATAACGTGGGGCTCAAAACTGAAAAGAAAGTAAAGGCTGAACCATTCAACCCATCTTTTATTAAAAAAATATAAGTTTGCAACATTTCCAAAGCTAGTCACGTGTAAAAGGGTTTAGGAAATTTCAAATAAGATACAAAACAAAGAAAGAGAAACCACATAGCAATGTTCATTGTTCAGCAGAAAAGAGAAGAAATCAGAGCAATGGAGAAGAACAACAGACGAGAAGATGAAAAAAAAAATGAAGAAGAAGATCTAATCGATGATGTCAATGTGGTGGCAACTTGCTGCACTGGGGTTTGTTCAAATCATGCATTTCTTCTATTTTTCCTTTTAGTTTTTGTACCGGCCGAATTTCTCTTTTCCGGTTGAAACGTTCGGTATACTCCGGTACGGCCAGTATTGTCCGATATAGGCCGGTATCTTGAGCGGTACATTTTGAAGGTGTTTCGGTACCGGTTCATCGACCGGTACGAAGAATTCCAGCCGTATCGGCCAATACGGTACGGTATCAACTTCCTTGCTTTGAACTGCATGGAAGCTAGGAAATGATGTCAGAATTATTGATGTGGGAGAGGGAGTACTTCAATTTAAGTTCACACTAGAAAGCCAGCTGCAATGGGTTCAAAATAATGGGCCGTGGAGTTTCGATAATCACCTACTCGTGCTTCATAGGTGGGAAAGAGGCAAGACAGCGAGGTCCATAACTTTCTCAGTACTACCTATCTGGGTGCAAATATGGGGTTTGCCATTTGATCTTATCAATAAGGAAGCTGCATGGGATATTGGCAAAGGTCTCGATCAGGTCATTGAGCTTGACAGCAAAACCTTCACATCGGAACAAGCTCGTTTCATTCGAATCCGAGTAGAGATACCACTGGACAAACCAATTCGAAGGGGAGGATGTGTAGCAAGTCCTGAGGGAGATCGGGTCTAGGTGGGATTCAAGTATGAAAGACCAGTGGGGCTGTGCTACTAGTGTGGCATCTTTGGTCACGATTCAAAAGATTGCCCAACACCAATTGAAAAGCAGAAGACAGAGAACCCGTATGGAGAGTGGCTTAGAGCAGGGTATCGTAAGACTGGAAATACCTCAGATCGACGACGAAACAGCACTCCACAGCGGGAAACAACACCGGAACTAACACAGGGACAACGGGGGAAGCCAAATGAAGCAAGGGTAACGTCCAAGGGAGGCATTGATGACAATAATGATCAAAACGGAAAAAAACGTAATGGTGAAGTAGGTGCAAACTCTTAGGAAACGGCTAACAAACAAAATAATGAAGACTAGTTAATGCAGGAGGATTTTCAGGAGGTCAATCAAATCCATAAGGAAAGTATAACGGATGACTACTTGAATGGGAAGGAGGTTACGGGAAAGGAAGTAAAGTCAACCAAAGAAATAAATCCCATGATTGTAGCCGAAAATTTAGTAAACGTCCATGTTGAATACGTAGGTGAAAATCAACCTGCATGCAATAACATACCCTAGGATCAGGAAAAAATAGCATGTGAGGAGGCACGTGAGATTATTAAAACACAAACCAAGGACCACACGGAGAACACGCCCAAATGGAAGAGACTAGTGCGCCAAACAAACTCTCCCATGAAGGTTACCAATATTGCTCCTAATAACTCGGGGGCAAAGAGAGAGCAACTAGAAGGGGACCGAGATGATGAAGAAGAGGAGAGGAAAAAAAGGAAGAACGGAAAGGAAGGCCATGAACAACTTTGTCCAATGGTGGAGGCTGCGGTGCAGCCCTGCCGAGAACAATGAAAATCCTAAGCTGGAACTATCGAGGGCTTGGGAACCAATGAGCAATGGATGTCCTCTCTCACCTTGTGAGGGAAAAAGCTCCCAAAATTTTGTTTTTTATGGAAACAAAACAATCAGTTGACAAAATGAGAAAAATTCAAGCAGACTTACCATACCGATGTATGCTTGCAATTCCAAACTTGCATATCCAAACTTTCACTCTACACCACATTGATGCTTTCATATTTAATGGCTCAAATACTTCATGGAGATTGACAGGTTTTTATGGTTGGCCGGATGGACAAAGTAAACACGAGTCATGGCAGTTGCTGAAGCATCTTCACACTAGAAATTCGGCTCCTTGGATTTGTGTTGGGGATTATAATGAGATCCTGGCATCAAACGAAAAGCAAGGCGGTTTACCAAAACCATTGAACCAGATGCAGGAATTTCAAGCTACACTCCTACACTACGGACTGGTGGACTTGGGCTTTCAAGGTAATATTTTTATTTGGAATAACAGTAGACCTGGAGATGCATTTGTGCAGGAAAGGCTTCATAGAGCATGTGCCACAGTAGAGTGGAAGGAAATCTTTCCAACAACTCGAGTGACTCACCTCCAATCAACATATTCTGACCATGTGCTGATCCTTATCACCACATATGATCCAAACCAACCGAATAGGAGAAGAAGGGTACCAAAAAGATTTGAAGAAAAGTGGGCCACCAAACCTGACTGTGAGAGAGTAATTCAAGAAGCATGGATGACCGAAGTGGGGCAGGGCAGCCCTATGTTAATTCTATTTGAGAAAAAAAAAAAAGAAAAAAAGAATTGCTTTGGTGACTTGGAGCCGTGCAGCCTTTGACAACTCAAAAACAATAATTCAGGAAAAACAAAAACAACTGAAGGCCCTATGCTCCCTAAATAGTGTTGATCAACTACAAGCTATTAAGGGACTAAAATTCGAGATAAATGATCTACTGCATCAAGCGGAATTGGCATGGCATCAAAGATCTCGATCCATTTGGCTACCAGCAAGTGACAAAAATACAAAGTTTTTTCATCAACAAGCTAGCCACCGAAGACACAAAAACCAGATCTTGGGGATTTTTGACGAGGAAGGTAACTGGAATACTACAGAGGAAAGAATAGCCCAAACTGCAAAACACTACTTTTAGCACCTCTTCACCTTTTCCAACCCAGACGAAATTGAAGGAGTACTGAATTCAGTGGACAAGCGGGTCAACCCAAGTGTGAATGCCTCTCTCCTTGAACAGTATTCTCCTGAGGAGGTTAGAAAGGCCCTATTCCAAATACACCCATCCAAATCACTAGGCCCCGATGGTATGTCCCCATTCTTTTTTCAGAAGTTTTGGCATATTGTAGGGCATGATGTCACAACAACTGTACTATTAGTTTTAAACTCTGGCCATATGTTGAGAAAAATGAACCATACACATATTGTGTTTATTCCAAAGAAAAATGACCCTACACACATGGGGGACTGTAGACCCATTAGCTTAGCCAATGTAATATCCCAAATCGTATCAAAGGTTATTGCTAATCGCTTGAAATTTATTTTGCCTAATGTGATTTCTGATGCCCAAAGTGCTTTTGTCCCAGACCGCTTAATCACTGACAATACTACTGTAGCATATGAGGTGCTTTATAGGCTGCGAAACAGGAGGAAGGGAAAGAAAGGGCAAATGGTGGTGAAACTGGACATTAGCAAAGCCTATGACAGGGTGGAGTGGATCTTCCTACAACAAATGATGGTGAAATTAGGCTTTGATCCTACTTGGATCCAGCTGGCAATGGAGACGATGACCACAGCCTCGTACTCAGTTCTAATAAATGGAGAGCCAAAGGGATTTATCACTCCTACTAGGGGGATACAGCAAGGTGACCCTCTCTCACCATATCTGTTCCTCATGTGTGTGGAAGGCCTTTCAGCCCTAGTGAGAAAAGCAAGGGAGACAAGAGTGTTAAAAGGAATCAAATCTAGCGAAAATGGAGTATGGGTATCTCACCTCCTTTTCGCCAATGATAGCCTTTTATTTTATCAAGCAACAATGGAGGAAAGCCAAAAACTATTACAAGTATTGGCACAATATGAGGCTGCATTCGGTCAAGCAATCAATAGACAAAAGACTTTGATGAGAATCAACAAGCATTCAAGGATCCATTACATGTTCTAGTTGGGCCTATTACTAAAGCAAGATCCAAGAAGATCAAAGAAGCACTTAATGGGCTGATTCAAGAGATTTGGACTGATTCTAACGCAGGACATTCCAAGCTTGGCCCAAAGGAAGATGAAGGAGTAATAAATTTAATCCAAGCTATTGAGGGCTGATCTAGCTTGATTGGGCGTGATTTATGGCGTAGATCAATGGCTGATTGACTTTCAGCCTCCATATCAGTTAATAGACATTTTTCCTATTCTAGAGCTTCTAATTTCAGACCAAATCTACCTTAATTTTAGGTTTTTATTATTTAGAACGTTTTTTAGCTATTTTCCTATTTTGGATCTGCTAATTTCAAACCAAATCAACTTTTATTTAGGGTTTTATTATTTAGTACGTTTTTTATATATTTTTAGTCAAGACATATAAATAGCATGCACTTGTTGTAATAGAGATAATTATTGAATAAAAATCAGAAAAGGTGAGGCTTTGCTCTTCTTTTGGTTCTTCAAGAATTGTGAACTTATCAGGGATTCTTCCTTGTGGCGTTCAAACTTTATACCTTTGGTTCGTGATTCAATTATAATCATTGGGTCAAGGTGTTATACTTATACCTTTGGTTCGCGTTTCGATTATAAACGTTGGGTCAGGGTTTCTATCAAAAATCTGAATTTTAGCTTTCTTGGGCAAGTATTCTAATATTTTTGTTGGGTTTCAAAGCGTGTCGATTGAGGTTCGCATCAAACTTCCCTCTTTTTTAGCAAGAACACGAAGCCGGAGGTAAAAGAGCAAATCAAACAACTATTTGGGACAAGAGTTATGACGGAATGTGAAAGATATCTTGGGCTGCCTATGACCACGAGTAAATCAAAGGTTAACGCCTTTAAAGATTTACAAGAAAAAATCACCAAGAGAGTCATGGGATGAAAGGAAAAAACTATTTCAAAGGCAAGAAGAGAAGTTCTTATCAAAACGGTGGCCCAAGCGATACCTATGTATTCCATGAGTCTATTCAAGCTACCAACTTCCATTTGCAACAACATAAATTCCATGATGGCCAAATACTGGTTGGGTCAAAACCAAGAAGAGCTAGCGTAGGATACATTGGATTAATTGAACAAAATTATGCACTGTAAAGAAGGAAGGAGGGCTGGGTTTCCGTGATCTTCATGCTTTTAACCTAGCTATGCTAGCTAAGCAAGCTTGGAGATTAATTGATGATAATCATTCTTTGTTTTACAGAGTATACAAGGCACGGTATTTCCTAAATTCATCTTTCATGATGGCTGAGCTAGGGAATAACCCCTCCTATGTGTGGTGTAGTCTATTATCAGCAAGGGATGTCATTAAGGCAAGCACTCGATGGAAAGTGAGAGATGGCCGTAGCATTGGAGTATTCACACACTCGTGGCTATCACACACCCCTGTAACACGGATTGAAGTACCACCAGATATGAAGGTTTGTGAGCTAATAGACCAAGACTCAAGAAAATGGGATCGGGGAAAAGTATTTGCCACGTTCACTGCCCAAACCAGGGTGAAATCCTCTCCTTGCCACTCAATAACATAAATGGCCATGACTCTGTTATTTGGATGGAAAACAGGGCAAAAAAATTTACAGTGAAATCAGCATACAAATTGGCCTATAGAATGCGACATCAACACAAAGCAGAGCACTCAGCAGCCAGAATGCACGAGTCCACTTGGAACATGGTCTAGTCACTAAATGTGCCGCCGAAAGTGCACACCTTTATATGGAGAGCTTGCACAAATTGCCTGCCTACACGGGACAATTTACACCGTCGTAGGGTGGGAGTAGACCTGACTTGCGAGATGTGTAAACAAGAACCCGAGACCACCTCCCATGTGCTATGGACTTGCCCCTTTACAAGGAATGTATGGGCTCTGGTCCGAGGAAGAATTCAGAAGAGCAACAATGGTGTAGACGAATTTTTCCTCCTATTGAGACAGATGCAATCAAAAGTAAGCAAGCAAGAGATGGAGTTATGGTCGACCACGGCCTGGGCAATATGGAATGCACGAAACAAGATGATCTTTGAACAATTCCAGACCCACCCGAAGATAATACTGGAAGGGGCGACAGGCTTGCTAGAGGAATACCAATGTTTGACGGAAACACAAAGGATAGCATGAGTTTTTAATTTGTTTTCCCATATAGTGTATTTATATTACTTCACTGCATGGACTCAGCATAACTACGTGGCTAGGGCCCCTCATGCCTGTGGCTTTGTCCACGGGTTTGTATACTTTTTTTTTTTTTTGGTTAAGAGGAATATGTATTAAACTAGGAAGCCATAAAAGGCGAAGTTGTGGCTGTGCACCTTAGATAATACAAACTAGCAGCATCAGTGCTTAACATATTACACAAAATATCATTAGATGGCAGATCTAATACAACAAAATCCTCAGCAAGTGAACAGCCAGCACGAGCGAGATAATCCGCATATCTGTTCGCCTCTCTAAAGGTATGTATGACCTTGAAGCGATGAAATTGCCCCAGAAGGTACCTGCAATCATTAAGGAGAGGGGAGTATGATCTGTTAGAGGTTGAATTGGTCAAGACAAGATTTACTACAGTGATAGCATCAAGTTCCACGACAATATGCTGAATGCCCAGTTGAGTAGCAAGTAACAATCCATCTCTCAAGGCCCAACACTCGGCTATGAAACTGGAAGCCACACCAATTTTTCTCATGTAACCCTTAATCCAATTCCCATGTTGATCCCAAATGAGGCCTCACCCTCCAGCCTTACCCGAATTTCCTTGAGAAGCCCCATCCGAGTTAAGTTTGAACCAACCATGATCGAGCTTGTGCCAACATATTGGAGTGATAATGTGATGTTTTAGTTGCTGCCCTTTCCCCACACAAAAACCGTATTCCCTCGCCAAATTAATACAACCGGCATGAAGGTTAGAATTAATAACAGAGTTCTCAAAAACCACTTTGTTCCTATGGTTCCACAAACACCATACCGCAAAGGGAAAGAGTGAAGACCAAGGAATGCCGTTAGCTTGGATCTGGTTGTTGTAGAGACAGTTTTGCTTGAACCATTCAAGCAAATCCAATTGAAGAAAATTTGTACATGACTATGGGGTTTCAAGCTTATTCCAGAACCTCAAAGCAAAAGGGCAGTCCCACAAAAGATGTATGATAGATTCTTCTTGATTTTGACACAACGAACAACAAGTAGTGCATTCAATGCCCCTGGCGTTGAGAACTTGCCTAACTGGGACACTATGATGAAAGCACAGCCACAAAAAATGCTTGATTTTTGGAAGTGTGTCCAACTTCCACAGCCACTTACCCGAAAAGGACTGAAGACTAGTGCCCTCGGAGTTAGCCAAAGTGTAAGCTAAAGTAGAACTGAACTCACCATCCTTAGAGTATTTCCAGGCCAAAGTATCCTCTTTATCGCCAAAAAGCTGCATAAGAGTGGCACGGATTTTTTCTCGAATTTCAGAAGGTAATTCAAAGGAGATTTTTTCCCAACACCATCTCCTAAACTGGAATATATCAGTGATGGTTAAATCAGCTTCATGTCTTGTAAGGGGCCCCTCAATACAATTTCTGCCATTCATCTCAAAAAAGAATATATATTCTGTGTGTGCGCTCCTTTAGAGAGAGGGAGGGTATTAGTTCTTTGACAATAATATTATACTTTTTTTTTTTTCTGGAATTGACAATAATATTATTCATGATAAGAGCATTGGTATTGGTGGTTCCAAAAATTTAGCAATTTGATACCACAAAAAGTTACTTTATCTATTTTACCATTTTACTCTACAAAACCACTCAACATCAGTAGTTTTATTTTGGTATTCAACACAATAAAATAATATAAATAATACAAGAAAATAATATATCTACTACAATAAACATAAGCTACCACCACTAACACAATAAAATAATATATCTTTTAATAAAATAGAGGAAATATATATAAGGTTGTTTTATCTTTTTTTTTTTTTTAGAATCTATTTATGATTGTTTTAAGAATTTGGAAACATGAAAACAAGAAAAGAAACTTAGGCGTAAAAAAAAAGGGCGAAACTTTCGCTTGATTTGCCTATACACACGATACGAAATTAACTCAAAGCTCGGCCAGTAGTATGACCAAGATTGAACACTGTTGGCATTGGGGTTTAATCAGTACTACGTACAGAAGGCTGTAGGCCTAGATTAAAGCATTACTAGCATGAACTACTCGATCAGTCCAAATTCTATTATAAAACCTCCATCGATCGTGCATGATTTAAAAATATCCAAGACCAGATATGAAAGAATCCAACACACTCATTTTTTTTTTTTCCTTTTTTTTAAATTATAAATTTACATCTGGTTGACATCTACAGGGATTATATATAAAGCGACAATGTAAAGTGGACTAGTATGGGTTCAACACGAAAATAAGTCAATGAACGCAGATCTATATAAGATTTTCGATTGAAACTCAAAGCATATTAGAAAAGATACGATGATCGTGAAAAATTTTACACCGTCTACAAGATCACAAATCACGAGACTGGTACTATTCAAACTACGCGTGAAAGGAATTCTATTGGTGTGCATATAAATATATATATATATATATATATATATATACACATCTTTTTCCATACTTAAGGGGAGGAAAAAAAAATTGAATCCAAGAAAAAGTTTAATTTTAATTTTTAAAAGAAGCAGAACAGAGGCAGCTGCACCAACATATGTTGTAGGTTTAATTAACGTTGGAACCAAGAGAGATTATAAATCTTCCACTTATGAGATGACTCCTTAGGGTTTTCCTGTAGATTTCCAAGAGAAGAACATCTGCAAAGAATCAGAGAAAGGAGAGAAGAAAACTAGAAAAGCCTATCAACATATTCGATCATAGCAATATTCACTAAGCTATTTTATGGGAAGAAGTAAGCATCTCGTTAATCCATTAAAACATATAAGCACAATTAATGGTTGCACTAGCTAACTATATATATATAAGCACAAACATAACATCGATCAGTCTTGTTATTAGTTTAGTGAATACCCAAACCACAAATGATACCATCACATGCACAGATGAAGATGATCAGACTTGCACCAAAGCAGCAATATTAATTAATAAAAGGAAGTACACTCATGGGTAGTTGGGGCAAAGTCCTCCTTGTCCTTGACCATTCCCTGAAGGGACAGGGTAGTTTATGTAAGTGCAAGGAGAAGGGCCAGATGGTGGGACGGGTGCTCTTTCAAGAACAGCTTTAGCAACAGTACTCGTAGTCATAGGGACTCCTGCTTTCTCTCCTGTTAAGGGTCTATAAGCTAATATTGGTTTGGTTGTGAGAATTAACAACATAATGACCATAGCTTTGAAAGACCTGTAGAGAACTTCTTTGCAAACTTCCATTTTTGTATAACGAATTAGGTGCAAATGTAAGAGATTGTAGTAGGTATGGCTTATTAAACCTTTGACTTCTCTGTAAACTAAGCTCTAAGGAAGCGTTTTTATATATAGTAATACAGATGGATTCGCCACTGTTATTGTCAATTGCATTTTTTTTCCTTGATCATTGTAGTTGTTAAAGATGATGATATTAGCAATCAAGCACTGCAGAGTGCAGAGTGCTGAGTGGAAAGACAAAAGAGTCCTTATGTAGAGGACCCTATGGTTCCTATCCTTCGTTATTGGGATTTGGGAGCTACCAGAAGGTGCAAGGAATTTTAAGTAGCTACTTAAATTATGATTAGCTCCCACGAATATTAGAGATTAGTAAAACCACAGCTATTGGTTTAGTCAACAACTTTTGAAACAATTCACTGGATTAGACGTGCAAGACTTCTTAGCCACAGAGACTACTCTAGCTAGACACATTTTTTCCAACCGTCAGTAAAAAATACAAATGCAGATATATTGAAAAAGGATGTATCCAAAACATATGCATCAATGAGTTATGTACAAGTGACACTATCCAAATTAAAGATATGGAGCAACAAAATAGTCATTGCACGCATGCAAATGACGATGTCGAAAAAGCCGACTAGATCTTCACAAACTAAACAAAACCATTTGATATCACACCCACTAAAAGATTCTCTCTCTTTAAGGGGGTGTGCATGAGTTGGGTTGAGAGATTTTTTCAATTCAACCCATCATGGTCGGGTTGAAAAAAATCCAACCCAACTCAACTCATCACATGGATCTAATCAGTGGCGGCTCCAAGAATTTTTTCCAGGGTGTTCCTCAACAAGTATAAATTACATGATCTAATAAAAATAAAATTTTATATATTGACAACAACAACAATCAAAAAACACGTAAATACATAAAATTTACAACTGTTTTCTACGAGTTTTCGTATTTTGAAATCGTTACATGATAGTCTCATTATCAATTCTACAATCTACATCTTTTTTAATATATACAACCAAGCAATCATTCATCCACTGATCTCCCATTCGATTGCGCAGTTCATTCTTTATATATTTCATTGCTGAAAAACTTTTTTCTACTGTTGCAGTAGCAACAAGAAGGGTCAAAGCTAACTTCACAAGCAAATAGACTAATGGATAAGTCTCATACTTCCTTGTGCTCACTAACTTTTCAGCAAGTTTACTAACTCCTTGAAACTCTAAAAACAAGTCATTATTGCGCATATCAAAAATGTAATTCTAAAGTTGACAGTCAAGTGTCAAGATATCTATCCCAAGAAAATCAGATGGATAGAACTTTGCTAGATTGCGAGACATACCAACTTTTCCTTATCAAAAGCCACAAATGAATTACTTGGATTCAAGCAAGCCATACAAAGTAGCAGATCGGTATTCGCCTCTGAAAAACAGTTGCTAAGCTCTTGAAGTTGTATATCTATGACTGTGTAGAATAGCTCAACATGATAATGATGTAAATTTGTATTTTGTTGGGTGTTGCGTCGCGTCGCAGCCTCCCACTAACTACAAATATTCCATCCATGTTCAAGATAGGAATATCATGTGTGGTACAAAATGAAGACACTTCAGTCAATAAAGATGTACATTCATCATCTCTCATCACTTACAATCGTTGCTTAGACACTTTAATAAGATCCATAGCATTTACTATATTTTGATTTTTTTTTTTTTTGCAATGCTATTGACAACTCATTTGTGATCCCTAAAATGTTTTTCATCAAGTGTAGAGTAAAGACAAATTCAAAAGATAGAATTGACCTCATAATAGATCGAGCTTCAACTTTTTGGTCGAAGAGGCCATCTTCTTCAATAATCTCAAGTACATCAACAACATAATCTCAAATTATGTTCACAAAGTAAACATTCAATAGCATATTTGAGTGACAAAGCGGTGGTACTTGCTACATGTACAATACCAAGGAACTGCTCTATAATAATTCCTTTTTTGTTCACATAATGAAGAACGAGGGCCATTTGTTCTTTCACTCAGATATCACGTGATTCATCAACTAATATTGAAAAGAACCCATTATCAAGATCCTTGATAATGGCTTTGGATGTTTCACGTGCAATTGCATTCACAGTGTCTTTTTGAATATCATGGTGGGTAAGCTTGCAATTTTTCCAAGTTTTTTGCAACACTTCATTGATAGATTCATTGTGATCCCCCAAAAATTGTAGAAACTCAAGGAAATTTCTTTTATCACTTGAACCTTGAGATTCATCATGACCACGAAAAGCTAATCCCCAGCATAAAAGGAATCTTATACAATCAACTATTGCATTTAATTGAGCCCGATATTCAATTTTATCTTGATTTGATTGCTTAACCAAAACATTTTGAATGTGTTGCTTTTCCTTTAGTAGATCTTCACTCTTCTTGACAGCTTGGTTATGAGCATTATTAACTCCTCCAACATGGGAATCTAACTTCACAAGCTGATTCCAAAGTTTGAATCCCTTCGTTACAAAAATCTCACCTCCTCCTTGCTTACCAACATTTTGCCCAAATAGGTAACAATAAAAACAAAATGCCGCATCCTTGTCTATACTATATTCCAACCAATTTCTATTTACATAGCATTCAAATCTAAATCGACGAGGCTTTCCAGAAAAATATGATACAGGATAATCATCAACAGGTTGACAAGGGCCTTTTGTTAAATAATATCTTCTTATTTCATCATGATTATTAGGATGATAAGATGATATCTTTTGTCGTAGCCCAGGATCTGAAGGAATATTTTCTAAGTTAAAGTCAACACGAATTTGTTTAGAAGATGAAGATGAATCTTACACAGGAGATGAATCTGGGTACGTGGTTTTCTTATCAAATATTTGTCCATAATTCTAGCAAAAGAATAAATAATAAAATATAAGTTCATTTGAAATATTAATAAAATTATTAATCATTGTTGTTTAGTTGTTTCATCAATTTGTTTGTCTTTTATAAACTATAATTTGTTATATTATTAATTATTGTTTCATTAATTTTAAAATTATTAATTGTTATTTAGTCTAACATAATTTAATTTGTTTGTCTTTTATAATGTATTGGTTAATTAAATTATTAATTGTTTTTTATTAGTTGTTTTCCCCAATTAATTATTAGTTAATTAAATTATTGTTTATTAGTTGCACTAGCACACATTCGATGTGCACATTACACTAAAAGAGCCAATCATGTGCACACAGCACATTACACATCCCATGTGTTGATGTGCACATTACACTGCTTTACCCAATTACTCGGCCCCATGTGCCCATCAGCCCATCCACCCTCACCCCACTCAACAGACAAGCCTACCTGATGCCCCCAATCACAAAAGCCAGCTGCCAATCAGACAATTTCACAATCACAAATCACAATAACATTACACTAAAAGACAATACCTCACCAACTGACCAACACCAACACCAACACACACCAACCAATGGATAAGAATCATAACTCATAAGATAAAGCCAAATTCAAAAAGTCAAAAAATAGACAAGATATTAATAAAGTTAAAGCTTCACTGCTTCAGCCAATCACAGTTCAAATAAAGTTATTCTTAAAGAATAAAGAGAGACAGAGACTCATTAATTATTTCATTTCATTTCAGATTTCAGATAAAGAGAGAGAGAGAGAGACTAAGAGACTGAGAGAGAGTTAGAGAGAAAAAGAGAGAGAAATACCTTGAGGGAGCATCGGAGCAGCCGAGCAAGCCCAGCAGGGAGGCCTAAAGAGTGAAGGCTGAGGCTGAGGCAGTGACCGTCGAGCGATCTGCAATTGCGAACGATGTGCGACGCGATGTGCGAGCGATCTCCGACGAGTGATCTTCGATGAGCGACGATGTGCTCTGGACTGTGACTGAACCGATCTCTGATTCTCCGATGAGGGGTGACGATGTGCTCTGGAGTCTGGACTATAACTGGACCAATCTAACTTCTAAGGGGAAGCATTGCTCTGTTGCTCTGTTTTTAGGTTTGCTTTAGCTTTAGTGATTTCTGATGTACTGATTTATTGATTTGAGGTTTCTGATTTAGTGATTTGCTTTGTATTGGGGTTTGGTTTTTTTTTTTTTTTTTTTTGAATCCTTGGGTTTGCTTCCTCTGTAATCTGTTGGGCTTGTCGTGGGCTTGATGTTGGGCTTGCCATCCGATGTTTTGCTCTGTTACAATTTTTTTTTTCAGATTTTAGTTGAAAATTTTTTTTGGGGGTTTTTTTTTTTTTCTTGAAAGTAGAACAAATAATTTTTTTTTTTTTTTTAATTTGAGGGTGTTCCTATTTTTTTTTAAGGGTAAACAAATAAATAAATAAATAATTATTATAAATAAATAAAAAATTTCAAGTCAGGGTGTTCCTGGGAACACCCTGAGCATAACGTGGCGCCACCACTGGATCCAACCCACCTAGATCGAGTTAGACCCATGGGTTGGACAATATTTTTTATAAAAAAAAAAAAAATTAATTGAACATTATAACAACACCAATACAAATAAGAGTAAATTTATAACCTAATAAACCTTAACATAGCCCCAAATCAACACAAATTATTTTATTAGTGCTTCAAAGTTAGTAGGAAATCATATAATTCTATCCCAACTTAGTTGATAAACAAAATAATAAATAATCAAATTATATAATTTATTTGTTAAATATATATTAAATATAGGTGGGTCGAGTTAGGTTAGGCGGATTTGTGAATCTATTGACCTGCACCCAACTTGACCCACTATAAAAAAAATTTTGATAATCCAAACCCTTAAAAACTGACCCAACCCGGTAGGTTGGGTTGGATTGGGTCGGTTTTGGTGGATCGGCGATTTGATTGCACACACCTACTCTCGTTACAATCGATCTAAATTAAGTGATGGTCTTCCAAATTTTAGGGGAAAAATGTGTGCAATCATTTTATAAGATTGCATTGTAACTCATTCTTACACACAAAAATATTTGACAGTAGTAATAATGACGTTTTCTTACTTAGGTAAGTGAGATTGTCATCTCAGTTTTTGCACTAAATATTATAAATAATTCAATTGGCACTTAACTAATAAAATTAAAATGGACACGTAGTGCAAAAATAGACAAAAATTAGAAGCTAATTTGGATTTTGACGAAGCATTTTTCTCGATTTAGGTTGAGTATAGCTCTAAGTTGGTCATATATAGCTCATGAGGGGATTAGAGGACACTTAATTTGATGTAATCAGATAGGTCTAGACCTATCAGTTCAGGATATTGGTGGATGCCACAGAACGTCTTCAGGAGCTCCAATCAGTTCAGGCTGATAACTCCCTAGTTGTTCACCCCCCCGGCCTTACCCACTAGTCTCCTCCCCCAAGTCCTTTTCTTAAAGCCAACTTCGACGGGCCAACTTCGGTGTAGTTATCAGGGACTCTACTAGAAAGGTTGTTGGTGCTCTCTCGGAACAAACTACTTTGCCTCCAATAGTGGATGATGTCGAGGCATTGGCTAAAGGAGAGCAGTTGCCTTTGCTTTAGAGCTCAGACTGCAGAATGTGGTGTTGGAAGGGGACTCTCAGATTGTTCTCAACCACCTTAAGGCTGGTTCTCCTTGCCTGGCTTCATTTGGGACTGTCATCGAGGATTCCCACACTTTGGCTTTGCAACTCAGTTCTTGTTCTTTTTCTTATGTTCGTAGAAAGGGTAATGTTGTGGCTGACAAACTAGCCAAATTAGCAAAGCATTTTGTTGTGCCCCAGGTCTGGGTAGAGGACATCTATAGAGATGTTACACCTCTTGTTTTGTTTGACAGTAATTTTGCTGTGGTTTGAATAAAATTCATAACTGGTTTCTCAAAAAAAAAAAGAAAAAAAGAAAAAAGGATAGGTCTCAGCCTCTGCCTCAGGCAAGGCAAGTCGTTTCTTTTCCTTTTATTTTTTAGGAGTCACACTTGACAGTAATTTTCTTAATTTTTATTTAAATTTTTGTTTAATTAATATTTTTCATTTAATAATTGTATCGAGGATAGAGATTTTTGAGATTGAAATTCTAATGTGCAACATTCAATTTTTTTTATTTTTTTGTGATGATAGTTAGATATTTATTTGCTTTATTTCCAATTACGTTAGATATTTATTTGTTTATGAAAGATATCAAATCTAGCCCTCACTTTCACAAAACGAAAAGTATCACATTCACAAAACTTAAAGCAAAGTATCATATGCTTTCTTTTTTTGTGAAAGAATTTCAAATTCATTCCATGGGTTTGTCTCTTAATGTGTGGACTATTCAGTATTCACTATGGGCGAGTGTGAGGATATTAGTACTTGGGCTCGCAGGCAAGCCCAAATAAACACCCATGTGCACACTATTACCTTAGGATTTTACATTGTGCACACTATATAAGTCTATTATTCTCAAAGGCATATGCACGTTTACACACATATATACAAATATACAGAGAAACACGCTTATTCTCTCATCAAGCTCTTCCTTCCCCAAGGGTTCCATCATTTAGCCCTTAGTCTTGGCATTTCAATATTTGTAGGGTACCCAGGGACTACGTGCTATTTGGTTTAAAATTGTGCATTGCCACGTGCAGCTAGCTTCCATGACCCTTAAAACTTGTTTTTGCTTGTAATATAAATGGTAATTATTTATGTGACCAGCATGCATGTAAGTCCACGAGCCTCCAGCATACATGTAACCCCATGAGCCTCAGCATACATGCATGTAGGTCCACGAGACTCCAACATCATGTAGGTCATGCGCAAGCATCTCGTATCATCCCATTGAGCTTTTTTTTTTTTTTTTTCCTAAATTTTTTAATTTCAAAAAACATCAGGATTGCATTAAACTAAAGAGCAAATAAAGGTTTAGGACAAAGCCTGTTAAGTACAGACCTTTAAAATCACTAGAATGTCCACAGGCGGAATATCATAGAAAACAAAATCCCTATATTGAGTCACACCCACTCTAACTAAAGCGTTTATACATCAATTTGTTTCACAAAAGCAATGCTTGATCCAAACTCGAAGAAGCTGGGAAATCAATTGCCTACAATCATCTACCTGGGGAGAAACAGAATAACTGGAATTAGCAAGCAAATCAATAATATAATTAGCGTCAAGTTCTATTTCTACAGTTGTTAAATGTAAACTGTGCCTTAAAAAGGAAGTATGTCTTGGGGCCCAAAGCTCCGCTATAAAGCTGGATGTGAGGCTTTTTTCCTTAAGGTAGACGTGCCTTGCGAACCACATATTTTGCTAGCATTAGCAATACTAGCCACACAAGAAACTTCTCTCTATTGACGTAGCTTCCAATGATTGTTGTTAGCCATTATTATCAATTATGGTCGTTTGATACCCAACATGTCTTGTGCATTTCCAAATTGGCCATGCATGTTATACATTTAAGACCTTACAAACTCAAGGTTAGATCTTAAGTTTTTTTTTTTTTTTTTTTTTTTTTTTTTTTTTTTTTTTTTTTGGGGTGGGGTGGGGGGTTGGGGGGTTGAGACATATAGCTAGCCTAAGAGGTTTAAAGATGTTGTAAGTCCATATACTTGTAAAACAAAAACAAAAAAGTAAAGATATAGCTAATAAAAACTATTTGGTTTTAGAACCCCATTAAAATACCAATTAACCAATTTTAAGGCCAAGTTATTAATTAATAAAATTATGAACAGTCATTGGTTATGCAATCAACACCAATATTATGTAATCAACAATAAGTGCAATGAAAATAAATAACACACAATATGATGACCTAGGAAAAACCAATAGAACAATAGTTCCAAAGTAAAAACCACTTGGAGGGTTTGACCTTAACAACCCTAACGCAAAACAAATCTACTAACTAAATCGAAGTTTTTACAAAATAGAATTACCCTATTCTAAATTGCTACAACTTAGTAGTACTTACTAACATTACCCAATGCAACTCCAAATCCATAGATTTCTTTAGTTAGTAAAATTTGTTGAACATGAATCTCCAATCCATTACTTCAAGTACTCACTTGAAGGTTTTGGTTTCAACAACTATATTTTTGGGAATATGCAGCAACTGCTACACCATCGGATCTTGAGTTTTTTCACGGAATATCACTAGTAGAAGCTTTAAGAGACACTACAACAAAGTTAATTTTTTTTTTAGGGTCAAAACCCTTGAAAAAAGTATTAAAAGCCCTCAAAAAATATTATTTTGAGGGTTTAACTAACCCTTGATGACCTTTGAAACAAATTCCCTTGAAACAAATGTTTTATCTTTATCGAGGATTGGCAACCTTTGAAAAATTAAAAGGGATTAAAGAACAATAACCTTTTTCTGAGTGTCTCCCAACCCTCAAAATAAGGTTTTCTCTTTTTTTAAAAAATAAAAATAAAAACCCACAGCCATGCACATAGACTTTAAAAAACCACATATTAAAAAATCTATATTATACCAAAACACAAATATCAAAACAAAATTCAATTAGCTTTCCAAGTTACTAAATTCTTCATTCTTGAAGTTTACGTAGACATTTTCACATAACATAAAGGAACTTAGTATTTTAACTAGAAGAAGAAGAAGAAGAAGAGAAATGAATCAGTACAAGAACCATGCTTGATCAAAATCCTAATCTTAATATTATTCTATTTCAATGCAAAAAAACCTAATGTACTAATGTTTAAAGGGTCTCACATAAAGGATTCTGCCTTCTCCTGATACTTCTCAAAGACTGAGGCATAGTCACCAACTTTCCCTTGCATTAAGAACTGCAAGGAAATAGACAAACCAATTAATCAAGCACTTGTTAAATGGTTGAGGTGTTTGATTGAAAAATTGTCATACAATGAAGTCCATATTGACATGTAATTTTCAAAATGTAACATATTTCTGAAAAAGAAAATTAAGTAGCATAGTTCAGTTTATGAATTATTACCTTGACCACAGGTGTCTAACACACAAGTACACACACTTACCCACTCTGTTTTGAACTTAATCAACTTGACTTGCACCATAAAACTTTCAGTTTTTTGAGAAATGTGTGAAAGGAAAATCAGAGAAATGCAGAGAAACCAAGAGTTTTCTTAAATTAGATTTTGATTCAATAAATCCTAGAAAAAAAATTCTAATTCAATAAGGGAGAAGGAGCACGGAGAATTGACACATACTATAGGAAAATTGGGCAATGCTGCCATGAGCAACGCACTTGGCATCTGCACTGAAATTAAAGGAAAACATAAATTTGAAAATGATGGAGAAATTAAGCAGTATCTAATATACATTTAGGAAATTAATAAAATGGCCAAGGACACCACTATCTTGCCTAATACCACAACAGAAAACAAAACTGATATTAGGACTATTATGTGTTCCATTCAAGTGGAATACCACCAAAATTTATCTTACATTGTTTGGCAAGCTTGAACCAAGACGCAGAAAATTCTGAAGCATGATTTGTAATAAAATTGACATTAAGAGGCAGAAAATTCAAACATTGTATTAAACTTCTTGAACTCATTCTCTAGTAGGGAAGGTGTGACATTCAAAGGGAGGCTTTTTTTGTAGATGGAATAACCTTTGGCTAGCCATAAAATGCAAAGTATACATATTAACTAGATTAATACACCCATACAGAGTAAACAACAACAACTAATGGAACAAGTTATAGTGCATCCATCCACTCCATCATGTAAAACATAACAGGAGAGGTAAAAGGTAAAGGAAAAAGGAAGAACATATCACCAAGGCAAAATCGATGAACAATAGCACAACAGAACTCCACCTTGCAGAGAACTTGCTTAATTAAACCAAAAACTCAGAAACATAAACAACATATCCCAGTCATAACAAAGTCCCCTAAATTATTAAATAGCCTTAGATTTAGTATGTAAATAAGTATAAACTCATATTTACACCGACAGGATCTAAGAAGTCCTAAATTCAACCAATGAAAGAAGTTATGGTCCATTCATCTGCTCAATCATATCAAGAATAATAGAGATATAGAAAACAGATCAGCCTAGAACAACACAGATGTATACCTTGATTGCACTTTGCATAGCACTTGCCACCTCAAATTCCACAAAACCAAAAAAAAATCCCTGTTGTATTAACACATGGAGAATAATTATATGCTCAGGGAACAGCTAACAATGAACAAAATAAACTTGATTAACATATGACATACCTTTTGGCTTCTAACTTGAATACCACTGATGATGCTTGAGATCGTCAGTTAGAATGCTTGTCTAGAATGGAGTCGTCCTATGCCAACCTGACCCTAAAGAAATAGAGGATGAAAGGAAGAAGTGTGGGTCACCGGTGTGGTGCCTACCACAAAACCTCCGATGTTAAAGTTAGAATGGCTAGAATAAGAATAGCAATATTAGAATATCAATCAGTGTGAACTAGAGTCTTTTTTTCGTACCTTTGTAGGTGTGAGATGTCTGTATATATACTTGCTTCCTTTTCCTAGCCGTTGGGAAGTGTTGTTAATGGAGGCTTGAATGGGCTATTTGTAACGCTCTCCTAAGATGTTAATGAGAAAGTCGTCGGTGCTCCAATGGTAAAGAGATTTATGGCGATCCTGTAACGTATGCCTGTCATGTATGAACTGGCAGGCCCTCCTCCTCGTCCAGTGGGTTCAATTGATGACGGAGTGGAGGTTTCTACATCCATTAGTCCCTTGTTTGGACGAGGAGGTTACCTGAGGGGATTATGGTCATCCATTAGCTGCCCCCCTATTCCGGGGTCGTTCAATTTGGAGACGGCCATGGAATGTGGTGAGTTTCCTTCTCTCCCCCCTTCTTTTTTTTTTTCTTTTTTTTCTTTTTTTTATTTTTTTTATGGCGCTTTGGGTTTCCCTCTCTGCAGTTATTACCTTGTGGCGGTGTGGCATGTGTTATGGCCACATGTCATCTCAAGATTGGCTGGGGGGTCCTTGGTTCCGGCGAAAACTTTTCAGCTTCCCACGCTTTTTGAGGCGCTTTCGTTTTTAAACCTCTAGTGTTTTCTTTCTGCACTTATTTTTGAAAAATTCCAATTACCTTGTGTCTCTCTGGTCCGAATTTTCAGCTTCCCTCGGATTTCACTACTGCGACTTCTGCGCTTATCTCCTCTCCCTTTCAGTTCCGCATCCTATTTCAGGTACCCCACTTTACTTTCTTTACTTTCTTTTTCCTTTTTTAGCTTCCCTTTTCTGTGCTTTGTTCGCTTTTTGAAATTTTGTTTTCTCTGTTTCTGTTTGATGGACCATTCTTGTATTAGGTGCACTTCTCCCTCAGTTACCTTCTTTTTTGCTCGCTTAGTGCTTTTATAGGTCGTTCTAGTGGTCCTCACCCATCAGTTAGGGATTTCGCCTTAAGCGATAGCGGTCTAAGTCTAGCGCTGGGTGAGTTGTACCCATTGTTGAGTGAGTCCCTCAGTTGGTTTGAGTTGGTTCGGAAGGTGCTGAGGAGGGAAAAAATGACTTCTGAGGATAGATCCGATGATTTAGGGGCAATACTCTCATCCAGCGCTAGTGTGGGTGAGATTGAGACGGATACAACTATCTTTTGGCCATCATCTTCCCGTCCATCCGTCCCAGCCTCTCCCCGGCCTTTCCATGCCCTTCAAGAGGAGTGTTCTTTGAATGAGGATACTTTCTTCAGATTTAGGGATAGATTTCAGTTCCCTGAGGGGATTAAAGCCCGTCTCCCCAAGAAAGGTGAAAAGTCTTGTGCTTTCGCCCACGGGGAGGTTTGCTTTTATGAGGCTGCCTTCCTGTGTGGCCTTAGGTTCCCCGTCCATCCATTCATAATGGAACTCCTTCATCACCTGAACATAGCTCCAGGACAACTTATGCCAAATTCATGGAGGATCGTCATAAGTTGTATGGTGATTTGGACAATCATAGCTGACGAGGACATGATCACATTGAACGAACTCGTCCACGTCTATCGTCTAAAAGAGTCCAAGGAGTTTGGTTATTACGAGCTTGTGCCTTGGGATAGAAGGTCTAGGCTCATCGCCGATCTGCCTTCGTCCTTCCGTTATTGGAAGTCTAGGTACTTCTTTATGTCAGGTGACGGTTGGGAGACCTTCTCTAACGACTTCTGGAGGGATGTCCCTAGGCTACTGCATCGGTGGGAGACCCCTGTACTTGGTGCGTTTGCTTTGCATTGTTCTCTTTTTTGTTCGTCTTTTGGCTTAGACCATCCATCTTGACCTTTTTTTTTTTTTTTTTTTTTTTTTTTTTAGCCAAAGATCGTCCAGAGTTGGAAAGCAAGTTTGTTAACCGTGTTCGTGCAGCCATCGAGTACACGAGCACAATCAATGATTTTGACGATTTGGTAGATCCTAGGACCCTAGCCCGTCATTGCTTGGGGCTAGAACCTTCCCAATACGTCCTTCGTGCTATCAGCCGTGAAGAAAAAAGTAAGTTTCTTTATGACAATAGTTAGATCGTCCATTCAATACTTCTCTTCTCATTCTTCTTTTCTCCAATTAACTCCACTTTTCTTCTTTGTAGAAATGACAACTAAGTTTAATCAAGAGTTTTATGCCCGGATTAAGGCAAAGAAGAATGAACCCCTTTCTAGTATCGACCAGCGCAGGTTGAGGCTGACTAATAAAGAGAAAGAGAAAGAGAAAGAGACTATAGAGAAGGGCTTGTCCGCTCCGGGTCTGGACGAGGGTCGGGTGGCTTCCCTGGCCTTATCTGTTGAGGAAGTCAGCCCTCGGCACAAGAAGCGCAAGACGAAGGGCAAGGAGAAGGTAGGTGCCAATGTTTGGGCTAACTCCGAGACGGCCCAGGCTCAAACGAATGAGATTTTTACTCCAGATGAATTGAAGGAGATCTCTGGAGTTCCTTCTCACGAGATGGTGAACTGCCATGTTCACAAACTCGTCCAGGTAAATTTTCTTTGTCTTCTCTCCTTCTTTGTTCTTCTTTTTTAAGGTTAGGAATATCAATTGTTAATACTGTGTCCTTGAATGTCAGGTGTTGGGGGAGGCAATGCATATTTCTTCCTAATACTTGGCAAGTGAGGAGAAGGCCGTTATGGCCACTTCAAAAGTAAAGGCGTTGGAAGCTGAGGCCTCAGGTTTGAGGAAAGACTTGATTGTGGCAATGGACGAAAGTAACTCGTCCAAGGAAAAAATAAGAGTTTTAACTGAAGAACTAGATGTTGTGAAGCAGTAGGTGAAGCAGAAGGACGAGCTTTTAGCCGCGGCTGGGCTAAAAATGAAGAACGCCGTGGCCAAGGCCATTTGCGCTTTCCAGACGACCCATGAATACAATGCCATATTATTTGGTTGGTACTTCAAGGGGTTTGAGCTACTCAGAAGATACATGGTGAAGCATGGTCTAGGAGTAGACTTTGAAGACCTGGATTTCAAAGCTGTTGATAAGGAAATTGAAGCGGATGAGGCCGCCCAGGCATCCCAGGCTACTCCTGTTGTTGGTGTTGTTCCTCAGGACCTTGAAAAAGATGTTGATGATGCTTCTGCCTCTTAGTTTCTTTACTCTCTCTTTTTTTTCTTTTTTTTTTGGATGCCCTGACTGTTTTAGACCTTTTGGACGAACAATCTTTTTGTGCCTTGTACTTTTGAACAACTTACAATTTCTCATGTATATATGCATATTTACCTTGTGTTCATATTTGCTTGTGAATGCTCTCATTTCTTGCTTTTCGTCGTCTGTTGCGAACTTAGAGGAATATTTGTTAAAGGAGATTATCTGTCTACTAACCCTGTCAGGTTAGTTTACGAGGAGTAGATGTTTATCTACTACCCTCGTCAGGGTAGTCAAATCTCTTCTGGCGTCCATTGGGAC
Organism: Quercus tomentella; assembly: GCA_028535165.1. Taxonomy (NCBI): domain Eukaryota; kingdom Viridiplantae; phylum Streptophyta; class Magnoliopsida; order Fagales; family Fagaceae; genus Quercus; species Quercus tomentella. The sequence continues at coordinate 39,598,711 of JAPQVY010000023.1, read as the reverse complement.
TTGTTGAAATCTTGTGCTAAGTAACAGATTTTGTTTGTGGGGTTTTCATTGCTTCCCATTAGACGATGTACATCCGTTTAGGGAATCTCACCGTCTTTAGTTTGGACGATGTACATCCATTTAAGGAATCTTATCGTTTTTAGCTTGGACGATGTACATCCATTTAAGGAATCTTATCGTCTTTAGTTTGGACGATGTACATCCATTTAAGGAATCTTATCGTCTTTATTTTGGACGATGCACATCCATTTAAGGAATCTTATCGTCTTTCGTTTTGCTGAAACGATTTATACCCTTAAGGGGGTTTTTTTTGTCACCTTAATTTGCTCGGAGTTTTTGCATTCGGACGACGATTTTAGTTTGACAATGGACAAGATAACCAAAACACATTAACTATTGAATGATATGTTTATTCGCTTTGCATAATAGAAAAAAGTCTAAGGCATTGCTAACTACTTACAATTGGGCTGTAATTCTTATTCGTAATACCTCTTTAGATGCTCAACATTCCACGGACGAGGTAGCTTGTTTCCGTCCAAATCTTCCAGGTAGTAACTTCCTTGGCGATAGTGGATGACCTTGTACGGTCCTTCCCAGGTTGGTCCTAGCTTGCCTTGTGCTGGGTCCTTTGTTGCAAGAGTCACTTTTCGAAGGACGGGATCTCCAATGTTGAACCTTTTCAGCTTTACTCTCTGATTGTAGTATTCGACCATCTTTTGCTGGTACTTGGTCATTCTTTGGAAGGCTTGGTCTCTGACTTCGTCCAAACAATCCAAGTTCAGCTTTAATTGATCTTCGTTGCTTTGTTCGTCAAAGAACTCCTTCCTGAGGCTAGTGAGTCCTCGGGCCACGCACCCTTTGCCCCCACTAAGCACGCCTTGATGATCTTTAGCAAGGTTCGGTTCGTTACTTCCGTCTGTCCATTGGCCTGAGGATGTCCTGGGGACGAATACTTGTTCCTAATGCCCAGGTTTGAGCAAAATGACCTGAATCCGTGACTGTCGAATTGGCGACCGTTGTCTGAGATAATCATCCTGGGTATCCCGAACCTGCAAACAATATTTTTCCATACAAAATTTTGTACCTTTGCTTCTATGATCATTGCTAGTGCTTTCGCTTTGACCCATTTTGTGAAGTAGTCAATTGCGACGAGTAAAAACCTCATCTATCTCTTTCCCTGTGGTAGGGGGCCCATAATGTCGATCCCCCACTATATGAATGGCCAAGGTGAGGAAATGGTTGTCATCTTTTCCCCGGGGACTCGTTGGACATTCTCATACCTTTGGCAACTATCACATCTTTTGATGAAATTCGCTGCATCTTGTTGCATTGTGGGCCAAAAATAGCCTGCCCTCATGATCTTCTGGACGAAGGATTTTGCCCTCATGTGGTCACCGTAAACTCCCCCGTGTACCTCTTCCAGAACATATTTGGCTTCTTCTTCTACGCACCTCAAGTAAGGCTAGGAGAAGCCTCTTTTGTAAAGCTCGTCATTGAGCACCATGAACCGGGTAGCTCATTTCTGGATCTTCTTGGCTTCTTCAGGGTTCGGTGGTAACCGTCCATCTTTAAGGTAAGATAGAATGGGACTCGTCCAACCAGAGCAAGTATGCACAGGGAAGGTTTGAAATTCTTCAATGCTAGAAGAATTCTGTTCTTCCAGCCTCCAATCGTTTACCTTTGCCTAACTATCTGATGACGCACTCCGCGCCACTTCGTCAGCTTCGGCATTTTGATCCTGTGGGATCTGAATGAACTCTGCACAATCAAAGTTGCTCACCAACTGGTTTGTCAACTTGAAGTATTTCTGCATCCTTGTCTCCTTTACTTTAAAATCTCCCCTGACCTGCCCTATGACGAGCTGTGAATCACCCCTTAGCAAAATGCTTTTAGCTCCAAGTGCCCGAGCTATTCTTAGCCCCGTCAATATAGCCTCGTACTCTGCTTCATTATTGATTATAGGGAATTTGAGTTGGACTCCATACTTTAAAACATTTTCTTCAAGGGAGGTGATGACGACACCTGCTCCACCTCTCTTCTGGGTGGAAGATCTGTCTATATGGATCGTCCAAAGTTCTTCCTGGTTTTCTTCATGCTCGAGGGCGGTGAATTCCGCTATGAAATCTGCCAATGTCTGAGCTTTTATGGTCGTCTGGGGGCAATATTCTATATCAAATAGGCTAAGCTCAATAGCCCATTATACCATCCATACAGCAGCCTCAAGTTTATTCATTGCTTTCTTGATGGGTTGGTCCGTCAACACTATGATCGGGTTAGCCTGGAAGTATGGACGAAGTTTTCTTGAGGCCACTATTAGGGCGAAGGTAATTTTTTCTATCCGTGGGTATCGGGCTTCAGCTCCCTGAAAGGCCTGGCTAATGTAATACACTGGAAGTTGTATCTTGTTCTCTTTCCTGATTAAGGCTGTGCTGACTGCAGTTACGGATACTGCCAGGTAGAGGAATAAATCATCTTCCTCCTTGGACAGACTTAGGAATGGAGGGTTACTCAAGTAGCACTTTAACTCCTGGAACGCTATCTCGCATTCTTCCGTCTAGACAAAAGCTCACTTCGGGGTTTTGAAAAAAGGAAGGCATTTGTCTGTTGCCTTTGAGACGAACCTGTTGAGGGCTGCTACTCTTCCTGTGAGAGATTGTACTTCTTTGACCGTCTTTGGAGAGGACATCTCGAGGATAGCTCTCACTTTCTCAGGATTTGCTTTTATTCCCCTTTGCGATACCATGAACCCGAGGAATTTCTCAGAGAAGACTCCAAAGGCACATTTGGACGGGTTTAACTTCATGCTATACTGTCTGAGCGTGTTGAACGTCTCCCAGAGATCGTCCAGATGGTCCTCTTCTTCTTTGCTCTTGACGAGCATATCGTCGACGTACACTTCCACGTTCCTCCCAATCTGTTTGCTGAACATCTGGTTTACCAATCTTTGGTACGTGGCCCCTGCGTTCTTCAAACCAAAGGGCATGACCCTGTAGCAGTAAAGCCCCCGGCTGGTGATAAAGGCTGTCTTTTTCTGATCCTCCTCAGCCATTTGTATCTGGTTATACCCAAAAAATGCGTCCATGAAGGTAAGAAGTTTGTGCTCAGCTGTTGAGTCCACTAGCTGGTCAATTCTGGGTAGGGAAAAGCTGTCCTTTGGGCATGCATTATTTAGGTCCGTGAAGTCAACACACATTCTCCACTTCCCGTTTGCCTTTTTGACCATGACGATGTTGGCCAACCACTCCGGATAGTAAACTTCCCTAATAAATTAGTAGCGAGTAACTTGTTCACTTCGTCCATGATTGCTTTTTTCTATTCAGGGGCAAAAACTCTTCTTCTCTGCAGGATGGGTTTTTTCTCTGGGTCCACATTTAGGCGATGTTGAATGATGTTTGCTGGGATACCGGGCATGTCCTCATGGCTCCATGCAAACACGTCTAGGTTATCCTTCAGGAAGCTGATAACCTCTTCCTTCGTTTAGGGATTTAGACTCATCCAGTGGGTTCAACTGATGACGGAGTGGAGGTTTCTACGTCCATTAGTCCCTTGTTTGGACGAGGAGGTTGCCTACGGGATTATGGTCGTCCATCAACCACCATTCTTAATAGGTCCAAACTTCTTAATAGGTCATATGAAGAAGTAAGATGGACAAATATATATACTTTTTCATCCATTTCATGAATGTTAAACAATCACAAATGATAATGGAAACGATTAAAGTAATTTCATCTTTCTTTTTCTTTTTTTTCTAAATTTTTTTGTTTATTATAAATTTGCATCAAAGTCATGATGAATGCAGTGATAGCTAGGTTTCTGCAATGATGTATGTCATGGACTTACATAGAACGAAATGCTACAAAATTCAATACCAAGAAATATCTGTATACATACAAAAACGAAAAAAAAAATCACCTTCTAAATCACATTCTTCTGGATTTTCGTTATAATTTGTCAAGGGTGGTATTAGGTCCGGTGATGAAAATGCTCGAGACCAATTCATATTCTTACAGAAGATGAAGGAGAAAGGATCTGCAAGAGAAAAACCTGTGGTCTAAGATATAACCACTAATTAGGAAATGGAAGATAATGATGAATATACAGAAGAAAAGGGTATGTATAATTAGAGTTTGCTATCTCTCTAACATGTATTGTGTAGTTTTATTGCAATTAGTGTAATGTGTATACACGAGGTAATCCAGATGGGTGTGGTTGTGTTTGATATCTGGAATTTATTATGTTTCTTCTTACTTTGTAATTGCAAAAGTTAGTATGAACACCAAAAGAGAGTAAGAATTTTTCGTATTTAACCTTAAAAGGAAAAAAGGATTTCTGTGTTGCTGACACCGTGATGCAGTATGTGTTCATTTTACTATGTAAAATACTTATCTAGTGTTTGATTGGGATCTGTGACAAGTGTGGGTTATATATTTTCTTATAGATATTGCTTAATTATATGGTGTATTTTGGAGTTTGTTACAAATGTATGCAACGTAAAGTTACTGAGTCAAATGATGTATGCATCAACATACCAAGTGTGAATTGTGATGTATCAAATAGAGAATTTGACCTCAACACTACAACAAACTCTCTCTATTAGTCTTAGTTGCTGCTCAATGCAAATGCTGTGACCAATTAGGAAACAAGGTCCCAACCCACCAAATTTAAAAGCCACCATTTTAGGATAGAGAAAGAAGGAACAGAATCATTTAAATTCTTATGATTGAGATTAATTTTGCTCCACAAAATTCTAATAATAACTCATTGTTTGCTAATATAAGCAATGCTATTTTCAGTTTTTTTTTTTTGGCACCAATCTTACAACTTCTAATATTAAAGGTTGGTATTGGGCTAATTAAAATCTCCACTTTTCTTTTATGTACAAGTTAAAAGTGCAATAAATTGTAACCAACTCAATGCCTGGCTGTGTGATAAAATTTTGGCCGTTCAAACATGCCATAAAATAAAATAAACAGGTCAACAAGAAAGGCACATGCACTAGTACATACAATTAGAACACTGCACATATTTGGTCTTAACTAGCAAAATATATGCGATCTATGATGCCAAAACAATGCTCGAACAAGAGAGCCCGATTAATCACAAATCTAAAACCAAAACCAATCCTAGCTTGGCCAAGCCAATTTTATTATTTCCTTTCACATCAACCTGCTAAATTAATTGAATATAGAATTACAAAAAGACTTATTTATAATAAAAAATTGCAAAAAGACTTAGAATTTTTACTAACCTATATGAAATGATTTAGGGAAAACTAACACCAGTACTCCATCTATGGCTGGTTGAAATGTTGAATTGTAAAAATACTCAGCTACTAAAGCAAAGTTTAAAATCACACACCAAAATTGAACCCTAAATCAGTAAATCACACACCAAAATTGAACCCTAATTTCCATAGTCAATCAATAAAAATAAAGATTGAGGCACAGAGCAATCCACAATATTCAATCACTACGATTGCGTTATGTATGATCAAGATACAAACTTAATTTTCACAAAAAAAAGGTACCATCGAAAGATTCGCCGGAGGTGGTAACGGAGAGAGTATGACACAATTCTCGTTAGCGCTGTTGTCCTAGTCGGAATATTCCTTCCTCCGAGCAGAGATTCCTCACATTCTGGTGATTCATCTTTGCACATAGAGAAAATGCGATCTACTTCGAGAGCGAGCGCGAGAGAGAGAAAGAGCAATCAAAGGAAAAAGAGGAAAAATAAATGAAAGAGAATAAGACAGGGAGGAACTAAATACTCTGAAAACGAAAATGTGAAATTTTCAAACAAAATTTTTCAGTCTTGCTTAGAAATAAATCAGTGAGTTTTTATGTTTTACAGTCTTTTTTCGAGGGGCACTGGGAAATCTACAAATTTTAGAGCGAAAACTCACGCTGGTGTGCCCGTCATTTTTTCAGCACTTATTTCAAGGGTTATATGTTGACTTATTTTGAAGGTTCTCAGTAAGCCTAGTAATAGTCACCCGCCATTTTTTTTCAGCACTTACTTCAAGGGTTATATGTTGACTTATTTTGAAGGTTCTCAGTAAGCCTAGTAATAGTCACCCGCATGTTACATTTAGTATTTATTTGGACAAATTTTAATAAACCCTCGAAAGACAAGGGTCAAAACAAGTCCACTTTTTTGTAGTGAGAGCTTTAAGTACATAAATCTTAGATAAAAAATAAGTGGCTCTTCTTTCTCTCTGTAACCACATCCTATAGAGTCTCTTTTATAGCTTGGCTTAAGTAACTTGAAACCCTTGAAGTTTGCACAGCGAGCTAGGCTTGAAATCTACAATCTAATATACGCCATTCAATCAATCAAAAAAAAAAAAAAAAAAGCTCAGTCGATCCAAATTAAGCTTTTCGATTGATTGAAGAACCGTCGAATAGCTATCGAAATTACAGAACCTCGACAATGAAGAGCATAACCTAGCAACTGTCTTTTATTCAAAATTAAACCACTTTCTACAAAGCACACTTTATTCACAGTTTGCCAACCTAAATACAAAACTTAAAAAAAACTTTTTGCTGTAGATGTAAGTTATCACTTATCAGATTGAATTATGTTAAATCTTGCTTACGATTTTCTCTTCTCTCGCTCAATCTCTAAACAACTTTAACAGCCTCATATCATATTGCGATGAGACGAGAGCTTTAAAAATGTAATTTTGGATGTTAATTTTTATATTACTTTTTATATATTTAGTTATTTATCAAATACTATTTTATGTCCTCCTGGGATTTTTGTGTTGGTATCTGATTGCAAAAGCCTACAGATCCTAGTAGATTGAGATTCGTCATGTGTATCGAGAAGTAAATTTTTGTGCATACCTTTTCGGCAGTTCAACTTCAACGGGTACAGTAACTACAGTTGCAGGATTTCATATATGACAATTCTTTCTCCACAACCACCTGATGCATCAAGCACAGGTAAAAGTAAGTGAGAATTCCTTTTTACAAATGAAATACGACTGTAGAGAAAACCACCACCAACAAAGCAATAGAAATTAAGTAAAGATACACAATTCAAATCACACTAATGTAAACATTTTTTTTCCCAAGCAACTCACATACATAGAAGAATTTAAGAAAGTAAAATTACATACATGCGCAAATTAACACAAATATTATCTTATTTTGCATTTGTGTTAGGTTCTAGATATTTAAGATTAAATGTTTAGGTTCTAATTTTATGTATGTTGGCAAACCGAGTATAAAAACATGTCTAGTATAAGATATTTATGTCCTAGAATAGTTTTAGATATTGCTCAACTTGATTTAAGTCAAGATTCAAAAACAATCAAGCTGCAGAAAAAAGAATTCAGTATCTACCTTATTCGACCGATTGAGAGACACCTTCGACCGATCAAGATGCGTTTTCTGCAGATTTTAAATAAAGCTCGAAAGCCTGCAAAACGTTTAAGGTTTGAGTCTAACACTGCTAAATATAAAAAGCGAAACCCTAATACACATTTTCCCAAACTTGTGAGTTACTTCTATGATATTTGAGAGGTTCTGTAACCTTCTAACTCAACAAGCATCTACCAGAGATTAGATTGATATTGCATGAACCGGTGGAGATAAGTTGTTGTATACAAGATCAACTACTGCTGATGATCTAAACCTTTGAGCGGGATCTCAAAGTCACAAACTGGAGTATTTGTGTGCAACGAATTCAAATAGAAGAGTTCGTGAATTCGGAACTGCGTATAGTCACATGAATAAGCATCACAAGAGGTAGCATTAGATTTAGAGAAAAATTTATTGTAAACACTTTCATTCTATATAGTGAATTTGTTACCTTGTGGATTGTTTAGGTTAAATCCTCCTCAGGTTTTTTACCTTGAAACTGAACAATTTCATTAGTTTTCTTAGGTCATAATATTGCCTATCTTTTTTACTTTTCCGCTATTGTGATATGATTGTCATTATTTAACCTAAATCTACATAATAAACCTAAGTAACTATTTGACCATTATATTAAATTAAACAATCTGAGTGTTCAGTTGTCTAAATAACAAACAACTCTACACACAAATAAACTCCCAACAAGATACTCTCATCCCAAAACCTTAATACACCCAATAATGTACTCTTACCTAAACAATAAACAAATACTCAACCTCGATCTTTTGGTGGAAGACAGGAAGAGGTTTATCCTTTAGGATAAACCGAGTATATGTACTAATCCTACTAATCTTTCTGATAGGATGACAACTAAACCGACAGATCTTTTTGCTTTCCCATTTGACCCTTATGCTTCGTTCCTTTTCCAGTAAAGTCTTAAATTTTTAGTGGTGCTTTTTATAAGAAAGTTCATAAAAAAAAAATATACTTTACCTGCATGTCTTCTTCGCCATGCGCACTGATCTTCATAAAAATCAACGAAACTTTTTTAAATTCCATTTCATTGCCATTGGCCAATTGTACAGGCTCACTACTAATTTTAATTAATGGAGCCAGCTTTCAAATATTAAAATATTTCCCATTTATTTTTAAAGTTGAGAATAGTTCTATTTTACGATTAATATTTTAAAAAAAATTAAAAATACACATGGTATCACGTTTTTATTTTGACATATTTATCTTTAATTTTATGAAAGTTCCCTATAAAATAAAGGCGAAAAACACATTTTGGTCCCTACATTTTCAGCCGATTTCCGTTTTAGTCCCTAAGTTTTTTTTTTACCGCTTTTAGTCCCTCTCCTGAAAAACGCTTCCATTTTAGTCCCTGCCGTTACATCAGAAACGGATATTGCAGACGTGGCAAACGGCAAAGTTAAATAATAATAAACTAATGTCCACGTGGCCTAAATTAATAATAAAAAATCTTTTTTAATGCCACATCAGCATCTAAATTAAAAAAATTAATTTATTAATTTTAACTGTAAGGACACGATTCTGTTGAGGCCCAATAAGGATGTTGGGCTCGTACATGAAAGATCCCTCACAATATGATTTGTAGAGAGTGGGCTTGAAAAGCTAGCCGTTGGGCACGGGGCGATATTCCGGTCTTGATTTTAGAGGAATTCATATAGAAAGGGGAGATGGGTTTGAACATTTAAGCCTTATAGTGTCGCATCCCATGGGGTTGGACTCCTCGGACTTGATCCGAGGAGCATTAAGGTCCTACTCCGTTTCCCCAATGGTGGCTTTCCTTCTGATCAGCATGAGTCGTTCTGGTGTTTCCCCCATGGAGTCTCTTCCTTAGGTGAGATGGAGAGAGCCCCCCCTTTGGCTCACTTACTTTTCCTTTTATATTAGCCTGCGTTCGCTGTCCTTCGTCCACGTGTAGGGTCAACCTTTATAAGACTGATATTTGTCCCATCAGTCTCATCCCGGAATTGTTGGGGATGGTTGATAAAGCTGAAGAATACGGCTCTGTTAGGTGCAGAGCCTTATCTGGGAAGGGTAGTAAGGATAATTCTCCCAAGATCTTTTAGATCTTCTTTCAAGTTTTAGTCCTATACCAGTTTTACCCTTCTTCTCAATGGAGCTTTGGGTCTGCCGAGGACTAGACTGTCCTCGGCTGCATCTCCGGACCATTACCTTTTTCGGCTTGGGCCTTTGGAATCCTCATGAGCAAGTGGGCCTGGCCCATAAATTATTGGGCCCCACAATAGCCCCTCAAAACCCTGCTATCCGACCTCCTGGTTGGAAGGGAGGGTTTTGGTAAACCCGGGCCTTTAGTATGGCTTATTTAATTTAGCCCCGCATTAATGTAGGCGGTTTTCCCACCTGTCCAGGAAACTCACCGGTTTACAAGGTATTCCCTTTAATTTGTTCGTGACCCGCTCCTGCCGTTTGGCTGTCCAAGGCGCGCCTTCAATGATTTCCCTTTACGAGGCTCATTTACGTCCGGCGGCTCATCTAATGAGGTGGGGAAGTGGAACGGACACATTTTTATTCTTCAGATTTTTTTTTGGAAACCTGAATGAATTTAACACCTTCCGTTTTGCCCTTACTATAAGAAGGCAAGTAGGAAGCCATCACTTTCGTGCAGACACCCTTCCATCTTTCTGAGATCTGAAGCCCTCAACCTCACTTAGCGTTCACTTAACCCGATTGTTATTCCCACATCAGAATACGTTTACCATAGCGAGTGATGAAGGAACCATACCCCTCCTCAAAACATCATATTCTAATAAAGCTCGAGATGGCTCGGTCAGGGCAAGGATGGCGGAGACTTAAGATTTGCCCCACCTCCCTTTCAGCCAAAATCCGAAGCAGGGGCTCGTCACATCAAAATTTCGTCGTGACTGAGTCGAGAACACCCACTATCAGCACCACCCGGCTCCTTACGAGCATACCTAACATGGCACCAGTGTGTTAGGAGTCAGGACTGAGGCAGGGGCCAAGTGCCTCTGCTTCTTCCCCTCTTTGTTCACTGGTGCCCTCCTCCGCCTTCCTCTCTTAGTCTTCCCAGCACCAGCTCCGTCCTGGTGCTGTCCTTCTCCCTCTTTTGCTCCTCTCTCTTTCTTTTCATCTCTTCCCCTCTTCTTCTCCTCCTTCTCTTACTCATGTCCTCCATCTTCTTCATTCATCTCCTCCATCTTCTTCTTCCTTCTCCTTCAAATTCTTCTTCTTTCTCCTTCATCTTTTTCCGAAGAAGGTTCTTCTTTAGATATGAGCAATACTGAAGCAGAAACTGGAGAGACTTTGAAGACGAGTTTAAAAGACACCAGGCTGTTTGCTTATCTGTACTGCGAATGTTAGTGTTGTTTCGGCAGCTCACCTTTTGTATAGGCTTGTTTGAGCCCTACTTTGTACGTTGTAATAATTTTTCATATTAATAAAAATTGTTGTTATTTTACTTCGCATGTTCAGTCTGTGTTTTTACAAATTTGCAAACGCTGCTCGGCACAATAATATAACATTTGAATCGATGACCACTAAGGCCAAAATACTTGCTAATAAAAAGACGTCAACTTTAACAGAATTGTTTGACATAGCGGTGTGTACCTGTGAATAACGATACTTGCCCGAAACAATGCCGAGATTAGAACTGGATGCCCTATTCAGTGTAGGAAATAATCATTCGAAGACATATCACCCGTAAAAATGAACAGCCTCCTTAGGATATCGAATAGTGGAGTGCCCCACCATCATCCTAACACTTTTATTGGCCTTAACATTTCAGTATCTGAGCCGGGGATCTTTCCCATCCGAGCAGTTATAAAACTTGACTTTCCTCCCTTTCTTTCTTTTTTTTTTTTACTTGGTTTCCCCATAGGCTTGAGTCCGAGGACCATGCAAGGCCTTGGTTCTGTCCAAAACTTACAATGTTTCTTTTTTGTACTTGGTTTCCCCATAGGCTTGAGTCCGAGGACCATGCACGGCCTTGGTTCTGTCCAAAACTTACAATGTTTCTTTTTTGTACTTGGTTTCCCCATAGGCTTGAGTCCGAGGACCATGCAAGGCCTTGGTTCTGTCCAAAACTTATAATGTTTCTTTTTTGTACTTGGTTTCCCCATAGGCTTGAGTCCGAGGACCATGCAAGGCCTTAGTTCTGTCCAAAACTTATAATGTTTCTTTTTTGTACTTGGTTTCCCCATAGGCTTGAGTCCGAGGACCATGCAAGGCCTTGGTTCTGTCCAAAACTTATAATGTTTCTTTTTTGTACTTGGTTTCCCCATAGGCTTGAGTCCGAGGACCATGCAAGGCCTTGGTTCTGTCCAAAACTTATAATGTTTCTTTTTTTTGTACTTGGTTTCCCCATAGGCTTGAGTCCGAGGACCATGCAAGGCCTTGGTTCTGTCCAAAACTTACAATGTTTCTTTTTTGTACTTGGTTTCCCCATAGGCTTGAGTCCGAGGACCATGCAAGGCCTTGGTTCTGTCCAAAACTTACAATGTTTCTTTTTTGTACTTGGTTTCCCCATAGGCTTGAGTCCGAGGACCATGCAAGGCCTTGGTTCTGTCCAAAACTTACAATGTTTCTTTTTTGTACTTGGTTTCCCCATAGGCTTGAGTCCGAGGACCATGCAAGGCCTTGGTTCTGTCCAAAACTTATAATGTTTCTTTTTTGTACTTGGTTTCCCCATAGGCTTGAGTCCGAGGACCATGCAAGGCCTTGGTTCTGTCCAAAACTTATAATGTTTCTTTTTTGTACTTGGTTTCCCCATAGGCTTGAGTCCGAGGACCATACAAGGCCTTGGTTCTGTCCAAAACTTATAATGTTTCTTTTTTGTACTTGGTTTCCCCATAGGCTTGAGTCCGAGGACCATGCAAGGCCTTGGTTCTGTCCAAAACTTATAATGTTTCTTTTTTGTACTTGGTTTCCCCATAGGCTTGAGTCCGAGGACCATGCAAGGCCTTGGTTCTGTCCAAAACTTATAATGTTTCTTTTTTTTGTACTTGGTTTCCCCATAGGCTTGAGTCCGAGGACCATGCAAGGCCTTGGTTCTGTCCAAAACTTATAATGTTTCTTTTTTGTACTTGGTTTCCCCATAGGCTTGAGTCCGAGGACCATGCAAGGCCTTGGTTCTGTCCAAAACTTATAATGTTTCTTTTTTTTTGTACTTGGTTTCCCCATAGGCTTGAGTCCGAGGACCATGCAAGGCCTTGGTTCTGTCCAAAACTCATAATGTTTCTTTTTTTTGTACTTGGTTTCCCCATAGGCTTGAGTCCGAGGACCATGCAAGGCCTTGGTTCTGTCCTGGGCCCCTATGCTGAACGGGCCTGGGCCGCGAATTTACTGGGCCCATAAATTAGGGGGTATTTCCGTAGTCTTAGGTCACGCGGTACTTTTTGGCGTCCCAATGTTCGAGGTGCGCCTTCACGAGGCTCCTTTAATCTCAGGGTTGCAGACGGCATTGGAAATCGAACCGGAGACATTTTGTCTGTAGCGTTCCTTGGGACGCTGCGTGAATTAAATGCCACCACCTTATCTTTTAAATAAATAGGAGAGAAAGTTGCTTTACCTTCACACAAATCCTTCAGTCTCCTCTCCTAGTACATCATGTTTGAGGCGAGGGTTGGGGCAAAGGAACTCTCTCCGCCCCAAAGGCGCCGTGTCCTCCTGAGACTCCAGATAGTGAGGTACGGGCAAAGGAGGCATAAATTCAAGAGAATATTCCAGTTCGACAGAGGGGAAAGGGTGTTTCTCCCTCTTTTAGTCAAAATCCGAAGCAGGTTCTGTTCACGCCAGAATTTTGGTGTGTCAGAAGAAAGATTCTCCGCCATCAGCGCTTCTGCCTTGTTGCAGGCAAATTTTTGGTGAAGGCTCCTCAACTTCCGGCTCCCAGCACCTTTCCTTCAGCGGTGCAGGCCCCAAGCTGGGTTCTTTTGCTGCCTGAGTTATGGGCATGCAAAAGCATTGAGGAAGAACAAAGTCCTGAAGGAGTAGCCACCCTCTCATCTGTGCTTCTTCTTCGGCTTTACCTTCATTCTCTTGTATTTTTCTTTTCACTCATGTAGTTAGCTTTAGCATAAGCTTATTTCAGCTTTTTCAATGTACGCTGTACTGTTTCTTTGTCTCAATAAAAAATGAATTTACTTCTTTTTAAATATTTTTCCTTTCTGTAACGATTATTTTGTGCATGGGATGCTACATGTGTGCTTTCCTTTGTTGATACTTAGAGTAGGAAACCTTGAAACAGAAACCTACTAACTCTAGTTTACCGACATTAACAAGCATAATAATGATAATTCCCAGCGAATTTAAACTCGTAAAACTAACCGGAATAATGGCCGAGTGCTTCATAATGCATGCAAGGCGATCGTCCGAGAACGATAAGCTCTAAATAATTCGCCCGAGAGGGTAGCCGAGCAGTGAGGGACTTCGACTGTGTTTTTGGCAAAATATTGTCTTATATGGCATCAATCCTCTAGGTGTTGAGGATCTGAGGATAGATCGGGGAATCCGTGTAGTTTAGGGGTTAGCCCGATTATCAACGAGGAATTCTCCTCGGATAGATTCTATGGTCCAGGTAACGTCCGGGTCGTGCCCAAACCCCCTGTTGGCTCTTCTAGGCAGTTGGTTTCCCCATAGGCTTGAGTCCGAGGACCATGCAAGGCCTTGGTTCTGTCCAAAACTTGTAGGATTTCCCTTTTGTACTTGGTTTATTTTTCGACCATAAGCCCCTATACCAGGGCGGGGAAAGTTGACTTGAGGCCGGAAGCCCCTAGAGATGCCCATGCCCTTGGCACCGCAAGGCGTAGCCCCTAGTAGAAGTTTATGCTGGAGCAGCAACTGTATGTCGCCGGAGACGGAGGAAACCCCAGGAATTTTTGCTTGCTAGAGAGTTGACTCCAACGCCACCTGCGCCAACGCGCAAGCTTTCCCACAGACGGCGCCAATTGTAAGGACACGATTCTGTTGAGGCCCAATAAGGATGTTGGGCTCGTACATGAAAGATCCCTCACAATATGATTTGTAGAGAGTGGGCTTGAAAAGCTAGCCGTTGGGCACGGGGCGATATTCCGGTCTTGATTTTAGAGGAATTCATATAGAAAGGGGAGATGGGTTTGAACATTTAAGCCCTATAGTGTCGCATCCCATGGGGTTGGACTCCTCGGACTTGATCCGAGGAGCATTAAGGTCCTACTCCGTTTCCCCAATGGTGGCTTTCCTTCTGATCAGCATGAGTCGTTCTGGTGTTTCCCCCATGGAGTCTCTTCCTTAGGTGAGATGGAGAGAGCCCCCCCTTTGGCTCACTTACTTTTCCTTTTATATTAGCCTGCGTTCGCTATCCTTCGTCCACGTGTAGGGTCAACCTTTATAAGACTGATATTTGTCCCATCAGTCTCATCCCGGAATTGTTGGGGATGGTTGATAAAGCTGAAGAATACGGCTCTGTTAGGTGCAGAGCCTTATCTGGGAAGGGTAGTAAGGATAATTCTCCCAAGATCTTTTAGATCTTCTTTCAAGTTTTAGTCCTATACCAGTTTTACCCTTCTTCTCAATGGAGCTTTGGGTCTGCCGAGGACTAGACTGTCCTCGGCTGCGTCTCCGGACCATTACCTTTTTCGGCTTGGGCCTTTGGAATCCTCATGAGCAAGTGGGCCTGGCCCATAAATTATTGGGCCCCACATTAACTAAATAAAAAAAATTAAAAACTAAAAATCTTATGAATTGAGATCTAAGTGTGCCTTGAACAAGAACAACAAGAACACAAACCCAAATCCAAGAACACAAACCCAGAAATTATTTAAAAAAAAAAATAACCAAAGCCAGAAATTCCGATCTCAAAGCCAACCCACAACCACCAAAATAAAACCCACAACAACCCAGGCCAAGAAAATCAACCCACAGCCACAAACCCACTATTCACTTTAATAAGCTCTGTGTTTCACGTTCTTCTTCTTTTTTTGATACTGATTGTTACTGTGAATTGTTTTGTAATTATGAGTTGCTGTCACAGAGAAAGAGAGGGGGACCCGAGATGAAGAGGGGCAAAATGAGGAGGAGGCGTTTTCTGTGCTCGTAGAATCCATCGGAAAACTACTATAGATATGTATTAAAACCGGTGGTGGGTTTCTGGACCAAATCGGAGCAGAGGGTTCGCGGCAAAGCAAATATCTCTCGGAGATTGGTGCTCACATATCGGAGCGCTGTCTATCTCTTGACTTTGACTACTCGGAGCGTGCGAAGCGGTGGATAAGTTTCTAGAGGACCAGATCGGAGTAGTGGGGTTCGCAGCAGATCTCTCTCGGAGATCGGAGCTCTTCCCCTGAGTCAGAGCAGCGTATTTTGAAGTTGAAGTGGGTGTACTCGCCTCTGACACCGAGGAAGTGAGGAACAGAACAATCGTAGATTCGCAATTCATAAGATTTTCCTCCGAGGAAGTGAGGAACAGAACACCGAGCTCAACAAAGCTTTTTTTTTTAAATAATTTCTGGGTTTGTATTCTTGCATCTGGGTTTGTATTTTTGTTGTTCTTGTTCAAGGCACACTTAGATCTCAATTCATAAGATTTTTAGTTTTTAATTCTGTTTTTAATTTTTTTTATTTAGTTAAAATTAATAAATTAATTTTTTTAATTTAGATGCTGATGTGGCATTAAAAAATATTTTTTATTATTAATTTAGGCCACGTGGACATTAGTTTATTATTATTTAATTTTGCCGTTTGCCACGTCTGCAATATCCGTTTCTGATGTAACGGCAGGGACTAAAATGGAAGCGTTTTTCAGGAGAGGACTAAAAGCGGTAAAAAAAAAAACTTAGGGACTAAAACGGAAATCGACTGAAAATGTAGGGACCAAAATGTGTTTTTCGCCTAATATAAAATAAAACCCGTCGATTTAAAAAAAGGGGGAAAAAATCCTAGTCTAGGTATTCAAATCTTTTATCTCACCTTCCTTCTCTCACATCATACTACACCACTCATCTTATGACACGCATCCCATTTAATTTATTTCTTTTCTTACTGCAACTGACCTTCATTAAATTTATTTACTAACAAACAAATATCATCACTTCTAAAAAGATTCACATGTTCTTAAAAATTCAAAATTGAGATAAAAATAAGCAACTCCACTATATCAGTGGCGGCTCTACATGCAAGTTAAGGTGGTCGACCACCTTAACTTGCAAAAAATTGTATATATACGCTTACTAAAAAATTGTTATATGCTAAACTAACTTATTGTGACTACCTTAATAAAAATTTTAAACACTCTAACTTGAGAATTACAAAAATTTGGGTTCAACAAAAATTAGAGCAGTGCTACTACATTCACAATATTTTCACAATATAATTTCACAACAAATCTAATGTGATAAGTTGTTATTGATTCTAATTTGGGCCAAATACTAATATTATTTTTTTACCCACCGATAACAGTTTTTTACATAAAATTAATTGTAAAAATGTTCTAGACGTAACATTACTCCGAAATTAATTCTGCCCCCAAATATAGTTCTTAATCCATTTTTTTTAAAAGCTTAAGTAACAACAATAAATATTAGCTCAAATAACAACAAACATAAATCAAACAAAAACAATACAAGACCAAACAACAACAAGTGAAAAAATTATTCAACAAAAAACCTATTATAAAACAAAAAGATAAAATTTGTAACTCGTTCAACCTATTCAATAAAAATAATTTCTAATTTTATTTTTCCTTAAAAAATGATACTAAGAAAAATATTATGGTAATTTAAATTTCTTAGTGACCACCCTAAATAAAATTCCTAGAGCCACCACGGTACTATATGATCACTAAACTGGTAATCCAATTCTTGTAATTGAAAATTCATTGCAATAATAAAAATATCTAATAAAAAATGATGTTCCGTTGTAAAGTCATCTTGCTAATAAAGACAAAAAACAAAAGAAGACACTTGAATAATCCTTTTAGTGGAGTTCGACGGTATGGAAGCATAAAATCTCGAAGTCCCAAAGTTTTAATTTTTGGTTCCAAATTAATGTATTATATATATATGCCATTTATATTTTTTTACAGAGCGAAGATTTTATTATAAGGATTTTGCTTTTACTTTGTTAGTAAGAAATGAACTTTATTTTTGTTTTGGAAGGAGCCATGAGTCACATGCATGTACGAATTAGGTGATCATCACTTTAAATTTTTAGGATTTTAATTAGGAGACTGATATTCAATTTAGGGGGAACCAAATCTAAATTTTTTTTAAACCAAAAGTTCCAAATAAGATATAATATTACTATCTCTACGTGATTCATCACGCGCGGACCTTCAAAATCTCCTTTATCAATTCGCATGGTAGGCTACAAACTTCTTAATTAATCTGAACAGTAGCTGGAGAAAATATTAAAGCCGCCAGTAACGTAACTTTCAATGATCAATTTGACAAAGCATCTCAAGAAAATATGGACTACCCACAAACAATAATACAACAAAGAACTATATCATATTATATAATAAGGTCAGTAGTTTTATGGCCGAGTAGAATTTATCATTTTTTTTTTTTAATTATCCTCATTTTAAAAATTTAACTATATGGATATATTAACCAATGCAATAAAATTTTAATAATGTTATTTTTTTTTCCAGGATAATAATTTAACTATGAAATTTATTCATCAACCCAATCACATAATTGAGTTTCATTAGAGATGGAATGCTATCTGTTTTTTTTAGGACAATAATTTAACTATGAAATTTTTTGATCAACACAATCACGTAACTGAATTCCATTAGAGATGGAAGGTTTCAACATATATTTTTAATTCTCTAAACCTTCCCGGCCACTACCGATCGAGAAGTTGGATAGAAACTTCCCTTTGGAAGTTGGAAGCAACATCTGTAATTTGCAACATAGTATTTTATTTCCTGATATATTCTCCTTCATATACAAAATGTGGAAGCCTACGAGGCTTTGAAAAAGTTTCACTAGCACACAAATTGTGAAACCTAGAATATTCTTCTGTCCTTTTAACGAATTCTGCAAAACTATGTGATCTAAATCATTTGGTCTTTTTTACTCGAAAATCATTTGGTCTCTTTTTGATACAGCCATTCAGAATTTGCATATATTAATTAATTAACCTAAGAAGAGAGAACTAGCCACGCGTACTATTTTTTTTTTTTTTTTTTTTTTTTTGATAGGGAATGCATAAACATTCCTATACGGTACCAGCATGGTAATCCCTTAGGAATTAAACAGAACTTTCATGAAATGTAAAAGTAGTTTAATTATTAAATTAATTACACTTCACTCACACGAGATTTGGTCAAATTATATTTCTCAATATAGGAGAAATATTGTGTTAACCTCTTATAAGATTTTCAGTTATTACACTCATTTTTCTTAAAATACAAACTATTTACACAAACCTCATCTGGATAATTGAAAAAATACTTTAAAAATCCTAAAATCAAAATAATATAATAATAATAATAATAATAATAATAACAATAACAATAAAACATTACCAAACATTAATATCTCAAACTTCTCACTCAAACCAGCCACTTAATGGAAACTAGACTGGCTACTAGGGAGATTGGTGTGTTACTCCATTTAATCTGTTGCTTGCTACTCCCGTATTTACGTCATGCCTAGAATTTAGAAAAGAAAAACATCTGAAAGAGAAAAGATCAAATTCATAATTTTAAATATTTGATTAAACACACGTTGTAGATTTTGATGGACAACACAAGTCTAGAAAATGTGGAAGAGGAAGAAAAAAACAATTACACCAGTAACGCAAGAACTTGAAGCCCCAAATTATCGTATTTTATATTAGCACATGCACAGACTATTGCATTAAACTATTTCACAAACCGTAATACAGACACCAATATACACAAGCTAATTAAATCACAGTGTTATTCTTTAAGTTACATAATATATATATATATATATATATATAAAACCACAGACGATGTCGTACCATATTTAGGGACTAGTAATGTTTCCCTGCTTTTTGCACATGATACATGAGCATATATATGCAGCAAATGAAAATTCACCGATGAATCGGGCAATTGGCATCGTGGCCACTCATGGTGTATCCTATGTAAGTGCAAGGAGAAGGACCAGAAGGTGGGACAGGATTTCTTTGAAGTGAAACTTTTGTTTCATTCTTTTCAAATCCTAGCGCTGCCTTCACTTCTTTAAATGGCCTATATGCTAAGAGAGGTTTAGGTTTGGTCGTCGTGATCATGAGAATTATTAACAAGAAAATTATTTTGCAAATTTTGTAGGTATAGCTATAAACATCTCCTCGACTAACTGCCATCTTTGGAATAAAAAGGGACAGGCTAGGGTGGATAAATGTAAAAAAAGTCAGTTTACTATCTTATATAATGGAGCCTCTCTCTCTGGAACCAATCCTATTGATGGGTTTCACAATGAAGAACTCCCCTATAGGATCCCTTTTATAGACGAAAGTCCTCAAAGGCTGGATATGTACAATAAAATATATTATCATGTGTTTCTATATCCCTGGTCCCTCGATCTCTTTTGTTTTTCCTCTTGAATAAAACTTTCTTCCTTATTATTATTTTTTTTTTTAAGCAAAAGAAAAGATTACAATGTCTAAACGTACTTCAGTGGAAAGACTTAGAAGTCCTCAAGTACAATGAAATCTCGTGGTCAGAGAAAGCTCTAAGAGGCTACAACGATAAGAAAAATGTAATTATACGGGGTTAATCCACAGCTACTTGTTTCTGAGCAATAATTTTAAACATTTTGTCGAGCACTCGAATTAAAATACGTTCTTAATTAGAGACAATGGTTTCTAGACAAGTGGCTGCCCCTCATCAGGAATGCACTAAAGAGAGCTGAGAAAAATAGTATTAAATCTTTTAAGCTTAAAAAAACCTTTCCCAAGGTTGGCAGTGGAGGATAGTATAGGAATATTTCTCTTTTTTGCTTGATATATATAACAGGAATATCCTAAGTATGAGTAGAAGGTGATCTATGATATATGCAACTAGTTACACGTCTACAAAGGTTCCAAGCTTTTTACAAGAAGAGCCACGAATTTGGAGAGCGAATTATATAAGATTTGGTTTGGGATGATTGGACATGTCATCATCACAATTTTGGGTTCAATGCATTGGATTTGGAGTGTTAGCTAGGGTCAATTTGTGTCCAATTTTTATATAAATCTCTTGGAGTTTTAGGGAGATTTGTAGCCTTGAAGTTCTAATTCATTTACTATTCATTTACTAATTATTACATAGTTTTTATTGACCAACACTAATGAAAACCTTCAAATAAAATATATTCCAGACTTATCTAGATACGTAAAGATGTTTCATGAGAATGCTAATTAAAAGACTGCCAAAAAACATACAAAAAGGTTTCAACAGTTGAAAATAACCAAATTTCTTGTAGTGCTTTATTCTATTTATTTATTTCTTGATATTTTTTTGGTAAATTTAATAGCAAATTGTCTATTACTATGATTCGACAAAAAATTAACTAATCCTTTTATCAAAATCAGTAAAATCGGGTTATCTTACTTTTAAGCTTATTTAATTTATTGACTAAGTAATTAATCTAACCTAGAAATCTCCCAACTTGTCTCCCACTAATTAAATTTATGGTGGGATCCACAATTCATATGAGAATGAGGAGTACGCATTTATGGTACTCCTAGAATATTCAATAATTTTCCTGACTCAAATATGAGAACCTATATATGGTTACCTGCTCATAATCTCAAATGTAATGGAGGTATTAAACCCCTCATTATGGATCCATTATGATCATGAGGACAAAAATGGCTGAAATCAAGAGAAACATTCCTTGAACATGTCTGTATTAGAAAAATATTATGGAGTGAATAAGAAATTGACTACTAATGTATCCACTTGAACATGGTATTAAAGTGGTAAAAATCCTTAAGTCCCACATAGGAAAGGAAAAAGATATTATGAATTTATATGTTTATGGGTTGGACATTAGGTTGGACTTTAGGCATATGTGGACTGAACTTCTTGTCCAAATAATAATAATATTTTATTTTTTTATTTTGTTGAGTCAGTAAGTTTGTATACAACAATTATTTTTGAAACAATGTGTCTGTTCAATAATGTATATATTTATAATCCATCATTCATGGAAAAAAAAAATTGTGGAGAAACTCTCCTAGAGAGAAAATATTTTGTGCATTAGCATTTGAGTCAAAGAGAGAGAAAGAGAAATAGTTTAGTTCGCAAAATACAGACTTTTTATGCTTCTGTTGGAAAAACATAGTTTGTATCGCATACAAAACATATGCAGTGTAAAAATAACGGATCTTCTTCATTCGCAATTGATAACATGTACTATGTAAATTTCAGAATTTAAGAACAAGAGAGCATACCTTAGTGCGGTGAAATTCAAAACCAAAGATTAGAAGTACTTGAGAATACTTTTAATCTTCACTCTAATTCCACTTATGCCCAAGAAGTGTGATCTCTCAATCAGTTTATACGTATGTGTTCAAGGGAAAATAAGAGAGTGACTTACACTCACATACACACCATTTTCATACATTACTAAATTCTACATGTTTCTCTCCTTATATATAACTAATTATCTAATTAAAATAGCATTTTGGGCCATTCCAATTAGGATTTAGTATGTGGCTTGGAGTGAGACCAAAAGGGACAAATAAGACACTAGCTCCAATGGGTTTTGGGCCTTTCTATCAACTCTTAACAAGCCCAAAATTACCATTAATTATATTTAATACCACTATATAAATATAATTACACTCTAGGCCTTATTAATAAATTATATATCAAGACTTTATTATACATTCAACCCCTTCATTAAAATATTCGTAGTAATACAAAATCATGAATGTTGACTGCCACTTTGAAGATTACTACATCTTAATCTTTGAGTACTTGGTTTAATCTTTTAAGTCATTCACCATATATTTATGAAATCCAATTTCATAAATATATATTGAATACTCTAAATAACCAAACTCATTAAAATTATCTCAAGAGAATATTTTATATCTCCGTTAAGAGATTATGAATTTCATATTGAGAATATATGTTCCTTTAACATTAAATCTGGCTGTCCAACATACTGATGTTTTGATCGTAACTTTAGATCTCACTCTTGATATATCAAAGTAACCTACACTTCATGATCAGGTTCATTATTCTCTCAGGCTTGAGAGTTCATGTAAATAGAAATCGTGAGATTTATTATTCATTTTACAGTCATTAGTAGAATAATAAATTTCACAACGGTCCAATTCAATATGTCTTAACACTTAAAACATATCAACTAGAAGTCTCCACTTCCATGATCAAGAAAAATCATCTTAGTTAATATGTTACAGTCTTCGCAGATGAAATGCCCAATTTCATCACCGATTACGAACTAAAATTCTGAGTTTACAAAAAACTTGTGATTTATATCTTCTGTGACTAAATCACATACTATGCATCTCATAGACTATATGATAATGTCCAAATATTTATGTTACCATTATTTTAGATAATAATAAAACAACTTTATTACATAGAACATAATGTCATACATGGCATACAATAGGATTTTAGGGCACTTATCCTAACAGCTTCTTCTCTGTGCTATAGATGTTTTATCCTGGGAGACAGACACGTCTTTGAGTTTCAGAGTACAACAGATTGTGTGAGGGGCGAAATCTGCTTTTAGGAGATTGTGTCAAACACAAAACTTGATCTATATCATTTATCCTTCACGCATTTGGTCTATGAGTTTTTAATTATTTTGCAGATTTCTTCTTTTATATATATATATATATATATATATATATATATATATATATATATATATATATATATATATAAATATATATATTGTTTTTACCCATCACATCTTTTTTTTGTTATTGTTTATAATTAGATTTGTATGTTGTTCATGTTTTCTTAATCACAAAAGTAAATTGCAACAATCTTAAAGCAGATTTTCTCTTTCTTAATTTATTTTTGTGATTGCTGTGTGTATCGGCATGTATTACTATGCTATATTAAATCTTTTGAGTCCTGGGCAGTTTCGCGAAATCGTACTGTAACTCTGCGAGATTAATGGTTTGATATGATACGGTTTTTCAAAAAACTGTGGTTAATCTTTATTGATTGCAAGTTACATTTGATTTTGATTTTGATTGGACGACACGTTTGATTGGTAATCTTGAATGTTAAATGTGTACTGTTGCTAAATGCTAATCTTGCAATGGTATATAAGTTCTTGTCCTTTGTACAAGTTTTAATCTTTGCTTGCTTTATACGATTGGCCTTAACAGTATATTACAGTTATTATTAATCAGTGAACTTTGTATTGGATATTACAAATATTATATATTTGTTTATTGGGTGATATTGCCAATCGGATTGTTCTATTCATTAGAAGATCACTGTTATCTTTGCTCTTAGTCTTGGCATATATTAATATATGAGGTCTTTCATAACTTTGATATTAAACCAATTTGTGATATATACATTAGATTGTTTTGTTGAAATGTGATCAAGAAACTATGTTCTACAGTAATCAGTTATTCTGAATTTGTGCGTGGATACGATGGTCTGTTGGCATATTACAGATTTATATAGACACAATGGTTGTATAATGTGAACTTTGATATCAAGGTTATAGATGTAAATGACAATTAAATATGTCATTAATGCTAATAACATGTCCTTGGTCTTTTATGTGCAATGGTGTATGGGGTTAATGAATTATTATCTTTTGGTTGTGGCTGTCATCATAGTCACTAGTTAGCTTTGTATTATTAATTGATAATTAAAATAACATTACAAGAGCTATTATTAATAATTTCAAAAGTATTCTTCAAAAAAAAAAAAAAAATCAAAAGTGAGGATATAAGCCCAACATTTGATAGCTTCAAATTTGAAAAAGAATTAGACGAATTGCAAACTAATGAGGCTATAATTATGGGGTTTCACTCTCAGTCTAATGAGGCTATAATTATGGGGTTTCACTCTCAGTTAAAGAGTATAGTTCATCCCTAGGCTAAAGATGTTATTTATTATAAAGATTAAGATACAATTTTTTTTTTTGGTATTGATATGGAGAATACATGATTATTGTATTTGAGCACGTATAGCATTATTTAATTACATACATGTATATACCAATATATGTTTTGTAATATTTCTTTGGATGAAATATAAGTTACATGCCTTAGTTGACATGTTTGAGTTGTCTAAAATTTGGAATGCGCAAGAGTCTCTTATAAGTGCTTACTAAGTAGCAAGGATGAGATGTTCATTCTTTATAAGAATGAAGTTGTGAAATAACTCAATGAATACGATAAGTTCTTTGATTACCGTAGAACTTGTGGAGGGAAACTAGTTTTTCCCATTATTTATATTTTCAATGAGATGTCTCAAAAGAAACCCACTAAGATGCCTTGTGAATTATGGAAAGGGTGATCGCCTTGCTATAAATTCTTTAATTATGGGGGTGTCTAGTGAAGGTGGTGGTGGGTGGTGGTGGTGGTGGTGGTGGTGGTAGTTCCAATTCCTAAAGGATAGAGATAGGACCAAGAGCTATTACTTATGTTTTCATTGATTATGGCCATTACAATAGTGCAATGTGATTTCTAATTTATGAATCTATTATTTTTATATGCATGCAAATTAGAATATATTTCAAGTGTTAAATTTTCTTAAAAGAAAGTTTGAGTCTACGTCTAGTACCTCTCATGATTAAGAGTTTATGGAAGAGAGTTTGAGACTAAGCGTAGTGAAAGGACAAACGTTAAATTCATTTGGTCCAAATTTTCTAATTTAAATGTTAAAAGATGAACTTAAAACTCTAAAGAAGTGATATCATGAGGTGCCTTTTTGGAAAAGAGACTGTCAATAGTGCACTAAATCCATCTTAGAAATCCATGCATGGTAATAGGTGGATCTATCACCTAGGAAATTGAGAGTTTTTTGGAATTATTAACTATTACAAGGCAAGACTTGTTGTAGAAGACTACAAATAAAAGGCAGATGTGAGTTTTCTTGATACACAATAAACCAAAAGGGTTTATGAATCCTGTACAAGGAAACAAAGTTTGTAAACTTGTTAAATCTTTGTATGGATTGAAGCAAGTTTCAATGTAATGATATGAGAAATTTGACAATGAGATGATGTCAAATGAGTTTAGGTTTAATGCAACTAGTGTGTAATGTGAATATATGTTAGGACATATGTGAAATTGTTAGAGACATATGTTATGTATATTGGCTAATCTTTTGACAAAATGCACTTTACTTGTAATTGGATAGATCTAGGATGGGTTTAGTACTTCAAAGAACAAGAGTTCAAGTTTAGTATTGAAGCCATGGAAATCTGTCTAAGAAACAAGTGAAGAAGTGTTGTTCATTAAAACTCGACAGAATCATATCTATCGAGGATTAATGTTGAAGCTCGACAGAAGCTGTATCTGTCGAGAATTATGAAATTAGAATTTCTAGATCTAATTTCACACATATCCATGTGTATTTGTGTAGGGTTTCTTTTCTCACAACCCTAGATATATGTAAGGATTATTTTAAAGGCCGTCACAAGATGATGCAACTTGTTGCAAAGTGATTATATATGCATATTGTGACCGGAAACAATTTGCTTTAGTTCATTATATTCTCTCTAGAAGCTACTGCGTCTTTGTGCCAAGGGTTTTGTAACCAAGGCGCTTCTTGATCTTCATTATTGGATAAACTGAAGAACTTTGCAGCCAACATCTTCCTCAAGTTAGTGTGTTAGTCACGTACTGGGATCTGTGCATTATTAGTTAGTCACGTACTGGGAGTCGTGCATTGAAAGAAGAGATTACCGCTACATTACAATTCCAATTGGGTATTGGGGTAAGGGTTCATATGTAAGTTGGTAATAGATACTAAGATTCTTTTTACTTGTAACTACTTATTTTGATAATAGTGGATTCTCGAGAGTGGTGACCTTAAATTCACCCGGTGGGATTTTGCCTCGATAGTTTCCCTATTCGTAAACAAATCACCTGTGTCAAATTTATTTTCCGCTGCATCTAACTTAGTTGGTGATTTATTTGTGCTACCACGCTTATAGTATGAAATTGAATCTAATTAATTCACTTGACTAATTAATTGATTAATTTACCAAAAGGGTCAATACATTCTTGGCCTATCAAGTGGTATCAGAGCAGGCACACTCTGATTAGGTTTAATCTTTGTTGTGTGATCCATTGACCCCTATTTGTCATGAATAGAGGACAATCACTTATCATACCTCTTTTATTTTATGGCACTAACTATGCATATTGGAAAGTACACATGAGAGCTTTTTTGTAGTCTTTAGATGAAAAGGTGTGGCAAGCTGTGGAGATTGGCTAGACTAAGCCAAAGGAAGCGCCGGCTGAATGGGATGATGCCAAAATCAAAGCAGAAAACTTTAACAGCAGAGCATTGAATGCACTATTCAGTGCGGTGACCAATGAGGAGTTCAAGAAGATATCCTCAACTGAAACTGCTAAGGAAGCATGGACTATCCTCCAAACAACCTATGAAGGAACTAAGACTGTCAAGGATTCAAAGCTCCAAAGGCTCACTACTAGCTTTGAAGAGATAAAAATGGAGGAGGATGAGTCATTTGATGAGTTCTATGCCAAGCTAAAGGACATAGTCAACTCAACCTTTAATCTTAGGGAAACCATTCCCGAACCCAAGGTTATAAGAAAGGTGCTAAGGTCTTTGCCTGAGAGATTTCATGCCAAGATCACTGTCATTAAAGAATCAAAAGATATTGACTCTATTCCTTTAACAGAGCTTGTTGGTAACTTGCAAACCTATGAATTGCGTTTGACTAGAATCGAGAAAGGAAGCAAAAACAAGAGCATGGCACTGAAGGCCAAAAGTAATGAGACCGATGAGTCTTCTGACGATGAAGATTCCAAGATGAAATCCTACATCACAAGGCAGTTTAAGAAGTTCATGAAGAATGCCAATGCAAAAGGATTTGATAACGACCGTAAGCAATCCAGTTCTTCTCATTTCAAGAGCAAAGACAAAGGAAAAAAGGATGCTAAGAATGGCGGTCAATACACTATTCCCTCTAAACCAAAGTGCTTTAGATGTCAAGGTTTTGGACACATGAAACAAGAATGTCCAACATATCTCAAGTCAGTTGGGAAAAGCAAGGCTCTTGCTGCTACCTTGAGTGACACCGAGCCTGAGATTGAGTCAGATGATAGTGATGACAAAGGAATTTTAAATGCTTTCATTGCTACAATTGATCCTACTGAAGGGTTTACAGAAACAGTAAATGATGAAGAGGACTTGGTGGATTTTAAGTTTGAGAAAATGGACGATCAAGATGACATCCATACAACCTATACAAAATTGTACAAGGTTTCTGAGAAGCATGAGAGGAGTTAGATCGAGAGGAGCTCTCTACCAAGGTTGATGAAGCCAATCAAACCATTGGAGCACTGCGGTTTGAAAAAAATTTCCTTGCTGAAAAAACAAAGAAGCTTGAAGCAGAACTGTTCCAGGTCAGAGCTCAATTGGAGAGGACTTCCAGTGTAAAGCTCGATGAGATGCTAAGCTTTTAGAAAGCTGCTTCTGATAAAACTGGATAGGGGTATGATTTCTCTTCTCCTAATATTGCCTCCTCTAGTACAACTGTGTTTGTCTCACCTACTGATAATGTTAATTCTGAGAACAATGAATTTAAAACTGAAACAGCTAGAGGGAACCTAGATAAAGGCAAATCTATTTTAGGAGCACCCCCTAAGATTGAAAAGAAAGAGACTAGAAACCTTAGGACTAAGAAAGTTAACAATAAAAAGTCTCAACCGAAGAAACCGCATTTCTGTCATCACTGTGGAGCTTCAGGGCATACTCGTCCAAATTGCTATAAGTGGTTAGCCACTCAACAAAGCAATAGTATGCTCTCGTCCAAAAACCATAATTAGTTTCCATCCTCTTTTGCTCCTCTTGGAGATCTTCTCAAGGCCCTCATGTTCCTTTCAAACTTGAACGGTTTCAACTCTTCCCCCTCACCACCAGATCAAAGGTTCGCTCAAAGGAAGGTTCTTCCAAGGTGTGGAAGGAAAAAGGTTCAAAGTGATTTAGTTACTTTTTCTCTCTCTCCCTTCATGGTTATGCATTACTTGTTTGTTTTGCTTTTTTGTTTTGAATCAGTCTCGTTTTATGCTTTGTTTTGTTTAACATGTTTTTGTTTGTTTGTTTGTTTTCAGTTTTGTTTTATTTATTTTTTTCATAAAATAAAATAAAAAAAAATTTGAAAAATCAAAAAAATACAAAAACAATGTACATTGGTACTTGTGTACCTTGGATGGCCATTGAAACAAAGTTTTCTAAAGTTTATATCATTTGTAGCTTAAATGAGCATCTTAATACACAACTAAACAAGTGAGCTTTATGGCTCGTGTTTGTGATGAGTACAATTAAGTAATCTCTTATACTTAATACTTATATCACTCTTTTTGACGGGAATGACTAAAAAATTCTAAGAGAAAGGCATAAATAACCATCTCATTACTAAAGCCCGCCAATCATGTATAACATCTGTATGCTTCAATATAGCAAGTGATCTTTTTGGCTTAACATAATTGGGTTTTTTTTTTCTCTCTCTTATATGCCCATGCATAATATGCTCAAAAAGAAAAATAATATGCAAAGAAATTAAAAGCAAAAATAATCAAAATACTTTTAAATATGGTTGCAACCGTGTTTCTAGGAGATGTGAGAGTTATAGGATGTACCTCGAAGGTGATAGTCCCCATCAAGCAGTTATGACTGTGTGTGAGTGTATTTGATTTTCTCATATCTCAAATCGACATAATATGAGACACTTATGCCCTATTGCTATATTTTCACACAAAACATGCAAATTCTTTACTACTTTTGATATATGTGCAGGTACAATGTGATTTGACCATCACAAGGAATACATGTGTTAATATATGCTCACTAAACTGTTTTAACTTATTTTTGAAATATAAAATTGATTAGACGTGTTTAGTGTATGTGTGTGTTTTGGATCAATGAACGTTTTGTTTTCTTTACTGAGAGATGTTTTTAAGAACTTAATATGTTGATTGGATCTATGGTTGAGTAGCTTGCTTGTTGCATTCATCTCTTTGTGTTTTTTCCCTTCTTTGAAAAACTCCTTTTCTTCAAGCTCGACAGCTTCTCGACAAATTCCCTTCTATCGAGCCCCTCTTTCTTCTTTTCTCGATATATCTTATTGCAATTTTGATCCATCGAGCTTTCTAGAATTTGTCTCGATAGTTTCTCGACAACTTCTCGATCCATTGAGAAACTTTCTGTCTGGCCGATAGATTCTCGACAGCTTCTCAATCCATCGAGGTATTTTTTCCGTCGACAGATCCTTGACAAATTCACTTCTGTCGAGATTTAATGCTCTACAAATCTCAATAGCTCCTTGATCCATCGAGCTGCGATTTCTATTTAAAGGCTGAAGGCGAAATCAGATTTCATTTTCTCTTCTCTCTCTCTACAAAAACACTTTTCTCTCACCCCAAACACTTCTCCCTTACTCAAATCTCTTTACCCACTGCATTTTCGGCCTCTACCAAGATCAAATCACTTGGTAAGTGTCCTAAAACCTTCATTTTCCATTTTTCATGCATTTTAGACCTAGGTTTTGGGGTTTTTAAAACTTTTTTGGGGTTTTTTAGTTTTTCTTGAAATTTTTGGGTTGGGCTTTGTGTATTTGATGATATATGATCATGCATTGCATTCCACTAGCATTTTAACAATGTTTCATGCATTTAGATGTGTGCTTGACTATTGAAAATTGTGTGCTGGTAGGTTTGGATTGGGTTTCAACCCATGATGCAATTTATTTTTAGCACGTCACATCTTCATGCATATTTCATGCATACGTACTCTTTCATTCCTATTTCTGGATTATGATTATGTTCTATTCTCTCTCTCTCTCTCTCTCTCTCTCTCTCTCTCTCTCTCTCTCTCTCTCTCTCTCTCTCGCGGATAGACTACACATGGCACCCAAGTGCAAATCTACTCCGGCTCGGAACCCTCTTGGTTCCGAGTCTTCTTCTTCTAATCCCGTTCCCCCTCTTCACATTCGATTCCGTGATGGGAAGGCCCAACAGGACTTCCTTGAGAACTTTCAGAAACGTGGCGTTCATTCTAAGCGCCATGTCATTCTATTGGACTTTTCCAACACTCCTCTACCCGATGTCATTCGAACTCAGGGATGAGAATCTCTTTGTGAGATACCCTTGAGATGCCCTATCGTGTTTATACTGGAG
This sequence comes from Quercus tomentella, assembly GCA_028535165.1. Classification (NCBI taxonomy): domain Eukaryota; kingdom Viridiplantae; phylum Streptophyta; class Magnoliopsida; order Fagales; family Fagaceae; genus Quercus; species Quercus tomentella. Next base: position 39,568,016 of record JAPQVY010000023.1, on the reverse strand, counting down.
TTTTACTTCAATATACACGATATCGATACCTCTATACCTCAATTTGCCACGACATTTAGAGGTACATGTATCGTAGTCACTCCAAATATTATATCCGAGATACCACATGTCCCGAGGGTATCGCATCCTGGTTACCCCGGTTGTCAACGTTTAAGGACTGTGTCCAAAGACGACCTTCTGTCTCATTTTTGTGAGACACCTTCTGTATGGGGTGAATGTCAAAACACCCTATGCTCGGGCTTTGCAAAAGGTCCGAGATTCCTTAATATGGTGATGACATTTGTTCTTACTCCACTGTCTCACTATAACTCTATCACAGAGCCTTGTGCTCAGTTTTTTTTTGTTCCTCTTAGAAGATCTTTCTATTGATTTCCCCTCTCATTTCATTACTTCTATCATTGATGTTTATTATGATACGGCGACCCGTGATAAGCTCATTTTTCCTTTGGCTATCGCGCGGATCCTTCACCATTTTTCTATCCCTATTCCTGATTCTCCTTATTACACTGTTATGGGTGCCATCAATGCAGCTTCTGTTTGGCGAAGCGAGACCCAGCTTCGACCGAAGTGGCCACGGACGGAGATGACTGATCTTGCAGCTCCTGCTGTTCCTTCCACCTCCGCTCCTTCTTCCTTGAATAGTGGTGTGACTCTTAAGGCCATCATGGCGCAGCTTCAACACATGGATGCTCGCCTTGACACTCTCAGTGATGAGTTGTGTCAGGTGAACACCCATGTCGGTCGTATTGCACGACGACAAGCTCGCCTTGGTGGTTTTGCCGCTTCTCCCTCTCCTTCTCTAGAGGCTTCGACAAATAAGGGTTCAACTATGGGTTGGTATTAGGTACTAGGATTCTTTTTACTTGTAACCGCTTGTTTTAATAATAGTGGACTCTGTAACACCCCAACCTAATTTAATAATTAAACTATATGTTTAAGTGGTTAAGTATTATTAATATTTTAAGCCACTTACTTACTAAAATTAATATAAGAGTATTTAATAAACATATTATTTTATAATGTCATTGAATAAGAATTGTAAAGATTATAAATAATTGAAATGGCTATTTGTATTATAAATATATACTTAGTATGTACAAAACTATATTAAGTGGTTAAATTATGAGATATATATATATATATATATATATAGTTGTTAGTGTTTTAACTATGTATGGTGCATGAGATATTTTAGTGGAAATTTCACTCACATGCAACCAATTGAAATCCAACACATGCAAAGCCAAAGAACCATGCATGTTGATAAACTCCAAAGACCAAGACTTGGCCATGCAATGAGCAAGTTCCACCTAGCTTCTTCTTTGACTTTCAATGTAAATAGAACTTCCAAGAAGCTCACTTCCTCTCATTTCCCATGGGTCATACAAATCAGAAAAGTTTCACCTCCCTTTTCACTCTTCTTCTCTTAAGGAAAGTGCTAGGAAGCTCCCTTGAGTCTTCCTCTCAAGTCCACCGGTTCACACACCAAAAGAAAGACAAAACCCTACCCAAAAGTCTTCCCCTCATCTCATTTTCTTGGCTGCACCAGACAGAAAGTCCAGCAGCAAGAATGAAGCTTCTTTCAACTCTCTCAAGCTCTCTACCTCTCATACTTTCTAGTCCAGCCACTAGGAAAGGGAAATCATTTCATGTAAGTCTACATATATATATATATATATATATATGCTGTTTTAAGAAGCTTTGAAGTTGTGTTGGTGATTTTTTGATGGTAGGTTAGGGTTTTTACTAATTAATGATTTTATAGGATTAAGGAAGTAAGAAAAAGTTAGGATGAGTATTTTGATGCTGCTGCTGGGATCTTTGGTTGCTCTAAATGGTTAAATGACTAAGTATAAGTGTTTTATAACATGTCTAATGAGTGTATAAAAATCCCCATATGAAAATACCATTGTTTGATAATTGTTTGTGAATTTAAGAGAAAAACGTGCAAAGCTGTCACTGTGACAGATTCTGTGTTCATGCATGGTAAATTATGTATTAAATTGTATATAGTGAATTTGGATGCTAGGGATAATTTCTATGAAACCTAAGACACTTGTGGTTGTTATTGAATTGGGCTCAGAGCATTTGAATTAATATAAAAATAATGGTTTAATTTATAAGTTGCATGAAATTCTGTCAGGACAGATTTGAGTATGCTGTCTTGCGTGATTTTTAGTAAATCTTGGGTTTATTCTTTGACTCCAAAATTTTTATGGTTTATACTGGACATACAGGGGAGTAGTTATGTAAAATTTCATGACAATTGGATGTGTGTGGACAGCCCGTTTGTATTTTACAAATGGAGCATATGCTGCTGAAATGAGCAGTGAACAACATATGCTACACCTAACTTTGTGGATTTAATTCTCAAGTTAGGGTGAATGTTTTGAGTTATAATTTAATATGCTCATCCTTTGGTATGTTAGAATCATATATAAATTTTATGAATTGGTTTCTATATGATTTAGTACATCACGTTGTCTGATGAATGTATTTTGTATTTGTGGGAACCTCTTTGAGGGTTAGTACTCAAAGGAGGGATTCTAAACCATGTGACGGTTGTATTTATGAAACTGTTTTGTCCGACGTGTTGTATGTTACCATATGAATGTATATGGTTAAATGACCATGCTTAAAGGATTCTATGTTATGCATGCATTATTGCCCTAAGCGCAAAGCATCTTTTGAAATGAAGTTGGCTTTTCTAAAGATATGAGAATGATGGCTTTCTTTGGTTTGGTACATTATTTGTTAATGTGTACATAATATGTTTGTGGGAACCTCGTTGAGGTGGGACTAGGATTTCCTTGATTCTAAGAGATAGGCTTTGAGATGAATGTGAAGTTTATGATAAGGAATTGTGGATAGTAATAAGCTTTGATATTTGGTTTAGGTGTTATCAGTATCCAAGTCTAAGCTCCTTCGACTGTAGGCTCTCGATTCCTCTGCTTTCAGATAAGGGATAAGTTATATGGGCATTTGGTAAGTCATGAGGTTATTTTAAAGTATATTATGCATTAAAATGTTTTTGATTAGAGATATGGCATATATTCATTATTCTGACAAAGATATGTTCGTGAGTTTCGAAAACTTATGTATATGATTTAATCATATTGATGCTATTACTGATTCCACGAACATGATGTTTAAAGAAAAGAATGGAAATGTTATTATTATGAAATGTTATGCAAAATAAGAAATTTCAGTATGATGTAAAGTATAAAATGTTTTTGGGTTATGTCCTCTGGTAATCTGAACTCGGCTAGTAGGGGTTAATTACTGGCTTTCCATGGAAAAATATATGTTATCTGTTTGGCCATTTAAAGTAGAGGAAATGGGGCTGCCCGTAACTCTAGGCCATTTAAAGTAGAGGAAATGGGGTTGCCCGTAACTCTAATTTGAATAAGGCCTTCTCCCCAATGTGTACGGACGGCGGGGAGGAATAAAACCTTGAGGAGATGTGCCATCAGACCTCTCAAAGAGGACAATATCATGCACACGAGGTTATCCAAATGTGATGAGGCCTTCTCTGTACAGACTTATCAGATATGGACTAACCAATATGTTATGAACAGCTATGTTACGTTATTAATCATGAGAGAATTATTTTGTTTAAATGCATTGTGAAAAGTTAAAAGCTCTCATGAAAATAAGAAGTTTCTGATGAAAAGAAAGCTGTTCATTGAAGATAAAAGTTTCTGAAATTCTGTTATGCTATAAAGATAAAATTTCTGATGAAAGTACAAGTTTATGTTTAAAAGTTATCAGATATCTGTTTTTATGAAACGTTAAGTTTTATGACCATGAAAATTATAGTATTTTATGAGAAGAAGTTTATAAAGAACAATTTTCTTATTAGTCAAGATGTTTCTAGTTTAATACAAAGTTTTCGATTATCTTATTTAAGTTAAAATAATTATTTTGTAATAAGAATATATATGTGGTGACTTTGTAGGAAATGAAATAAGTTAAATCCGAAAGGTTTTGGTAATATTAAACCGATAAGAAAAAGGAGAACAATTATTTTCTATGAAGAGCGTATAAGCTATTATTATGAATAGTATAAAATACTATGCATGAAAAGATGTTCTCCTGTTCGAATATTCATAGAATGAAATGATTTGATTTACATGCATCCTTATTGAATCCTCATATATCTTGTTCGAATAAAATACTGAGCTGTGTAGCTCACCCCTTCCACTCTTTCAGTTAACAGGTTTTATTTTGGAGCAGAGGGAGCCTTAGTCGAGTTTTGGAAGGAGCTGGTTTTAGTTTTATATGTATGGATCCTAAATTAGAAACTTGATGTTTAGATTTGTAATATGGTTAATTTTAGGATCTAATTAAAGTTGTGTACTTTAAAGTATTAAGAGATATATTGTGTAAAATTCAGAATTTGAGTAACTGGTGAATTATGTTATTCTTTGGAGTACAATGTAGATGTTCTGAATGTCAAGTGAAAGGTTATATCATTTAAGTAAAGAAACAAAAATGAAAAGAAAGAGGAAAGCCTTTGTAAAAGTTTTGTAAAAGTTAAGTTGGTTCTTGTTAATATCAGGTTTAGGCTTGATATTAGCATGCCGGTCATGGTCACAAATCCAGGTACCGGGTTTGGGGCGTGACAGATTCTCGAGAGTAGTGACCTTAAATTTACCCGGAAGGATTTTGCCTAAGTGGTTTTCCCCATTCGTAAACAAATCACCTGTGTCAAATTTATTTTCCGTTGTATTTAGCTTAGTTGGTGATTTATTTGTGCTACCACACTTATTGCATGAAATTGAATCTAATTAATTCACTTGGCTAATTAATTGATTAATTTACCAAATGGGTCGATACATTCTTGGCCTATCAATATATCACAAGAGGCTATGTCGTTGTGGGATATGCTCATGTATGTAGCATAAAAGCTACCAAGATGATGTTTACCATTAAGTTCAACTTGAAAGATGTAGGCATTGTACATGTGATACTAGAAATAAAAATTTCTAATACATCTGTTGGACTTGTTTTGTCTCAATCACATGAGAGATATGACAACGGTCTAGTAAGAACACCTTATGTGAAGAGCATGTGTATTTTTGGGAAGTCTTATAAATCTAAACAAACATGCATTGTTGGATAGTTGTGCCTCCTATTTTTATATATTGGTAGGCACATAATGATAGTAGGTTTTGACATATTCGTCAGAGACATAATACCATAAGACAATTGCTCTTAAATAAAAGTACTTCCAGATTATAAAATGGATTCATAATCAATTGTTTGAGTGGAAAGCAAATAAACTGCGTGTTCAATAAGGGGAATGAGATTAAAGCCTATGACATAAAAGTTTCCATGACAATAACCCCACCTAGTTAACTGGAGATTTCAAGATTTAGGTTTCAAAGGGACAACAAAATTGTGAAGACTAGTTTTATCACTATGGAGATAATATCTCCCACCCATTCCTATGATGAAATAGTGATCCCTGCAAGCGATGTTCAAGATAAACTTTGTTTTTAATGATTCTTATATCTTGTAAATCCAAGTGGGGTTGTGAGAGACTGCGCCCCCGACCCATTTTGGAATTGGGCCAAACCCATGTGAATGGGTAGAGTCGTGTTATTGCCTCTCAAAATGGAAGTTTGACTGATTACATTTTTCTCTTTAAATTAAGGGTTTTATAATGGAGTCACCACTTATTTAATTATTGGAAAAAATAAGAAAACCATAATTGAAAAATTCATCAATATATTAATTTGAAAACGAATTTACATTGATTATAGGAAATTACAAGACTTTGATCTTACATACAATTTAAGATAAAGTACATGACTTTATTTCATAGTTACAATCTAGAGATAGAAAATTACATGAATAAGTACCTAATTTACTAACCCTTGATCTTAGCTCAGATGCTATGTTACAAGATGGTAAGGTGTTAGGCGTACTTTGCCCGGTGGAACCATTCTTCTAGACTATGGTGAACATTCAAACATATTCAAGGAATTTAAATAATCGCTAGCATGCTTTAATCTTAGATTCTCATCATAGCAACATAAAAAGCAAGTTAGGAAAATGAATCATACCTGCATGCAAGATCCACACTGTAGAGGAGAAGGCTCTTAGTAGAGGTCCTAAAGGTGGAGTAAAGAAGAAGAACTAGGAGAGGGAGGTGAGTCTCACTCAATACCTTGAGTCTTAGGAAGACCAAGATATGACATGGCTAATTTTACTTCACTAGAGCTCAAGAGGGGAGAAGAGAGGATGCTTCTTGTGTGCTTTCGAATGGAGGAGAGAAGGGGTTTATATAGTAGTGGTGGAGAAAATATAAATGGAAGAGCATTTAATGAGGGTTGAAAAATGATCAAAGAGAATCATGAACCTAGACCCTATTTCAGTATTTAGAGAAAATAGGTGCATTAAATTTGGAGGTTGGTGTGAGTGATGAACTAGCCAAATGTCTAAAACCTTGGTTTTACCTGTAGCTCCTATAACAGTTTTCAGAGCCAATTTCGAAAAATCATATATTTCTCAATTCTGATTAGAATCCCCTCATTCTTATGCTTAAATTGAAGCCTAAATGTCTAGATTTTGGAAAAATAAACCTCACTCACAAATTCAAAATATTATGAGAGATATCAACGAAATGGTGAGCAGATGTTATTTGTTGGAAAATAGTTTCAGTATAATTAACATTAATGGGCTCCAAATTAGTTTCCAGTTAACATTAATAGGCTCCAATTACTTCTATTTCAGAATTAATATGTCCCAAATTTATCCCAATTAAAAAAGATAATTACATAAATTACCCATTGAATTATTAATGTTTGATTATCTAATTAATCAAGTGTGTGCAACTTTACCATAAGCTGTAGTCTTAGCCAATCAGATTATGACACGCCATTAATTTCAAATTGATTATAATTATAACCAATTAGAATCAATTTTTCATAATCACATATAGTCGGACTATATTTGTAATAGTGCATCTCAGCCAATAAAACTTGATTTGAGGATAGTTTTCAATCTGATAGTCCGATTAAGACTTATGACCAGTCAATTTGATCATTACAACATCAAGATCATTTTTATAAAACAAAATTAATGATCTAACGGCCACAATTAAGATTCTTATCTCCAATGTGAAATTACTCTTTTACTCTCCATATGAGGTTAAATGCGGGTTGCAAAATGGAGTATCAATAGAGGTATACCAGGATACTCTTAATAAGAGTCACCTATATGAGTATGAAATGGGCCACTTCCATAAGAATTTTAAGGCTGAATTCTCTAAAGCACTTCATGAAAATACCAGGATATGTTCAGGGCCGAAATGAACACAACTATAAGAACGAACTGTGTTCGAAAAGGAACTATGTGAATTCATTCTATTGTCTTGGTATACACAAATGGTTGACAGTTCAAAAAACATCGTGTTCACTAATTAGTTAGCATATTCGATAGTCTTTCACAAAGGGAGGTTCTAAGCCAAAAGCCACCTCTTCCAATAAAGTAACTTTTCTTCTACTTTCTCTGTACCTGCATCATCATTTGCATTGTGTTTTGTCAATTTCCATTTATGTGGGGGATCTTTAAAAAAGTATTATGGAGTAAATAAGAAATTGACTCCTAATGTGTTCATTTGAACATGGTATTAAAGTGGTGAAAATCTCTGAATCCCACATAGAAAAGAAAAGAGATATTATGAGTTTATATGCTCATGGATTGGACATTGGGTTGGGCTTTAGGCATGCATGGACTAGGCTCTCTTGTCCAAATAATAATATTTTATTTTTTGAGTTAGTAAGTCTGTATACAATAGTTATTCCCGAAATAGTATGTCTGTTCAGTGACGTACATATATATATATATATATATATATATATATATATATATATTTATATTTATAGTCCCTCATTCATGAAATTTATTTTTTTGTTTGAGAAACTCTTCCAAAGAGAAAATATTTTGTGCATTAGCATTTGAGTCAAAGAGAGAGAAAGAGACATAGTTCGATTTGTAGAGCACAAACCCTGTATGCTTTTTTTCCATGTTGTAAATCATTTTTTTCCTGAGAGATAAATGTTTGTAAGTCTCAAAGTACCACAGATTGCATGAGGGCCGAAATTTTCTTTAAGGAAATTGTGTCAAATACAAGACTTGATCTATATCATTCATCCTTCATGCATTTAATCTGTGAGTTTTTAATTATTTGACAGGTTTCTTCTTATATATATACAATATCTATTTATTGTTTTTGCCTATCACATCTTTTTGTTTTATTGCTTATAATTAGATCTATATGTCGTTCATGTTTTCTTAATCACAAAAGTAAATCCAGTCTATATATATGGAGAAATCTATATAAGGAACAATGGAACATATATGAAAGATTCATTTGCTTTAAGTATCGAAATGGTTAAGTTGGTGCCACACTCAGTGCTCTCTTTTATTGTGTTGGTGTTTGATTTACAGTATATATACCATGATCTAATGAATTGATCCTAGCTCTCTCAAGCTCAATATGCAATGCCATGTTACGATTGAATAAGTCATTGTCATATGCCTACGGAAACTCAAAATCCATGCTAGACTAATTCCTCCTGTGGAAGATTCCTTTGGGGGATTCTTCCAGTTTGCAGACTCTCCACAGAGCTAGTAAAAAGGTTCTCTCTCCTCCGCAGAGTGCCATTTGTGTAAAGATATATGCAGAAGAAACCTCAAAGCATATGTTTCTACTCTGAACTTAGATGACACGGATTTGGCTAATTGCACATTGGCCTTTAAACTTCTCTAGACTATCTAATATTGACATCACAAAGCGGATTAAGATAATCATTGAACCAAAGGCATCCCTAGGCTTAGAGAAAGATGAAACACAAAATTTTCAACAGTACGCCTCCAATCTATGTGACCAGATTTGGATGTTGGCTGGGAACAAGACTAGAATGGGTGATGAAATTAATAATGTGGAAGACCTTGCAAAGGAAAATCCTCAATTTCTTCTTTGAACACAAGAATGCATGGGAAAGGTTGAGCAAGATTGTTATGAAAGAAATGGGTTGGTCTCCCCCACCTAGTGTGAGAGAGAGAGAGAGATGATTAATATTCTCAAGAAGTTTAAGGAAGAAGAATCAATTTCATTCCTTGAAATACAGACCGAATTCATCAATATTGCGTTTAATTTAAGAAGATAGATGCTCATTTATTGTGAGGCACCGTTTATCTCTATATTTGAGAGCAAACTTATTACACATCATAATTTTTCCTTGCTTAAAAAGTTAAAACATACATAAAAGAAATTTTGCTTTGCATTAATTAAGTTTGCCCATAACAAATTACTACAGTAGACTCCTGATGCTAACCAATTTGAGGAGTCTGCTTCACAATTCCATTCTGATCAACCCAAACACGGACCCTATCGCAACGCAAATCCATGGTCACCATCATTCCTTCCTTCACTATAACTGCGCCAAGCTTTGGATTTTCTCTCACAATGGTCGCTGCTGCCACTTCTCCCTTTACTCCCACCAACTCTGGCCATGACCTCTTCCCAGTTTCTAAGGTCGTTAGCAATAGCAAGAAAATTAAGTACTATAGAAACAAGTAAAAATAATTAATAGATAGCTGTAAATTAAAAAAAGAAACTACGGGAAATTATTTATGCGAATATCAAGCCCATCCTATATTTGATATCACATTGACACAAGTGTTATGCAATATACATACTCATATTATATATTCAAAACAAATAAAGTTTTAACGCTAAAATGAACTCATATCATACTTACCAGTAGAAGCTACCATCTCTCTCCCTCTCTCTCTCTTTCTCCTCCTCTATGAAAGGGCAAATGGAATTGGGAGGTGGTGAAGAAAATTTATAGGAAAGGAAGTGGGAGCGTTAATTGCTTTAAGATTTCTTAAATGGATTTGTTGGATAGCTTCCAGCCACTATATTTGAAGTTATTTTGACTTTGGAATAGATGCGAAAAGGATTGAAATATTTTTCCAGTACCTAAAAATCGAACTCTTTAGCTGGAACCTCTTGATTTGATGACTTAGTTTGTGTTTACACTAAAGCTTGAGAAGAAGAAGAAAAAAAAATTTAAAAATTTAAAGGCCGGCCAAATATATATTCGAAGCTTATGAGTCCAATCCTTGGATCTCTCAGTCATTAACACTGTTTTATGAAAAGGACAGGCGTATGCAAAGATGGGGATTCTAGCATTTTGCCCTTATTGTTTAAAAAATTTAGCAATATGTCTCAGTTTTGAAATTATTTAGGTCCATACTTCTGTTTCGAAACTCGATTTTCTCAAAATCGAGTTTCAATGAAAAACTCAATTGCTTTAAAATCGAGTTATGCCCAATAAAAAAAAAAAAAAAAAAAAAACCTTGCATGGAACTCTAGTTCATGAAGCTCGAGTTCCATTTAAAACACCACTATAGAACTCCCTGAACGTAGCTATAGGTATGGGGCAATCAAACTTAAAAATTAAAATTAAAATTAAAAAAAAAATGCCTAGAACTCAAGTTCATGGAGCTCGAGTTCCATTTAAAACGCTACTATAAGTCTTCCTGAACGCAGCTATAGGTTTGGAGCGATCAAACTTGAAAAAAAAATTAAAAATAAATAAAAATAATGGCATGGAACTCGAGTTCATGGAGCTCGAGTTCCATTTAAAACGGCACTACAGGTCTCCCTGAACATAGGTATAGGTATAGAACTCGAGCTCCACGAACTCGAGTTCCATGCAATTTTTTTTTTTTTTTTGATCGGGCAAAACTTGATTTTAAACCAATCGAAACTCGATTTTACTAATTCGAGTTTCAAAACAGGGGTATAAACCTAAATAGTTTCAAAACAGGGACATATTGTTAAAAAAATAAAGGTAAAATGCTAGAATCCCCATGCAAAGACATAAGATACACAAAACAATCAGTTCTTAATTTAATTTTAATCAGAATATGACAAAAAAGCATACCAAGCTCCAGAGTCCAGACAGCCATAACTCTGGTCAACTCAATGTTCTGTCAAAACCTATATTTTCCAAACCGATTGATTACACACTAAAATGGCCGGAGACGTTTTGTTGAATGCCACTATATAATTATAATAAAAGAACATCATGTTCTATGTGTTAGAATTACCGGCCCTAAATTTTATTAAAAAAATTAAATAAATAAAATAATATATATACACACACCCCAGCCGTCCATGGTGCACTTAACTATAAGTCTAAAATTAACTATATATGAACTATTGCCAAATAAAATATATATATATATATGAATTTTACTATAAATTTTATAAATTAGTACTATTAGAGCATTCCCATCTAGTGTTCTAAAATGTGTTTTTAGCTAATTTACATTAAATTATAGCAACAATTACTTTAAAAAAAATCCCACATGCACTTGATACTGTAAAATAAAATAGAAAAGAATACTTAAATAGCTTGGTATGGGGTGTACCCTCTAGGGTGTATTTTTAGTGGTCAAGAAAATATAATATGGTATGTGGGGTGTATTGATCATGAAATAGTTTTTCGTTGATGTAAAATGCTTCTTCTTTTTTCTTTTTCTTTTTTTGGCATTTCTAGATGTGAAGCATTCATATTGGTCTCCCTGCAATTTCTTTCCTATTTTAATTAATAACTTTTCAAAACATTCACATCCAATTTTCTATTTTAAACCCTATTTTATTTAAATATTCATTATTCATTTTTTTAATTATTATTTCTTCAACTGTTAATGGGCTCGATAAATCAAAAACCAAAAATAATAAAGTAAAGATTTGAAAAATGAATAATGTTACTGTTATCCAAAGATAGGGACTAGGGAGGCGTTGTAGCTAAAACTTATTTTAGGGTATGGGAAGGTAAGCCAATGTGGGGTGTCTTTTTAGCTTTTTCTTCCAAAATTGGTCTTATATATTAGGGAAGAGAATAAATTAGGTCAGGAGCTGGCGCAAAAGGTGTGTTTTACGCCAGCCAATCCTGACCCGCCACGTCACCAACTTTTTTTTTTCAGCATAAAAATTAAGCCTTAAGCCTCTCTTCTCTTCTCTCCTCACTTGATCTCTCCATCTCTGAATCAAACGCATGACCTCTATGGCCAGAGCTTCAAAGCTCAACACAAGCCACCAATACCACTGCCATGGCCAAAACTCCATGGATCAACCAATAGCTGCCGCCGCGAGCCACCACTGGGGTGGCCCCATTTTCCCTTACCACCCACTCCCTGTGAACAACAACCACCACCACCACCACAAATTGGAAAACCATACAAAACCTATATCAAACACAAACCCATGACCCAAAATCAACCACCAACAGATGAGAAACCCACAAAACCCAACAAGACAGCAACCCAAACCACCACCGCACACGCAAGCCGCCGTCCACTGCACCACCATCGCACACCTACGGTTTGATCCACAGAAACCAACGGAAATGGCGTGACTAGCAGCATGACCCACCACAACAACGTGATCCATGGTGTTGGCATGGAGCTTTAAGAAGACCGAGGAAGAAAGAAAAAAAAATGAAAAGGGGAGAGAATAATGGACACTGTGACTGACCTGTGAAGAGGAAATAGAAAAAAGACAAGGGACAGAGAAAATATTATTTAATTAAGTTAGGAGAGAATGAATAAAATAGTATTTTTTTTGCTTTAGTTTCTTGCTGTAGTTCAAGTTGGTAACGTGGCGGGTCAGGATTGGCTGGCGTAAAACACACCTTTTACGCCAACTCCTGACCTTATTCTCATTAGGGAAACCAATGTGATTGTTATAGGCTATACAAAATACACAAACCTCTCTCTCTCTCTCTCTCTCTCTCTCTCTCTCTCTCTCTCTCTCTCTCTCTCTCTCTCTCTCTCTCTACCATTTCAACCCCAACCCACTTCTCTCTCCACTGGTTTCTAATCCTATCTTCCTACATGGGCGCCACCATCCCGATCTTACTAGCACCACCATCCTTGATCTCCAATTCCCATAACCCAATTCCAAAAACAGAGCCAAACACACCAAAACCCAAATATTTACACAAGAACCATACCCAAAATATATTTTTCCAAATCTAAACCCCAAGCCATCAAAAGATTAAACCAATTAAAGGAACTTTCAGCCACATAGAAAATAAAATCAAACAAAAAAAAGAGACTAAAAATTAAATTGTGGCGGAGAACTTATCAAAAAAAAACTTTTGGAGCAAAAAGGATGTCAACCATGCACCATCGATGGTGGCGTCGCTGGCAACCACTTAGTCAGTGGTGGTGCTGACAACTCAAGTCTTGTTGTGGCTAGGCTCAAGACCAAGAAAACCAAGATAGGAGGGAGAGGAGGATAAGTAAATGACAATGGAGGGGTTGTGTGGCAGCTGGGAGGATAGACTAGTGGTGACTAATAATCTCTGCCATGGAGGTCAGCCATGAGATTCTCCATTGCCAAGGAGGATGATGGTGGCACCGGTGGATGGAGTTTGATTTGGAACCAGTAGAAAGAGAACTGGGTTAGGGTTGAAAGGGTAGAGAGATTGAGAGAGAGAAAAGTGGGAGGAGAAGGGTTTGTTTGTGTGTGAAAACTCATTTAATTGAGGGCCCTTTCAACAGGATGGAGAATAACATGACCATGGCAGATATGATGCAAGGAAATGAATAGAATTGGGATGATATTTCCATTGAGTTTCCAACTGACATTTTGGACAAGATCAAAGCCACTCTCATTCAGATGTTTAGGAGTAAGGAAGACATATTAAGCTGGAAATTTTCAAAAGATGGAGAGTTCAACTCGGCATCAGCATATCTTTTAGCAATCTTGGATGATAATCAGAGCAATCCCTTCTAAAGAGAATGGATTTGGAAGATGGATACCTTGCCAAGAATATGCTCATTCCTATGGCTTTGCCATCACAACAGTGTCCCAGTGAGAGAGGTTATTGCTAGTAGTGGAATTGAATGTGAAACTGTCTGCTCTCTCTGTAGGAACTGCAATAAGTCAATCCTGCACCTTCTTAAAGAATGCCCTTATGCCATGCAAATCTAGAGAAAGATTGGAATTCCTGTTCCAGTGGAAGCCTCATTCAGATTGGATGTGCTTCAGTGGTTGAAAGCAAACTACCAAAGCAATGCAAATATCCTTTCTAATGGCATCCCATGGAAAACAGTGTTCACCTTCACTATTTGGGCACTATGGAAGCATAGGAATAGGGGAGCTTTTGAAAACACTACTCTAAACCCTGATCTTCACAGTGCATGCATTAAACAGGCTATAGACTACTCCTTCTATACTGGAAAATTGCTTCAAGCCAAAAGCATGAGAACAATGCAAGTCCAGTGGATTAAACCCTGTGAGGGTTGGTTTAAGCTAAACACTAATGGTGCTTCACTAGGGAATCTCTGGAAAGCAAGTGAAGGAGGGCTAATCCGAGACCACAAGGGGGGCATGGCTGAAAGGATTTAGTCGCTGCATAGGCAACACCACGAGTGTCATGGCTGAATTTTGGGCACTAAGGGATGGCTTGCTATTGGCATCTCAGATGGGGATTTACTGCCTAGAAGTTGAACTTGATGCAAAAACTGTTGTGAGCCTTTTCCTATCTAACTCAATGCCTAACAAAGCTTATTCATCCATCTTGATTGATTGCAAGTCCCTGCTCAACAGGTTCCAGCAAGTCAAGGTGACCCATATATTTTCGAGAAGTGAATAGTTGTGCAGATGCGATGGCTAAGAGGGGATGCCTGCAACAAGAAACTTTTGTGATGTTTAACCCCCCTCCCTCACCTAATATTTCTTCTTTTGTAATTTCTGATGCCAATGATGTGTACTATGTAAGGCGTTATGCCAATACTATGCCTATGGCTTCGCAGTTTATCAATGAATTGCCTTTTAACCCCAAAAAAAAAAAAAAAAAAAAAAAAACTCATTTAATAGGCCATGTGCTTCTCACATGACTAAGGACAATTGTCAATTTTTTTTAGTGTGCCACCTAATATAGTGTTTGTAGGAATTTATGCAATCCAAGTTGCATAAAATCCCTGTGTCACGACCTAAACCCGATACCCAGATTTGTGACCATGACCAACTAAACTTTTAAACAAAAGCTTTCCTCCTTCTTTCATTCTTATTTCTTTACTTTCTTGATATAAAATTTTCACTTAATATTCAAAAAATCTACACTATACTCAAGGAATAACATAATCCACCAGTCATTTAATTTCCACACTTTCACATAATACATCTCTAATTACACTAAAATGTACAACTCCAATCAGAAAATTATAAAATACACAATACTACAGAGCTAAACCTAAAATTGCTAAATTAGGATCTACACTTTTAAAACTAAAACCAAATCCTCCCAAAACTCGACTAAGGCTCCTTTTGCTTCAGAATAAAACCTATTGACTGAAAAAGTGGAAGGGTTGAGCTACACAGCTTAGTAAGGGTAAGTTACACGAGAATTTAATAAGAATGCATGTAAATCTAACCATTTCATTTTATAAATATTCAAATAGGAGAACATCTTTTCATGCATAGTATTCTATACTATTCATAATATTAACATATACGTTTTTCATAGGAAAATAATTGTTCTCCTTTTTCTTATCAGAATAATATTACAAAACCTTTCAAACTGAATTCCTTTCATTTCTTATAAAGTCACCAAATATAATATCGACTGTTTAAAATCATATATATATATATATATATATATATATATTCTTATTACAAAATAATCATTTTGACTTAAATCAGATAATTGGTAACTTTGTCTTAAATTAGAAACATCTTAAAGAATAATAGAACTTTTCTTTATAAACTTTTTCTCATAAAATATTATAACTTTCATAATCACAAAACTTAACGTTTCATAAAGAACAGATATATGATAACTTTTTAACATAAGCTTTCATTAGAAGCTTTATCTTTATAGAACACTAAAACCTTTTCATCAGATACTTTATCTTTAAAGCACAACGAAACTTTAGAAACTTTTATCTTTAAAGAACAAATTTTCTTTTCATCAAAAACTTCTTCTTTTCATAAGAGCTTTTGACTTTTCATAATGCATTCCAACAAAAATCATTTTCTCATGATCATTATATAACAGTTGTTCATAAATAATATATTGGTTAGTTCATATATGATAAGTATGTACAAATTTAGGACGCTTCCAACACACTATGCCAGGCATCCAGCATTCCTCACAATGCCAGGGATTCCCGAGATCATATCATAACACAGATCATCAATCATGGGGGTCAGTTGGCATCCTCCACTAGTTAGCCGTTCCCAACAAGGGCGGGTACAGCAGAGCCCTCACCACTTTTAATGACCAATCAGATAACATTTTCCATGGAAAGCCAGTAATTTAACCCCTACTAGCCAAGTTCAGATCACTAGAGGACATAACCGAAAACATTTCATACTTTTACATCATACTTCATAGTTTGCATAACATTTCACAATAATAGCATTTCCATTATTTTCTGTAAACATCATGTTCATGGAATTAGTAATAGCATCAATATACTTAAATCATATACATAAGGTTTCAAAAGCTCATGAACATATCTTTTTCTGAAACATGATTATATGTCATATCTCTAATCAAAAACCTTTTAATGCATATAATCTCATGACTTACCAAATGCCTATATAACTTATCCCTTACCTAGAAGCTGAGGAACCGAGAGCCTAAAGTCAAAGGAGCTCAGACTTGAGTACTGGTAACACTTAAACCAATAATCAAAACTTGTTTCTATTAATTCTAAGTTAAGCGTTGACTTATAGATACATCTTAAAACCTAACTCTCAAAATCAAGGAAATCCTAATCCCACCTTAAAGAGGTTCCCAAACACAAAATGCATACATCCAATAGCATGAGCCACATAACCAAACAGAAACCATCACATTCATGTTCGTATTCACTTCATGTCACAAATGGAACCAAACTAAATTCTAAACATGCTTGAAATGGGGAAGCAACAATGCATGTATTGGAAATTACTTTCTTAGTTTCAAAACCTCACTAAGTTATCACATTCAAGCTTAATGAAAGGGTTTAAGAGTCCATTAGGTTTTACTTGTTAAATAAAATGAAATCTTTGTAAATTACACCGAAAAAGACAATTTGTCAATGCCCAAATGGCTTAGCCCTAATGGGCCTTTTACTTCAAATAACAATGCAAATAGTTTGCCTTATTTTAGTGATGTAATAATATGGTACAAATAATATAAGTAAACATTTCCTAAATAAGGGTCAATAAGAGCAAAGACTTGTTGTATTTCCATGCAGGAAGCCAGCCTAAATATGGTGCAAACATAATGATGTTAGAACTTATTGTATAGTCTACTAATTCATAAGAGTTATATTTCATTTGAAGACAAATCTTCATATATTAGTTAGTAGACATGCATATATCTTTCTTTTACTTTGTACAATATAACATTATGATATTCCTAAATAACACATCACCAGATTAATACCATACATATAAAGAACCACTAATGAAACATCTCTAACCAAGAAATAAACTATTTCATATTTAGGCTTGAATTTATTATAACGGAAAGATGAAGGAACTGAGACATGCATTTTCACTCAAAACACTAAATTAACCACCATAGTTTTAATCTTTTCCAACATGGATTCTACCAACATCACAAGAGACAAAAAAGCCACTAAAGTACATTTCACATACAGATTTTCAAGATATTAATATTTAAAATTCTTTCAGAAATTATTCTAAGCCAGAAACAATAATTCAAAATCCAATAATTTTCAGTTTTGATGATAAAAATACCCATGGCAAGGAAATCATTTTATTTTCTTACCCTTAAACCTAGAAGCTGAACACTAGTCTTCATAGTGTGTTGATCCATTCTTGAGAGAGATAGAGAGTGATATATATATTTGGGTGAGAGAGGGGAGGGATTGTTGCTTCAACTAGAGAGATGTAAGGCTTCGAGTGAGGGAAGTAACAGGGAGGGAATTAAAACATGAGAATGAACTTGGGGTGGGAGAATGTTCAGGAAGATAGAATAGGATGTGGGTGAGGGGTGAGGTGTCATCCGTGTAGAAAAGGGAAAGTGGTACGTGTAGTTCTATAACTAATACAATAGCTAAGTAACTACCGTACACCTTTAGTGCGATGGTCACTCCACAAGTACTATAAGTGTTTGTGGGGTGTGCAGTATTCTCATGACTCATTCTCATGGGAATGATGATCCCTCTGATCTAGCTCTCTCCACAATCTTCACCAGAAACCCACCTTTCATCTTGGAAGTCAAGTAGGAAACAAACTCTGATTCCACACCTTCTTTTTCAAATGTTGGCACCACTTTAAACCTCCTTAAAACCCCAGCTACCACCCTCTTCATCTGCAAGCAGTGCCGGCTAAACCTATAGGCCATTTAGGCCATTGCCTAAGGCCCCCACTTGTAAGAAGGCCCCAAAATAGTAATAATATATTATATGATATTGCTCTCTCATCTTAAAAAAATTTTAAAATAAAAAAAATAAAAAAAATAAAAAAGCCCGTTTCTCACACTGAAGTGACATGAAGGCTAATCCCATCACAAAACTCATCTGAAAAAAAAAAAAAAAAAAAAAAAAAAAAAAAAAAAAAAAAAAAAAAAAGGTCTGTTTCTCACACTGAAGTGGCATGAAGGCTAATCCCATCACCAAACTCATCTGGAAAAAAAAAAAAAAAAAAAAAAAAAAAAAAAAAAAAAAAAGGTCTGTTTCTCACACTGAAGTGGCATGAAGGCTAATCCCATCACCAAACTCATCTGGAAAAAAAAAAAAAAAAAAAAAAAAAAAAAAAGGTCTGTTTCTCACACTGAAGTGACATGAAGGCTAATCCCATCACCAAATCTTTTAGCTTGCAGAAGAAAATATTACAAAAGGCAGAAAGAAGAGACAAATAAGAAAAGACAGAAAAAGGAAAGAAGAAGAAAAAAACACCCACTCTCTGACTCTCTCCATCTTGATTCTAAAAAAAAAAAAAACACTCTTTTTAGTTAGCTTACTCATCAATTGGTGTTGGCAATAGACTTGATGTGTTCACAGATCTTCATTTCAAATTCGCTTTTTGTTTTCTCTTCATTTGCCTCTTTTGTCTTCTTCATAGTTTGCTGTTGGGTGTCTGGGTTTTTTTTTTTTTTTTTTTGAAAAGGAGTTTGCTCATTGCTGCTGGGTTTTTATTCTTTTTTTTGGCTGAACTTTACTCTTTACTCTTTACTCTTTTTTTGTTTGTTCTCTTGATTTCTTTAGATTTCTCTACAATGTTATGGAATGGTCCGAATGGACCCACTTAAAGAGTTAAAGTATTGATTCTAGACTTCTAGTCTTACACCTTTTTTTTTTTCTTTTCTTCTTAAGAAATCAGATTTAGTGGTATGGAATGGAAGTTTAAGTATTGATCCAATGATCCTAGTCCTACACGTTTTTTTTTTTTTTTTTTTTTTTTTAAAGAAATCAGATTTAGTGGGATGGAGCCATGGAGATGGAGGGATAGTGGGCTGGTCTTAGTCTTAGTGGATCAAGTTGAGTTGTACACATTTTGCTAGTGGGCTGATCCTAGTGGATCCAATCAAGTTGAGTCCTACACATTTTGCTAAAAAAAAAAAAAAAAAAGTTTACTGCTACACAAAAAAAAAAAAGAGTATTGATAACAAAATTATAAATTTAGAATAATTTACTTTGTATTAATATTAATTTTAATTTTTTTGTGCAGGTTTAAAGTGTAAAGTGATCATATTGAGTAAAGCTGCAATTGTGCTTTTGATAAACCAGGTTCTATTGTTTTATACATTAAATTTATATTATTCTAGTTAAATTGTAATTTTTTTTTTTATTATAGATTGTGCTTCATTTATTCATAAATATTTTTTAATTACAAATGTCTACTAGAGAATATCCATCTGGATATGAAAAACTAAAAAAAAAAAAAAAAAAAGACGAAGAGAAGAACTAATTGAATCTCAAAAAGGAGTTATGGACAAATTTATTACTAGTAAAAAACAAAATCTTGCAGAAAATTTGAGTGAAAGTTTCATAAATGAACAAAAAATTTATCAAAAAGAGTTAGAAGATAATGAAAATATACAACAAAATGATAATAACGAAGGTGATCATGATAATGTTCAAACATGTAATGTCACCATTCTTGATAATGAAGCTCAAAATAATTTAGAGGAGAGTGAATATTTTAATGATCAACCTAATTATATTCCTACAAATATTTTTGATCCAAGTCAATGGAAAACTATTGATATAAAATTAAGAGATTTGTTAGTAGAAAATGGTCCAATAAGAGTTGATGATCTAAACTTTCCTATAGATAAGAACTCTAGACATTTTTCTACTACACATTATATTCGAAAATTACCAAATGGGGAGAAACATGATAGAAAATGGTTAGTGTATTTGAAAGACCTAGATAAAATATTTTGTTTTTGTTGCAAGTTGTTTAATTCAAAATCTAATACAATCAACTAGCTAATGGAGGAACTAAGGATTGGAAAAATATTAGTTCTATTCTTAAAAATCACGAAACAACCAATGAGCATATTACTAATATGAATACTTGGATTGATTTAGAACTAAGATTATTGAAGAATAAAACAATTGATAAAAATGTCGAAGAACAAATTAAGAAAGAGAAAGATCATTGGAAAAAAGTGTTATTAAGAATAATAGCAGTGGTAAAAAAATCTTGGTAAAAATAATTTGGCATTTCGAGGAAAAAATGAAAAGATCTATTAAGAAAATAACGGAAATTTTTTAAGTATAATTGAAATGATTGCAGAATTTGATCCAGTAATGCAAGAACATATTCGATGTATTCAACATGGTGCAATCCATAATCATTATCTTGGACATAATATACAAAATGAAGTGATACAATTATTAGCAAATGAAATTAAAAGTAAAATTATAAAAAAATATTAAAGAAGTAAAATACTTTTCAATTATACTTGATTGTACCCCCAATGTAAGTCATCAAGAACAAATGACTCCCATACTAAGATGTGTAGATATTTCAATAAGTCTGATTAAAATAGATGAACATTTTGTGGAATTTTTAAAGTTAGATAATACTTCTGGAAAAGGTCTTTTCAATGAAATTATAAATGCAATAAAAAATCTTGAACTTGATATTAATGATGTACGTGGACAAGGATATGATAATGGGTCTAATATGAAAGGGAAAAAAGAAGGGGTACAAAAAAGAATTCTTGATATAAATCCTAAAGCATTTTACACACCATGTGGTTGTCATAATCTCAACCTTGTCCTATGTGATATGGCAAATTCTTGTCCTAAAGCTATATCTTTTTTTGGTGTAGTACAACGTATATACACACTATTTTCTTCTTCCACAAAGCGAAGGAAAATTTTACAAAATAATGTGACAAGTTTAACTCTTAAGCCATTGTCACAAACACGTTGGGAAAGTCGAATTGAAAGTGTGAAAGCAATAAAATTTCAAGTTCTAGAAATAAGAGATGCTTTGTTACAATTGGCAAAAACAAGTGAAGATCCCAAAATAAAAAGTGAAGCTAATTATTTAACAACATATGAGATTGAAAGTTTTGAGTTTTTGCTAGCTATGACTATTTGGTATGACATATTATTTGCTGTTAACTCTGTTAGTAAAAATTTACAACCAAAAGACATGCATATTGATGTTGCTATAGATCAATTAAAAGGTCTCATTTTTTATAAAAAAAAAATAGAGAAGATGGATTTACATCTGCTATGAATTCATCTAAAAAAATTACAACCAAAATGGAAATAGAGCCTATATTTCATGAAAAACGTATAATTCGTAGGAAGAAACAGTTTGATGAGAATGTCAATGATGAGACAACACAATCTGCTGAAGAATATTTTAGAATTAATTATTTTTTATATATAGTAGATCAAGCTATTTCTTCAATTGAAAGTAGGTTTGAACAATTTCAAATATATGAAAATATTTTTGGTTTTTTATTTAATTTTGAAAAACTAAAATCACTAGATGATGATAGTTTGAAAAAAAATTGTCTTAATCTTGAATGTTTTCTCACACATGAAACTTATTCCGATATTGATGGCTTAGATTTATATTCAGAACTGAAAGTTTTAAAAGAAGTTTTGCAAATAAATGATAACTCTCCAATTAACGTACTAAATTATATAAAGAGGCTAGAATCTTTTCCAAATGCATGTATTACTTTTAGAATATTACTAACTATACCTGTTACAGTTGCTTCCGCAGAAAGAAGTTTTTCAAAATTAAAATTAATAAAATCATATTTAAGATCAACTATGTCACAAGAAAGATTAAGTGGATTAGCCATATTATTAATTGAAAATGAAATGTTAGCGGAACTTGAATGCAAAAATTTAATTAATAGTTTTGCCTCTCAAGAAGCAAGAAAAATAAATTTTAATTGAAAAATATATATAAATTTATAATTAAATATAATAAAATGACCCGTTTAAAGCTTTCACCTGGGCTCCAAATTCGTTGAGCTGGCCCTGTCTGCAAGAAAGCCATCTCCTTTACCAAATATATTCTAGGACCCGCTTGGAACACTGGGTACATGTACGAGTCCCTCCCCACAAACCTCCATGACTTGGAATTCTCCTCCTTCTGCATCTGCAGCCACCTCTCAGGTTTGAACTCAGCCCAGTCTGATCCCCACAGCATATATCTCGAACCTCCCCGTAGTGTATGGAAAGTACGTTGCTCTCATCCCCTTCTTCACCACCGTTCCCCGGGCAAGACGTCGTCGTTCACTGCCTCCTTTGAATCCAACGGGACTGATGGGTACAGCCTCATGCTTTCACATAAAGAGGCGTGTGTGTACACCATGTCTTTCACTTCGTCATAGACAGGCTCTTCCGACTTTTCTTTGATTTCCTTAAGAATCTCGGATTCTATTTTCATAGAAACCCTTCTTTTCTTTGCTCTTTTGTTATCTTGTTTCTTGTACTGTGTGCTCAAACTTTAGTGAATATCGGGTCTGTACGTACGTACGTACTTGTTTGTTCCTAGTTGTATTAATTTGTGGCTTTTTTTTTGTTTAATATATCATCCATTTTCGTGCAAGAAAGAAAAAAAGAAACTTCTTTGCCAATGAAAAGCCCAACCGCTTTACATGCTTTTTTTTACTCTAGTCTCTAGCTAGGGGGCTTCGCAATCTTTCCTCTATCAATTCAAATCACCGGGTGAACTCCTTGGGTTGGGTTTCCTTCTAAGCGCAGACAAATTGGTGGGTTTCACGATTTGGGTGGGTATGGGCGGTAGAGGTTCAAGCGTGGGCTTCTGTTTGAAGTATCGTTTGGGATGAGGCTTAAATGTGGATAATTGCTTAGGGTAATAGGACTTTTTTTGTTTAGGGTGGATTATTGAGACCCATGAACTAAGAGTGATTTGAAGCCCTGATGATCTATGACAAGTAGGGCCATTGGTAAGTTCTGCGCCATATGGGATTCAGGGCTATGAGTGGGAAGACATTATTTCTCTGGGCTTTGGGCTAAACTTCAATGACTTGTCCTACTTTTGACAAGTCATGTTAAGTAATGAGGTAGTAGGGAAAATATCTGTAATTGACTTCGGCCTATAACCTCTATAACACTAATTATAACATTCTATTTGAATTTACAACAGAATTGGTTTGCCCATGAGAAGCAATTTTTTTTTGATACCATTGCTACAAAGATAAAGCAGTTCAAGATAAAGGTTCTATTAACAAAATGAGTTGTGGCCTTCTTAACTAAAAGCCAAGGCATTCCTCAAAACAGCCGAGGGAACAACAAAAGTCCTATGTCCTAAATCAGATCCCCCCACCAATTCTAGAATGTCTTCTAATATTTGGATGACTCTCCATGGCCAGCAACTTGTGTTTTGCAGCATATTCTGAGGACCTCTTTGTTTGGGTACCATCAGAACCACCCTTGAGAACAAGAAATTATGCTAAAAGATTAAAACACCCATTTTACAACCTCATCATCATTGATAGAACAAAAACTAACCCCGACATCTCCTCCTTAAAACAAGGCCCAATAGGGCACAAAAGGAAATAGAAGACATTACTTCCATACTTGATAACACTGTTTGCTAATATATACCTTTTTTGTTTCTCCAAGAATCTAATGTGGAAGCTGTACATGAAACCTTATCTTAATCTTTCATGTTTGTAGGTGAGCAGAGAATAAACGAGCCATGATATTTTGGTCTATGTACCCCCCCACAACTGGCTGAAAATGTTCCTGTAGTATTGACTTTTCGTTTCTTGTTTCCTCATAACAATTTAGTATACACCTGAGAAATATAATTCAGGAAAAAGAAGAAGAGGGCTAGGCTATCAGCAGATAAACACAATAAATTTCATCTTAAAGAGATCAAATTTAAAACGGAAAAGCAAAGAATGCCAACATCTTTAGAAAGAAGAAAAGAATTTCCAGGAATGCAAAACAGATGTTAATTTATAAGCATGACAAACCCTACATGCATGACTCATCAAATGTGCCTTGAATTCTCAAATCTGAGCTGACAATGGTTTTTCTTTTAATGTTTCCCTCATTAGGTGTATCTCAAGTTGCTAGTCAAATGAGTTCCATCATCAGCAGGTTCAGAGACTCATTCTTAAATCTGAGTGCTACTCTTTTGTGAATGCTACTCAGTGATTTCAAATAATGCATAATAGGAACCATTGCTAAAAAGCTGAGATATAGTTCCGTGTCAAAATGCTATTTACCAACACCAGTTCATTGCTATTCCAAAATTTTATAAGGAACTAAAATTTGGAAAATTTGTAAGTCACTCTCATGAATTTGACGATTCTAGTGAAAATAAACCAATTGTCAACAGTCAATGGAGATTCTATGTCCTCAAGTAGACTCTTTCAAGCAAAACAGCTGTATTGACTTATTACCCCTCAATTAAACACCAGGATTTAGCAAGAGACGATTATATACTTACACTATGCCATTCAACCTGTGTATTATCACAGTTATCTATGTTTATCAATATGAAAAGAGCTCAGAACTTCACCGGAGCAATTTGTGTACATTGCCTATTCGTTCCAAACAACCCCCAGGTTCAGTCCAGAAGTCAACTCACTTACAACAAAATCAACATTGGCAGCCAGAATAGAGGAACAGTCAGTTTTATTGCTTGCTCAAGGATTGATATACATATTTAATTATTAAAAATAAAAATAAAATCTTCGGCTCTCAGCCACCACTGACATAGAATTGAAATTTATATATGTTATGCAGAGATCATCAATGCACCCACCCAAAAAAAAAAAACAATATTGTAAAAATCAGAAATTAAAAGACTTGTGAAAATTAGAACAACTAATATTTTTCAGTATGCTTACCACGTCATGATACGTGTCAATGAACAGATTAACATATTAATCTTATCCCAATTTTCCGCAATTCTTGCAGTTGATGAGCTATCTCCTGAACAAATTGTAGCCCCTCATCTCCATTTTGAAGAGAGTTCAGACTATGCTCAAGAAAATCGTGATCTGCCTCAAGTGCCTCCAGTCTGTCATTGAGGTCTGAAATTTCATTTTCAAGAGCAACCAAATCAATCTCTCCGTGGTGCATGATATACTTATGCCCATTGGAATTAAAATGATCATTCTCTTTACTAACAAAATGATCATCACCGTCTGAAGCAGCTGACCCATCATAAGAAGTATAGCTTCCATTAGATAGACATAAGTCTTTTTTCATATACAAACCATTCTCTTCCATTGGACTATTTGATTGAGTCACCTTATGATTAAGAAACTCTTCCTGGTGATTTCTACCATCTATGAATTTTTCAGAATGTCCACCGTTAGGCCTGTTGGATAAAGTCCCATCACAAGAAATTTGATGAAGCTTCCTCTCCAAATTCTCCAGACATTGTGAAATATACAACTTTTCTTCTCCAAATTCTAAGCGAGGAGTTTCAGCAACAAAAGGTTTATCACTGCCTTTTGGTACCCCAGTCAACATTGACTTACAACAAACATTGAGATTATTTGTTATGGAGGGTACACTCGCACTTTCCAAAGTGACATTTTCTCCCTTTGAATCAGTGCTTCCCTCATCTATAATCTGTGTCTTTGATTCATTGGGCAAGGTTGATCGACAAAATTCTATCTCAAATTCTAAATCTTGTATCTCTTTCTCCTTTTCAGCCAGGAGATCGTTAGCTTTCTCCAGTGCCTCTACATCATATTCTGCTTGTTCTTCCATCATTCTCAAGTAATGAAGGGCCTCCATGTGTAGTGCAGCCTTCTCCTCCTGCAACCTCGTTATCATGGCCATTGCCTGACTTGCTGCAACTGCAGAAGCATTTCTTTCTTCCTCTAGTTCCTTATACAAAGCTCTAATGCATTTTCTGTCGTATTCAACCTGTCGTTTTAACCTATCAAGAAGACTTTCGCCTTCAATTTCACTTACACTTCCATCCAAAGATTCAAGACCAGATTCCACTGAGACCGACTTTTGCAGCATATGAATTCCTTTAGGGCTGGAAGTATCAGTTATCTGTTGTTCTTCATCACAACCATGTACTATGGGACTTGTATTATTTATTGATAAATTCATCTGTTGGGCAGAATAATCATGAGATGGAAACAGCTTCAATTCTTCATTAACTCTATCAGGTTCCCTCAGGGTAGGTTGTTCTGCAACAATATCAGATGCTTTGCTTTCCTCACTACTGATAGCCCACTGACACACATCACTTGAATACTCATGAATCGGCTTTATAACAGAAGGGTCATGTACAACTTGATCGCCTTTAATGAATGCTTCATCTGTTGTACTTATCAACTTTACTACTTCCTCATGCCCAATGATAGATACACGTCCACCATCACTTGCCCCAGTAACATCTGCTGCTACCAATCATTTCAGATAGGAGTAATCAGTTACAAGTAACAAACACTACACACACACACACACATAGAGAGAGAGAGAGAGAGAGAGAGAAGAGCGTACACTTCTCGAGTGATGTTCCAACAGATGGCGGGGTGCCATCTAAAGTAATAAGCTCAGCAAGTGCTGAAGGATGGGAACTCTGACAGAGAGGAAGTATGAGAGTACTTTCAGTTGATTCTCCATAAGGAGTTCCCATAACATTGGCCAATGGAGGAATATCATCTAGTGAAATAAGCTCAGGTAATGCGGAAGGTCCAGACTTCTGATTGAATTGATTCCAATTAAGTTCACCTAAGCCATGGTCAAAAGAAACACTAGAAGCCATGAATCTCACATCATGGTGCTTGCTAGCATCAGGATGCACAGATGAATCTAAAAGTGAAGGACCAAGATCATTATGATGGGTTGGCTGTTTGAGATCCAAACAACTGGAAAGTGATCTGGGTGGAAATTTGGAAGCACATTGAACTGCAAAATCTTCCTTAGCCTCAATTTTTTTACAAATTACACTGCTACCATCATCATCATCATCAGAAAATGGGACCTCAGACTCGGAATCAGAGGTGATCTTCAGCTCAGAGTATCCTACATGAGACAAGGGATCAAAACCACTGTTTCCTAGATGAGGAGATATCACTGGACCAGAAAATTTATCCCTTATCTTCTTCAAGCTATTTCGATGGCTCTGGCGGCCACGGCTTGGCAAATAAGGCAAAGGAATATTAGGTTTAGTTCCAGGTGATTTTAGTTGGAGTAGTCTTGGGGCATTTTGTCCTGACCTCCAAGGTTTATTGCAACAAGAACAGAGCTTTGTGCCCAAGGAGCCAGAAATAAAATCCGTGTTTGGTAATGTGCTTTGGAAACCATAACCAACAAGATCCATTCCCAATATACCCACCAACAACCTATGTGTTTCAGGGCTTGATTTGTTCTTCATGGTGAATGATAAGAGACAATCCTCACACATCCCACTGCCATCAGCAAGCTTACCATGTATGTGACAAGAAATCAAAGATGATATCTCTGATACATGGTTGCTGCAAAGTAAATCTCGATAAAACTCGGGTGTCTCATGGCCCAAGAGATGATCTAGCCTGGAACACAAAATACAGGGCGCTTGCAATTTACAATAACTAGCAAATTTTGTCAGCAGATATGATAATACAGCATCAACAAGGAGCAGAAAAATCAAAAACCATTCACAAGCTGCAGACGTCAGAACAGCTGTAAACCCTGGTAGATGCCTCTTTACTTTGACAAATGAAGCTCCCGTTTCAGCCATTTCCACCCAAATTGCTCTAAAAATGCATGAGGTGCCTGATTGAGTAAATCAAGGAAAGGTTGGATTGGTCAAAATGATAGTTTTCCACTCTCGCCGATTCTCAAAGTTAAGATTCCCATTCTGAACTTGATTGTTGCTGTAAGCTTCAACAACCCAAAGAAAACAATGGAACAACTCAGGAACAGCCAAAATGTAGCTGTAAGCTTTTATAACCCAAAGACCAGAAACTAAAATAATAATAAAAACTTAGGAACAGCCAAACTAAAAGATAAAAAATCTAACTGGAACAACAAAGAACATGCTTTTCAGAAATCAAAATAGAAGAAAGGAGGAAAACCCACTTCCGAGAAATCATACATGCTATTGCTGACACAGCCCAATGATCAATATCAAATAAAGATTCGAATTCAACGGAAGTTTTGAATAAAATCAAATCAAAAAAGTAATTTGTTAATTTGAGACATAAAATATGGCCAGAAAAGAAGAATGCCAAAAATCTTAAACTGAACAACAAAAAACATCAAACATGTATGCAGTAAACAGAAGAATTGATTAAAAAAAGGAAATGTATTATTGTATACCCAATGACGCAATTGTCATAATAGAATCAACTAACAATGACAACCGTGAAGAAAAGCAGAAAATAAACTCAAAACAACCCAACTGTGCGACTTAATGCCAGAATCAACTCAACTAACAAGGACACAAACTTGAATTAAAAAAAAAAAAAAAAACCCAAATTCAATTCAAGAATGCACATAGAGAAGAGTGATCCACAAACCCCGATTTTTTGGAGGTTATAATTGGGGTGGGTGGCAACAAATTGTAAGATTGAAAAGAAAAGTTGTCCAAAAAAAAAATATTAACAAAATTAATTGGGAACGAACAGAGGGACCTACATGCATAAATGAAGATCAAAAGGGTGAGATAAATGAACACAGTGTACATTCCAATACCAAAAAAATAAATTAATTAAATTAAATTAAATAAATGTATGTATATACCTCAATTCATAGACATGACATACCTCGTCTTGTGTTGTGGAGCTGCTTGATGAAACAACCAAGGAGACAGAGGTTTGGTTGAGGCCGCGTTAAGCATAGCATACCATAGGACGGTGCAATTTTAGTAAATTGAAAATTTTAGAAAAGAAAATATATATATATATATATATATATATTATTAAATGGATGTCAAAGAAAAGGAAGTACCTAAATTACAAGGAAGTCCTTCTCTGGGAAAGTGACTGACCGTTGAAACCAACTGTTTTTATTTTTATTTTTTGGTTTGTTTCTTTGCCTAATAAAGGAAAAGCCCAACCCAAAGCTGTACTGTAAATTCTGTTTATAACCCTCTTTTTTCTTTTTTTTTCTCTGTGTGGCGCCAAAGAACTTGCAGGCACTTCAACTATTAAAGCCTATACCATTTTTGCTATAACCTATAGGTTTTTATTATATTTCATTCTTCTTTATTTTGGTTTTATTTTTTTTTTAAATGCTGAATAAGCTTGAATTCTTATATTTTTTATTCTTTATTATTAATTTGAGTCTGAAATATATGGAGTGGAGTATACATGAAGCTGACCAAACCATGATATGCCAACAACACCTATTAATACATGCATGTGGTACCCTTTCACTTATAATCAATGTTTTGTTGACATTCAATCTCTTTTTTGATTGCCTACCTATCTATCTTTAAATTTCATAGTAGTAATAAATAAACAAATAACTTTCTAACAGCTTTTTAATTTTAAATTATAAGAAGAAATCAAATCATTGATATCTCAACAGTAGTGCTAAGTGCTAATACTTTAACCTTCAATCCAAAAACTAACCTCCTTTTATATCTTTGAAACATATAAGCGATGTGCAAACCAATACTATTGGTTTCTAAGATGAAATCGAGGTTACTGATATAGTATATTCTAATTTGAAATATATTATTATGAGAAAATGCATATCATTTAAAAATAAAAGCTAAGGGGGCACGCAGTCACTTGTCAAACCTATGGAACAATTCATGCCACTTTCTTTTCTTTTTTTTGGGTTAAAAGGAAACTTCATTAAACCAGCAAACTAAGGGGGAAGAGGGGGCTCATAGAGCAGTCTGTTACAATACAAGCCAACAGAGTCTGAGCTTATAAGCTCCTTAAGATCCACAGGTGGATCATTGTACAAAATGAAATCTCTATTCTAAAAGGATCCTATCCTAGCAAGGAAGTCCGCACAAGAGTTGGCTTCATGGTAGCAGTGCCCGATCCGGACTTGGGGAATCTGGGAAGTCAACTGTCTACAGTCATCAACAATTGGCATGGCAAAGTTGTTAGAATAAGAAGGATTAGAGAGCAAAACAACAATTGCTTTAGCATCAATTTGAATGTCAACAGCATTTAAATTTAAATTGTTGCAAAAGGTAAGCCCATCTCTAAGGGCCCAAAGTTCTGCAATAAAACTAATGGAGAAACCAATATTCCTGGAGAAACCCATAACCCAGTTCCTTTGGTCATTTCTGAGAATGTCGTCACCTCCAACTCTGCTTGGATTTCCAAGAGTTGAACCATCAGTGTTGAGCCGAATCCACCTAGGTTAGGGCTTTTCCCATCTGATTTGTACCACGGTCTTATTGCCCATGTGTTTAGGATTTAGAACGCAATGCTAGAATTCTGAAGCTCTAAAAACAATGTCTTGGTGGATGTCTAATTGAGCAGGCCGGTCCCAAAAGAAAACATTGTATCTGTGCTTCCAAATACGCCAAATAGCAAAAGGGAATATAATCTTCCACGAGGGCTGATGCCGTAACTTATGGGACTAATCTTTACAGTTTTTCAGACTCACTTTCACACAGAAGGTAGACATCAGTTTCGCTGAGACGTCTTTGCACAAGAAGCACTCCAACTCCAATACTATGGTGCATGCATTACCATATAAATGTATTTATCCTAGGCAACATTTCTATTTTCCAAACCCAGGTACCAATGAACTTACCATCACCATCCTTGCAATCAATGGCCATGGCATAAGCAGATTTAAGGTCGAAGTCCCCTTTGTTATCTCCTTTCCAAATTAATCTGTCATCCCCATTATTAGAAGTCATTGAATCCGGAATGGATCGGATCTCCAACAAGATTGAATCCGGAATTTAGATTGACAAATTAGACCAATCCCATCCATCGGGTCCAAGCACATCTTTTACTTTCAAGTCCTCTTCTTCAGCCTCGAAAGGCCCTTGAATGAGGGATCTTAAGGGACCATTGGCTGTCCAATTATCATGCCAAAGACTAAGGTCACTGTTTCTTCCTAGAATCCACCGGATACCTTTCTTGAAAACCTCCATCCCTTTATTCAAGGCCTTCCAAGTTCTGGAACAAGGGAGCTTATCTTTGTTTCTGGCACTTAGTCCATAGTGATTACAGTATTTTCTTTTGAGAACTTTGGTCCATATAGCATCTTTTTCAAGATGAAACCTCCAATTGAGTTTTGCTAACAATGCTTTGTTTTTCCCTTTGGCGGATTGTATACCCAGCCCTCCATCTGCCTTAGGCTTTGTGACCTTGTGCCACCCGACCCAATGGGTCTTTTTCACATTATCAGAAGACCCCCAAAGGAAATTACAATTGACTCTATCAATGTTATTGAGCTAACTTTCAGGAAGAGCCGTGCACTGCATTATGTAAGCAGGGATTGTGGAGGTGGAGGCTTGAATGAGTACAGCTCTACTTGCCAAAGACAAGAGGTTTGCTTTTTGTCCTGCTAACTTGGGCTTGACCCAATCCAAGACAAAATTGAGGTCTTGGTTGCTAGCTCCACGGTGTTTAATGGGGAACCCAAGGTATTTTCCAAGGTTAGGAGCAGACCTAAAACCCAAAATATCACATAGTGACTCCCTAGAATCAATATCAATATTTGGAGAGAAGTACACCCGGGACTTACTCTCACTAATGGACTGTCCAGACCGAGCACAAAAAGTATCAAGCACATCCCTTATTGCCATGCAATTAACATAATCCGCTTTTGCAAAAAGTACCAAATCATTTGCGAAGAATAGATGAGAGAAAGTAGCCCCACTCTCAGAGCTTTTCACAGGATTCCAACTACGATCACCACATTTTGCTTCGATGAGGTGTCCAAGGACTTCCATGCAAAGAATGAAAAGATAATGTGAAAACGAATCACCTTGTCTCATTCCTCGCGAAGGAAAGATAAGAGTCAACATTTCCTCCATTAAAAAGAATAGAGGTAGACATGGAAGAGACACAACTCATCACAAGACTAACTAGATTATGGGGAAGATTGGCATTGATGAGAACTTCTCTAATGAAACTTCATTCTAGTTTGTCATAAGCTTTCTCAAAGTCCACCTTAATAGCCATATAACTCACCTTCCCCTTTTTGTTGCTAATGGTGTGGATAAGCTCTTGGACCACAGTAGCATTATCAACACTCCTCCTTCCTAGGACAAAAGCTGATTGGAGAGGGGAGATGAGCTTGTCAAGATGCGGTTTCGGTCTTGCCACAATAATCTTGGATACAATCTTATAGACAATATTGCACAGACTAATGGGGCGATAATTTCCAATAGTTTCTGGTCTAGCAATCTTGGGAATCAGAGCAATATTAGTTCTATTAAGATATTCAGGAACTTTGTTCTCATTGAAAATCTGTTTTACCTCTTTTTTGATAGAATCCCCAACTATCATCCAAAATCGTTGAAAGAATCTAGCATGTAGTCCATCTGGACCCGGAGCCTTGAACGCCTTGAGGGACCAAAGACCTTACTTAATTTCTTCATCAGTAACCGGGGTGCTAAGGCTAAGGCTTTCATCCTCAGAGAGGGCAACTTGCCATCTTGATGGCTGGGCCGGAGAAAGGAGGGAGTATGTCAAACTAGAAGTAAAAAGTTTTGCAAAGCCCCCTCTTATATATTCCATTGCTCCACCTTCACTTTGGATCCACTCTCCCATCTCATTCTTTATGCAGGAGATTCGGTTGCGTTGTCTCCTAACAATAGTAGTCATATGGTGAAAGGTAGTGTTTCTATCACCCTCCACTAGACAGGTAATGCGGGATTTTTGCACCCAAAGCTCTTCTTCCTGATTTAGAATGTTCTATAACTCCTTTTGTAATTCTTTTTCTAAAACCACTAGGGAGTGAGAAGGACTATTGGCCATGGCCTTTTGAATGCCATTGAGACGAGCCAGGATTCTCCTTTTCTTTCCAAAAATATTTTCGAAGTGAGTCTTGTTCCAGTCTGCAGCTCTTTTTGCAAATTTGTCTATGACTTCGTGCAAGGACATGGTTCGGCTCCAGGCTTCTAAGACTACACCCAGAAAGGACAAATCAGCCAACCAAAAACTGTGAAAGATGAAGGGTTTGGGGAATTGCTCAGATTTGACTCCAATAGCACAGGGCAGTGATTAGAGAAGCAACGAGTGAGATGGGTCACTTTGGCATTCGGATAGGCTGTGCACCAACTAGGATTGGCAAAAAATCGGTCGATTTTTTCCTGAACAAGATCAGAAATTTCCCTCCGGTTTGTCCAAGTAAACTGAGGTCCATTAAACCCCAAATCCACCATATTACAAAAATCAAGACATTCTTTGAAGATAAGCGATTTGTTTGCACTGATCATTCTTCCCCCAAATTTGTCTTCTTCTGCAAGAACCTCATTAAAGTCTCCAGCAATGATCCAAGGTTTATTATGAAGGTTAGCAGCATTTTTTAAATTATTCCACAATATACATCTCTCATGGAAACTAGGACTAACATATATGGTAGTGCAACTAAATTCAAAATTTGGAGATATTACCTTCACCAAGACGTGAATTTCCTGTTTCGACATGGCCAACTAAGTGATATGTACTTTGTCCGAGTTCCATAAAATCCAAAGGCTGCTTGCAAACCCAATCGTGTCTGTATGAATTGCTCCATTGAAAGGCAACCTATTAGTGATATCTCTGGCTCTATCTCCCCCAATGCGAGTTTCCATAATTATCATAATGGCCCGGTCATGGTTATGAACCAAATCCCTCACATGGTTCTGAAAAGAGAGCTTCAGAGCACCCCTGCAATTCTAGGCAATGATATTCATGACTAGATAATGGTTTAGGGTCGGACACTCATCAAATGGAGGGAGGTACTTTGCTTCCTCCATCAGACTCCATCCAGTCTTCCTCACCATCTCCTCTGTCTGGCCTCTGCTCGGCATCAACGTCACACAATGTTCCAGAACACCCAACATTTTCTCTGTGGCAAACGAATGGACGCTGAACTCTGTCATGGGTTGAAAAACTTGTAGTAACTTGATTGCATGTCGGTTGCCCATAAAAGGTTGTCACGATGGCTTGGTCCTCCATCATTCTCCTTGCAATTAAGCTTTCCTCCGGAAACACTTCGCTTAGCAACGAGGTCGGTGAGAGCTGAGGAATGGAACTCCACATCAGATTCCTCATTTCCTTCGAACTCGGGGTGTCTGCCATGAACTTCCACCAAGGATCGGTCATCATTCCCCATTCTGGTGCCGTGAGGTGAAGAAATCCCTGTTCTACACTCACCGGAGTCAATGGGAATATTAATCTCCATGCCTTGCGTAGCTTGGAGTTGAACCATCCCATAGAGTGGGCAGGTTGGGCTCTGATCTAGTTAATGATTACCCTTGGAATTTCCACTATTAGTCCATCGACGTTGGTCGCCCACTTCATTTCTTGTTGGGCTGCAGAACTTGAAATCACCATTAGGAACGAGTTGGAGCTTAGAAATGTTGGCTGACCAATCAATCTTAGAAGTAGGGGTGTCCACGGGTCAGTCCGGGTCGGGTTTGTGCCTGACCTGGAACCGACCCGAATTTTTCGGGTGGGTAAAAATCGAAACCGAAACCGACCCGTTTTAATGGTCGGGTCATCCGGTTCGGGTCCGTCGGGTTTCGGGTTGGTGTCGGTTCGGTTTCGGGTTTCGCCGCCAGTTCCGATATTTCGCCGCCGGTGCCGATATTTCGCCGGATCGGTCTAGATCTGGCCGATATTTGGCTGGATCTGTCGAATCTGGAGTAGATCTCACCGGATCTCGCCGGATCTGGTGGATTTCAAGTAGATCTTCGTCGGAAAATAAAAAATATCGCCGGATCTAGTGGATTTCAAGTAGCTATTTGTCGGAAAACCTTTCAATCTCACCGGATTTTGTTGATTTTATGCTCGGGTCGGGTGGCTCGGGTTTTTGGGAGGAAACCCGCTGGCCGACCCGAAGGGATCGGGTTCTGTGAGTGGCGACCCGCCACCGACCGTCGGATTGGTCGGTTCGGGTGGTGGCGGTTCGGGTTCGGGCGGATCCGGCGGGTTGGGCGGGTGGACGGGTTATGTGGACACCCCTACTTAGAAGAGCTGCCCCCTTCTGATGTAGCAGCTAGACTTGGAGAAAGAGATGAGGCCCTTGGACGTGCATAGTCTTTCTTGCCCTTGACTGACGCGGCAAAAGGTTTTGTTTTGGATGTACCTTTGTGGAATTTACCTACGGGTTCAAGTAAGTGGTGATTATGGTTACCATGTCCTAGGACCGAGCATGTGGATACAAGTGAGCTGGCTTCCACATTAAAGGCCTGAGAGTTCGAGCTGGACACAGGCTCAAAGTGGGCTTTTCTTTTTCCTTCAACAATTGGGGAGGTGCTCGGCCCATTAGAAGACTGATCTCGTCCTAACGGCTCTTTAGAGCTATTTTTGTCTACATGGTTCGAAATTGAGAAGGGGTTTAGTCCACTTTTCTTTGGCACTCTGAAGTCTTTCTTTTTTTGCATAACAATCATCCAGGGGCCAAAAGTTGCCTCGTTTGACTCTATCTCTAACTTACCTCGTTCCTCGGATCGCACTGAAGGAGAAGATGGCGATTGGACCACCTTAATGGTGTCGTGTAGTTCCAGAGAATCTTTAGGCGGTAGAGAAGGAGGCCTAACTGTGGATAAGCAAAGCTTGCTCATCCCCTCGTAGATAATCGTTTGGCAACGCTACCCAATTCGCACCGTTGTAGTGAGCGGCTTGGAAATGTCCACCTGAACACAAATACGGGCATATCTTCCCCTAGCTTCCATAGTTGTGTGTGTGTGTCTATCCTTAACACCTTAACTAGAGCTTGACCAATTTGCCTGAGAACTGATGCATCATAATATTCGATCGGTAGCTCGTTAAGCTGGACCCAAACTGCCACAAACGAAACATGAGCTTCAGAAGGTTTAAAATTTGCTTCCCATCTTCTGATGGACAGGAAGTGCTCACCTATGAACCAAGGCCCTTTCCTGAGCACTATCTCCAGGTCTTCAAGGATTGAGAATCTGATTAAGAAAAAGTCTCTACCTAGATCAACCATGTCTACTCCCCTGAAGGCTTCCAAGGGGCTCTAATATGTTGTTTGGTCTCTTTGGACAGGCTGACCAAAGCAATCCCCTCCCTAATTTCCTCCATTTCATCATCCAAGTCCGATTCCGCATCCATATACTCTGAGAAATCGAAAGCTTGGGAGTATGCTTTAGGTATTTCTCCAACTAGCTTATCCCTAAAGGAGAGTTTAGAGGGGTAGGCAGAAACCCTAGCCCGGACTGGGCTGTTATCTTCATTTGCATGGTGCGAGTCTTTGACTTTCTTGTTACTCCGAACCAGCTCATCTTCTTCATCGCGTGAGAGAGAGTGAGAGCGTTCCATATTGCTTCAGATTTTTTTAATGAACATAGGCCATGCCACTTTCTATTTTATTAAGGTTGGTGGATTCAGCAAAAAGGCCCGTTGGAAGAGCCCAATGTGGAATGCTTTTTATAAACTCTGGGTCCCCTCCCCCCCAAAAAAAAAAAAAAAAGCTTTGGGTTTTTATCTTTTTGGGTCGTCGAAAGAGGCCCAGTTAGACTATAACAAAAACGCCTGAGAGAGCGAAATTCCAGCCATTGGCATTTCTCGGAGTTCCAACATACAAAAAAGAATTCATGAAGGGATTAGCTTTAGGCTGCGTTTGTTTCGGCTGAAAATGGATTCGGGAAAACAATTTACACCCTGCCGTGTGTTTGGTTGCGCATGAAAAATATAGGCAAACGGAAAATCATTTCCGTTGACCGTAAAATACCCACCCCGCACCCGTAAATCATTTTACACTTTAATTTTACCTTCAAACCATTTCCCCTCTCCTCAGAAAATTTCTCTCCTCACTCACTCTCATCACTCACGCCAAGCTCAAGCCGAAGGACGGAGAGAGCCATCGCCGGTGAAGCCCAGATCCAGTCCCCGACCCACGGCCCCGCCGGTCTGATCGCGCCGCTCAAACCCATCGCCGATCTGATCGCGCCGCCTCAAACCCATCTCCGATGAACCCGGTCTGATCGTGCTCGCCTTCGCCTCCGCCGCGCGATCTCGCCTCTAGATCGGAATTTCCATAATCTTCATTTTGGGTTTGAAGGAAGGAAGGAATTCATGAAGGGATTTTTAAGCTCTTTCACTGTAAGTCATATGAAACTTTTGAAAAGGCTTTTGTTACTGTTGTTTAAAGGAATGGAATGGGAATGGGCATATTCTATTTTGTTTTTGTAGAGGGTTGGTGGTGTTAGAGGTTATTCGAGCATAAAGAAGGTTGAAGGGATTAAGCATGCTATAGCGGTTGCTTCTGGTAAAGGCGGCGTGGGCAAGTCCACCACTGCAGGTATTTCCTTCTTCTTCTCGAACAAAAACAAAAACAAGATTTTGGGTTTTTGTATAGATGTTAATATTTAGATTTATTTACATTTCTCAAATTAAATTTGAATTTGAATTTATTTTTGGGGTTTGGGGCGAATTAATGAATTTTCGCCTAATCAAACGGTTTTTGGCTTTTGGGCTTAATCTAAATTTGTAAAGTTTTCGGGCCTTTGCTGAGATTACTACATTAGTTTTGATTCTGAAAGGGTTTAGGTCTGCGGATTTTTCATGATTCATTAATCATAGTGTTGTAGTAGCCGTCTTTGTAGTTACTTTATATTCACATTTTAGGAAAAGCAGAGACTTCCAGTAGCATACAACAAGCAGCCTCATTCAGACCCCAAAAATTTTGGGTCGGCCTTTGATCCTCAATAGATTATTCAGGGAGTCATGGTGGGCACATGTATTTTTCTCCCATTTTATTGTGTCTATAGTCATACCTTTTGTTACTCCCTTAATTAACATGCCATTTTTTATTACTTCTATTAATGTTATTTTTATTCCACTTGAATTAACTCCATAAAAAAAAAAAATTTAAATCTTGAATTAACTCACTCTTTTTCACTGTGCATTAATCGCTCTACTCCAAATATGACCAAGCTATCTAAAGCGAATTTCTCTCATCTTTTCATCAATAAGGGTCACCCCTATTTTTAAGCGAATTTCCTCATGCAAAACCTATCATTTCTTATATTTCCACTTATCCATCTTAACATTCTCATTTCAACCACCCTCTATCTATGAATATGATGATTCCTAACATTCCAACATTCAGTTCCATAAAGCATGTCTAGTCTTATAGTACTCTTATTAAAAAAAAAAAAAAAAAAATCTTTGAGTTTATAGGTATTATACAATCAACCAATATATTTTATGTGCATCTTAACTTCATCCATCCACCTTGCTCTTGTCTTGTGTTTTGCATCCACTTTAATCTCTTTATCTTTATGAATTATTGATCAAAAGCTCTCTCTCTCTCTTTGGTATCTCTTGACCATCAAATCTTACAACCCATTTATTTTTGTTTTAACTGTTACTAAACTTGAATTCCATGTACTTTATTTTAGTTTACTTAACCGAAAGCCTTTAGATTATAAAATGTCTTGCCAAATTTCTAACTTTGCATTAACCTCATGTTTAGTTTTATCCACTAAAACCATATCATCTGCAAAAAGTATAAAACCATGGAACTTCCTCTTGAATCGACTTATTAAGCTCATCCATCACTAGTATAAAGATATATGGACTCAATGCTTATCCCTGATGCAAACCTATACCGATAGGAAACTCACTTATGATGTCTCCACTTGTTATCACACTAATTATATCTCTTGTCATACATATCCTTAACCAACTTAATATGTTTTATAGGAATCCATTTCCTTTCTAAAACCCACTAAATAACCTCTCTAGGGATCCTATCACATGCTTCGTCTAGGTTAATAAAAAACCATATGAAGATATTTACCAACCTCTCTATATTTTTTCATTAGACATCTAAGTTAAACTCTGTAGTCTGCTAGACTAAAATATATGCCAATGATGTGGGTGCCAATTAGACTAATTGGTGAAGTCTCTTGGCATTCTTCTAGAGACATATAATTGAATCCTGCTCACCATAGGGATGGGGGATTTAAGAGAGAGAAAGGGCTACCCTGGTTGTGTAGCCCATCTATTAGACCCCAAAAAATACACACACACACACACACACCAATGGACTTTAGCTCAAATAGCATCTTCTCCATCTATAAGAATGGGATTCAGGGTAAAGTTGTAGGTTGAAGATATGGTGCATGTCTAAGTTATGAAAAAACGAACGGGGGTGTTTTAGGAAGAACATGGTCAAAGTATCACGTGGAATGTGTTTTCAATTTGCCATCTTTGAAAATTTAAATATGATATAATGGTTTTAATAATGGCCTTGTCTTTAAACTAGATAAGGCACCTACCAATGTTTTTTAACTGTTTCTTCTGTTATTTTTCGGCTTATGTATGCTGCTGGGATTGCAGTTAACTTGGCTGTTGCACTTGCTACCAAGTGCCAACTGAAAGTTGGTTTGCTTGATGCTGATGTGTATGGACCAAATGTTCCTATCATGATGAAGATCAATAGTAAGCCAGAGGTGACTGAAGGTATTTCTTTAACTTAACATCACCTAAGGTGCTCTAGAATTAGCTTCTTCCTTATTTTTTGGTTGATTTTGGAATGTGCTATGAGAAGAAACCACATATCAACTAACCAACGCCATTGAAACAGGTTAATAATACAAAAAAGTTGTTGGTTGAGTTACTTCAAAAATTTTAATTGTATGTGATCTATGCTTTTTTTTTTTTTTTTTTTTGGATAGGTAAACAGAAATCTATTATAAATGAGTAAAAAAGGAAAAGTACAAGTTGTTCATGATGATGAACAACAAGAAATAAAAGAACAAACAGCACAACAAAAAGAGAAATCAGGAAACTAAGCTAAGGGAAGCCATAAACTCAGAGAGAGTAGAGCAATCCATAAAACCCCAACAACGAGACCACTCAAATAGACTACGTTGGCATAACACCTTTAGCTCATCCAACGTCTTCTCATTATCCTCAAAGGAACGACGATTTCGTTCCAACCACACAATCAACATTAAGCATCCTAGAACCAAATTCCAAATGTCCGAATTATGATTTCCAAGCCACTGATGCCAACAAGATAACAAACCCGCCACTGATCTTGGCATAATCCAATGAATACCAAAAGCTTGAATCATAAAAGTCCTTAGGGAATGAGTAATAGGACAATGAAGAAGAAGGTGGTCTACCGACTCTCCATCACAACAACACATACAACACCAAGAAGCCAAAGGGCGACCCCTAAGCATTAGATTATCCAAAGTGAGGATCTGACCATGAGCAGCTGTCCACAAAAAGAACACCACTCGCCTAGGAATCTTCGGTTTCCAAACACCCTTCCAAGGAAAAAAAGAATTCGAAGCACCTCGAATCGCATGGTAATAAGACCAGGTGTCAAACTTACCATTACCTTTTAGCCGCCAACAAAGGGTATCACTCCTATCACCCCGAGGAATACGAGATTGGATAAGCTGGAGAAGAGAATAAGATGCAGTTAACTCCCAATCTTCAAAAGCTCTATAAAACCTTAAATCCCAAACTCTAATAGTACCCCCTTCTGGAAACCACAAAACCTCAGAGATACAAGCATCCTTGGCCGCTGAACACACAAAAAGCTCAGGATAGAGATCTTTTAGAGTATTATCACCAATCCACCTATCATGCCAAAAGCGGATACGAGTGCCTTCACCTACTACAAAAGACAGATGCTTAGAGAAGCTCACCCACCCTTCATTGATGCTTCTCCACAGGCCACACCCATGAGTCCTCCTGCACACTTTAGTACACCACCCCCCTTGACCCTCACCATATTTTGTGGAGATAACTCGCCGCCAAAGGTGGGTAATTTCATGACCATATCTCCACAACCATTTTCCTAATAAAGCTTGATTAAATGACACCACACTTCTTATCCCCAAACCACCCATCTCGACGGGTAAACACACCTTTTCCCAAGCCACCAAAGGATATTTGAAATTCCCCTCAGAAGACCCCCAAAGAAAATTCCTCTGAATACTTTCCATTCTAGCAGCCACAGATTTAGGAATAGTAAAAAGAGATAAAAAGTACGTTGGGAGGCTTGAGAGCGTACTCTTTAGTAACATAAGCCTACCACCCTTGTTAGTACATGTTTTTGCTAAATTGGTTATTACAAAGCAGTCTAAAATTTCAGTATTGTGGAAAGTCCTCAGTTGTTCGTTTACAAATTAACTTCGATTAGGTGTATGCTTACATTTTGTGCTTTTGTACTACCCTTTTTTTTTAATGACTTGGAACCTCACCAAGGCGGGGCTCTTTAGAACCATCCCTAGAGAGTAGAGTAAGCCACGGATACACAACCCCACGTGCCAAGATTGTGTAGTTGGTAATCCAAGGGAACACCTAATGGGGATGCAAAATAGGATGTCTAGGTCTACAGCTCATCTTTTATGCACAATTAGAAAATACTAAAAACTTGAAATTTAAACATCTTATAGATAGATAGATAGATAGATAGATAGATATTGATCTCTAATTGCCATGAAATTTTGCAAGTATGGAAGAGGTGTGTGTGTGTGCGTGCGCGCGCGCGCGCGTGTAGATTTATTCTGGTAAGCTCTAGCCTGAATACAAATCGATACCTTTTGATGGCCTTCTTCTTAATTATTAATCTAGAGATATTTCATTATATTTTATCTTTCTCTGGTAGATAAAAAAATGGTTCCAATTGAGAACTACGGAGTCAAGTGTATGTCAATGGGGTTGCTTGTGGAGACAGATGCTGCCTTTGTGTGGAGAGGTCCCATGGTATGTCTGCCTTGTTATCAGTGCTTGCTTGAAGATGCATTTGTTTTTACCCCTTTTTTTATCTTTCAAATGTCAATGGTCTTGTATGTATGATATTTACTTTGATGGGGCACCCTTGCCAATCAAATAAAAATGAAAATATCGTGGATAGTGCATATATATATATACAAGTGGATGTAAAAATTTGGTATGTAACTTTATTGATATTTTATTTTGTTAATCCTCCAAGCATATGCAATTGATTCAATTGTTTTAATCATATTTGCATTTACCATTTGTTGTTTTCCCTGACATGCATGAAATTCTACCCATTCTCCTATCAAGGAATGGGAAGTTTGGGATTCATTGGTTCAAAATCACTGGATGGCAATGTAACATTTATTGAAATTATTATTATTCGAAATGAATCCCAAGGTTAATTTAGTTTGTTCCATGTAAAGGACTCTATCCCCTGTCCCCCTTTCCCAATGCTTGCTTAGGATAAAGGCATTTTTAAATTGAATAAAATGACTCTTTTTACTAGTATGCTTTCTTTCTTTCTGTAATCAATATTTTCCAAGCTAACTGCAAACTTTCTGCTTCAAGACACATAATGGTTCACAAATTTATATTGGCTAATCCTTGAGGATATCTATTTAAAAGATGGACTAATAATTTTTACATGATTATGATATTATTGGACTGTAGTTTACGGATGTAATTTAAACCAGCCATATGGTTGTCTCAATTGTCACAGAAGTATGTCAGATGTAATTGAAATGTAAGCCAACCAATTTTGATGTGTTGTTATATCTGTCGATTAAAAATATCTTGTGTATTTCATTACAGCAAATTAAATTTTACTTCCACATGATTTGCCTGTAAAACATGGAATCTTCATACTTCAATTTGTGGCAGTTAACCGCATCGTGGTTGGGTTCAAACATCCCATTAGTTCTGTAAAGATAGACAGAAAAAGTTCACATGTGATAAGCCTGTTCAAACAGATTGCTAATGTTTAGATGGGTTAACTTGAATTCTTGCAGGTAGGGAATGCTCTTGGAAAAATGGTCAGGGATGTGACCTGGGGAAAACTTGATATTCTTGTGGTGGATATGCCCCCTGGCACTGGTGATGCTCAGATAGCTATTTCTCAACTGCTACATTTGTCAGGTAGTTGAAGAATTTATGAACTTAGGCTTTGGGTTCTATTGCTTTAATTTGCCTTCAAGTGAAGCTAAAATTAGATGTCTCAACTGACCATTAGGAGCTTAAAGTTTCCTAGGGTTGTGCATTAAGTTATAAGGGAATCTTGGGTGCATCTTATGTGTGGTGTGTTGTGAACCAGGATAATTGAAAGATAGGTTAGTCAATTCGAGGTGACTAGCCTCTTGAACTTGAGAGAAGAAGTAGACATTTTTGGGTTAATTTTCTGCTTAATTCTCATTAATGCATTTAACGTACATAAATAGCCAAGCATGAGATAACCTCATTAACAAATCCTAAAATATAAGAACTAATCCTATCCTAAAACATAGGAATCAATTTGAAAACAAGCAAAATAACAATACTAATCTACTACTACCTTATTCAGATATAGATCTAACACTAAGCCTAAATTTTAAATACTTCTAATTCAAATACAATTTATTGGGTCATAGCATTCCCTTCCCCTTGAAATGAATCTTGTCCTCAAGATTCCTAGATAGGAAATTGATGCTTCGTCACACCACGTCCTCCTCCCTCGATTGGAGAAAACTCAACCTCGAATTCTTAAATGTGAAGGATAAGAACTTTGGTGTTAGGCTTAAGCATGTCCTGCGGGAGCACAAAGGATAGAAAATTCTTGCATTCCTCACCATTAAATTCATCAGGAATTACAAAATCGATGTGCATAGGCATTGGTGCAATCGTGGTTGTCTTTTCTTGAGTCAAAGGAAGCATTGTAGTCTCAATCTTTCTAACTTCAGTAAGCTCTTGTTGGTCATGCACCATGGAGGGCTGATCATAAAAACATTCATCAAACTCAAACTTTTTAGCATGTGCACCATCTAATGAATCACTTTTCTTGTAGAACCTTCTCCTGTTCATGCTCTTTAGTAGGTTCTTGTTGAACGAAGGCTGAAGCAACACTTGTTGTCATCG
Source organism: Quercus tomentella (assembly GCA_028535165.1). Lineage (NCBI taxonomy): Eukaryota > Viridiplantae > Streptophyta > Magnoliopsida > Fagales > Fagaceae > Quercus > Quercus tomentella. Next base: position 39,523,572 of record JAPQVY010000023.1, on the reverse strand, counting down.
GTACTTCTATCGGAAATTTTGGTGACTCCATGGTATTGGTTTGATTGTGTAAAAACATTGCCTTCAAAGTCGTTGGTCGTTCTTTTGATAGATTGCATCGATTTATTTGGAAGCCCAATTGATCTACCACTGCAGACAAGTTTTGAAAGGCATGCCTTAGATCCTTGAAGGCTTGTTCGTAAGTGGTGGCTGATTGTGCCAATGAATATGGGTCAAACTGTTGTGGCAATTTTTTATATTTTTCTTGGGGTTATGGGTGGTGGCTGGATGAGGAAGGCAGCGGTATTTTGGTTGATGGTGATTTGGAGGATGGATTTTCTGTGGTTTGCTGGAATGAGAAAGGCAGTAAAGATTTATTTATTTATTTATTTATTTTTAATAACTAGATGGATCTGTTGGCTCTGATACCAAATGTTGTGAACCCATGGGTAGAACTCACCCTTGAAAACCGGCTTGCAAGGAGTGGGTGCCCAAGAGCTTATAAACACATGGTTAAGCTTATATTTAATCCATGTGGGACACTAGGATCATAACATGGTGTGTATGTGTTTCTTATGCGCATGAAAACCAATAAAGGGGCATGTATCTACTGTTGTTCTTTACAGAACTCAATATGTTTATCTTGTTTTCAGCATAGTTAACAAAATTAGACCTGATCTGCCAGTGATTGGTAAATGCTAGTGAATCAGTTCAGGTTCAGTTTCTTTCCAGTCTCTCTCTTTTTTTTTTTTTTTGGGGGTTCAGTCATTTCATTTTTTTTATTTCTGGCTTCAATCCATTCATTGGATCAGATAAGTATGTGAACTGGTCATGATCGATTACAATATGACTGGTACAAACTAGCTTATGAAAGATTAAATAAGAAACATAGGGAAACAAAACCACAGCATTTGTGTGTAAATCAGGTGAACTATCACTAATCCAAGTGATTGGAGCAGAAAGCAGATTTGAGATGATTCAGTAATTCATTATATTAAAATGGGAGTTCTGAAATTGTAGTTTTGGTTTAATGTCCATTTGATATGCCTTTTTAAATGTTTACTCACATTTATTGATTGCTTGTCTTTTTGATAATATGTTGTGATGTACTGCTCCCCCCTTGGAGGCCCTTTGTGTACTTCGATATATTAGAAATTGAGACGACGCCCCCCCCCCCCCCCCCCCCCCCCTTTCTCCCTTTTCTCTATTTCCATTTTTTTTAAGCTTTATTACAAGTTATAATATGTGGGATGTGTGGACAAATGAATACTTACAAAATAAACTTAAGTTGTACTTAAATAGATAATTGATTTCAACTTTTAGTGAAATTAATATTTTTGTATTACTCATTGCAGCCAAATGGTAAAGGAGGAGTTCTTGGATCCAATACATGGGAGGGAGGGAGGGATTTTAAATAGGGAAGTCTACTCCCCATAGTGTAGCCTACTACTGTCATTTGATCATGAAGTTGTATTCCAACCATAGACCTGACAGTTAAGTCAGTGAACTACTGATACTGTCCCTTGGTTGAAAATGTATGATTGCTAGCCATAGTTTCAAATTTAAAGTATGATAACTATAGTAATGAAATTTGAAGCATTTTAGAACTTAGCAGTATTTAGCTAACATTAATTAGCTTTATTTGCTATTTGGTGGGATTTAGAGTAAAAGCTATTAAGATTCCAGACTATCTCGACTAGTAATGTAATTCTTATATATATATATAAAAGTATTAAATTTGTCAATATTCCACCATTTTCTGATACTTTTTCATTTGTTAGGGCAACAAAGTGGCCACAGTTTTACTTCATCAGTACCTGCATGTTACTCAAGTAAAAAGGGTTACAGATTAGGAAAAAGTAAAAAGAAAGAAAATTGCTCCATCCCTTCTTGAGATGTTATTTAGGTCACATGAGGTTGGGTACGACTTTGCAGAAAATACTTCCATCAAATTTACTTTTGCCTATCAATGATTGAACTGTCTTTATTGGCAGTTATAAACTTGTTTCTTATTCCCCCCCCCCCCCCCCCCATCCTTTTCATGTTTTTTTTGTTGTTGTTGACATCGTGTCTGATCATTTTTTGTGACACAGACAGTACATTGAAAATATTTTTTCTTACATGGTATTTGAAGTGATAATGGATGTTTTGTTAACACTTGGGAATTATTTTGCTTCCTTGTGAATATTCACCTTTTTATTAATTTATTATAGAAAATTTCATATGATAATGCTACAAATATTGTTTCATTTATATCATTTAATCCCCCCCCAACACCAGTGGGCAGGGGACACATGCTTCATCTGTTTTGGTGAAACTTTTCTTTGGTTTTTGTAACCATTGTTGCTCTGCTGGCAGGTGCTTTGATTGTTTCAACTCCTCAGGATGTGGCATTGATGGATGCTCGTAGAGGAGTTAAAATGTTCTCTAAAGTCCAAGTTCCTGTATGATCACTCTTGTTCTCTTCTTCTTCTTCCTCTTATTATTAATTTATCCAACCCCCACCCCCAACTGTCTCTCTGTCTCTCTCTTTCACTCTACCAGCCCTTGAACACCTGACATGTGGATTGTTATCTAAATTGCCTGATTTTCTGTTTCTTGCATTATAAATGCTGTGGTTGCAAGATCTCAACTTCATGCGGTTTTGATATGTTCACTAGAAATGTTTTTAATTTACTGTAACTTTTAGTTACAAGTAATGTGCTTGATGCAATCTAAGTTTAGTAACATAATATTGTACGTTGTAGATTAGGAATGACAATAGTTACAGTTGTAGTTTAGTCTTATAGTTTTCCTCGTTGTGCATGTGTTACTAAGGAAAGACAGGAAGCATAATTGGATTGTTTATATGAAAATTCTGAATGCTTTCACAGATTTTGGGAATTGTAGAGAACATGAGTTGCTTTACATGTCCACATTGTGGTGAACCTTCGTTCATTTTTGGTAATGGAGGAACTCGTAAGACTGCTTCTGAAATGGGCTTGGAATTTGTTGGTGAGGTATGCTGATTACTTCTGTTATTTTTATTAATGTCATAGTAATGTTGACTTTCCATATGATCCCTTTGAAGTCGATTCTTCTTTCCCCCTTTCTTGGTTAATCAGTTGGTGTCTAAATAATTTGAAAATATAGGGCATGAAAGCTTAGTTCAAATTAGGATTTTACAGAATTGCAACAGTTATTTGATTGAAAGTGAAAGTAGGAAAGTTTAAGATCAATAACACCAAGCTGGGAAACATAATTATACGCAGGTGTACCTCTCTACTTTAAAACAGGAGGTCTTGGGTTGAGCATGTAGGGAGGAGAGGGGTTTGGGGAGGGGAAGGTATCCCAATTTCTTTTTTTCTTTTTCTTTTTTTCTTTTTAAAGAGATATAATAAAGATAAATAAATTGTGAGCTCTTCAAGGAAAACAAAATTTGATGTAAAAAGGGTTTAATCTTTTTCCTCTCAACAAAAGATTCAAGGAATAATAGTCATCCTTGTGATTTCTTCCAAAAGATTCAATTGAAAAATGAAAGAAAAATGGACTATGAAACATAATTTGTATTTGAATCGGATCAAATACTTCCAGTTGAAAATGAGTAAAGAATCCATGGATAAAAGAGAGAAGGTAGGGCATTTCTAAATGTTACTAAATCAACAATTTATGATTTGTATCTTAAAATTATAACCTGATGATGAAGATGTTATAGTTTTTATATTGTCGCTCTAAAAGCTCTCTTGGACTCAGAATGCTGCTCTTGCACTGATTCACTGAAACCTTGACCCCATATGAGCATGCCTCCAATCAGCAAATCCACCTGAATTTTTTTCATACAGTTATTTGCTGTGATTAACATTTCTACCAGAATTTTAAGTTGGTATAAGTTCATCACTTCCAAAGAAGAAGGATATGATATTTGTGTCTGACAAATAATCTGACTGCTAAAGGTAGATGAAAGAAATTCAAATAATCCTGTGACTATTTGGGTTTCGAATTATCTGAGGAGATGGTAGGATATTTGTATTTCACATACAATTAATGTGGCTGCTAAAGGTAAATGAAAGAAGCCAGGTGATTGTGCTACTATTTGTATTTGGGCATTTGGAATGATTGGTGGGAGATTTCAAAACTTTCTTCCTTTCTTGAACTTCGTGACAGCCATGTGCATCTTTAGTAGGAGTATATGTTATCAAAATACTTATGGAATGCGACTTAGGAACGTGATTTAATTATGAAACACGTGTCTCACACGCTTATTGTATTTATCAACTAATAATATGTTGTAATTAGTTTGCATCTATTGCTGTTTCAGATACCATTAGAAGTGGACATTAGAAAAGGTGGTGATGACGGTGTTCCTATAGTAGTGTCAGCGCCTGATTCTCTAGTTTCCAAAGCATATGGTGATTTAGCTCAAAAAGTTGTGGACAGACTCGATGAATTGTCCAAGGAACACCCTCCTCCCGAGATTTTGCTGTGAAGTTGTGGGGTTTGTTTCAGAAACTAAATAAAGCGCCTCCTTTTCTAGTTTCTACGAGTTCTCTAGGCAATTTTTTAAATATGGATTATTCTTATAGGTATGGGACAATAATTGTGCAATTTTTATCCATTTTTTTCCAACGTATTTACATTGCACCATCTTAGGAAAATTTGGTCAAAGTTTGGAAAAAAGTGAACCTTGTGATTTCCTACTAAGGCCAAAGGACCTTCATTTCCAAACTTTGAAAGTTGTTCTTTTTTTTTCTTTTTTTTAAGTCGAAAGATAAGTTCAAGTTGGTTAAAGTGAGAGAGAGAGAGAGAGATGGGATTTTGATGGTTCAGGATGTTTCGAAAACGGAATATGAAGCTGCAAAAAAAAAAGGAGGGGGGGGGGGGGGGGGGGGTGTGTGTGGTTGGTTTAGAGGGATCATTACGTTAACAAGCGGTAGCAACTTGGATGCTTTTATAATTCTATCATGAATTCACAACCATCATCTTAGAATAAAAAATATATTCTAAATGGACGGAGATATATATATACACACACACATATATATATATATATATATAGAATATGCATCTTATGGATGGACCACTGTTAGTGGATACAATTGTATAGACTAGTGCTTGTAATGTTAAATTGTGAATTAGATAAAAGTTTACATGACATCATAATTTTTGAAAATTGAAAACTCCAATTGCTGAGCTTGTGGCACCACCCAGTACTTTCAATGACAACGAAAACGTCCAATATTCAAAATATTCCCTCCTCTGTGTGACTATCAAATTTATATATATATATATATATATATATATATATATATATATATATATATAATAATAGGTAAAACTGAGAGAAATTCAAAATAAAATTTCAAATTAGAGTTTTAATTTTGTGTCACGTGTCTTAAATTATTTATTCTTAAAGAGTTTTATTTCTTAATTTTGAAATCAAATGTGAGACCATATCATAAATATTCATTCAAATGAGTTATTAAGTACAAAAATCAAAGAGTTTAGAATAAATGAATTATAAAAAATAAAAAAAAAATGCTTCACAATAATTAAAAAAAATAGACAATTTACATTTTATACATAATAATATTCTTTTAAAATTTTTAAAAAAAGTTAACAAAATATAAAAATGATTATCAATAATATTTAAATTATATATATAGGAATTATATTATGCATTTTATTATATATCTTTAAGTATATTCATGCATATGAATGGAATTACAAGCTAGTTTATTATAAAGGTAAAAAAAATATCGGATAATAAAAGTGTATGGCCTTATTAGTTATTAGTAATAAAAAAATTTATTATTTAACTATGTCATTTAAGATAAGGGTTATAGAAAGATAAGATGTTGTTTATGTCTTTTAGATAAAATGGAAAAGATTTGAGGATTCTGGTCAAAACAAATTAATAAAATCATAAACAATAATATATAGGTCATCATAATTACTAAAAAGTTGGCCATAGAGATTCCCAGCTCCCACACGCTTTAAGAAAAATATGTAATGTCAATTGTCAAACTTGAGTGGAGGAACACTTTTTTTCTCTCTCTCTCCTTTTAAAAAGAAATATAATTCTATGAAATAAAAAATACTTAAAATTATCCAAGAAAAAGTTAGAATGAGTTTTCACCAAATTCATTTGTAAACAAAAAATATATGAAATCTATTGCCATTCAGATAATATCTTTGACGCGATGATCACTTCATAAGTATAAGTGCTTGTAGGATGTGGAGGGCAAAGGCCGGGTTTAAGTCTTTCGGAGAGAGTTTTATACATATATACACTTAGATTAAATTATAATAGAATTTCTATTTTGTATATATATATATATATATATATATATATATATATAAAATAGTTATATGAAATAAATTTGAATTTGAATTTTTAGTTCAATAGTTTTCCTAAATATGTAAATTTAAAAATATATATTAATTTAAATTGACAAAATCTTAATATTAGTCAATACTATGTTATCATGTGGACAGTGTGGTGTTGTTGTTGTTGTTGTTGTTGTTTTTTTTTTTTTTTTTTTTTTTTTTTTTTTTTTGAGATAGATTGTGGTGTTGTTAAGTTGATGTGAAGTAATTTATTTATTTTTGAGAAGCAATGTGAAGTAATTTATTTAAGTATTATAGGAAGAATAAAAATTGAAATGAGTTTTAAAAAAATTGAAACAAAAGATACAAGTGTATTTAAATATTGTGAAAAGGAAAAGAAAAGAAAAGAGAAGAGAAGAAAGCATTGGAGTGTAGTGTCAATTGCGTAGTAGATAATAATACAATTATAATCCCTCTCTTCGCTTCCTGCTTCCAAGTCCAACACAACACAACACAACACAACATTACTCAAAGTAATTCTGTTCTGTTCTGTTGGTTGTAGAAGTAGAAGTAGAAGTTAGTTTGTAGGTTTTGTGGGTTTGTGATATTGGTTGAGGAAATTGAATGCCTATGATCCATCATCTGACAACAACCACCACCACCCTCTTCATCAAATCTTCACTCCCTTTCGCATACCATGCTCCATTTCAATATGAATATGATAATCAACAAAACCCTAGACCTAGACCTAGACCTAGGAGGAGGCGCTCCATTACCCAGTGGTCAATCCCTCACTGCTGCAAAAAAGAGCAAGTGTATTCTAATCCTCCAACTCCAAGGGCCAGGGCCAAGCGAAGCTCAAACGTAGGAATTATAACAGCCACAGGGAAATCAAAAGAAATAGATGTGGCCACTTTGGGAAATCTGTGCGTTGATATTGTGCTTAATGTTCCCGAATTGCCCCCCAATGACCCTGCTCTTCGCAAGCTCTACATGGATCGCTTATCAGCTTCACCGCCCGATAAGGTCTCTCTTTTTATCTCTCTTACTTTCAACTTTCAGTTTTTAAATTTTTTTTAATTTATTGATTTTATAATTATAATAATTTTAATTATTATTGTTATTATAGCAATACTGGGAAGCCGGTGGTAATTGCAATATGGCAATAGCAGCAGGTCGGGTTGGACTTGATTGTATAACAATTGGTCATGTCGGTAACGACATTTATGGACGCTTCCTCCTAGACGTCCTTCATCATGAGGGTATTTCTATGGTTGGAATGATGACCCCCACTCAACTACATTCTGATCATCATCATCATCTTCTTCATGTTGCCTCTTCTTATCAAACACTTCTCTGCTGGGTTCTTGTTGACCCTTTACAAAGACATGGTTTTTGCAGGTATACCCCCCACCCCCCAACAATTATATTTCTTATCTATCTATGTATCTTGTACCTCAAAAATCAACCTTGTTTCTGTTTCTGTTTCTCAGTCGAGCTGATTTCAGTGACCAGCCTGCTTTCAGTTGGCTGACCACACTCTCCAACCAAGTCAAGATGGCCATTCAAAACTCAAAGATCCTCTTTTGTAATGGTTATGGCTTTGATGAGCTTTCTCCCCACCTGCTTACCTCTGCTCTACAATATGCTGTTGAAGTTGGGACTTGTGTTTTTTTCGATCCTGGACCCCGTGGAAACACTCTTTCCAATGGAACTCCCCAACAACAGACAGCCCTTTCCCACTTCTTAACAATGAGCGACGTTCTCCTTCTCACTTCTGATGAGGTCCGTTTCACTCCTTTCTTTCTGCTGAATTGCTGTTTACTTTTTTGAACACTATGCATTACTGCACCATTCTTCTCCCAACGGCCATTTATACTTCTGCTCTATGCCCATTTAGCCTCTATTTAGTCATTACCATCTTCTTTTACACCCTTTTTCTTCTTCTCATGTCCTTGGAAAACCTTTAATTTTATATATTGAATCTTCATTGTGCTGTTTCCATTAGTTTTTTCCGTGCCTGTCTGAACTACATCTGTTTGTCTTATTACCAACAATTTGTTAGCCTAAGTACGTTTCACAGGCAATTAAAATGTTGATTCCCAACATTTTCGTTTTATAATGAAAGTTGGCTTGGCCTTTATATTATAATTTCCTTTTTGCTTCTTTGGTACATCAGCACTCTAGTGTCTATGACTGTTACATTTGCTTAGATGGACTACCAATTTGTCGGGCTGTACACTTTTATATATGATTCTTCTATACAATAGTACCAAAAGTTTACAAAGATCGGAAAGGTCTTTTTATCCTAATGGAATTATTGATTCATGTTGGTGAGGAATTAGATCTAATGTATCACAAAAAGTGTTCCTTGGATCACTATTTTTTTGGAGTTCCATATTCATGTTGGTAAATAGACCTTCTTAGTTGCATATCTGAATAATTGTAGTTTGTCTTGAAACTGTTGTGGCCCTTGGTATACCTAGCAAGAGTATAGTAGGCTTACGACCCCATTCTTTCAATAACTTCCTTCCAGTAAAGTCTTTCTTTAAAGTGTAGGTTTTGTCTTTGTAAATTATGGTGGAAAATTCTATTTGTGCATAGTTTACTAGATTTTTTTTTCCTAATCCATTCCGCTCGTGTTAATGATTTGCCAGGCTGAAGCACTGACTGGCATAAAAAATCCAATATTAGCAGGGCAGGAGCTGCTCGAGAAAGGTGTGCGCACAAAATGGGTGATTGTTAAGATGGGTTCAAGGGGTTCAATTATAATCTCTATGTCAAGTATATCTTGTGCTCCTGCATTCAAGGTATTATTTTAGAATCTCAACATGATCTCTTATGATGTTTCCATGAGTTTCTTTTTTGGACTTCTTTGATACCATGATATTAATAATTGTTTTTGAAAGTCTTATAAAAATAAAAATAATAATAATAATTGCTGTTGAAAGTCTTATCAAAATAATAATAATAATAGTTGTTGAAGGTCTGTGTTTTGACTAACTATAACAGAAGTTTGGGGTTAATAATGGCATTCAAGTGTGTTCTTCATATTTAATTTATTATTTTAAACTATATATTTACCCATTCTTTTGCTGTTGCACCATAGAGGAAGCCTTTTGTACCAAATTATGTGAAAAAAATGTTAAAATAAATAACATAAAACCCAAGAGTTTGACATGCAGTGAATATGATTGTGTGCTATATTTTGTATTAAAACTATTATGTTAACTAAATACTAGTGGAATGAAAATTTCTTCCGATAATGTGAAAAAGGTCCATATCTGCTCACTTTCTTCTAGTGCATTATTCTAACCTTCCGAAATTCCTTGTTCATCTTCCTTTCTTGCCTAATGTAAAGTGAAACAAGTAGTTGTTATTCTGCAATGTGATCAGGTGAATGTTATTGACACTGTGGGGTGCGGAGATAGTTTTGTGGCTGCTATTGCTTTTGGTTTTATACACAATATGCCCATGGTTAGTTCATTAGCACTCGCAAATGCAGTGGGTGCTGCAACTGCCATGGGTTGTGGTGCAGGTAGGAATGTAGCCACCTTGCAGAGAGTAATAGAACTCATGAAGACTGCAGAGCTCAATGAGGATGAAGAATTTTGGAATGAACTGCTTGCTGAAAATGTGGACACTGAAGAAATTACATTTCTCTCAAAATTTGTTGTTAATGGAAACAACCACCAGTTGAACCGTATTGCACTACAAAAGGTGGTCTCGGAACTGCTACCTAAGCTTGAATCTTCACCGGTGGAGGGAAAAGTGCCATCTTGATAGATTAGGAAACATGGCAACTTTCCAGCAATGGACATAGATTTTATAAGAACCAATGCATTCTCTCAGTTGGTTGCACTCACAATTTTACTACCTTGAAATGAGGCCTGGGTAGGAGACAATAAACACAGATTGGATTCATCTCCATTCAAATCAGATGAGGTAATTGTTGGGTATCAAATTAGTTGAAGGGGCGAGCAATGTTGCATAGCCTGTTTTACTGTTCGGATTTTAGGTGAAAGTTTTTGCTTTTTATAGGTTAGCAGCTACGCTTCAACGTACCAGAGAGTTTTACATCTGAATTGGGTTTCTGCAAGCAACTTATTCATGATTTTGTAGATTTTTTTTTTTTTTTTTTTTTTTTGCACCATTGCAATAAGAATGCTTCCCAAGTAGGTACCTGAATCTCCTTGTGTAAAGTTGGTATTGTAACGTGATACTTCAATAGCATAAAGGAAGCAATTTTCCCTGTACGGTGTTATTTTCGAAAATTGCATACTTTGGTGACCAAGTGCCCTCTTAATTCCAAGTGAGTCTGTTTCATGATTTCGTGAAGAGTCGTATAAAGCCACCGTTTCCTGCTTACTAAAGATCCATATTTACATTTTAAGTCCAAAATTTCAGTTTGAATATACATCAGTAAAATTCTCAAGGAAGTGGGGAATTGATTTGGGTTGCCTTTAGATTTGATAATTTAAAATCAAGGCATTAGAAGAACAATTGTTGGTATAAATTTAACAACAAATTATATGTTTTGGTAAACAAAAACGTTTGTGATACTATTTAGTAGTTTGAAATCCGCATATTAAAAAAACTAACATCTATCCATAAATTTTATCAATTAAAAAAATAAAATAAAAAATTTTATTTCATGCTATAACCAAGTCTATTACCTAAACTAAAATTAAATCAAACTTCTTCATTTTAAATATCTCTACCCAAACAAACAATTGAGGAATGCGTAGAGATTTAACACGAGATGTATTTTTTTTTTCAAGAATTAAATGATTCCTAAGAGCATATTCATCTGCCTTTTTAACAGTTTGCAGACGTTTATATATATATATATATATTGTAATAGTAATAACAGCTATAAAAATAACAAATAGAATAGAAAGAAATTAATGGCTTGAATAATGTGACATACAGTGCATGATTCTTATGCTTGATACATTTATTCACCCTAAAAGATTCCTTAAAAAATTACACTTTACCCCCTCTAAATTATAATTTTTTACACTTACCCCTAAACTATGGAAATGCACACTTAATCCCCTAAAATATTACTTGTGTAACACTTGCCCCCTAAACTATGAGAATACAAATTTACCCCTAAATTATTACCGTGTAACACTTTGCACCATATCTCATGGGCAATTGTTTTAGGAAAGTGAGTGTGTATTTTCATACTTTGGGAAGTAAGTGTAAAAGATGGTATAGTTTAAGGGGGTAAAATGTGTATTCTCATTGTAAGGACACGATTTGGAACGACCCAAAACGATACTGGGTTCGCACGTAAAAAGGCCCAAACAATATCATTTATAGAGCGTGGGTTTGAAAGGCTAGGCCTTGATCACAAGTCGGTGGTATTCCGTAGTGTTCATACATAAATAAATCGTGTACGCTCTGGGAGTCTTTCTCCTAGAGGTGGGCTGGGAGGCTCTGGTTTTGGCCATTTTTCCCAGCCCCCTGTTATGGATTGCTTACTTTTCCTTTTATACTAGCCTGTGTTCCTTATCCTTCGTCCACGTGTAGGGTCGACTTTTCCAAGACTGATACTTGTCCCATCAGCCCATATCCAGAGTGGTTGGGGGTGGTTGTAAAAGCTGGGGAGTATGGCTCTGCCAGGTGCAGAGTATTGAATGGCAGTAAGGGCAGCTTTCCCTGGTCATTATACTTTCCAGCGTACCCTTCTCCATTGACTTAGATATTTTAGATTTTTTCCAAGCTGCTCTTATACCATTTTTACCCTTCCTTTCGGTGAGACCTTGGACATGCCGAGGACTATTCAGTCCTCGGCTGTGTCCCAAGACCATTTCGTACTTGTATTACCGAGCCTGGGCTATAACCTTCCTCGGCTCGGGCCTTGGACCCCGACGAATAAATGGGCCAGGGCCACAAATTACTGGGCCCCACAATAGCCCTTCAAAATCCTGCTGTCCAACCTTTTGGTTGGAGAGGAGGGTTTTGGTAATGCCAAGCCTTTATCACGGCTCGTTTAACTCTGTCTTTCATTAATGTTGGCGTCCCTTCATCTACCCAGGAAACATACCGAGCTACGGGACATTCCTTTGAATTTATTCACAATGCGTTCCTGCCGTTTGATTACCTAAAACGCGCCTTTAATGATTTCCCTCTACGAGACCATTTAAATTCGACGATTATTGATGGTGTGGGGAAGTGGAACGGGTATATTCTTGTTTACCGCTTTTCTTGGAGATTTGGGCAGATTAAATGCCTCCCGTTTCGCCCTTCATAAAAGAATGAAAGCAAGAGGTTACCTCTCTTTCACAGAGACCTTTCAATATTTTTAAAGTCTAAAAACTCATAGCCTCCCCCAGAATTTCCCATATCTGTCCGTTTACACTTTAGATTATGATTCGTCCATGATAGGAGGGGGAGTGAAGAGATCATACCCTTCTTAGAAATGCCACGTTCTTGTGAAGCTCAAACTGGCTCAGTCAGGGCAGGGATGGCAGAGACTCAAGATACTTCTTACCCTTCTTTCAGCCAAAATCCGAAGCAGGGGCTCGTCGCGTCAATCTCTTGGCGCGGCTGAGTTGGGGTTACCCATTATCAGTACCAGCCGCTCTCTTATGAGCATAGCTAACATGGCACCAGCGTGTTAGGAATCAGGACTGACGCAGGGACAAAGTATCCCTGTTTCTTCCTCTCTTCCTTCACTGGTGCCTCATTTTGCCTCTCTTTCTTCTTCTTTCCACCACCAGATCCATCAAAGAAGGTCCTCCTCTCAATATGGGTGCTACTGAGGCAGAATTTAGAGAGACTTCGGAGCAGAGTTTAAAAAGATTTCTGGTTGTTTGTATGTTTGTTATTTATATATATATATATATATATATATATATATATATATATATATATATATATATATATATATATATATATATATATATTTTGCAATTCGTTTTCCGTATAGGCTTGTTTAAGCCCTTCATTGTACGCTGTAATACCTTTTTATATTAATAAAAGTCAATACTGCTTTATTTGGTATATTCTAACTTTTCTTTCTGAAATGATTACCCCGTGAATAGACGTATTACTACATGACCTTTTTTATTCGGGTATTCTAAACGGTGCTTAGGACCGAAATCCTTATTAACAAAAAGACCTTACTTTGCACTTGTTAAAACTATCTTAACATAATAATGCTGATCTGAACAAATGATACTTAGGGCAGGAACCCCTACTAAGCAAAAAGAAGAATATGTTAACATGAACTTATTGAAGCTATCTTGCATAATAAGACCGACCTGAAAAAGGGGTGTATGCCCCAAACTGAATGAGGTGATGGCTGAATGCTCGGAGCTATGTAAAAAGTAATCATCCGAGGATATGTAACCCAAAAATGAACGGCCCCTGGGGGTCGTTGAGTCCGAGGACCGTGCAATACCTTGGTTCTGCCAAAAACTCAATTTTGATAAGTAGTTGGTTTCCCCATAGGTTTGAGTCCGAGGACCATGCAATACCTTAGTTCTGTCCAAAACTTGATTTTGATAAGTAGTTGGTTTCCCCATAGGTTTGAGTCCGAGGACCATGCAATACCTTGGTTCTGTCCAAAACTTGATTTTGATAAGTAGTTGGTTTCCCCATAGGTTTGAGTCCGAGGACCATGCAATACCTTGGTTCTGTCCAAAACTTGATTTTGATAAGTTGGGGGAAGTAACCTCTCGGTTATGGCCCGGGACCTTGGTTTACGAGGAATTAGCTCCTCGGCCGAGCCCCTAGAACCATCCGTGCTGCTGACGCTACGAAGCGCAGCCCCTAATAAAGAAACATAGCCCCTGGTGGAACTTTACGCTAAAACAATACAACCGGCTGTTTAGAAGTGACAAGGGGATTGTTTCGACCTACCGCTTGTGCCAACACACAAGCCTTCCCCACGGTGGGCGCCAATTGTAAGGACACGATTTGGAACAACCCAAAACGATACTGGGTTCGCACGTAAAAAGGCCCAAACAATATCATTTATAGAGCGTGGGTTTGAAAGGCTAGGCCTTGATCACAAGTCGGTGGTATTCCGTGGTGTTCATACATAAATAAATCGTATACGCTCTGGGAGTCTTTCTCCTAGAGGTGGGCTGGGAGGCTCTGGTTTTGGCCATTTTTCCCAGCCCCCTGTTATGGATTGCTTACTTTTCCTTTTATACTAGCCTGTGTTCCTTATCCTTCGTCCACGTGTAGGGTCGACTTTTCCAAGACTGATACTTGTCCCATCAGCCCATATCCAGAGTGGTTGGGGGTGGTTGTAAAAGCTGGGGAGTATGGCTCTGCCAGGTGCAGAGTATTGAATGGCAATAAGGGCAGCTTTCCCTGGTCGTTATACTTTCCAGCGTACCCTTCTCCATTGACTTAGATATTTTAGATTTTTTCCAAGCTGCTCTTATACCATTTTTACCCTTCCTTTCGGTGAGACCTTGGACATGCCGAGGATTGAATCGTCCTCGGCTGTGTCCCAAGACCATTTCGTACTTGTATTACCGAGTCTGGGCTATAACCTTCCTCGGCTCGGGCCTTGGACCCCGACGAATAAATGGGCCAGGGCCACAAATTACTGGGCCCCACACTCATAATTTAAGGAGTAAATATAAAAGATGGTATAGTTTAGGGAGAGTAAGTATGCATTCAGATAATTTAGGGGTGATTCTCAAAAAAAAAAAAAAAAAAAAAGTTTAGAGGGTATGTAAAATGAGGTATAGTTTAGAAAGAATAAAGTGTAAAATCCCGAGGGGTCCGGCTCCCCTCCCATTTTCTCCATTTTTTATTTTGATGAATGACACGTGGCAAAGAAGTAATCTAACGATCAGAAAACCGCCAACACAATTTCTCTATTTTTCTAATCGGGATAGGCTCCTCTCCAGTTTTAATATCTCCTGTTGTCTCCTGTTTTTACACGGATGACTGACACTTGGCAAGTAAAAGATCCAAGGGCTAAAAAAACTCATATCTCTTTCTTCCTCCAACATCTCTTTCCACGGCAATTTCAGATTTTCTATCCATTTGTCTTGCTCTCACATCTCATTCTTCTCTTCGTTGTCCCTCACCCTTCTCTCTCTATCATTAAAATTATTGCTTGAGCCCTTCTCTCAGTTCCCTTTTTCTCTACAAAATTACAGTCCCTATCTCTTCAGATCTGTCATTACTTTTTGCTTTTGTTTTTGTGGATGGGCTGGGTTTTGAGGGATTGTGGTTCTAATGGAGATGAGAGTGTGGTTTGGGCAAGTCTCATTCATGATGGGTCTTCAAGGATTTCAAGGATTTTGATGTTGCTTTGATTCTCATGACGGAAAAGATTTGGTTTTGGGTGCTCATCATGTTAATGGCAGTTGATGGGTTTTATCAAAATTTGGGTTTTACAACTTTTTTAATCCATATATATATATTGTCTTGTACAGCCCCTCTTTTGTAAAGAAATCACTGGGCACACAAGAAAATGAGTTGAAGAAAACCAGCCAAACATAGAACAGTCTCTAGTGAAAAGATTTGAAGGAAAGCATTTTCTTGATTTTTTTTCTCAAGATCAGATCTTCCTTTTTTCCATTCTTCTCCGGAAAGCCATGGTCTTGATGCCTTTGTTGATTAGGTGGTTGTAACGATGTTGGAGAGAGGGGGAAAAAAAAAAAAAAGACAAATGGAGAGAAAATCTAAAATTTTTGTGGAAACTGGAAACGGATGCTGGAGGAAGAAAGAGATATGGTCTTTTTAACCCTTGGATCTTTTACTTGCCAAGTGTCAGTCATCCGTATAAAAACGGGAGACAACAGGAGATATTAAAACTGGAGAGGAGCCTGTCCCTTTCTAATCTTCTCTCACCTCTCCTCTTCTCTTTGCAAATTACCGCATCACCTGAGCATGAGAGACCCATCAATGGAAGCTTTATTCAACACAAGATTCCAAAGAAAATCAAATCCAGCAAATCAGATCCAATACCTCTCTTCTCTAGATCTTTTACCCAGAAAGACAAGAATTAAAAAAAGAAAAAAACCAACTCAAGAATTAGAAAAACGCCAACTCAATTTCTCAATTTTTCTCATCTTAATTTCATTCTTTGGCTGTCCTCTTCTCTCTACAACATTACCGCCGTCATTGGGCAACTGTAAACGCAACCCTCACTGCAAGCTATGATTCAAAACCAGATTTCAAAGCAAATCAAACTGTGGCTCATCAGTGTGGATGGGTCTGCAGTTGGAAATAAGAGGCATCAAAATCCTAATTGGGACTGTTTGCCGTTGGAGGTTGGGCATAGTGCTTCTGCTATGTAGTAATATTCCCTCTTTTGTGATCCATATTATGTCTATATGATTCAAATAAATTGATAATGGCATTGTCTTCGGACTTTTATATTGTTATATTTAACAATGATTTTCGCAACAGTTATTTTTTTTTTCTTCTTTTTAATTCTTGTCTTTCTGGGTAAAGATCTAGAGAAGAGGAGGTACTGGATTTGATTTCCTTTGGAATCCTGTGTTGAATAAAGCTTCCATTGATGGGTCTCTCATGCTCAGGTGATGACGGTAATTTGTAGAGAGAAGAGGAGAGGAGAGGGAAAGAAGATTAGAAAAATAGAGAGATTGTGTTGACGTTTTTCTAATCGTTAGATTACTTCTTTGCCACGTGTCATTCATCAAAATAAAAAATGGAGAAAACGGAAGGGTTTCAAACGGGAGGGGAGCCGGACCCAATCCGGAGATTCCTTAGAGGTCATCCCGCCAGCCCACTAATAGAAGTGAGTTTTTTTTTTTTAAATAAAAATAATTAATTTCATTAATGTTAAGTATCAATATGTCGTATATGTGTGAGTTCTGATTAGCTCAACTGGTAAACTTTTTTATGGTTGAATAAGAGATCTAAGGTTCAATCCCCGCCTATACTAAAAACTAATTGGTGTTTTGGTCTAATAATAAAAAGTTATCATCAAAAGTAGACGCAATAAACTGAAACTTTCTCAAAAAAAAAAAAAAGAAAAGAAAAGAAAAGAAAAAAGTATGCCGTATATGTGAGGTTCATAAATCCAGCAAGTGTGCTGGAGCTGAGCGTAGTGTTGGAACTAATCGGTAATGGGTAATTCAAGCAACAAAGCCCACCTATATAATAAGAAGGCCACCCATAATAATAAGCCCAAAATATATAACTTGTTAACTCAGTGTTTGTAGCTTTACTCAAAAAGTCAAAATTAAAAGTTAGACAAAAAGAGTGAAAAAATCATTTGTGAATAAACTTAAAATAAAAATGTGAGATTTAGACCATAAATAAAATTAGAATTTTTTCTTTTTTTTTTAATTGAAAATTTGATAAAAATAGATGTAAAAATGATAGAATAATAAAATAAAAAATAAAAATGTAAATAAAAGTGAAATCAAAATCAAAATTAATAAGAGAAGTACAAGTGTTTGTGAGGTGTGGAAGATAAAGACTGAGTTTTAAGTTTTCAGGAGAGAGATTCACACACATATACACTTAGATTAGACTTAGACCAAGATTTTAATATTGTAAAAGAAAAAAAAAAGAAAAAAAAAAAGAAAGAGGGAGAAGTGAAGTGAGAGAGTAAAAATAAAAATGAAATTAAAAAAAAAAAAGGAGAAATGAATGAATAGAAGTGGTGGGGGGTAAAATAGGAATAGTGAAAAGAAGAGAAGGAGGGGAGAACAGGATGACGAAAATACCCTGAAAAAAGGGTAACCCTAACGTAGAAAAGTAGATCGGGCATCGGCTACCCTTTTGCCCCTCCCTTGCCCTCCTCCAAAAATCTTCACTCTCTCCTTTCAGGTTTTTCCCTCTTTTGGCCTCACTCACTCACTCACTCACTCACTCTCTCTTTCTTTCTATCCTTCTTAGCTCTCTCTTTTATCTCTCTCACTTCTTCAATTCATTCATACACATTAATTAGTTTTTTTTTTTTTTATCTTCAATTCCTCCCTCTTCTCTCCTCAGTCAATTTTCTTTTCCTTAAACCCTAAATTAACATTTTTCTTCTTTTTCAATTGCAGGTTCTCTTTCTGGGGAGGTCGTCGTTATACTTGCACGTCACGTGAGTTCTCTTTTCTTTGGTTTCGAGATAACTAAAAAACTAGAAGCATTGCAGTTTAATGGAATTTGTGACTATATATTCTATTTTGTTTTTAAATATTAAAAAAAAAAAAAAAAAAAAACCCAACTAATGTAATGTCCTACTAGTCCCTACAATGAGAAATGTGGCTTCTTCGTATTAATTTGTGCTTACTGATACTATTAGTTTTCTATTTCTCAGTCGTTTCTACAACATTTGGGGAGCAAAACCCATAGACCAACTTTACTCTGTACTTCGGGTAAATGCTCTTTTTCTGTATTTCTTTTAATCTATAATGGTCTGGTCTCTGTGGAAGGAAGGAAGGAAGGAAGGAAAAAACCAAAGGTTTTCACTTTTCATTCACAACTATGTATTTGTTTTGTCAACAGGTCCGTCTAATTAAAGCAGATATTGTATTTGATTTTTTGAGCCTTTTCATTTGATTCAGCTGCATCATCTATAGAGGTAACCCCATTCAATTCAATTTGTTATGGACAACAATGACTTATCCTTAATGCCAGATCAACATTTGGCACTTGGGCACAATCACAGTTTGATTCTGGGTCCTGCTCATCATACTCATAATTTAGGATTGGGCCAAACCCCCAATGACCATGATTTGGATTTAGGAGTGCACACCCATCACCATGACTTGGGTTTAGGACATGCCCATGATCATGGACTAGCTCTTGGTCCAACACATGAACATGAAATGGCTCTTCAACACAATCTTGAGGAAAATGGTTTAGAGTTGGATGGAGATAAAGATTCCGAAGCTGCTCAAGACCATGCCGATGATCTTGACAACCATGACAATGAATTAGCTTTTACTGTTGAGAATCATGACTTGGGTCTATCCGACCATCATGAATTGACTGTTGTAGAGAACCATGATCTTCATGAGAGCTTAGATCTAGCCCTAGTAGAGCAGAATCAGGAGATGGGTATAGTATCTGTTTCAGATATGACTGTTCAGCAGTCCCTGATGGTTACTCCTCCCGTCCTTCAGTCCCGTGCCCTAGTTGATCCTGACCGCAAATTGACTGTTGGGCAAGAGTTTCCTGATGTCCATAGCTGCCGAAGGGCTCTGAGGGATGCAGCCATTTCCCTTCACTTTGAGATGCAGACAGTCAAGTCTGACAAGACTCGTTTCACTGCCAAATGTGCAAGTGAGGGATGCCCTTGGCGAATTCATGCTGCAAAGCTTCCTGGTGTTCCTACCTTCACAATTAGGACCATCCATGAGCCACATACTTGTGGTGGAATTACTCATCTTGGTCATCATCAAGCCTCAGTCCAATGGGTTGCAGAGTCTGTAGAACAACGCCTGCGGGAAAACCCTAATTACAAACCAAAGGAGATATTAGAAGAGATTCACCGGATCCATGGGATCGCATTATCATATAAGCAAGCATGGAGGGGAAAGGAGCGAATCATGGCTGCAGTTCGTGGGTCATTTGAGGAAGATTATCGTTTACTTCCTCAGTATTGTGACCAAATCAGAAGGACAAATCCAGAAAGTATTGCGTTTGTCTATGGAAATCCTGTTGACAACTGTTTCCAACGCCTCTTTATTTCCTTTCAAGCATCAATTTATGGTTTTCTAAATGCATGCCGGCCTCTTATAGGACTTGATAGGACTTCTCTGAAAAGCAAGTACCTTGGGACCTTGCTTTTTGCCACTGGTTTTGATGGAGATGGCGCTATGTTTCCTTTGGCATTTGGTGTGGTTGACGAGGAAAACGATGATAACTGGATGTGGTTCCTTTCAGAGCTGCATAACCTGCTTGAAATTAATGCAGAGAACATGCCAAGGCTTACAATTTTGTCTGATAGGCAGAAGGGAATTGTGGATGGAGTAGAAACAAATTTCCCAACTGCTTTTCATGGGTTTTGCATGCATCATCTTAGTGACAGTTTCCGGAAGGAATTCAACAGTGCCATTCTCATCAACCTTCTTTGGGAGGCTGCTTATGCTCTCACTATACTTGAATATGAAGCAAAAATCCTTGAGATTGAAGAGATATCACAGGATGCTGCCTATTGGATCAGACGAATCCCACCTCGCTTGTGGGCCACAGCGTATTTTGAGGGTGTAAGGTTTGGGCATCTCACAGCTAATATAGCTGAATACTGGACAACTTGGATACTTGAAGCTTCTGGGCTTCCAATTATACAAATGATGGAGTATATCCGTCGGCAGCTAATGACTTGGTTCAATGAGCGTCGTGAAGCAAGCATGCAGTGGACTAGTATACTTGTTCCATCTGCTGAAAGGCGTGTGTCGGAGGCTATTGAGCGTGCTCATAACTATCAAGTGCTCCGAGCAAATGAAGCTGAATTTGAAGTCATATCCCATGAAGGGTCACATATAGTGGACATCCGTTCTCGTTGCTGTTCATGTCGCGGATGGCAGCTTTGTGGGCTGCCCTGTGCTCATGCTGTGGCAGCTCTTCTTTCTTGCAGGCAGAATGTTCATCGGTTTACTGAAAGTTGTTTCACTGTCACAAATTATCGCAAGGCATATTCACAAACAATACACCCAATTCCAGATAAAACTCTTTGGAAGGAGATGTTAACAGTATTTCAGAGTGATGATAATAAAGATGCTGAGGTTATCATAAATCCTCCAAAATCACTCAAGCCACCAGGACGGCCAAGGAAAAGGCGGGTTCGTTCAGAAGACAGTGGTCGTGCAAAACGGGTTGTGCATTGCAGCCGCTGCAATCAGACTGGGCACTTTCGAACAACATGTTCAGCACCGATATAGGTACTGGTATACAAGTAGCACTACTCCCCCCTCCCCTACTGTGTAAAGAAAATCTAGTCCGTTTATATTTTTCTCTAGTTTTTTATTATTAATTGCTTCAGTTTTCAGAGATATTCTGTACTATTCATAGGCTTCTTCAGATGAGATTTCAGTTTAGATAGGTAATATTTTCAGAGGTCCACTTCATTGTTTCAGGTTTTAAATATCAGCTTTTAATACCTTTATTTTTATGTCTTGGAATTTTGCATTGTTCATACAAACCTGATTATTTTTAAAAAAAATATATAAATAATAATAATTTATTTGAATGGTTTCTTTATTTTTCTACCCATGTTACCAGCTGAATGATTTAAAGTCATGACTTGATTGATTTTCAAGGTATTCAATGAATCGTTGAGCTTTGTAATTTAGTGCAATGTTTTTATTTTCTTTTAGAAAATTTGATAGTTGGGGGAGGGAGCCCTGGATGTACCCTCTAGAAATTTGGTGCAATGTTGAGGTTGTGGAACTGATGATTTGTCTGTCCAAACAGTCCAAAGATAAAAATAATTACTACCAAGATATACCACAACTTCAGTTACCAACACCTCATAAAATGCATCAGATTGTTGTGTCAAAGAAAACCATGCTAAGATTGTGAAAATAAAAATAAAAATCGTATTGTCAAACTGCTTAAGCTTCTAAAGTTGAACTAACTGGTTACCTGCTGAATGATTTCTACCCATGTTACCAGCTGAATGATTTAAAGTCATGACTTGATTGATTTTCAAGGTATTCAATGAATCTTTGAGCTTTGTAATTTAGTGCAATGTTTTTATTTTTTTTAGAAAATTTGATAGTTGGGAGAGGGGAGATTTGAACCCTGTATGTACCCGTTAGAAATACTAGAAATTTGGTGCAATGTTGAGGTTGTGGAACTAACTGGTTTGTACAAAAACATGTGTCAGCAAACAATTTAATGTTCCTTTTCAGCTGTTTGAAACTTTTCTCGTAGTCAATTTGTCTTTGGACATGTCTCGGAAGTTGCAAGGAAAGATGTACACTTCCAACATCGATCTTGAAAGAATATAAGTTTCCAGTACCATTTTGTGAGTTCCTTTGCTGTCCATACATACTTGTCCTGTGTCATTTTGCAAAACCTGCTTTTGTTCATTGGTGGCTTGGTGCAATACATGCAAAGGTGTATCAGGTGATCTAATGTGGAGTTGTGGACAATTGCAAACCAGGCTCGTATCAAGATTTCATTGGCTGTAATTTTGTGGAATAATATTGTGGAGAAGGCAGTAAATGTCTCAGAGAGTGGACACCATCCTTTTATTAATGTCTTCTTTCTTCTTCTGTTGTATATAGAATGTGATTTTTTTTTTTTTTTTTGCTTTTTTGTTGGTCAAAAGAGGATATCATTGCGAAAACTAAGGAAAAAATAAAGTTTCAGGGCATTCTCTGCTTAGGTACAGACCGTTAAACTCAAAAATAAAAATACTAGAAAAAAATAAAAATATTAGAAACGTCCACAGGTGGACAAACAAAATGATCAAATTGGTTGTCTTGGACAGCTCCCATCCTAGCAAGCTTGTCCGCACTTTTGTTTGCTTCTCGTAGCAATGGTTATAACGAATCTAGGGAATTTGGGTAGCTAGTAGCCTACAATCATCCACCAAAGGAGAGATCAGATTGTTAGGACAACTTGGAGAGGACAAAACATCTGTAACAGATTTTGCATCTAATTCTACTTCAATAGCATTAAAATTTCGATTTATGCAAAGTAAGAGCCCATAACCATACCTCTTGATACAAGGCACACTTTAACTCCGATACTGTACGTTGTGGCAACACTTCCATAAGAAAGTCTGGATTCTTGGAAGGGTTTTAAGGTCCCAGACCCATTTACCATGGAAAGGTTGAGAGGGACCTAGGCTTAAAGCAATTCTATACGCACTCTTGAGATCGAACTCCCCATGTTTTGCTCCCATCCAAACTAGTTTGTCTTGGCTACTAGCTGCCATTGCAAATGGGGTTGCCTGAAGCTCCTTCTTGCAACTTAAGGGGAGCTCAAAAGGGATCGTTGATCAGTTCCAACCAGATGTTGAGGCCACATCTCTAATTTTTCCTTCCTCATTAGCTGGGGCAAGGGGTCTTGGATAACTTGCTTCAAGGGCCCCTCATTCGACCAGTTATCATACCAGAGACTCAGACTACTATTTCTCCCAGGGATCCACCTTATACTTTCTTGAAAAATATTCTTCTCCTTCATTCATATTGGCCATATTTGAGAACAAGGCAACTTATCTTGGTTTTTGGACCTTACTCTTTACTAAGAGCAGTACTTGTTCTTTAGAACTCTAGCCCAAAGTGAGTCAACCTCTGTGTGAAATCTCCAATTTAGCTTTGCTAGCAAAGCAACATTCCTACCCTTGGCCAATTAAAGGCCCAAGCCACCTTCCACTTTGGGTTTCGTTATCTTGTCCCAACCTACCTAATGCATCCTTCTTGCTTGCTCAGAAGTTCCCAATAGAAAATTTCAATTAACCCAGTCTATGCCTTCAAGAATCCTGTTAGGAAGGTGAGTGCATTGCATCACATAAGCAGGAATGGTGGACGAAGAAGCTCGAACCAGAATAGCCCTTACAGCTAGAGAAAGCATATTTGCCTTCCAACCCACCAACTTTTGCTTCACTCTATCAACTACAAAGTTGAAGTCTTGGCTAATTATGCCAAGGCTTTTAATAGGGATGCCAAGGTATTTACCTAATTGCCAGTGTGGACTAGAAGCCGAGAATATCACTCAAGGACTCTCTTGTATCTCTGTCAACATTTGGGAAAAAATAGACTCTCGATTTGGACTCACTGACCATTTGTTCATATATACTGCAGAAATAATCTAGCACATCCCGAATGGTTGAACAATTGATATGATCTGTTTTGGCAAAGAAAACAAGATCGTTGGTGGAGAACAAATTAAAGAAGGCAAGTCCTCATTCGCACTTTTCCTCAATAAGCTACCCAAGATAGTCCATACAGAGAATGAAAAGATAAGGAAATAGTGGGTCTCCTTGTCTAATTCCCCTGGTTGGGCAAAATTCATCAAGACAACCCCTGTTAAATAGAATAGAGGTGGAGACAGTGGAAGCACAACTCATGATGATCTTGATCAGGGTTTTTGGTAGGTTAACTCTTATAAGCATGTCCCTAATGAAGCTCCATTCTAACTTGTCATAAGCTTTCTCTAGGTCAATTTTCATAGCCATATAGCCTATATTCCTTTTTTCTTGCTAATAGTGTGAATTAGCTCTTGCACAATAATTGCATTATCTATTCCCCTTCTGTCTGGCACGAAAGCTGGCTAGAGAGGAGAAACAAAGTTACTCAGAAACAGCCTCAATCTGGCAACAATTATCTTCGTGACAACCTTGTAAACCGTGTTGCATAAACTAATGGGCCTATAATTCCCAATAGTCTTAGGTCCTTACATTTTAGGAATGAGGGCTATGTGAGTCTTGTTTAAATAATCTGGGATTTTCTTCTCCACAAACACCCTTTTAACTTTAGCTTTGATCGAGTCCCCAACAATTAACCAAAATCACTGGGAAAAAAACTCGCATGAAGCCCATTTGGCCCCGAGGCTTTTGTTGCTTTTAGAGACCATAACGTTGCCTTTATTTCCTCATCAGACACTTCACATTCAAGACTACCACTCTCCACTTCTGACAGTGCAGAGATGCACATTTTCTTTATCTGGGCTACGTTGGATACCCCTAAAACATGAAGTAATAACAATAGTATGAGGGATGAGCGTTCCCTTCGTAATGGTTGTCATATACACCAGAATCTAGTGTAACTTTGAAGTCTGAATTGTGTTTACAACTAGACCACCAAACACCAGATTCTTAAAGACCCAAATTTCCTCCCTACCATGGGCACATTTCATTTTGTATGAGACCCAAAAGATGAGCAACATGCTTTGTAAGAAAGACGATACAACTTTTTGGATTAAAGAAGGGGTAGATTTCAATAATTACCCTTAAGGTTCGGGCTAATGCCAACTAGGTCTAAGATATTTTAAAAACTTATCAATTTAGTCAACTTGGTTCCTAGACACCATTACGCTCGTTATTTATTTCTCTCTCTCTCTCTCTCTCTCTCTCTCTCTCCTCTTCTTGGCTCTCAATCTCACTGTCGCTCTCCTCTCTTAGGCAACAGTGGTGGTGTGTAGATTTGGGTTTGAATTTGGTGGGTGTCCTTCAAATCTAAAGTAGCTAAGTGGTTTGGGTTGGCTGTGGGTAGTCGTTTGCAATGATTGTGGGTCGCCGGTGGTGGGTCCTAGTTTGCCATGAATTTTTTAGATGTGAGTTTTTGGTGGTGGTGGATTTGTTGTCAGGGTTGTGGGTTCCGATGCAATGGAGGTTTTGCTAAGGGTTTTGGTACAGGTTTGTTTTGGGTTGTGGCTAATCCAAGGTTAGAGAGAATGGGATGAGAGAGGAGAGAGTCAAGGAGAAAAGAGTAACAGACCTAACAGTGTTTAGGGATCAAGTTTATCAATTTTGAAACTTTTAGACTTTTTTAGCATTAGTTCAAACCTTAAGGGTAGTTTATGAAATTTATCATAAAAGTAGATAGACAGTATTGCAAAATATACGGGAATTGAAGAAAAAACTTACAAGAATGTTTGGCCAGCACGAACATTGTGATCAAAGGGTCATTCACAGATTCACACTAAGAATAGATGAAATATACCAGATCATCAACCAGAATAATGCCGAATTTCCTGATGCCCACACACACAAGTAGCTCAGAAAGAATAAATATTCCAAGTAATTTTGAATTCTTCCAACCGCCCTCCCCACCCCCCACCACCCCCCCCCCCCCCCCCCCCCCAAACAAAAAAAAAAAAACCCACAAAGAAGAAGGAAAAAATACACAAGCATTATTACTCCACCGTTGAATGTGTTGAACTGTCCTAAACAGCCTATAAAATTCAGTGCTAGCAGCAATAGACCAGTAAGAAAAAGACCAAAGTAGCAATAAGGATGAGGGAAAGAGAGCGAAGCTAAAAAGCACATTGCCACTTTTAACAAAATATATTTAAAAGAATGAACAATAAAATGTCACCAAATTCAGAACATCAACATATCAAATTATCTGGTATTATCCAGTTGATACGGCACAGAACAATGTTTGCAAAATACCTACAGAATTATATCAGCATCTCAATAACCATAATCATTGCCATACACCGAACCATAGTCTGGGGCAGGTGCATGGCCTGTGTGTCCAGCAGTGGTGGGCTTTGAAGTTGCATAGGAAGGACCATAAGATGGAAAAGCATTATATCCCTGACAGATGGATCCCCCAGCTGGGTTCTGTGTAGAGCTTGCAGCTTCAGCCATGAAATTCTGCATCATGCAAATAGGAAGAAGAGGTTATGAGATAAAGAAAAGGCGCTGCAGTGGTGAAGGCAAAAAAAGAAAGAAAGAAAGAAATAACTGAGTAATTCTACCTCAGTATTACATGGTTGTGTGGTTGTTAAAATGCATGCTTAGCCTTGCTTAAAGCTTAAAGGTGTAAGTGCTGCACTTGATTGAAGCAAAAGCTTGTTTAATGAAGCTTTTCTGGTGCTTTTTAAAAATGTGTGCCTAGGCTTGCTTAAAGCTAAAAGGTCAAAGGTCTAAGTGCTACACTTGATTGAAATGAAGCTGGATTAATGAAGCGCATCATAGGCGCGCTTCTCCAGTACTTTTTTTTTTTTAAAGAACAAAGCACAAATAAATGCACTTTTTTTTTTTTTTTTAGCAATAAAAAGAAGGGACTAAAATAAACCTCCCAAAATAATCAGCAGCTTATTTGTTATTATTATTATTATTATTTCCATCAGACCAAACTTCGATTTGTGTGTATCAATTCCAGCAACGCCAACCCATGAACCAAAACCTCTTTGTGCCACCCAAATTGGCGACCTTCATGCTCAAAACCAAACCCAAGCTGGAATAGAACAACCACCAAACCCCAAACCAAAATCAACCATACCTTGCAACCTCCAGTCATAACCCAAAAGAAAAAAAGAGAAATTTTCAAGTTGAACCCACCCATTTCAACCATTAACCCTAATAACAGCTACCTATTTGGTTTAGAAAAGTTGTTTATTACTTTTTCTTTGTTATCAGTAATCTTATCCTTTCTAGGAACAAGTTATTTAGAAGTCCTAATCCTTCTAGGAAAGGATATAGCAATAGCCTATATAAAGGCTTTATTGTAGTAAAATTCATACCAAGATAGATTTTACTAAAAAAATTCAGCAGCTTATTTTAAGCTTTGAATGCATAATTGCATTCTCCTACCCTTTCTTATTTTTTTGGTTGAGAAAACTGCCTTCTCCTACCTAAGTGTGAATAATTAGGAAAACCTAGGTGTGATTACCACTTTATCTTTCTTTATTTCTCATCAAACATATTCAAGATCTAATCTTTTCATACTTAAACCCTTGAACATCAACCCTTATTCAAGAACCCATCAAGATATCACCAAGAAACCTAATTTAGTGCTGAATTCCTAAAGATCCCACAACAAAAGTGCCTATTGTCCTGCATCATCCCCTTGCTTTTGCATCATCAAATCCATCAAAGCACTAGGTCTGACCAACTGTTTGCTGGAGATCTCAAGTTTTGGGAAAGCCAACTCACAACAGTAGGCTAATCTCAGCTCCTCTGTTGTCCTGCCTCTAGTTTCCAAGCCTCGCACCGTTGATAAAAGCTTGCTAGAACACAAGGCTAGGGTGTGCTTATTGCGACCGTTAGCCAAGCTGCACCACTGCAACCCAACCAGAAGACTCCAACACCACCCCCCCCCCCGCCCCTCCTCTGGATGACTCCATTGGCCTGACCCTCAACCGCTGTTTGGAGTGAGACTTGGATCTATCGGGTTAAGACGGACCCAACTTCTAATTTGTACTATATTGTCAGTTTTTTTATTAAAACTAGCCTCTAAGCACGTGCTCACGCGCATGCTCAGAGGCTCTTCTATTTTTTGGGTAAGGGTTCTGGTTTTTTTTTTTTTTTTGGCAATAACAGTAGATGTGGTTTTTTTTTTTTTTTTTCCCTGTACGACAGATGTGTTTTTTTACAAAGAAACATGTTTGTTTTAATTTTAATTCTTTTTATAAATGGATAAAGAAATTTGAAAACCATCAGGAGAGTGATCCTATTTTGTAGACAACGTTTTAATGAAAGTTAAAGATGTATCTACTTATCAAAAAAAAAAAGTGTATATATCTATTTAGTTTAGTTTTTTTGTTGATAAAAATTAATACTAATGTTCTTGGATAAATGTAGGGTTTTTTTTTTTTTTTTAATAATAATAAAGTAGTATTGAAAACTAAGGTTTTTTTTTTTAGGAAAAAATAACAGAAACATAGGTAGTTTAAATAATTTTTCTATTAAAAAAAAAAAACAATAAACGTATAGTTGCTTTGAAGAAGTGGGTTAGTGGAAGGATGTTCCTATTTTGTAGGCAATGTTTTAATGCAAGTTAGATATGTATTTTTACCAGACTATCATTTAGTTTTGTTTTTACCTAAACCTAGGGGTGTAGAGCTATTTTGGAAAAAAAAAAATCCGGTCCAAACAGGAGAAACCCCTTAAATAGTAATATAGATAAAAAATTGAAAGGTCTAGAGCAATTTTGGGATTCTAGAATACTACATCATCATGAAACTTGGGGTAAAGCATGTACTGTGTTTGGTGTCTAAGAGAGTGAAGGACAAGAAAAGAAAGTGGGGGATTAGAGTTTTTTTTTTAACTCGTTTTTTTTTTTTTTTTTTTTTTTCTTGAAGATTGAGAAAGGGAGTTGTGGCTATTTTATGTTAATGTGAGGTATTTTTTAAGCTGCTGAGGTGGCTTTCTTAATGCCACTTACAATTTTTGTTTACTGTAATCAAGCGACACATAAGCATTTTGGCCTGTTATGTACCGACAAAATGAAACCACCCCTGAAATTAAACCTAAATTTTTGACATTCTTATTTTTTCAAGAAAAAAAAAGTACAACAGAACTATCACTATAACAAACAGAGTTTCAACATATGACTGTTACATAATTTTTAGAAAATTACATCAATTCATACCCTACATATTAAAAGTCCAAATTACAGGGAAACAAATCAAACACAGATCTGAAATACAGAAACAAATACACTACAGCTTTGATGCCATTATCAAATCCAATGACAGGTTTAATTTCAAAAGTACAATATAAACATAAGAAATACAAACTAAAAATAAGATTGCAAAACAAGGGAACCAAAAAAAAAAAAACGCAAATCAAACTGGAGGTAACAAGAGAATAAAGGCAAATATTGCGCACATGGAAATCACAGGAATTGTAGAATACCTGTATTAACTGTTGAGCTGTTTGTACTTGTGAAGCAGATCCATTTATTTCAACAGTCATCTCCTCAGGCATACCCCTTGTTTCCTGTATTGCAATAGTCGCCCCACTGGCACGACGTATGTAGCTTATATTAGAACCAGATATCCCAATTACAGCATCTGTATATAATAGAGGAACTTGCATGTGGTGCGTAACCTACAAAGAAAAATGTAAACAGCATATATCAGAAATAATTCTGTAACAGAATAAGCCTAGCCCTCAACAAGGTCTGACATTCTCTCATTCTCTTTGTTTTTTCTTTCTGGGTTTTCAAGACAATAATATGCAAATGAAAAAAGAGCAGTTGCTACTTGCACAATTTACTGTGATTCATATTATTGGGAAAATACCCTCACGCGGAACGCCTTCCTAAACAATTTTAACATTATATTCAACTGCCACTTAGCAGACTGAAATAACTGACATCATAATTCATAATAAAATATTCATTTCACAGCGGCAGTTTCCTCAGTGAAAGGAAAGTACGAACAATATTCTGGCACAATGAAGCTTCAAACAACCCTCTAGCATCAACATCAGTGGCCCAGTCCCTGATTCAAGAGTGTTGAAGCCTCAAAGGACACCAGGTCCAGTTTGTAGAAGAAAAGCATTTTTTTATATATATAAGTATAACTGGAATTTCAGTTTCCATTTTTCTTTTAAATTAGAAAGATTCGGAAAAATTAAGATCAAACAGAAAAACCAAATCTAATTTAATCAAAATTTGTTTAGTGTTAAAATTATTAAGTCTTTTTTTTTATTATTATTATTATACCCAGAATGTCTCCATTGAAAACACCAAGAGATGCCAACTAGTTAAGTTACAAGGCTCTTTTCTTATAGAAGAAAAGCATGTCAAAAAATATTTACTCTTCCAAGATTTGAAGTTATAAATGCTACCCACGATTTTATTTTTCAACTAAACCTAATATCAAGAGTGGCACAATGAAGCTTTAAACAATTCTTTTTTTTTTTTTAATGAATAATAAAGTTTTATTGAGGAAAACTCAATATACAAGAGAGCTACTAAGAGAAAACAGTCAAGGTATAGTACAACTATCAATGAAAGTGAACAAAGAGGAAGAAGATAAGGTGGACAACACAGTCATCCACTCATACAAAGTACACAAGAATAAAGCTTCAAACAATTCTAGCCCTCTACCATCAACATCAGATCTTATTATGAAACATTTGTGGATTTTAATTAGCGAGAAATACTTTGAAATTAATAAAGTATAACACAGGACTTAATTGATTAAAGTCCTACAGAAAGAAAATCTTAGTTTCCATAAGTTTACAGCAACCCCATTAGAGAGTTACCCTCATATCTTACTAAGCACAGTCAAGATCAAAGCAAGAAGAAAGCACCTTGGTGGCCATTAGCTGTTGCGGCTGGACACTGGATAAATGAATCCCCACAGAAGCATCCCTTCCATACATAGGACCCTGCCAATGCTGATTATCCAGAGGTGGAGCAGGCGAATAATTGTCATATTGACGTGGAGGCTGCACATATTGAGGATTAGGTGCAAAATCAGGTCCGGCACCAGCATTAATTGGAAAACCTTGA
Source organism: Quercus tomentella (assembly GCA_028535165.1). Classification (NCBI taxonomy): domain Eukaryota; kingdom Viridiplantae; phylum Streptophyta; class Magnoliopsida; order Fagales; family Fagaceae; genus Quercus; species Quercus tomentella. Next base: position 39,492,460 of record JAPQVY010000023.1, on the reverse strand, counting down.
GGAGGGCCCCAGGACTGGTGTGGGGGAATGTTCTGGTTTGCTTGAAATTTTGGCATCTGCATCTAACCAATAAAAACAACTATACAAGTTATATTTTATCCAATATGAATATGACAAATAATAAACCACCTCATCTAAACAAACAATTGACAAATTTGAACTATCCTAGACTCAATATGAATTTAAACTGGGTCAAAAAAAAAATTTAAAGTTCATTTAAACTCAAAAAAGTTCAAATACTCCTGGTTTATTCATACACAACAACAAGGCCTTAGTCCCAAATTGCTTGGGGTCAGCTATGATCCTCAACAAGATTGCATGGTTGATCACATGTATTCTTTTCATCCATATAAAGTCATAGTCTTTCTTACTTTCTTAATTTGCATGTCCTTTTTAACTACTACTAATGTGATATTTGGTCTTCTTCTACCTTTTTTCGTTCCCTCAATTTGAATCAACTCACTTTTTTTTACCAGTGAATTAATTGCTCTCCTTTGCACATGACCAAACTATCTTAAGTGACTTTCCTTAGTCTTTTCAACAATAGGGATTACCCCTATCTTTGAGCAAATTTTCTCATTTCAAATCCTAACTTTCCGTGTATTTCCACTTATCCATCTTAACACTCTCATTTCAACTACACTCATTTTCTGAATATGTTACTTATTAACAACCCATGTTTGTTACCATAGAGCATAGCTAGTCTTATAGCAATCTCATAAATTTTCCCCTTTAACTTAATAGGTATTCTAGGATCACACAATATTCTAGATGCGCTTTTCCACTTCATCCATCCTGCTCTTCTCCTATGATTCGCATCATTTTTTATCTCTCAATCTTTATGAATTATTGATCAAAGAAATCGAAAGCTCTCTCTCTTTTGTATCTCTTGACATCGAGTTTTACTGCCCCTTTATATTATTTTAATTTTTTACTTTTACTAAACCTACATTCCATGTACTCAATTTTAGTCCTACTTAATAAAAAACCTTTAAATTTTAATAACCCCCCTAATTTCTAACTTGGCATTGACTCCACTTCTAGTTTCATCCACTAAAACTATATCATATGTGAAAAGCAAACACCAAAAGATTTCCTCATGAATCACTTTAGCGAGCTCATGCATCCCTAGAGCAAAGAGATACTCCCGGTTTATTCATATAGATCCATAAAGTTCATTTTGGCCCCGAACCATTTTCAGTAAAGCATTACATGCTTATATATAAAAAGATAATTCAAAAACATTTCAAACAGGAAATTCAACTAAGGCTTCACTTTTCCCTACGTTGTATGTCTTTCAAATTTAAGAAAATAGGGTGGATGTTTTGAGCATCTAACATTCTAGATCCCCAGGGAAGTAGGGAACTACACCCTTTTAGTATTTGTGTCATCTATGTCAAACTAATCCAAACCGATGTTACCCTTACCTGGAATGGCGAACCACAGCAAGTGAGCCAGTCAACCAGTATATAAACAACAGTGCATGGAAATAGAAATCACAATGATTACCAATCCCAAATAATACAAACAAACGAACTTACTTGCATTTCAAATACTCCGATAATACTGCGGTCAACCAGGAATTTTCGGAGATGATTTAAAATCAGTTCAACTGCTTTGTGCACACCAGCAGGTTCCCCTTGTACCTCAACAATACTATCATCTTTCAACACAAACTTTGGTAGGTGTTCTGCAGTAAATTACTACAATATTCAGAATATTAAAGCAGCCTTTCTGTGAAGATTTCACATTCGAAAACAGTAAACAATGTAATAATTTTTTTAAAAAATAAATAGTTCTTTATATGTTAGGCCATGCAGAAAACTAAGAAAGCAAATGCAAGGCTCAACTCACAAAAAAAAAAAAAAAAAAAAAATTTGACTACATTATCTGGTATGTGATAGGCATAAGAGAATATGGCAAAAGAGCATGTGGAAAACAGTACTCAAAGTCAACACAAAGGGTCACAGTGCTTGAATAGAAGTGACAGGATGTATAAAATGAAACTAAAACCTTGGGAAGGGGGGGGGGGGGGGTTAGGAAAAAGAAATAATATTTCAAAATCTTCAAAGAGGAAAAAAATAATAATCTAACATTTTTATATGGAAAATAATATTTTTCAAGAATACCTGCACTGAGAACACGAATAGTGCAATTTGAAGCATCTTGAATGGACTTTATAGTTGAACCCTGCTTCCCAATCAGACTTCCTGCCTGAGTATCTGCCACTAGAACCCTTGTGATAATTGTGCCCACCGCACCAGATGTAGCGTAAGCAGAGTTGGTGTCTACATCGATGATTCGTTTATGAACTCTCAATAAAGCATCCATGGCAGGAGAAAGAGGAAGATTTAGCTCTTCCTTAGCAGAAACCATCACCTTAGAAAAAGGCCAGAGAAACAAACAGTGAAATTAGCAACATCATCAGACCATGATTCATTTCATAAAACTATCCAGTGGCAGAATCCAAAATCAATTCATGCATGACAGATAAGAAAAAGTCCCAAAAATTATTCCACCTTTAGTGGACCTTCTAATCCTTTCAAACACACAATTAGCTTCTTACAATAACACAATTAATCATCGGTATTATAGCATTTGGAAAGAAGTGTCCAATTCCATTCATGATTCATCTATTCATCCATACAATTCATATCAATCTTAAAAAACATCTTTCAATATTTCTATGAACAAATTTTCATAGTCCTAAAAATTTGAAACTGTTACTAAGAAGGCACACATCCAAGGGTCCTAAGAATGCAATTTTAAGGTAGTCCATTGGGGACAATAAAAATGATTTTAACTAAAACATAACAATTACTAAAAACCATGCCAATGGTGTCTCCCAACCCAATGGTTTCTTTTCCTAGCAAGAAACCAACTTCATTATCAATTTCAAGGTTTTTGAAGTGGTGGTGGGAGAACAAGCCCCAAACACCATTGAGTGATGTATACATATTAAAATATGATAAGAATACGAGATTTGAGTAAAAGCATTTTAAGATTAAGTCACACATCTCTGTACACATTCTTATATACATGTTATATTTTGGTTAAACTTATAATTTTCAAGTGACAGTCTTTAGTCTATTCAGGAATTGATTATTTTTTATGCCACTCCAGTAGCAGAATTGATCAAGCGATATTTCATATTTCTATACTTTAGTAAAGGTTTTAACAACCTATACTTCCATGCTTCAATGTACTTTGTGCTTATTAAAGTGTGAAAAAATTGAGAAGCTTGTTAGTAATACTGCATCATACTGATGACAATTTAAGATTTTCCTAGTACAAAGTTTAACAATGTCCGGCAAGACACCAGTCGACCAAGTTCTGTAGTTACCAGATACAGAGAATGCTTCTCGATACCAAACTCCGCACAACATATTCCAGATTGTTAAGTCAAAAGGAACTTTTCAGCACTTGTAATGCTCAGAACAGATCCCTGCAACCTTGATCTTTGGTTCTTCTAGTTTGAAGCCACTTTGGTAATTGATTTGTTGCCTTAAATTTGCAAAGAACCTGCACACATTCATTTTGGTTATTGTGACAAAAGACACTTTTACTTTGGTTCCATACTTAGCCTCTGTTAATTTAATTTCACCTTCCAACTTACTTCATCTTCATCTTATTGTCTTTTATTGTTAACAACTATTTAGTAACCCAATGGTCCCAATTTATCACTTTCTTAGCAGCTTTTTTAAATACTGGAGTGAACATATTTTATTATAGCCAAAGCTCTATATCTGTGGTTAATTATTTGCTGGAATTTAGGCTAGCAAGATAGTTAGTCCATTTTTTGACCTTGATTGTAGGCAATTCCCTAAGCAATAACGGATTCCTGCACATATAGTTCATACAGTTCTACATTCTGAGGAATAACAGAAACAAAAACAATAGAAATATACAGAGAAACAAGATTTGAAGGGTATGACAAGTTAACATTTAATAGCAGTGATATTTCCAAAAAAATAAGCTCCATGCATCTACCTTTATGCAATTCCAACAACAGGGAAAAAAAATCTAGAAAGAGATTATAGAAAATGCCTTACAGCAATTGATTGCAAGAAAACAAGCAAAATCAAGACAATAAGAATTTGATGGTACAGTATTGTACAAATCTATTAAGTTGACCAGAAAAGGATTGCTATAAGACTAGCTATGGTGGTACAAAATGTTTAGACTGTTAAAGCAACATGCATATCCAAAAAGAAAGAAGCAACATGATCATAAAATGAGCATAGCCCAAACGAAAATATTAAGATGGTATGAGGAATAACAACAGGAAAGATAAGAGAATGAAGTTATCCTTTCAAAGGTAGGAGTAACTCTTATTGAAGGAGGTCTTAAAAAAAAAGGAAGAGTTGCTTATGATGGTTCAATTGTATGCAATGCAAACTGATTGATACATGGTGAAAAAGAGTGATTTATTCAAGTTGATGGAGTAAAAAGAAACAACATGGGCAGAAGTAGTAAAGAAAGATATGTTGAACAAGGAGGCGAGAGCAAGCACAATTTTAGATAAGATAAATGACAAAAAAGAAGATGTGTGATGTGACTAATCCCAATTAGAATGAGAAACCATAGCCAACCCCAATTTAATTAGGATTAAGGCTTATGTAAGTCGAGAACTGCACAAATTCATACCATAAGAAACATGAGAACAAGAGTACTTTTGACAAAAACCATAACTCATTCACAAATAAAAACCAGGATAAATATTCAGTACAACCATCAGATAGTCAAGCATCTGGTAAGACCATAAATTGATTGATAATTTAAGTTTAACAACCACTGAGGTAGACAGGAAAACTACCTCAATATGCCCAGAACATAAATATAAACCCCAATAAAAACGACACTATAGAAAAGCAACTTACTGCTCTTTCTGATGTCCCAGGAGGACCATCAAGAATTTTAACCCGAGCCTTTGTCTCCTCAGTGATTTTCTTAATGAATTCTCCCTTGCGACCAATAATACCACCAACCTTTTGCACAGGAACTAACATCCTGAACACATTCTCTCCAGGCCACCCAGGCCACTTTTTTTCTTCACCTCCTTTTAAATCAAAATTATTGTCAAATCCTTGTTTCTGTGGAGGATGAGAGCTCTCAGGCATATCACCTGTCTCATGCCCATTTAAATCTTCGCTACCCATTTAAGTGTTCTCTGTGAAAAATCAACCAATGCAAACTGATTAATATGTATACCTATCAATAAACACATTACAGAATGATCTCAATGTATGTATCAGACTATTTACACTCCTACGTACATTTTCCTCGAGCAAGTAAATGAAAATGAAAAATTAATGCAGGAAACCCGAGTAGGAATAATCTTCACCCATTGACTTAATAAAATGCCCAATTAATATCAAAGAATTTTACATTACCACTATTGCCAAGCTAAAAAATACTGGCAGTCTGAGACTTTTAATGAAGAAGTTTATTTTTCTATATTAACAATGCAAATATATGTTTTCCAATTTCGTATACAAAAATTAACATGGACTCAGTTCTTCTTCTTTTAAATAGAACCAAATCAACAGAACATCAAAAAGTCTCCATTACACATTCTATTCATTTATATTCTAGGCCACCAAACGGATCCTAACTATCATATGTCAATCAAAAATGCAAATAAAGTAAATAAAAACCCTGGAGAGCCGAATGTATATGTATATCTATGAAACCCTAAAGAGAAAACAAATTGTAAAGGAAAAAAAGGAAGAGAATGAAAAGCGTAGAATATACATATACATATATATAGAATAGAGTATACAGTGAGTGAGTTTGAGATTGCATTTTACTTACAGAGAAACTTTGGTTGTACACTACAGAGTCAAAATCTTTGGCAGAGAAAAAATGGGCGGGACGGGAAATTGCCAGTGCCAGTGCCAGTGCAAGTAGTATATGGCAAACTAAAGTGAGGTTTTGTATTTAGTCCTTTCACTTTTGCTATATTATGGAACTTGCCTCAATCTTTTCTTATTTTGTTGGAAACCCTCTTTCTAACAAAAAGCTTCTTCTTTTTTTCTTTTTTTTCTTTTTCTTTTTCTAAATTTAATTTTGGACACTAATCAAATGATATATTGTTTTTATAAATATAAAAAACCTAAGTTAAAGAAATCATTTGGCATAAATTAAGAAGTTTGAAGTTTAACACAAAAACTCCAATGGTAGTTGACATACGTTGGGTAGAGGATTCTAAACTTGGTGTACTCCAAATGTAGCACCGGCTATCAAAAATGCAAAGAAGATGACATGTTAGGCAAATGTTCAATTGCATCATCTTCAAGCTCTGCAGGCTCAATCACCACAAATTGAACTGGGCACACCCTCTCTCTCTCTCTCTCATATTTTTTACTTCTTTTAATATGTGGTTCATATTTTAACTTTTCAATTATTTTATTTGTGGTTTAGAGGTTAGAAATACGGGAATGTGAATGTGTTATTGAGATTACTATTGTTTTAGACCAACATAATCCAAATAGTTAGTTGAAAGAATTTCACATTATTAGCAAACACTTATTTTTTATCATTAAAATTGTGTTTTCAAAACACACGTTTAAAAAATCACTATTTTTAAAGAAGCCGCACTTTTCAGGAAAAAAAAAATCCTTAGGGGGTGTTTGGTACACCATTTCAAACAACAATTTTCAGTTTTTAAACAACATTACACGTATTTCCACACACTTTTTCACTCACACGTATTTCCACATATGTTTTCAAACAACAAAACACATGTTTTTAAATACATGTACCAAACACTCCCTTAGCGTGTATATATAATTTGGTTTGGTTTTGTGACGTAGGAGGAAAGGAAGTGTGGGGATAAGCAAGTCGAGCAAGAGTATTGGGCCGTGAGTCATGCCCGAGGATACTTAGGAACCCAAGGATGGTCGTAGGGTTTATTAAGTTTGGGGATCAATGAGCCAAGGATGAGAAAGTATTACAACAAGCTAGTAGTAGTTCCCGAGGAGCCGAGCTTCCTCGGGAAAGCGTTGTGGAAGGTTGGAGCCCAGCCTTCCCTGGAATGCTGTACAAGAGGTAGTCCTTCCTTTTATGGATAAGCTTCAAGGAAGATAACCAACAACGAAAGAAGAAATATCTAGGGAGAAAGTTGCTACCACTGCATTAAATGTTCTGCACCTAACCAACTGGCCGCATTTATGTGGAAATGACCCCTGAGCAAAGATATCTCAGTTCACAGCTACTCACAAAGTTTCCAGGAGGTTTTTGATGGGATAAGCATCCAAAAGGTCACCTATGTGATCAACAAGTGGAGGGCTGGAATTGAAAATAACAGGACCATATAAAGAAAAGGCTCCCATGAAAAATGGGGCAGGTAATCTGAGAAGAAAATAATAAAAGAAGAAACACCTTATACTGATAAACTTGAATGAATATAAGAACACTTCATCTTCAAACTTAACCGAGGAGTGTAATTCCTTTCAAATTGTGTTTTCTTATCTTCGTGGCACGAATCCAATCTATTGTGGCCCATACTTGATTTGTTGAGTCTTTTACCTGTAAAATTCACTCTTTAACAAATATATTGTTTTGGGCTTGTTGGGTCATCATCCATTTTTAGTGGGCTGAGGGTCTAATTCTAGTCCTTACAAGAAGTATATTAAGATACCAAATGAAGTGATGAAGTGATGAAGTGTGCAAGGCACAAACCATTTATTAATGTTGATTGAAGTTGAACCATCAGCTAATAATGGTGATCTGAGCCTGAGGTGAGGGTTGATGATTGCATCTATATATTTAATTTGTCCAGCAAGTAAGGGCAACCAAACCAACCACAGTATAAGTATAGTATAATTCAATTTACTTGATGCACGTGTATTTCGATCGATCATGCCTATAGGTCAGAAAAACGTGACTATAGCTTTTAGTTGGGTGAGCAAATATAGATCGAGTTGTCCATGTGCCCATTGGCTATTGGGTATTGCAGGCAAAATGAGCCTTTGATCACTTGTTGGTGGTTTCCTGTTGCCTCCAGTTTTTCCCGCTTGCTTCGTCATAAAAGCCGTTGAGTAAGTTTACCCTGTATCTGGTTTTTACTAGGACTAGGTCTAGGAGTTACCAAAAATAGTCATATTCTTTTTTATCACTTTGCATCTGGATGAGATTTCATAGTAAAATTGAAAATGAAAACTGCAGTGAGTAACAATAGTCAATAGATAGTCAAGAAATTCACTAGGCAACCATTGATTTTGGAGAAAAGGTTTTTGCTCTGACACAAAATAACTCAATACAATGTACTGGTGTGACGTCTTGGAAATGGGCATAAAAAATTGATTTCTTCTTGTTCATACATACTAGTGTGTTTGCCTTGCCTACAATGAGCTTCTCCATTCATGCCCAATTGTTTTGTATTTGTTTGTGAGTGAAGTCCAACGCTAGCTGAAACCGACCGATGCTATTTGGAACCAAAGCATAGCCATTCAGTAATTTACCTTTCAAACCGGCCCCCATCTATGTCACACTCATGCATGTCGCTATTTTAACTACTAATTGAAAGGTTTCCTATTCACCTTTCCGGAGCCAAAATCTTCTATTTGCTAATGCTTTGGATTCTGGGATTAGGACTACAACTCAAGCCAATCTATCTCAACGTCTCATTGCAATTTATCCTCTTAATTAATGTATTATGTATTTGAAACTCCTACATCAACATTCAATACTCTCACAAAGATCTAACCAACACTGGAATTTGAAGTCTTCTTTAGCCATAGCACCAGGCTATCTAGCTATAGGTCGGCAATTAAGACGTTGAATTTCACAGTAAGTTGAAATTGAAGTCAAAATTAGGTGAAGAAATTGCTAGATATGCAAGTCAAATAAGTTAGCAATATGTTTGATGTTAAAGTAAGCAGACACTGGAAAGTCTTCTCTTTCAGTGGGCTTTGCAATTTGCTTTGCTTTATCCTGATTAGCAATAGTCCGTTCATAGCAATATTTTTTTTGGTCATTAGCAATTTGTTGAATTTTGCCATTCTTATACTATAGAATAGCGCCACATAATGCCTAGAATTCTTAGGAATCCAATCAAAGTGTACAATAGAAGTTAAGGTCAAAACCAGAAAAATGTAAACTAGTGAGATAAGTTGTACTAAAGCAGCTTATTAAGACTTTGTGTTACTAATAACTCGAAAAGTTACTATATTTCTTAGGGAAGTGTGAACTTTGAAGTTAAGAACAAAGCCTTGAAATCTAATACTGGAAATAAGATCGCGCGCTTCTGTTCCAATATAATAAAGATTTAAAGTCTGGGAGGAACTCATTTTTCACAGTTGAATTAGATAATATCCCATCCCACACACAATAATTTGACAATAAGAATGACCGAATAGATCAAAGTTCAAACAAGCACCCCCCCCCCCCCCCCCCTCCCTCTTTTTTTTTTTTTTTTTTTTTTTTTTTTTTCAAAAAAGAAATTCTTGAAAAGTCTGAGCGGAATGAATTATATGGATTTTGCGATCAAGTCATGTAAGTTTTCTCTTTTTAGAATGCAACATCACCAAGAATGATATTTACGACAACAATGATAATGCATTTTAGGTTTGTTCATAGTTGTTTTGTTTGTTTAGAACATTCACATCAAATGTGCTAAAATGTGTCAAACTTATATTTTTTTAGCACCTAGCTACAGTAAACTGTCATCTCTAGTAGTTTATTTATTGTAGCTAGGTGTTAAACACAAAAAACATTATTTAATGAAATTTAGAGAGAGATAATTGAGTGGTAAAAGAAAGAATAAAGAACATATATTTAAATAAAGTAGTAAAATAATAGAGTATTCAATGTTTGATGTACTGTAAAATTTGGTATGTTAAAATAAATAAAGTAACTTTGAGTTGCTAAAAACTAAATTTTTTATCACATTTGGTAAATGCTCTAAGCACCTGACTTTTTAGGTAAGGTTACAATAGCTTGTGTAATACTCCATGAAAAACAGTACATAGTATTAGTGTATTACTAGTCGTTTGTAAAATTCTTTGTCCGACAAAATATTACTGCTGCTTGGCATCCCTTAGTAACTTTGTTGGATCTATCCCATGGAGAAGGAGATGGATCCTGCTTTTATAATTACTAGTATAAATTGCTCTATATAAAGAGAAAGAAAGAAAGGAGAAATAGAAAGCAGAAACATAATTAATATGTTGTGGCCTAATAGCCCATATTCACAGTAAAAGTCCTAAACAACTACGTTTTTACTATTAAGATCTCAATTCAAATTATAGTTGCTCACATGGACTACCATTGGGATTGTAGAATTTGCACCACAAGTAAAATTATGAATACTTTTGCTTACTCTACAAGTACATAAACATACAATGAGATTTCTAATGATATTTTTGGAGGAAGGAATTCAAAATGATTTGGATTTCAATCATTAATTTAAATAACTTCATTGTTTTTAGAAAAATTAATTTAAATAACTTCGACATTGTTTAAAATAACAATTTTTCTTCAATTGATGAAATTTATAGAGGGATTTTTTAGCTTTTATTAATATGTGAGTTTCAAATGACAGGATGTAACATGTCATTTCAAATCCATCATATCACATATGATTCTTTTTTAGTAAAATATCTAGATTTCTCATCATCATGTATTATATTTATATAGAGCAATTTATACTAGTAATTATTTTTTAAATTCCATAAGTTTATATCCTCAAAACCAAACGCAACCTTTTTTAAAAAATAAAAAATCTTTTTCAGCCGAAAAAAAGAAGAAGGCAAATTACGCATAGGCACATATTATTAACATAAACATTCACTTAAATTATATATGAATGTGATGCTAAGAGCCTTATAGCTCAATAAGTTAGCACATCTTGACATTTCTAATAAATATATTTAAGATTCAAATCCTCTTATCTCCAACTATCAATATATCAAAAGTGAAATTACGCATATGATTTTCATGGATTGAGGTCATGGATAGAGAGAAGATATGGGCAATGGTTCATGAGAAATCATCCTACCATATTTTATACATAGATAACTGCTTTCCAATTTCCAAGGAGATAGGAGGGTTGTCTATGTCTCATACAGCTCTAAGTATGCAAATACTTTGGTATTAATCATATCAATGTCCTAATCAATTGGACACATCTCACCTATATACATTATCACATTATTATCCAAGATTTATTTTTTCCATGAATCAATAATGCAACAATTATGCATTATTATTACTTCTCCATCAAGACGTATTTTATTAGGGTAGATTCACTTTTTGGGGAAATATTAATTATGATAGAATTTATTATTAGGTTGTAATTGGGGTACCCCTAACCATAGGAAGCTGTACGAACAAAAAGAAGAAGATGCTTTTGGAGGTTGACAATGACGGATACCATTCCCTCACAAAAACGTTTTCAATAAGATTTTGCTAATGTGTACCCTAAAGGTACACAATAATTTTCATTTTTGAAAAAAAATTTCTCGGGAATTGAAAAAGTATTGACAGCTTTTTCAATTTTTGAAAAAATGTTTTCAAAAATAAATAGCTTAATGTGTACCTTTAAGACATACATTAACCAGACTTTTTTTTTTTTTTTTTTTTTTGGTAAGAAAAATTATCAAATTATACATCTCTACCAAACAAACAATAAAAGACAACACTTTTTGGTGGAGAACATGCTTGAAATGTGGAAACAGAATGCCATTCGAAAAGTTGCCTTGACTTTTAGGCTACTTCTATACCATAATATATTGAATTTGCAATTGTATTTATATATATATATATATATAGGTCATGATTCCATTTGCTTTTTGTGTATAGTTTGATTGGTGATAAATTTGATCTATTGTTGTTGGAAGTAATATCATAAGAGCTTTATTCTGCCAGCATTTAGGGCCAAAAAAGCTCATTTTGACTAGGAATTTTCCAATAACGCACAACTTTTATTTTAATTATTTCCTTGCTTGCTGTGAATGTTTTCCTTCGGAATATATATAGATTTCTGGGCCAAGCATATGATTTGGCGTATTACGCGCTGTTGCTGACATGTTCTTTCTCACTTTTCTTGTTGATATTGAGTTTCATGGTGGAAAACCACGAGGACTAGTGTCCACTGTCTACACACACAAATATCATTTGTGATGGTACAGATTTTCCTTAGCTGGATCACAATTCATATCTATATATATATATATATATATATATATAACTGTGTTAACTTTAATTTGTCTAGTCTTATCTAATCCACACCATCCTACTGCTAGATTAAGACACGATATCATAATATATATATATATATATATATATATATATATATATATATATATATATTTATATAATTTGGTACATACATCACTACACTACTGTGAAATTAATCAAAGTCCAGTTTGCAAATTAAAATTTCCACTTTATCGGAGATTGTTAAAATCTAAATTCAAAATTGCATGCATTTTAGTTATCATTTTAAAAGCAAGATTCGATAGTGCAATATGGATGGTTTGCATCAAATTCAAAACTTTTTAGCTATAGGATTATTGATTAATTTGATGAAGGCCTGGAGGCTGGAGGCCTTTAGCTAGCTAGGCCATTATATATTTGACGTCATAATTAAGGTTTTTATGCATTTATTTAATTTATAGGAAAATTTTCTTCAAAATGAGTTTTATATATCAGTATACAAATGTTTGCTTCTTTTTTTAATTTTAAATTTGGTGGGGTAAGTTGATTTTCTTGATCTCAACTTGTCTAGGTTCTTTTTTCTTTTTTCTTTTTCTTTTTTTTGGGCAGTAAAAGTGCCATATAAATAAAACGCAATAGCGAGTAACTTGATTTGAACTCAGCAACCCCACAAGAATATTGGATTTCTTTTGTTATATGAGTGATTCTGCCCCGATCTTTATTTTTATCCCACGAGTTTATTTGGTACGGTACTTGAGATCTACTACTAGTCCATGCCTGCAATCATAAACTTAAGAAGTTCAAGGACACATGAATGTATGCAGCAGGCAGTACCAAGTACCAACCAAATTAATTGTAAAGTTTATTATGATCATTTGGAAATTGGCTGCGCGAAGTTTTCAGTCTGTGTGTCCGTACTGCCCACTTTCCCTTGTCCTCTAATTTAACTGTGGCCTGTGGGTGAGCCAGTGTTTATATGCATGTCCACACCCTTTTTGGTGTTTGGAAAATTAAGGGTTGGATTGAAATTTTTTCAATAATCTGAGAGTGAGGTTTTTTTTTTTTTACTCATTGGGTTGAAACTTACAGCCAAATTCTACTGACGAATGATGTTGGCAAGAGAGTTACGAAGGATGAAGATATAGATTGATACAGAGACTCTCATAGAAAAATCTCCTAAAATAATGGGAAAATGTGGCTCTCTGAACAAATAATTAATGGATCTGAAAATTTAACACTGAAGCTATAGCATTTGGATTTAATTTAGTTTAATCTTGAGGATGGTGAGAACATTACAAGGCTACATTTCGAAATTATTACTACTTATTGATCTCCCTATACATATTTTCTAGAAACCTTGTAGATATATTCCTCTGTGTCATTGGTATGTGGTGATTACTTTATTACTAATTCTCATGTCCAAAAAGAAACTTTATATATATGTTCAATTTATAAATAAAACAAAAACTTGTTCATGTTGAACTAGTAAAGGGTAATTAACAAGTCCTTAAGCACATCTAGTAACTTTTTATTTCTTTTCTAAATTTGCTGGTACTGTTGTAGCAGCTTTAACAGGCCAATCTGTGTTAACCTTCAAATTGAAGCTTGGCATCACAGCTGCAAATGCTATCATTGATGAAGGTTCTCTCCTCCTCCCACCTTCCCTTTACCCTAGTGGCAAGCAAAAGACATATCCTTTACTTGAGAGCTCAGAATAAACACAGGGTCAAGATCCTTGACAAAAGAAGTCAGACCCTAAAAAACTAGTAATATGCTCCACTAATTAATGAAGGCTCTCTTGGGTGCAGTTTCAGAGATCTCTACCCAACCAAAAAAGATAAAGATAAAGATAAAGCAGATTATAATATCTGGTTATTTTGATATTCCATGGTGTGTATAAATTTAGCATTTGGGTTGACCTTACTATTAGAATATCAAACGTATAGCATGTATTAGCAAATATATATCATTTTGAAGAGCCCAAAAAAATAAAAATAAATAAATAAACTTTAGATTGTAGAAATTGGAAGCCTTTCTAATAAAATATATACCTAGGTGTGAAAAGCAAGTTAGGGGTAATGTGGAAAGTGGACTCTGTGTCATGTGACCCCATAAAGAATCCTTCTCATCCTTACGTATATATAAGGACCGGACCCCATGAAAAATAATGCATGGCCATATCAACAACTCTAAGGCCGACCCAGACTCTCTTTCTCATATATGAAAAGTTGAGGGGAATGTCGTCTGGTTCGAGATCATTCATGCAAAGCTAGCACTCAAGGCTACCATCTGAATGATTTCGGACCAGGCTTCATTCCCCTCAACACCTACAACTTCTTGCATGCCTCTATATATGATAATATGTATGAAGAATTAATTATATTTCTTTTGGTAGTACTAGCATTCTTATCTTCATCAACTATACATACATATAACTCATGAACTCCGGAGCCTGGAGGAGCTAACCAGAAATTGGCAACCGCAGAGAGCAGGCACCGACCAGATCAAGCGAGGTAAGATTTAATTAATGTTCAATCTCTTTCAATGTGATCTGTTTCACCTAATTTGTTGACGAACAAAAAAGTGTTATATAAGTGTGAACATCTGACTGTAAGATTGTGGTCTTCCTTTATCTTTTTGAATTTTCTTTTTCTTTTTTCTTTTTTAATTTATTGGGACTTTGCATATATAGTTGATTTTTCCTCGTGGGGTTTGCTTGCGGAGTGAACAAAGAATATAAGCCATATGGCTTTCAAATTTTTCTCCTTTCGAGATAGTGAGAAACTAATTAATAAGAGTGAGCTTTTGAATTTCCTTCCAAATTCATCATATATTACTTAACTTTTACCCATGCCAAACTGTGTTTCCACAAGGTGGGTCAGATATAACTCCTGTGGGTCAACTTCTATATGAGAAAAGTAAAACAACCATGGCGCGCACACCCACACACCCATATATATGTATGTATGTATACAAAACAATAATATGTAGAGATCTACATGTGAAGCTCATAATTTCAGGTTGCTGCAGGATGTTGTCATATACTCATATGTTAGAAGAACTGTAGCTCAATGGAATACACACAAATAAATGTAAGAACATTAAACAGTAATATAAGAAGAAATGCATTCATGAGATAGATGGAACATGCAATTGGCATTGTGGAGAGGAAATATGCATGGTATAGGACAATATCAATACCTATTGCCTGTTGGTCAAATTATGTTTTTATCTTTGTGGCATTGATTCGCTTGTGGAAAGTAAGGTTGAAAAGTTGGAATCAAAGTACTTCTTTACGAGAGGATTGATAAGACATGAAGGGATGGAGACGGGATGAAAGATTAGAAAGAAGAGTAGAACTGTTTTACATACTTTTTCAGAAACAATTAAAGTTGTGACTTCACAATTTCAGTTGTTTTTAAAAGCCTATATAAAATAGTTTGTGAATAACAAGTTAAACACTTAAACCTAGAATTACAAGAGGGGCCTGCCAAGTGCCAACCAATAGAAACTTGTCTGCTTATGTGCTATCCATGCATGTTGATATTTGTGATTATAACTTGTCCACGCATCAATATTGTTAGCGCTGCTGGGTTAGTCTAGGGTCTATAGGGATACCATCTTAATTATCTTCTTCTTTGAGTTCATGTGTCTTTCTCAACTGATCTCATCTTTCAATCAATTATAAATCATTACTGCACACTGCATCATTATTCACAATATGTATTAATAATTCTCATTTAATGTGACTGTTACATTTTTTAATCATGGGCATTTCACATGACACACCCTATATACTGAGCAAATAAAAGAGATCCTGGAATGTCTATCAATCGGTGGCAAACACTTACTACCATAAATCAATTTATATTACCAAATGCCTCTCGGGATATTCGGTATTTGTTAGGTCCTTACTGGTCAAACCTTCTCAAAGTTAGATTTCACCTTGGAGAGAAAAGAGCCACCCTTCAAGGGCCTCAAATCTCAATCTCGTATTCTTTTTGACATGCCCCTGAACTCTATGGTGAGATTATGAGATAACTGCAACCATAGTGGTAATTCCTCTCTTTCTGTGGATGTAGGTGCCCTATACCAAGCCTTGTAAATGTTGCTCTTCTTGCTCATTTGATTCATCTCCTCATATTATGATTGGACCCTGCTGGTTTGTCCCAAGGTCTGAATCCATTATATAGTTATAAATTGTGAAATTAGAAACTATCTCCCACCAAATTGAATATGATACTTCATGTAAATAAAATATAAAAAAAAAAAAGATATTTCATGTTTTTATCATTAATTTAAGTTTTTTTTTTTTTTTTTTTAAATTTACATCTCATTTCGATGCGGTTTTTGTTATGAAATCACATATTTGCAGTGTGTGAGGAAATTAATTGAGAACGAAAACTTGAATGAAAAATATGTACTTCAATTATGCCTTAATCATAACTAATGAGAGAGAGAGAGGAAAAGAAATGGTCAAAACAAATGACGATGTACTTATAAACTTTTGAAACAGAAAATTAAAACACCGCTGTTAATCATTGCCATTTCAGTTGGTTACATGTCTTCAATCTTATGTATAAGATACGCTTTACCCACAAGTCTACTTTCAAAGTCTTTCAGCCCTAGCTAGAAGGCAGCTGCCACCTACTTGGTTGGCAGAAATCAATAAAGGCCACAATTGCATGCCATTGCTGAAAGATCATATGCATTCATGGTAACACGCCTTATTTTGATCTTCATGACCCTCATGACAAATCATGATCACTACCAAATTAAATCTATTTAGCTGCCACATAACTCTCGCTTTATCTCTCACAGATCACAACTAGTTATTCTCCTTATATGTGAGAGAAGTGAATATTATTCTTGAGTATTAAATAATTTTTGCATGCACATACATATTTAGTATCTGAAATTATGCATATTTATTATACGCTCGAAGTCATTATTAGACCCGTCAAAGACTCAAAGAGGAGAAGAAAAGTATAGAGCAGCCATGAGTCTACAAAAGGGGCAATTTCCAAAGTAAATCAAATTCCGTAAAGTCGCGTTCAGTTGCATATTAAAGTAATAAATGGATTATCATATAATTTGTTACTTTTTGACTTACGTACCCACCAATGATACTTAGAAAAGCATTCAACAACAAACATGAAAATCCATTCAAAGAGAGATTTTGTTGCGCATCACAATCACAAGTTTCTGCCAACCTAAAGCTAATAAATGACCAAATTCATCTTAATTCGTAAAATTTAATATAAATAATAATTAATCTGAATAAGTGGTTATCCAACTGTAATAATCCAATCAGTCTGATTAGAACTTTCTAATTAATAAGTCCTTTTATTTTATGTATGATACTGTTAGAATAACAAAAGATGGAATGATATTGTTATCATAGTGGAGAGGGGGTGAACATTTTGCCAAGAGCTTCCCTTCTTTTTTCAGTTTTTGGATAAGTAGGTTGATGAGCTGTAATCAAGGACAGAAACCGACCTATATGTGTGTGTGTGTCCATGTGATAAATTAACTAATAAAATCACATTGATGCCATATTTGAAACTTTCAATTTATATAACTTGTTAGACTATGAGCATCGATCTAAGTTACCTGAAACTACTTGAATGAAAGTAAGAATATATACTAAATTTGAGAAAGGATAGACTAAAAACCTTATACGTACGGGATGTGAGAGAGGTGTTGTACATGTATGCATATGTTATATCATAAAGGACCTAGCTAGTTACTGGATACAATCATCACACAGAACACAAAGCTTATGTGGGGAGGGTGGACTGAATTTCAGAATCTGCCCAACGTGGGGTCCAAGACATGTGGCCTCTGATGTATTCATATTATTCATTATTGGAGCAACTTTAAATCCTAAATGTCGGGAAAGAAAAAAGTCTATAAAATGCTTGTGGGATTAACATTTCGATTGGAAGAGAGTATAAGATGGAGAAAGGCATACAGTAATATATATATAGGTAGTTAGGTAAAATAGGATAGGCTTAAATGCCTTAAAGGTTTTGTAACTAGTCTCTTTTCGTCGGCAAAGTCCATCCAAAATTGTGGAGAATGCTGTCTTCCATGTGTGTATAGAGGGTTGAGTTCAAATTATACTTGGTATAATTTTAAGTAATGTTACACTACTCAATATTTTTTAATTAGATGCAAATTTTGATAAATCTACCGTTAGATTACATTATCTTCGTATATTCTCCATGCTTGCAAAGTTTCTAAGTAATCAAAGATTAATTGTCATGTCATCAAACAATTTTTTAAATTCAAGTTTTCGTAGTTTAAAATAATGCATAAAAGATGAGTTTATGAATCAAATGGTAAATAACATCCAATTAACATGAAAATTGGCATGATTGTTAAGAATATATAGAACATGTAATTCAACGGTGAGATTTTCAAAATATGAATTCTATAACAAGTTATTGGGTGGTGCAATATTATTTAGAGTTACACCAAATGTAACTTGAATCCAATATATATATATATATATATATATATATATTAATTACTTGTAAACGTACTGGCGTTTGCTATTGCAATGTTTAAACATCCAGTTTTTACTTTTGATTATGGAGAAAGCAGTACCATAAAAAGTCATATTCTTTGGGCCTCTTAACTTATTTTTTATGAGTAAAGAGATAATGTGGGGGAGATAAAGTTGAAACCCACTTTTGTATAGGGAGTGGAGTGACCCGTGCATGGGTCGATCCAAGACATGTTGATGTTGCAAAAGCCTGAAAAAAGCACATATGTTTTTTTTGCTAGAACGAAAACTAAATTGTTAGTTTCTAGTAGTAAACCTTGAATCCACAAAGGTGATAGGTCTAGAATCCATAAGAGAAAACAATAGACAAAGTCTGTATTTTATTAATATGAAAAATTGAATTTCCTTTGGAGGTTACAATGCGTTTAAATAGTAAAAATAAAATTTAGGGTGGCTAGAAAACCTAGGATAGCTAGGAAAGCTTACAAAATCCTAATTTGACTAAACAGCATTAAAAACACCTAAAAACAAGGAAATAAATATCATAAACCTAAAATAACATAAATTACATAAAATACCAAAATTAATATATTACAAATATTAAATTGTAGATTCTGTCCTACATCATGTACACATAAAACAACCAAATAGACTAGCATCCCCAATTTAGCCAATGATCCCCCAATGGCCAAGGAACCATGTTTCGTGAGGCCTTTGCTCGAGGACTCCTCAGCCTACTCTTTAGGCTACTAAGCAAGGAAAGATTGAGGATCAACTGAACAGGAAAGTTCAATCAAGTCGAGGAAAGGTAGCAAGTGCAAAGAGACACCAACCAACAATCACTTAGCATTAAATGTTGAATGACCCATTTGAACAATGGAACAACCTACTTCAAGCTTATGCCCTTCCCTAAAAATTGGCAGAGGGACAAGTGATGGGTCTTATGCCCACTACTTCATCCTTTTTTTTGGAAGGCAATCTAGGATGATATAGATAGCCCCTTTACTCCTACAAGGGGAGGACTTTTCCTTTTAAAAGGAAAAAAAGGGGGGGGGGGGGGGGGGTCACAAGAGAGGGATCAAGAGAAAAAGGAAACCTTAGGAAGAAATTGAGGGAATGGGGAAATCTCTAGGGAATGGAAGATTGGTTGTTGTAGTTATAGATCGATTTCTCGAGTCTCATTGTGGTTTTTTCACATCAATTAAATTAATTGAGTGTGATTGTTATTAATCTTGACCCACTACAATTAAGATTTTTATTTGAAAGAAACAAAAGAAGGGTTTAATCCTTTTTGTTTTTTAATCTCATGGCAGAAGACCTAAGAGGGTTATAGAGATGGGAATAAGACATTCATGGTTACAAAAGCTTGTGAGCCAAAAAAATTGATATTGGTACATAATTACATAATTGTCATTTGATTGTTTCATTCCCTTTTTCAACTGCTTGGAGTATTCAACTTCTTCTAATTTCCTTGATTTTTGAAATGACAATGTATTCTTCTTAAATAAAAACTTTGCACATTATAACACATATATGTTCCCCTAACCACAACAAATCTATAATGACCTATAATGGCAGTTTTGAAACCATCGATTTTAAACTACCGTAATAGGTCAACCTATTGCGAAAGTTACTAAAAGCGATGCAATAATCCTATAGTGGTAGTTTTTTGTAGTAAAAAGAACATGTTTTTGCAGTAACCTCATAATATTGTGCTGTATAAGCTTTGAGATCTCACAATTTTACAATTACTATTCTAAATTTATAACGTATTTTTTAATTGAATTTAAATTTTATTCTATATTTAAACCCTCAAATAAAATCTTGGTATATCATATTTTCTTTAAATAGTAAAATATATATATAAGAGTTGGGTTTAAGTTACACCTTTTTTAAACCATTGGATTTAAGTAGATCCAACGATTAAAAAAAAAAACCTTCATTAATGCTAATATTTTAATTGATCTCATTTATTATTCCTTATTTAATACGTTACATACTTATTTCTAAACCCAAAAAAATTTATAAGTCTGTCTATTTCTCTCTCTTTCTCTTTCTCCACTGCACATCTCTCTCTCTCTTTCTCTTTGCACGTTTCTCTTTCTATCTCTTCTACGGCTCTTCCACCTCCATGCAGAGCCGACCCTTCCCCTAGGCCAATTAGGCAATTGCCTAAGGCCCCCAAGTGGAAGGGGGCCCCCAAAATTTTAGAAAAGAAGGGGTAGTAGGGAAAAAAATTGGCTTTTAGATGAATCTAAAAAAATCCGGCACATCTTTTGACCAAAAAAAAAAATTTCTGTTATATATACCTGGTTAAACATTAGTAGCACAAAAAAAAAAAATTTGGTCTAAATAAAATAAATTGTCCCAAAAATAATATCATTATCCTCTAGACAAACCAAAATTCAACAAGATAAACAATAAATCCAGTCTAAGAAATTAACCACAAAACAATCAATAATCAAAACAAATAAAAAATCTCAAATCCCTAAAATTTTTACCGTCTCTTTCTCATTCTTGCTTTGCTTTTTTTTCTCTCAACTCTTGCTCTCTGCCTCTCTCATTCTTTCTCTCCACTGTTGCTGGTTGCCTGGCTCAATCTTCCTTCGATCTAAATCATCCGATCGCATCAGCCGACTACCTTTTTTTTTTTTTCGCTACAACCATGCTGTGTTTTGATTCTGGCATTTTGCACTCTGCAGAATGGGTTTTGACTTTTGAGGTATAACTTATAAGGGATAAGGCTTGGTTTTCTACTTTAGATTTGTTAAAACTGGTGGGGCTGGGCTGTGGCTGGACGTTTCACGTTTGGGTCTTCAAGTTTTTTTTTTTTTTTTTTTTTTTTTCTTTTTTTGTTGTTGTTGTTGTTATAGGTGTAATAGGATTTGATTTATGTTTTTTGTGGGTGGTTCTTGGTAGGCATCCTCTTGGCTGGGCTGGGCTGGGCTTGTTTTTGTTATGGCTGTGCTTTTTTTTTTTAAATTTTAATCTTGTGTTTATATATTTTAGTTATTGGTAATATAATGAATAAATCTTTATTTATGCAGGTTGAGATTACTAAAAACTTGTTATTATTCAGTGAAACTACAACAATACTTTTTATAGAAATCAGGTTCTATTTCTCATTTGCTCTACATTTGAAATTTTTTTTTTTTTTAATTTTAGTCTTCATAAATATATTGTTTGATTAGAAATTTCTACTAGAAAATATGCATCTGAATATGTAAAACTTAAAAAAAGAAAAAAAGAAGAAAAATTAATTGATTCTCAAACATGATGTTTATTATGATACTGATGGTTTAGATTTATTTTCAGAGTTAAAGGTTTTAAAAGAAATTTTACAAATAAAATATTATACTCCAATTGACATACTAAATTATATAAAAAGATTAGATTCATTTCCAAATACATGCATTACTTATAGGATTTTACTAACAATACATGTTACAGTAGCTTCTGCAGAAAGAAGTTTTTCAAAATTAAAATTAATAAAATCATATCTAAGATCGACAATGTACCAAGAAAGATTAAGTGGATTAACTATATTATCGATTGAAAATGAGATGTTAGAAGAACTTGAATACAAAAATTTAATTAGTCAATTTGCATCTCAAAAGGCAAGAAAACTAGATTTTAAATGAAATATATTATAATATAAAAATATTAAATAAATATTAATTTAATTAATACATAAGTATAAAAAATGCCTCATTTTAGTTCTCGCCTTAGGCCCCAAAATGTCTAGGGCTGGCCCTATCTCCACGTCTAGGTCACCGAAAGCAAAAAAAAAAAAAAAAGCCATAGCTTGCCTAACTTTGATTAATAACAAAACTATTACTATGTCGTTTTGCTGTTATGGATGAGAACCAATTATGCACGAATACACATGGTTTTACTATGCCATTTTATTGCTTGGTCCTTTGACATGTAGATGATAATTATAGTTGGAAAGCATTACAATTTGACTCCCTTGATGGTGTAATGCTTTCGAGGAGCAGGGTCCACAACCCAACCTTGCTATAGGACATCTGCATATGCCAACCAAAGCCCTATAGCAATGGAAAATCAAGGATCTAACAATATATCTAACATGCATTACTTCTAGGTGACAACCAATTCTATCTTGTCAACAAGCCTACGGAACTGCAAGCAATGTGCCTGCATCAACAATTCTAGCCAACAACAATTTAACAATAGTTGCAAGGGAACAACTGAAATTAAGCATTGCACGACCGATGGTATTACATCTAGGTCACTAACTATTTTTCTAATACAAGATTTTAAATTAAAAACTTTTCTTATACAGAACCATAATGAATGTCCATAAATCATACCAATAGTATCAGAAACAACATAATTAGCAAGCCACGATGGGATTTATACATCAACTATTACTATCTTTGAACAATCATGGAACTTCATTTTTCTCAAAAGGCTTCCTTAGTTCTTTACCTGAATCATCCAACGTGAGTTCTCAAGAATTAGAATAGGCTAATTAGGTATTGCTAACAGTTTTTTTTCTAATGAATGTCCACAGTTTTTTTTTTTTTTGCCAGCGACCTAGCCATGGAGGAGATAGAGAAGGAAACATGCAAAGACATATAATATATTTTGGGTTTAAAATAAGCATGAAATGTATTAAATAAGCAATAATAAATGAGATCAATTAGAATATTAACATTAATGAGGGTTTGAGTTACACCAGGTGTAACTTGAACCCACATATATATATACACACACACAAATACCATCATAATAAATATTCAATGGTAGAATATATATTTTTAGTTCCTTATAAAAATACATCCATAATAAATTTTTATTAATAGATGCTATAATATCAAATTTCATATATAAAAAAATAAAAGAGAAAAAAATCACGTCATATTAAATTTTCAACATGCACTTATTTTTTTGGTTCCACAAGGACCACAGTGTAACGGCAAACAGCTCCAGTTGTTGGCGTCTACTACTGCTACCCTGGCCATAAAGCTTATTGGACTTTTCCCTTAGTGTCAATTCAACAGTACTCTTGCTGCCGAACACGTCTGATTTTTTCACATTTCCCATAAGGCATGTAGAATTGTATTTGTGGGACTTTTGAGCAAATCAAGATTGTGCTCAATTCGTTAAAAAATATTTCAATTAACCTTGGTTGGTAAAGCTTCAGAACAAGCCCTCCTCCTTACAAAGGTTTTTAAACTTTACTAGCTAGCAATTTCAGTTTCCAAATGGCTACCCAGAAAATATTTTGAGGCTCCAATATTAATTGTTAGATACAGAAGCCAATCGAAGCACTTTGATTGTTGAAAGTTCACAAATTAAAACTATTAGAAATACTGAAATCTGTAGTATTGTATTTCATAATCAAAGAATATACACGAGTGCCTTTATATAGGAGGCATATGTGTGCGGTACAAGTAAATGTATATGCAATACAAGTAAGAGTGTAGTACAAGAATATGTGTTATACAAGTAATCTAGTTGGGCCTAAAGCCCACAACATAATACACGTTAACAACCCCTCTCAAACTCAAGGTGGATGTGAGACCAGCTTGAGGTTGTCAACCAAATCACGAGTGCGTCCCTTAGGAAGTGACTTGGTGAAGATATCTGCAAGTTGATCTTTGGAGGAGACTGAGAAAAGCTTGAGAGCACCATGGACAAGATGATAACGGATAAAATGACAATCAATCTTGATGTGTTTAGTCCGTTCATGGAAGACATCATTATGAGCAATATGAATGGCACTCTGGTTGTCACAATAAAGAGGAGTAGCAAAGGATGTGGACACACCTAAATCCTTAAGAAGCCATCGTAACCAAAGGAGCTCAGATGTGATATCAACAAGGGCACGATATTCTGCTTTAGTACTGGAGCGCGCCACAAAAGTTTGTTTCCTACTTCGCCAAGAAATCAAAGAAGAACCAAGGAGAAAGCAATAACCCATAGTGGATCTGCGATCAGTGGGATCTCCTGCCCAATCAGCATCAAAGAATGCACGGAGTACAAGAGGAGACTGAGCTGAGTAGAAAAGGCCATGGAAGAGAGTGCCCTTCAAGTATCGAAGAATGCGCAGAACAGTAGCATAGTGAGTCGATCGTGGAGCAGACAGATACTAGCTCACCTAATGAACAGCATAGGAAATGTCTGGACGAGTAACTGTGAGATAAACTAGGTTGCCAACCAATCGTCTGTAAAGAGAAGGATTAGACAATGGTTTCCCCCCCCCCCCCCGAGGGTGTCAGATGCACATTAAGTTCAACTGAAGTGTTAACAGTCTTGCTGTCAGTGAGTCCAGCTCGAGACAAAAGGTCAGAAGCATACTTGACTTGAGTAATATAAAGACCATCTGTGGAATGAGTAATTTCAAGACCCAAGAAAATAGCTGAGAAGTCCAAGATCTTTCATCTCAAACTGCTGACTGAGAAAATCTTTGAGTTCTTGAATGCCACTAAGGTCATCATTAGTGATGATCATATCATCCACATATAGGAGAAGCAAAATGGTGCCTTTATCAGTGCGACGAAGAAATAAGGCAGAATCATAAGGACTAGCAGTGTAACCCAAGCGAAAAATGGTGGAGCTGAACTTGGTAAACCAAGCTCGTGGAGCTTGTTTAAGGCCATAAAGTGCACGTCGAAGGCGACAAACCTTGTTTGATTCAATAGAGAGACCAGGAGGAGGTTGCATATAAACTTCTTCACTCAGATCCCCATTAAGGAAGGCATTTTTAACATCCATCTGAAAAAGATCACATTTACAAGCAGCAGCAGCAGCAACAGCTAAGAGGGCACGAACAGATGAGATACGAACAACTGGAGCAAAGGTCTCTTCATAATCAATCCCATACTCCTGTGTAAAACCTTTTGCAACAAGACGAGCCTTGTAGCGCTCAATGGACCCATCAGAGCGAGTCTTGATCTTATAAATCTACTTACAACCAACCACAGACTGTCTAGGAGGGAGAGTGACCAGATCCCAAGTATGGTTTTTGGTTAATGCATCAAGTTCTTCTTTCATTGCAATCTGCCATAAAGGGTCAGTGGAGGCCTCACGTTAGGTGTAAGGCTCGTGAAGTGTAGCAAGGGCAGTGTAACAATGATAGTCAAGTAAATGGGTAGGAATGGATCTTACCCGGGTTGAGTGGCGAGGTGGAATGTCTTGTGGAGGATTTTTAGGCGGAGCAGGAGTAGGGGACCCAGGCTCAAGGTGGGGTAGCTCGTCATCAACATGTTCATCTTCGACCTGTTTGGGAGAAGCATCAAAAATATCTGGAGGTTGAATAGAGAAGTCCAGAGGAGGATCAAGAGTATTTGTAGAAGGAACAAGAGACTCATCTGGAAAGATATCTAAAACAGAGGAGGTAGTCAGGGAAGAACGAAAGTGAGAGAGTTCAACAGACAATCGGTGTTCCTAAAAGACAACATTACAAGAAACACGAAGACGATGATACCCTTTTTGAGTTTCACCATAACCAAGGAAACAACAAAGTCTAGATCGAGGCTCAAGTTTGTTGTGCTCATGAGACTGAAGAAGAATGAAACAAGCAGATCCAAAGAAGCGAAGGTGATGATAGTCAGGGGGTGACCCAAAGAGACGCTCATACGGAGTCTGATTATGGATGACAACGCTTGGAATGCGATTAATCGCATGAACAGCATGAAGAGCAGCTTCACCCCAAAATGGGGTAGGAACTTTGGCAGAAAGAAGAAGAGCACAAACAGTGTCAAGAATATGACGAAGTTTTCTTTCGGCTCGACCATTTTGCTGAGAGGTACCTGAACAAGTTAGATGATGTATAGTGCCATAGGAATGTAACAGAGCTTAAAACGCATATTAAGTATATTCAAGAGCATTATCAGATCGAAAAGTTTTGATACGTTTGGAGAATTGTGTTTCAACCATTTTTGCAAAGTTGTTGTACATTGGTAAAATTTCAGAACGAGATTTCATAGGAAAGATCCAATTATAACGAGAATAATCATCAATAAAAACAACAAAATATCGAGATCCACCAATACTAGTAACAGGAGAAGGTCCCCAAACATCAGAATGAATTAACTCAAAAATATTATAAGAAATGGATTCACTGTTATTGAAAGGCAAAGCTGGCTGTTTTCCTAACTGACATAAAGTACAATCAAAATTGTCTTTGGACACAGAACCCAACAGACCCTTAAAAGCTAACTGTTGTACCCGAGAAAATGGTGCATGACCACGACGAGAATGCCAAAGTGCGAGAGATGGTAAGGAAGAAACTGCAGCAGCAACAGAAACAGGAGCAACAGGTGGAAGATGAAGATTGTCCACGGGAAACATATGCCCAACTCTAGGACCAGTCCCATAGAGCACAAATTATAGGATAGGTTAGGTACATGGAAGACTCCAGGAACAGAGAGGTTGGAGGTCGAAACAAAACCTAGACTATTCCCATGCATGGTGGAACCATCAACTATATGAATATTTAGAGGATGTGGTGCAGGGTCAAGTTTGGAGAATAAGGACGAGTGAGGTGTTATGTGATTGCAACAGGCAGAATCAAAAAGCCAAGTTTGAGACTTACCGGGTAGAACTAAGAGAGCAGTGGAAAGAGATGTATTACCAGCCATACGAACAGCCTGAGCTATGATCTCCTATAGTTCAGTGAGGGAGAGATTGATAGTGGATCCAAAAGACTGGGACTCAACTAAAATGGAAGCCATTGGCGGAGTAGGCTCAGTATTAGCAACAGCAGTAGTAGATTTGTTGCGACAGTAACAAGTCTCAATGGTGTGGCCAGGACACTTGCAATAGTTGCAAAACTTTTTGTTGTTCTGCTTGCGACGATTGCTAGAGCCAGAGGAATCACCTGATTGCTGAGGTTGCTCAGAAGTAGTAATAGCCAAAACATTGAGCTTATTCTGGGCTTGAAGGGTTGCAAGCCGAGCTTCTTCTCTAACCAACTCGTTCACATCAGTATCAAGAGAGGGAGCAGGACTGCGATTAAGAAGCTGACCTCAAATGGGCTCAAAGTCCTTGTGAAGTGACATCAGGAATTCATAGAGGCAAAATTCATCTCTAATGGAAGCATATTGCTGAGCATCCTTTGAGCATGCCCAAGTTGGATCAGAAAGGTCAATTTGGTCCCAAATGAAACGAAGCTGATCATAGTAGTCATTGATGGATTGCCTTGGTTCTTGCCTGAGTTGATGCAATTCAACCACTAACTGATATTTCATGGATCCATGAGTAGTAGAGTACCTTTTGGCCAACATATCCCATACTAATTTTGCATCATCAAAGCTGCCCAACAGATTGGAGATGGAGGGAATGGAAGTGTTTCGAATCCATGTGACGATCATGTGGTTGTGACTATCCCATTCAATTATGCGACCAAGGAAAGCAGCATCTTCTTCACTCGCTCCCTTGACAAGAATAGTGATTGCACCAGTACAATAATGCCAGAGCATGCGACCCTTAAGAAAACTGCGCATAGCTTGAGACCAAGATAAGTAATTCTTATTCCCCTCCAATATAGTATTGATAAGACGAGGAAGAAAAATATCCTTTTTATCCATTTAGAGACACAATATGCAAAAACAGACTGCAAAAATGAAATCTACGCGAAAAACTGGATAAGGAGAACCTGGACTGCAAAAGTCAACCCTGGAGAAAAGTCAACGATCAAAGTCAACAATCCGGTCAAAGTCAACGACCCAGTCAAAGTCAACTCGGTCAACGATCAGTGGATGACGTCAGCAAGATGACGTGGCGCTGACGTCAGCAGATGACTAGATGCTGACGTAAGCTAGGGCTGACGTGGCATTGATGACGTCATGGGTGATGTCAGCTGGAGCTGAGGACGGCGCGTGTGGCGCGTGGGCTTTGACGCAGAATCTTTGGGTGGCGCGTGAGGGCACGTGTGGTCTTCGATGATTGTGAGGCTTCCACCGACGTGTAGATCAACGCAAGACAATCTCAGTGATACCTGCAGAAATGTGATCGAAGCAATATTCACGGCGGTAATGACACGTGCAATGGTCTGTGCAGTGTAGGACTCCTCAACGACAGCGGCTGCAAGTCCGGAACCCAAAGACAACGGCTGGAAGACATCGGAGGTTCAACGGCAAGAGGTTGCGGCGACTGTTGTGACGGCGGAGCGATATTGAGAATGGAGTAACACCAATAAAAACAAAACTGCTAAGAAAAGGTCAGAACAGTGGCTCTGATACCATGTTAGAAATACTAAAATTTGTAGTATTGTATTTCATGATCAAAGAATATACATGAGTGCCTTTATATATGAGGCATATGTGTGCGGTACAAGTAAATGTGTGTGCAATACAAGTAAGAGTGTAGTACAAGAATGTGTACTATACAAATAATCCAGCTGGACCTAAAGCCCACAACATAATACACGTTAACAAAAACAGTGGTACAATTAAAGAGTTGGTGCAAAAGCAAAAACAAAAGGGATTATATATAGGCTAGCTATATCATATCATCATCAGGAATTAATTAATTAATTAATGTGTTGAAGCGATCGATGAGGCCAAATGACCTGAAAATCATTTAAATTAATATAGTTGCGCATGACATGATAAGTGGAGCAACAAAGTTGTCGATCTGTGGCTGTGCGTCGAAACTGAAACTGCCCCGCATGAGTCATCAATCATGTACGTACGTACGTACCCTGCCCCTGCAGGAGCTAGGAGCTAGCAAAGGCAAATTATAAGGCCGTGAGCCTCTAACCCATCTGGATGTATAATACCAATTAATACGATTTCATGCCAATTTGCTTGCCGCCAACCGAAAACTAACTAGTACGTACGTAGTACATTAATTAATTAAGCCAAACAAACCCTCCGATCCTCTCCTTCTCTTCTCTTCTCTTGTAGCTAGCTCCTCCAAGCCGATCGAGTATCGCACTTCCTTAATTAGAGAGCGAGCGAGCAAGGAAAGGATTCACTTCCACTTCCTTAA
Organism: Quercus tomentella; assembly: GCA_028535165.1. Taxonomy (NCBI): domain Eukaryota; kingdom Viridiplantae; phylum Streptophyta; class Magnoliopsida; order Fagales; family Fagaceae; genus Quercus; species Quercus tomentella. The sequence goes on along the minus strand of JAPQVY010000023.1, from coordinate 39,462,822 downwards.
TATATTTGGCGGACCGGTGGCTTTAATTCTTTCTCTTGCAGCTCGTTCCCAAATCCGATGTCACGCATGTAAATTAATATGTCATCCAAAATCTGTGTCAATGAATTCAACAACACAGTTTCACAGATTGAAAAGGTAGGTAGGTCTGCTTCATTATTCACGACTTCTTCTTTCTTTCTTTTTTTAATAATAATTATGTATACTTTAAAATCTATCATTGTTTCTCTCACTCAGTAGTAGTCAGTACGTCTACTACAACAGAGAAATTCAATTTCTAGTAGAAAGAAAGTGGCTGTGAATTATATTTATGACCTCTTCGATCGCAAGCCTTTATAATTATATGACCTCTTCTCCCTCCTTTTGTCCAAACTTCCTAGTATGTCCTGTCCTGTGAACGGAGAAACAAATGTAAATTAGAATGAAATTTACACCAACTCAGATTCATAATCTAACCAAACCAAAGTGTTATTGTAGTATAATTGCTCCAACTATAATTTTACCTGCCCCATCCTGTCCCAAAAAACCTCGACATATTGCTATGAACACATTAGGTTCAACAACAGTATGTATGTACTCTGCTGTACTAATTATCAAATTTTCCAAATGCTCCATTCTACGCTCTATGTCTCATTCTACCATGCACATTTCCCTTCAAATCCTGAATTATCTTTATCAATTTTGAATCACGTTCGAGTGTTGTTTGTATGTACCCAAAAAAAAAAAAAAAACAGAGGCAAAATCTTTCAACTGATATGAGTGGATTTGAAGACTACATACCGAAAAATAAAAAATAAAACACATGTTTTTTCATTGGAACTTGATGGTACACTTCATAGAAACTGCTGGCTTGGATGCCCAACGGTATAATTAGCCATATAAGATTACCATAAATTAACAAGAAAGCTAATAGATGGTAAACTATATGGCTGTTAAGTAAATATGAATTCTAGAAGCAATGACAACTAAAGGAAAAATGAAATAGGTGTCTCATAACCAAAACAGTAATATTATCTACCCAACCTACAGATTTTCGAGTTGTAATATTCCTAAAAGGCTAGTGGTCTAGTCAAAACAATTTTTAAATATTCTAATTAAGCTAAGAGCTGCCTAGCTATCCCCTTAATTTTTAGATGGCAGAGTTTTTGGTGTTAAAAGTGTTGAACTAGTGAACTCAACTTCATCAGATATGGTCCCTAGCCGTTGTTCTACCGCTTATCAATCACTTCACTTTCACGTTGCATATGAGTTTTGATTCATCAAAACTCATATCTTAGATAATCATACACTTTTTAGTAAACTAATATTTTAAAAACATTCAATAATATTTTGTAAAAAAGATTTTAGTGTTCTTCCAATGGGTACTAGCATTCTCCGCAAATTTCTCCACAACTGCATATAGGTAATTTCTGAATTTGTCTCTAAGTATTGCACTCGTTTCTCTAATTATTGTCTTTTTCGCTAGGAATAAAATTTATACCTATAAAATTATTGTCATCATTTAATAAATGAAAAGACCCAAGTGACTGAGGAATTTAGAACTTTGGATTGTTTAAATAAATTTTTTTTTTTTAAATTGATAAACATATAAATTTTAAAATATTAGAGCATTCTCATCAGCTCTCTCATAAAAAATGTCATTTTGACACACCAAAAACCTACTTTATCATTTTAGCACATCATTTTACAATATCTCATTTATCAAATATTTTATCTTTCAATTCTATACATTAAAATAATATTTACTACACATTAAAATAATATATTAACTACTCCCTATCATCCTCATTGTCAACAACAACAATGGCACAACCACCACTGCCGCAACAACGGCCACCAACAACCACTGCCGCAACAACACCGATAGCCACCACCGGCACAAACCCACATCCACCAATGTCGTCTAAAAAAAAAAAAAACACACAACCAGAGAGATTGACACAAACCCACATCCACCATTGGCACAAACCCACATCCACCAAATTAAACAAACCACATCCCAAATCCACCAAATCAATTATAAAATTAATTACAATTTACACTAAAATCATAAATTGAATCGGCACAAACCCATTTTTTTTCTCTCCTCCTTCAGTGTTTGTTACCTTTCAAGAGCGACAATCAGATCAGGACAACCACCTCTGTCGCCGTCGCTGATGGAAGTTTTCACTTCCGGCCACCGTGTCCTTCACACTGGAGTTCCTCTTCGTCGCAAAGTGGGTCAGTGATCAGTGGCGAGCCTGGGCGGTCTCTGTCTCTCGGCGTGGCAAGACGGCGATGAGAATGCCAGACAGAGAGAGAGAGAGATGTGTTGCAGACAGAGAGAGAGAGAGTTGTGTTGCAGACGGAGAGAGACAAATGATAGGAGGAGAGAGAAAAAACGAATTAAATAAGCCAAACAGTGTTTGGCATTGATGTCCGTACCGTCTCATATTTGAGACGGTACTGTAAAAATGTGTCAAATTTTTTGAGATTTGGAACAGCTGATGAGGGTTGGTTTTTGGTGTTTGGTATGCCAAATGCCAAATATTTGGCATTTGGCACACCTGATAAGAGTGCTCTTAGTCAAAGACGATCACGTTTGTACGTAGAGTTAGGTATCGGCATTGCTCTTAGGATGATCTTTTACTTTTCCAACAAATCCTTGAGAATATTCCATTCATGCTAAAATTGAAATAACTAATCCTATTTATGGAATAAATATTTGCACAACTGTGGCATTGAAATGGTCGGCTAATCTTAATTTGTTAGATTGCCTTCGGTATCTCTCTAATGAAATGTATATTATATTGATATTTTGGATTTAGATCATTTAAATTTTTGGTTTAATTATTTTATATATATATATATTTATATAAGATTTAATTATCATTTTGGTCTCTTAATTTTTCTCTTATATGTTAAAATTTTTTTCTTGAATAAATAATAGTTGGGGATAGTCACGCAGTTTGAACTTTAGACATCTTCGTTGGAGACTCCAAGGGAAAGAAGTACTAGTTGAATTATAAAGGAAATAAGGAAAGTCAAGATATATTTTCCAACTCATTTTAAGGTCTCTATCAAACATATAAAAAAATGCAATAATTTTTAAGAAAATGCTTTTTGAAAAATTGTTCATTTTTCAAAAAAAAAAAATGTTAATGTTGAAACAAAAAATGTAAAGTGGAATATACAATAATATAACAAGAAATATAGTCAAAACTTTTTTAAAAGAAAAGTGGTATTTTATTTTGTCAAAAATATAGTCTCTATACAAAAAAGAGAAATGTTATGTCCAAAGTATTTTTAAAACAAGTCTTAAGTGGCAAGTTATTATTGGTTGTTTCTAAAAAAAAAAAAAGTTGTTATTAGTGGTTATGAGTGGGAAAAATAATAATTTAAGTTGTAAATTCAAATTAGAACCAATAACAACTTATCATTTATAATTTGTTGTGAAAATGTTATGAACGTAACACTTTTCTACAAACAAAAAAAAATTATAGTCAATTGTTGATGAATTCATGGGATATTAAATAGCATTAACTAAGTTCTCTATTCCGATCTCCTACATGATGGGTGGGTTTCAATTTAGTTCAACTCATAAATTGAAAACGAACACTATAAGTTAATTAGTGTCATGGCTTGATGATAAAAAGCAATAATCATAAAATTGACGCACATAAGTTAAAATTTTATCATATCTATAAAAAACAAATCTCCTAATTGATGTTTTTGAATATAAACTAATTGAAGTGGAGAGTTTTGTAAAAGGGATTTGTCAAAGATTTGTTATTTGATGAGTGATTCTCTTTTACTAGGAGAAAGATGTGTGTAGTGTGAATGCTATATATTCAGTAGTATTTGGTTCGACTATAAGTGAATGTGTGTTGCACATTGCATCTAGCATGGTTCATTAGTCTCATCAGTGCTCTAAGACCAATGGGGGACTGTTTAGTGAGTCCATACCGATACAAAATGAATGGTTTTCTCTCTAATCCACATCTTCTAATTATCCCTTTTGTTGGGTTCTTTCTTTCGTCTATGGGCTTGGTCCACGTAGCAAATAGGAGTACAAATATAGGTTGGACCGAAAATTCTTTATCGATAGGTGTTGGACCATGAGGTCTTTGTCTAGACCCCCAGTTGTGGAAAAAATACCCTTAACAAACATTAGATGCCTTACACTGCAAGCATTGGATTAAAAATGTTATGAAAAATGATTATTCCATGAAACACGAGGGGTGAAATTACACTTTGGATTTTTTTGTGAATTATTGATCTTCTAGAAGATGTGAAAATACAAAGACGAAGATGAAGATGAAAATGAAAATGATTCCGAATAACTTGGAAAATTGCAGTGCTGCTCATCGTCCAACAATGCCCTTTTCAAAATCACACCAAAAATTCACAAACAAAAACTAATAATAAAAATATAAAGAGGGACCCTCAGAAGTATCAACATCGATGATTTATTATTCATGAAATGCTAACAATTCCCTCTCCCTCTAGGATTCGTTTATTGTTCAAGAAGAGCTGCAGCTACTTCACCAACATCTTAAGTAAAAAATTACTAAGCTGCACATGTCCAGTAAGCCCAAGGTTTCCATATTAATGGAGCCAACTAATTTTGATGTGTTAAGGATGTTTCGAGAGATCAAACGTTTGAAAATCCAAAGTCACTACGCCGAAATGAACCCCTTTCCTATAGGCTTGTGTATGTGGAAGTGGAAGGCCTTTCTTAGGATTAAGTTTCTTCATTGCTACTTCTTTTTATGTGCACCTACTTCCAAGAGATAAAATATGACCCTTTATTTGCTTCCACTTGAGGTTTAGAACATTACTATATATTTAGAAAATCTAACCATTGAATTGTATGTACTTTTCGCTTTAATACACATGTCAAATTTTGTGTAAATTTGATATTATTTACTATATGATTTATAAGTTTATATTTTATACATAATTTTAAACTACAAAAACTTGCATGTTAAACAATTTATTGATGACATAGTTATTGATCTTTAATTTTCTAGAAATTTTGTAAACATGAAGGATATAAGAAAAAGATGTAATCTAATTCTAATGGTGAATTTGTCAAAATTCACCTCCAATAAAAAGATATTGAGTAAGGTTGTAACCTAAGATTACAACCAATTTTGTAACTGAACTTTATCCTTTAGAATTTAGATGAGATCACTAGTGCTCGGTTATGATAAATACAGGATGGATGGTTCTAATAAATTTTTTTCCCACTTTTGAAAGGTTCTTATAAAGTCATGAGTTCCCTTATAAAATGCAATTGTGTACTATGTGTACACTAGAATGTGTGTAATAGACACTACTCTAAAGCCTCGATTCAAGTCTAATTTTTGCCCATAAACAATCAAATAAAATGGGATTTCATAATCCTTAATTTAGGACCAAAATTACTCCAATCAAATGGTTAGATTTTAGTTAAACTCAATCCGATTTGTTCAACCCAATCAAAATTGACAAGGAAAAAATTGACCATAAATTCATAAATCCTTCGTTCAAGACTTCAATTTCGCTCTCTTAAGCTCGGTACTATGCTTTGAGAGATACACTCTTAAGTTACTTTACAAATCATTGGAGCCAAGTTGATCTTATGATTAGTCAGGTATCCAAGATCTAAAAAGTTAGTTATTTTGTTATCCATGATACTTTATATGTATAAAAATGCATCGGTAGATTTTTCTCCTCCTGTTTATTGTTCTTATCATGCTACATAATTTTCTAGTGTTGAGTTCTGATCCTGAGCCCAAAATGAAGCTCAAGCAAACTTTCATGGCAGGAACAAGGTGGCCATTATCATAATCATTGTTATTTATATAATTGCAAATGCTAGCATGACTAGATATGAAATGTGAATGATAGAATATTAAAACAAGATAATACTATCTCTAATACATGAAAGGAGTTTAACTACGGTCTACCATTCCCATGTCATTTCTGAAACAAAATTGTATCCTAGTCTTTTTATGCATTCAGTCACCACACATGGAAGATATAACATGAAAGTTTATATTCTAGATTGTGACAGGGAAGAAAGTAAACAAAAAGTCACAGGATCATTGAATTTCCCCCAAAACTGTTGCTGCCCCATTTTAAAGGTACTTGCCCTTAAGTCAAATGGCTTCATTCAATGGAATGTTTCTGTCTTTGAGAATTTAAGTCTTTACTTAAACAAATATATCAGGCTTAATTTATATCATTCAGAAAACGAAAGATCCACTTTTCATGTATTTTCCTTCTTTCAAATAAAGACCCTAAAAGTTGTGTTGTAATTCTTGGAAAGATGCAATAATGAAAGACCAGCTTATGTGCTCCCCAATTAAACGTCATTCAGGTTGTGATTTCTTGATTGAGTCTCACCTGTCTCAACCTAAAAACACAGTAAATACTGCCGCGCTACTAATCCACACCATGTCTTTACCTTAAGCAATCGCTCTAGAAGCCAAGGCAAGAGAAGTGACTCAGTCACCGCATCTACAACAACACTGAGGCATGCCAATCCACGCCATGTCTTTAAAACACATTTGGTATAGAGTAGGAGATTATAGAGGCATAAAGCACATCTGTAGAACTCAAACTATATGCATGGAATTGAGTGAGTAGCTTGAAAATGGAGCATATAAGAATGCTTATGACAAACAGAATGGGCAATAATACCTTATAATTTTAGACATTTTACCCATCAGCCAGATGTTAAAACCATCAAACAGAACCCTTTAATGGGTTTGCAAGCGTAATCAGATGGGTCTACACATCAGCATGGCTAACAAAAAAATAATACCACTTATCACAAAAAGAAATACAGACCAAATAGAGATAACAACAGAGAAGTAAGCTAGGAAAGGTATTCTAGCAAGGGATTCTTGCATAAATATCCTGCAATTTTTGTATATGGGTAGTTACCACAACAAATTTAGAATTTTGGATGAATAAAATTCATATCTCTAATACAATTCTCAAGTAACTCATAGCCTAGAATGACCAAACCATTGAAACTTTTTACCCATTCAGTCAAAACTGGACATTTGGACAATGGCAGCAGTGGGCCTTCACATTTTGTAACTTGTGATTTAAGGGTTAAACCTTTTCCTTAGAACTTTGAAGTTAGGTTTGTTTTGTGAAACTCACACTAGTGTCAACATTCATTACTCATCTCTCCTCAGGCTTCTGGGCAGGAAATGTTGGAAGCCAATTCAGACATTTTCGATATTTTTCATCCTTAGAAAGTAAGTCTACTACTATGGAGGCTGTGGAGGCATCTAGTGACACATTTTTCTCCACCATCTTGTGGAGAAGTTCAACTACTTTTGGCAACTCATTATTCAGGAAGAAACCACGCATAAGCGTATTATATGTGACCACATTTGGAGCACAACCCCTTTCTTCCATTTCTTGAAACAAATCATTTGCCTTTTCCAAATTTCTTTTATTACAAAGCCCATGAATCAAGATGGAGTATGTTACAATAGTTGGCGCTAGGCCTCTATAGGATAATCTGTGAAATATCTGCCAAGCAAGTTCAAGTTTCTCTGCTTTACACAACCCATCAATAAGAGAGAGTTGAAAATTTCAATGCTAGGCTCAAACTTCATATTTTCTAAAGTATTAAATAAATTCATTGCTTCTAGAAGGCACTCATTCTTGCAAAGCCCATCGAAGAGTATATTATATGTACTTGAATTTGGTACCAAATGATTAAATTGCATTTCACCGAACAGCATATGTGCATCCTTGACCTTACCTACCTGAAAAAAACCTGTTAATAAGGCGTTATACGTTATAACTGTTGGCCTAACTCCCTTGTGAATCATTCTCTTATAATAATTCATAGCTTACTCAATCTTCCAATTCTTGTAGTATCCATTCATCAACACATTGTAACTTATAGCATTAGGTTCACATCCTTTGCTTGCCATAGAATCAAAAAGCTCCTTTGCCTCATCAAGTCTACCTACCAAACAGAACCCATCCATCAATGTGTTATAAGTAAACAAGTCAAGAACCTCACCTCTTTGAACCATCAATTCTAATAATCCATTTGCTTCCTTCATCTTACCCTCCTTGCAAAGAACATCTATCAACACATTGAATGTCACCAAGTTAGGTTGGACACCTTGATCCACCATTTCATTAAACAAACCTTTAGCCTCCTCCCATTTACCTCCATAACAAAAACCGTGTATTAGAGAGCTATAAATGACCACGTCTGGAAATATTCCCCCACCCTTCATTTCCAAGAAAAGTGCTTTTGCATTATCTACCAACCCATCCTTACAAAGCCCATCAATAATGGTACCATAACAAACTACATTAGGCTTACAATTGGCACCAAATTGACCGTTTAGCATTTCAACATGTAACTTAAGCGCAACACCAATGTTCCCCGTTCAACACAACCCTTGTGGGTTCATGTGAGTATGTGAATAAAGAAGAAAGATTACCTTTTGGAGCAATTGTTAAAGAAGAAAAAGAAGAAGAAGAAGATGACAAAACAGCAGACGCAGAAGCAGCAAGCGAAGAAGAAGAAGTTCTGATAACCATTTGGATCCCAGGACTTGAGAGAAGGAAGTGTCAGGTTTCGCTTTTAATTATGGTTGTACCTTTTTCACAACTCCTTACCCGAGTCCAATCAAAACTGGATACGGGTTCCGAATGTGTCGAGCCTATCCACATTCATTTGGTAGTTACACACAGTTTTTTTTTTTTTTAATTAATATTAGAAAACATAAATTCGAAGTTTTTCAACAATATCTGAATCATGAATTGTTTCTCAAAAAAAAAAAAAAAAAAAAAAAGAATTCTATTGAATTGGTTTTTTATTATAATAAAAAAAAAAGTTTTGTTAGTTAAAAATTAAAATCTCTCTCCTTAATTTTCATTTAAAGAAAAAAAAAAAAAGCCCGGCATTTAATTACCACTTATGTGGGTATCTCATATGTTGTCTTTATTCATAGTTTCATATAACACATGTAAAATACTACAACAACATGTCCCCTTTTAAGGGGATTTGACTGTGTCTTGGATGCATGCAAAAATGCAACAATATCTTCAACTATTTACACGTGTAACCACTTGATCTTGGGCTCATGCAAAATCCCTGAATTTACATGTCACTTTAATCAGTGTCTCCAAACAAAATATAACGATTAACATGCAGCTACAAAGTCGTGACAATGGAAAAAGCTGTTTCTCACAGTTACATTTGCAGCCCTTTAATCCAAAAGACATTTGTTTTTATATCCCATAATCATCATATTCATTCCTGGATTTCTAACAGACATGCAGAAAGGTAAGCCTTTCAAGAAGAGAACAAATCTGGACACCCTATTCCTATTGACTATTATGTGTTTTTTCATCCTTCATTCAGAAACAATTACATCATGCATGTAATGCAATGTTGTAATATTTCATTAATTTTTCTTTTTCTTTTTTTTCTTCAGATTATTTTTACAGCAAACCCAGCTTCACACAGATCATTGTAGCCTCTTCCATTGGCCTGATCATTGCTGTGGCAGTGCATTATCGTATTCGGAAGCTATGGTTTGACAAACTTGCTCCACGCCTCATATTATCAGACACACGAAGAGTTGAAAAGCTAGAAAGGTTTCCCCATTATGTAGGTAATTATGTGATTTGATCCTTTCAATATACATTTGGATCTATGTAAATGTTTTATTGTCCATGCTGTCTTTTCCAGGGCAATTTCATTCATGCCTACACCCTCACAATGTGACACTTTGAAAGCGAAAGGATCAAACGTCCTTAGACATTAACATCTCCCTGAATATATTCAATCTTTGTTTTAATTCTGTCTCTCCCTTGATTGCAGCTAGGCAAATGGGATTCAAAGATAGGAGAGAATGTCCACAGCTATGCAAATTGGCCTCAGAATACCTTAGGAAATATGAGGGATGTGAGGATGATATATATACGTTCTTTGCAAGTGAACCAGATGCAGATTCGCTTTTTGTGAAGCTTGTGGAGGAGTTTGAGAGATGCATTCTTAGTTACTTTGCATTTCATTGGAGCCTTACCGATCTTATGATTAGTCAGGTATCCAAGATCTAATGGCTTATGGGGTTTTAAAGAAAAGAAAAACGTTGATTTGAAATCGTGCATGATAATTTATGTATAGTTTCCTCATCATACTACATTAATTTTCAGGTGATGAGTTCTGATCCTGAGCCCAAAAGGAAGCTTAAGCAAATTTTCATGGCAGCAACAAGGTGGTCATCATCATCATCAATGTTTTATATATATATATATATATATAATTGAAAATGCTAGTAGGAGTCGAAATGAAATGTTAACAATAGAATATTAAAGCAAGATAATACACTCTGCCATTCCCATGTCATTTCTGAACCAAACTGCAAGACCATTTTCTTTCCCCAGTTTTAGTTTCTGTATTTGTTATAGAGCGTACCCCTCACATGATGAAATTGCTGTAATAAACATGATGAAATTATGTAATAAGCAGTTACGATCATAGGAAAGCAATCAAAGAGCAGATGGAACTAGCAGACAATTTACATTTGAATTGAATTACTCATAAATTCTCTACATACACATCACCCAAAGTAGTAAGAGTTACTTGGCAATTCAGTTATATCCAATTCGCCAAAAAAAAGAAAAAAAGAGCTAAGTTGTATATTATAATTATTACTGATGCAAGTATATTGTTTTTGCAGAATTAAAGTATTCAAATATCCTTGTTTTTTTGCTGGTATAGGGAGCAAAGATTTGAGAGGGTGACAAAAAACCTGAAGGTGGCTAGAGTGTTCTCTACATTGGTAGAGGAGCTGAAAGCAATGGGAATGATAGCAAATGATGACTCACGATGTACAGAGGTGATGGCTCCAGTGGCACACAGCGATAGGAGTCCAGTCCTCCTCCTGATGGGTGGCGGGATGGGAGCTGGGAAGAGCACAGTGCTTAAAGAAATTCTGAAAGAGTATGAATATTATTATCATCCATTCCGTAATCCTAAACATAAGCAGTAAGAAATTTTGCAAGAGGTGAAAAGTTTATTTTTTAAACATCACCCTTGATTCAGAATTCTCTCTGTTAAGCTCTTACATTATCCTTAATTGAGAAAGTTAAAACTACAAGGGGACGCTAGCAAATATGTATATAAAATGCATATACATACATACATACATACATACATATATATATATATATGTATGTATGTATGTATGTATGTATGTATTATTTTGGGTGGTCTGAAGCTCTGAGCTAAATCCTAGGGCCAAGATCAAAATTTCTTTTTCAACAATGTCACAACTATTTATTAAGTTCAGTCTTGAGTTGTTTACAGCTGAATCTTCTACATCACGTATAAAAGTGAAATCATCATTGGAACTTCATAGATAACTTTAAATTGACTTTGGGATAAAATTCAAGAATTCAAAAGGTCTGCCTGTACCGAATGAGTATTGAAGATCAGAAAAGCTAATTGAATATACAGAAGTTGCTAAAAGGAAGTTTTATTACATTTAAAAGGTAATTGAATATTGGTAAGTAACTTCAAAATGACTAGTGTAAGAGGTATTATTTCAATCCTATGGCCATCATTTAAAATATTTACTCCATCCCTATCTTGCTACATCATTTCTAAAATGAAAGAATTTGGAATTATGTAAAGCAAGAGCTAATATTTATTGTTTGTGGATGAAGACCATTCTGGGCAGGAGCAGCAGGAAATGCAGTAAAAATTGAAGCAGATGCCTTCAAAGAATCAGATGTCATCTTTAGGGCCCTTAGTTCCAGACGTCATGGACATGTCGACATGCTCCAGACTGCTGAACTGGTGAGATATGAGACTTTCTCTCTCTCTACCCTCTTCCCCCTCAGAATAATAGGCAGAAGCACCCACTTTTTCTACAGGTTGTATAGAAAATACTCTGGAGAATGTAATGGTATCAAATGACCAAAACTGGGACACATTCTAGGCCTAAAAGTTCTGAAGTGAAACATATGCTTGTGAATTGAACCTGTTCAACATACTTATCAAAAAAAATTTGAACCTGTTCAACATAAACCATAGTCTGTTTGTTTGGTTTTAAAGTTAAGAAGAGGAGCATAAAGCCAATGTAGCATAAACCTGAGCTACATTACTGGTATAAACAATACAAAGTCAATTCTAGCATAAACATACCTGACATATCATCTGACCAAGGTGCTTTTTCTGCCCATGATAAGAAGTTTCCCCTTTGATTCCTTAATACATTACTCATCTGAAGTGGTAGTTCATCATTTACATCATTCTCGCAAGTATCTTTGAATGTGTGCTTCCATATGTGGTACTCAGATTCTTCTTCAATCTCCTTTCTACATCTTCAGACATCACTGTGTCAGTTTCTTTTACTTTAGATTGGTAAGTTTTGAATCTAAGACTTACCCAATACTCATCCCACACCTACACCACCTAAACCAAGGCCCAGGCACAGTCAGATTCTCTACTTTAGCATCTCTCTCTCTCTCTCTCTCTCTCTCTCTCTCATTTTAGTGCCACTTCAGATGTAATACTAAATAAAACTTACCTGAAGTAGGCGCATCAATAATTTGATAATATTTCAAATATTTATCACGTCAATATGCTTCATCATAATATTTCCTAGCATAAGTTCCATAGTATGACCTGAAAAATGTTTATAAACAGGTACACCAATCATCTACTGATGCTGCATCATCCCTCCTGGTGACAGCACTTAATGAAGGGAGGGATGTGATCATGGATGGCACCCTCTCTTGGCAACCATTTGTTGTGCAGACAATAACAATGGCCAGGAATGTTCACCGCCGCCGTTATCGCATGGGTGCTGGTTACAGGGCGAATGAAAATGGAACTGTAACTGAAAACTACTGGGAACAAATTGAAGATGAAGAACCAGAGCAAGTTGGGGGCAAAAAGAGAAAACCATATAGGATAGAGCTTGTTGGAATTGTCTGTGATGCCTATCTAGCTGTTATAAGAGGCATAAGGTATATTACTAACCATTATATCTTGGTACTTTTTACATTTTCATTTTTTAAAATTTTTAACAATATATTTGTTTTCTTGTTTATCTGTCTCTCTCTATTGAGTAATCTAATGTATCAAAGTGTGTTTTTTTGCATGTAAACAGGAGAGCTATCATGTGTAGAAGAGCTGTAAGAGTAAATTCACAATTAAAATCCCACAAGAGATTTGCAAATGCATTTCTAACATACTGCCAACTGGTTGATAATGCCAGGTTATATTGCACAAATGCTTTGGAAGGCCCACCTAAGGTAGACCCAACATACCTCCTCTTTCTTTGTGCAGTGACAAGAACCTTACTGCAGTGTTAACAACCAGAACTTGGATTTAAACATAGGCCTATATTTGTACCTGCATAATTTCATTTAACCAACCAAGAGTCAATAATTACGTGTTGTTTTTCTTGGCAAAAGCTCAGCTGACTTATGTTATGCTAACTTACACTTTCATACATGGGTTTGGCTTTTGCATGAAGGCCATGGCATTCAGGACTATAGTCTATACCTGTCAGCAGAAGGTTTTTGTAGCAATTTTTGTTAAACTCAACATGTCGTACTGACATAATAATTCCTGTGAAGTTGATAGGATGGAAAGACAGAGACAAGACATTGCTGGTTGATCCAGACGAAATTGATTGTTTAAAACGGGTAGAAAGGTTGAATGAAAATGCCAAGTCCATATATGAACTTTACAAGCACCCTAACCCAGCTTGCGAAGCTGGGTCAGTTTGGAAAGACATTGTATTGTCACCTTCAAGGTTGAACATTCAGCAGGAGCTGAAGTATTGCATCCAGAGAATTGAAAGAAGGAAATGACAAATCAAGAGTGCAGGGTCAATACGGTTTGAAACTTCTCCACTTGGATGGCTCAAGAAACAAAGGCTGAAGAAATTGTCAAATTTTCTATGTTTGCAACCAAGGAATATTTATCTATTTTGTATTAAATTAATGAGCTTATATGTAGAATTCCGTTCAAAGAACAAAATTGGTTAAAAAGTTCAAAACTGATTATTCAGAAACATGTCTATTGATAGTGGAGGTGATTCAGATAATAAAAGATTTTGAAAATAGTAATTGCTGAAAAAAAATCCAAACAGAAATCACACAGCCGTAACAAGCAAGCCAAAAAAGTAAAAGTTTTCTAAGCTCATAAATCATGATCCTTTGATTAAATATTGATTGAAACTTCTATTAATAATGGAGATTGTGGCAATAATGACAATGTACAATGAGAACCTGGATTCAAGGAAAGCATACTAAACGAAAGAAGAAAAAAAAATTGATAATAGCCAAGAACATACCTCTTTCATTGGATGGCAATGCACATCTAAACAGCTCTCTATGACCTATTTACTCTTTAGTTACTAATTGGATATATAAAGGAGTCCTGAGATGTGTCTTGAGTCAAGAACCATCCTTCACTGTTCTTCCATCAAGAAGCATCCTCTACTGTTTTTCCCTCTCTTTTTTTTTACTCTTAATTTTCTTGTTCTTCTCAGCTATAAAACTTCCTACACTTATTTTGTGAGCTTCAATTCAGAAGCTTTATAGTTGCAGCAACTCCTTCTCCTTTCAGAAGCCACTTTGCATCTGATACAGATTTTACCAGTCTCATAAGTTTTCTGTTTTCTCAATGCCAACGTCCATATGCAGAAGGACACAGATTGTGGCTTTGTTGACTTAAACCACTGATTATAAGTTCACAAATATAACGGTTGAGAGAGAATTTACGTTATTACTCTTTCTCTTCATCCATTTTTCTGCTTAAATAAAGTGGAAAAACTTTAAGCAGACTAGCAACTTCAATCATCCAATTATTTTTTTTATTAAAATCATCTAATCCTTTTAACCTTTTATGGTTGGCTTCATAAATAATTTTTCAAAACATTCTTTCATACATCAATTTTCAGTGGTGCATAAGGTAAGTCCAAAAACAGTACATCCGAAGTCTCTTGAATGATACATATGAATTTCTGCCAAGGAGATGATGAACTTTTAACTTTATGGGGGAAGTGAGGAAATATGACTGTTAGAGAGGTAATGAGGACATGACCCTAGATAGGTCTGAAGGGCATAAAAGATCCACTAGCCAACCTCAATTAGTTAGGATTAAAGCTTAATTGAGTTGAGTAGTGAGGGAAATAAAAGATTATTTACTTACAATGTTTTTTTATGAGTAAAAGTATATATACTAATAACAAAAGCAGCGTACAAGAACTCAAGGGAAGCAACTTATGTATACTAAAGTGTCTCCAAGACTCTTACTTACAATGTATGGGCTGAATAATTACAACTACACAAATTTCACCCTTATTTAAGACAATTATCTCTATGAACATACATTAAAAGTGTCAAAAAAATGATTTTACTCAATTAACTGCTGTCATTATGTACTTTCTAAAGTCAAAGTTTTTTTTTTGGCAAGAGGGTATACTTTTTTTTTTACTTACAATTGGATTTCATGCCTTTGTTAGGTATTTTAATTTTCTCTGACTTATTTTTCCAAGAGAAATATAGTTGGCATAATATCAATGAAGAAAAAGAAATGTTAAGTTCATGTCAAATAAGTAGTGTAGATGAGGAAATCCTATGTACTAATAAGTGGCACCAATATGCAGATTAGTTGATTGGTAGGCTTTATGGGTAAAAAAAATTAACAAATCAATCGGAAGTCCATTTGATCTAGAATGATATCTTCACTAATGAATATCTAATAATGATGCAGATTGGCACCATCAAAACTGCATCTTGATGAAATTTAGCCCTTGATTAAGCAGCATATCGAATGCAGGAAAATTTATTAAAGTTGGTAGTAAAATATGAAAAAATTAGGATTAAGGAAAAAAAAAAAAAAAAAAAAAAAAAGAGGAAGAGGACAATAGAAAGAGACAGTGTGTAGAAAGAAAAGGTTTAGGGCTCAATCGATCAGCCATCACCTTAACAACTATATATTTTAGAGGGATATGACAAGATTATAAGTTTACCCTATGCTAATATAAAATAATAAGCAAGTAGAAAAATATAAAATTAACAAGAGTAGCTCTAACACTCCCCTAAAGCTGAAGCATACAAATCAAACATGCCTAACTTGAAAGATAGTTGCTGAAAAGACGCACAAGCTTTTGTGAGAATTCATCTTAGTAGGCATAGGGAGTGACAATCTATTGTTGCATCAACAAATTTTGAATAAAGTGACAACCAACCTCGATATGTTTGAAATGCTCATGGAAAATAGGATTGTTGGCAGTAAAGATAGTAGTCTCATTGTTGCGACACATCTGCATAGGATTAGGAACATCAATACCCGAGTCATGAAGGAAAGAGCAAACTCATAACATCTCAGAAGCAGTATGAGCCATAACTCGATATTCAGCATCAGAACTAAAATGGGTGACAACATTCTGTGTTTTACTGGAACAAGTAACAAGATTACCTTTGACAAAGATACAAAAATCAAAAGTGGACCTCTGATCAGAGCGACAACAAGCCTAGTCAGCATATCACTAAAGCCTGTCACATACAACTATTTGTCGTATCTTGCTTTACCTGAAGAGTGCTCTATATGGCTGCCAAACTTTTGTGAACAAATTGGTGCTGACAACAACGCAGATGTCATCATATGAATGCTGACATCAGAACACTTCTATCATCTGACAACAACCTCCATATTATTTTAACGTGTTCTAGGGTTGGATCAAAATGCTATAATACCAAGTCAAGTTGTAGAATATGAAAAATTAAGGTGAGAAATTAAAGAGAGAGAATACCCCTTTGCTAATATAAAATAACTAATTAATAATAAAAAATAGCAGGAGTACAATTAAAAACACACACACAAATAGGGATTACACATTGTAAAGAAGAGAAACTTAAAAAAAAAAAAAAATGGTGGGTGAGGGGGAGGGGGATGTCCCAAAAAACCACCACAATCCACTCATAAAGTGATCTAAGAAACAGAAGCTTCAACTTGAATAGAGCTTTTAGCTTATTTAGGAGGAGCTTGGTGCCCTTCAAATGTCCTAGCATTCCTTTATCTTTAAAGGCACCACATTAGGCATAACAGATCAGCCTTCCCAATCATTCTACCCCACTATTACCAGAATGCCCTCTCTAACATGCCAATTTCACCTCAACTTTCATAGGTTTAAATGATATAATACAAAATGACCAAAAGACAGAGTTAAAAGCTCCCATGTGATCAAACAATGCAGAACAAGGCAACCACTATCTAACCAGTAACCTTACAAATACAACCCAATCAGCTATATTTATTCCTACTTCCTGAGATTCTATAACATTGGAATTTTGACCAATGTCACAGTCTAAGTAAAACAAAAAATAAAATTTTTTAAAAAAAAAGAGCCATGTTTTGGTGGTAGTTTTGCCTGCCAAATGTTTTTCCAAGGAAAATTAGTATCCATTCCGCTTCTCAATATCCCATACTGATTTATACTCCCAGACTTATAACATTTTTTGCAACACCTTCTTCAAGTTCAGCTAACAGAATGTCCCTCAAACAGTGACAACCCCATCATGTCCTAATAGCAAGACAGTCAACCAAAATTTAACTATCTCTTAATCACATACCATGCATACACATAGCAAAGCCTTTTTGTGAACAAGGATGATGGCCACAGTATATGTACTTACCTACCACTCTCAAAGTACATAATATATACTGAAATTCAAACACTTCAGCATAACTTCTTCATTTCTAGAACTTTTGCATCATGTCATCATGCAGGAAAAAAAGGAAACCCAAAAGGACAAAAGCATCGATAGAAAAAAAAATTTTACTTCGATATCAGCTGCCATGTCCACTAATTCTAGCTCAAGATCTGGATATGGACTTCAATTCCTTACAATTTAAGATCAATTCCCAGATAGAGGTTTTCTTCATTGGTATGATTCGAATCATCCCACCCATCCACCACTAGTCCTTACCGACACCATTGATGGTGATGTTTAACAGCTGCAACTAACATAGTTGGAAATTTTTCTTGTGGAGAGCATAATGTCTATATCTTCCCTGCACAGAAACCCAACTCAGCTATAAAAGCCTAGCACAAAGATCCTCAACAACCCCGATCCTTGACATAGCATGGAATGGTTGTATTGCTTTAACCTAGAGAGGGTTTAAACAGTTACAAAACCTAAAGAATGATGGAAATAATATATTTTAAAGTCCATATAGTCCCTCATGATAATCTTTATCTTAAAATAAAAATACAAAAAATAAAATAAAATAAAAATTGATGGGGTAGAGCAGATACAACAACAATCAAACCTTAGTCCTAAAATTTTGGAGTCAACTATGGATCCTCAATAGACCAGTCAAGGTTGACCACATATATTCTATTCTGCCAAAATGCCACATGATTAATTTCCAAGAACATATGGACCCTATCATCAACAATCAACTTTCTTCGTGCCTTCACTTGTTAGCAGATAATGACCACAACTGTGTGATCAGCAATATTGATGACACGTGATATATCAGTCTAATGCTTCTCTTCTTCTTATATTATACACCCAATAATGTCTGAAAATTTCCTCTGACACTAATTTAAGCAATCTTGGAAGATGGGCATAACAAATAAATAAAATCGTGTAGTAATACAATTTGATGGACCATCTTGATTTTCAATTAAGACTATATCATAACCTGGCAGCCTGGCATAAAAGGTATCAGATTAATGACTACATTCCATCCTTTAGGAACAAAGGACCTACCTAGAAATTACTGCATATAGGAATTATGTTTGTTATTTAATAGAAAACTAATAACATAAGAAATTAAGAATAGTATCAAATGGGTTTCACACAATCAAACAAATAATAAAGAAAGTTACCTTTCATGAGATGTACGTTATTCATTCAATGCAACTGCAAAATGAGTAGCTGTTTTAGATATCTAAGACTATCCAACAGTTGATTCCCAAATAAATGCCACTCCAGATGATATTTTGCATATCATTGAGGTCATGAAAACCCAAATGTCACCTATAAGCTAAAAATGGAATCAAAGTCAGCAGGAAATGCAGACAAAGAAAGTAATTCAATGTGAACAGGATTAGCATTCACACACACATAGGTTATGCAATGGAGAAGTTTGATAAACAAATAGCATAGAGCATCATAAAAACATATGGGAAATATGAATATGTGCTGAGAGACTTGCGGATACATGTGACATATGTTTATTAATCATTAATGTGATCACTATTCAAATGGGTGTATTCATTGCACGTCCAACATATCTCAAATGACTCTCCCTCATTTTATCTGCATCCTTCTAAATTATACTTCTTGCTACTTCACAGAGCCATCAAAATCGTATTAATTTCTAAAATTTGAAACCTATTTATGAGTTTCTGGAATACTAAGACATCAATATATCACTTTTGAAAAGATAAAAGATGAATTCAACATCTGAGCCAAGGCACGTTAGGATGTAAAATTCACGCTGCCTCTAGAGGGCATATACAACATCCCATTTTCTCTTTTACATAAACAGATTTATTCGCTTAGCACCTCAAAGTTGACACATCCAAGCCACTGAGTAAAATCAAATTTAGTATTCTTGAGAACAAACCAAAAAATGTCAAACCTGACCAGATTATGCTAATTTGATGCACGAAGTCCATCAGCGTTCCACATCATTGTAAACAATGGTTTGGAAAGAATGTTGCAATCAAATTCAATAGTTTTCCAAAACTATTTCGTTTTGAATCAGTTAAAATAATATCAGAAGTCACTCACACCAATAATAGTTTCCAAATAAATGCTACTACAAAAAAAGTTACTAACACCAGCCAGTCTTGAAAGTTTAAAATGTTGCACGTAAAAATGTAAATATCTGAGGATTCCTTATCTTAGGAAATAGATTAATGGATAACAAAGATCATATCACTTATAACTACTTCCAAACCCAGCAAAGTTCAACATTATTATCAGCATGTACCAGAAGCTGTCAAGTTGTCCATGATAAGACATTGTTGAAAACAGAGCAAGACGTCGTTCAAAACAGAGCACCATGTTAACTGTAACGATAACATGCATCTCACTAAGCCAATCTTTAAAGCAAGAGGAAAAGCATTGGCATAACATGCTTCCACATTTCTAAGTTCCGGTTTTTCTTGAACCAACTCTAAAAACAAAAACAAAAAGGAGCATAGATCCATATTCTGTTTGGAAAAATCCATCCATTCCCTAGGTTAAAAGGTACACTTTTCTCCCATTAAGTGCAAACCATCATAACATCATTCACTTTGAATCAGCAACGGCTATATTAAATGAATTAATTTTGCAGACGAGTCAAGTCTTAAGAAGAGAAAGGAAATGATCATGATGATTCTTTAGGAAGCCTTGATAAGAAGCAGCAGTCGGATACAATACATACTTCAATGATACAACCATGAAGAGGCATGTGAGAGAAATGCTTTCATTTCAAGTAAACCACTACAACTCTGGTTGCATATGGAAATAATCAAAATCACATACGTTGCAACCAAATGGTGTATGTTTTGTTTTGAGTTCTATCTAGACTAGAAGACATGTTGATGGAGTAAAAGCCAACAAGTCTGCCTCTGCCAGTCCCATTTCTGTTTGGAATATTTTCAGCCCCTTTGGTGGAGTTGTTAAACAACTCATTTTCAGTTTTTAAACATTAAACATTTTTTAACAAACACATTTTCACCCACACGTATTTTAAAAAACTACAAACAACGTTACTCAAGCTCAAGCTCAAGCTCGGGCTCTTTATTTTTTATTTTTTATTTTTTGCAACTATTTTTTAACCTTTGAATCACAACTCACCATCCAGTTCCAGTTGCAGGTTTTGTCATTCCATAAACAAAAATTCAAAGAGTAAATGAGCACATTGAACTGAAGAGTATATGAAAAACACAAAGAGGCAGAGCAATGGAAGCGAAATTGCAAAGTAGGAGAAGAAGTCGATATATCCTCTTGAGCTCCAGACTGACTAGTCCATTGTGGTTTGTAACATTTGTTACAATAACATAAGATATATACAGATATGAAATATATATATATATATATTGCAAACCTAAGAAATTTCATTTAAATTAACGTTCCCTTCCCAATCCAATTCCAACCCTATATATGATGAGGATTATACGAGAGATGACAGACAGTCTTTATTAGTTAGTTAACACTGCGAATCTCATTTCTTAGTCTAGTTTCGAAATCCACAAAAAGGTCTAAAGACAAAAGAACAAATAAATAAATATATATAAAATGAAATGAAGTGAAGGTAGCATTGAGAAATGACTAATGAGTGTGATTTCAGAGTTTATTCAATTTGCAGTGGCTAAATTCAAATCAAAGCGTATTTCTAAGCGAAAAAACCCAGACAAAGGGGGAGAGAGAGAGAGAGAGAGTAATGAGTGTTAAAGAGTGTTTACCAAATCTTAGATAAGAAGGCGAGTGAATAGGAAGGAACTAAACCGCGGTGGTGGACTTTGAATCACAATCACGCAATAGCTGGCGTACGAGAGAGAGAGAGAGATGCGCTTTCTTTCTTTCTTTCATTACGGAAAACAGTTCTCGCATTTGCATTTGCATTGAAACCCTCTGATTAAAATAAGAAACCATCAGAGAGAGCCTCTCTCTCTCTCTCTCTCTCTCTCTCTCTCTCTCAACTTAACTCAACAGATTTAATTAATTAATAAAAATACATCTTCTTCATATTCATATATCTCATGATCTCAACTACTACGACTACTACTACACTTCTCAAATCCCTAGACATCATAATTAAAATTAGAATATAAAAATAATAATAGTACTAATACTAATAAAAACCGAAAGAGTTTTTTTTTTTTTGGTTGTTATATAATCGGAGCGTATTGGATGGGATCCAATTACACCCGGAAAAGAAAAGGAAAAATTTACAAAACTACCCCTACAACAAACACCTACTAGTAAAGTAAAAAAACTCTTTTTAACAATAATAATGATGCTCCTCATTTCCTTCCCCCTCTCCTAGTTGTTGCCTTCTTTGCCGGCGATTTAACGCTCTTTGTCTTCACACTCTTAGCAGCCGGTGCCTTCTTACTCTGCACTGCCTTCTTTGCAACTGCTGCTGCTGGCTTTGGAGCCGCCGCCCTCTTCCCTGGGGAGGTCCTCGTCGATGTCCTCGATGCCTTCGCAGGCGGCTTTGCTGTCGTCTTTGCCTTTGCCGCAACAGTCTTAGATTTAGCAGGGGCAGCCTTTGCCTTCGGAGCCGCCTTTGCCTTAGCCGGAGCAGCCTTTGCCTTCGGTGCAGCAGCCTTTGGCTTTGCAGCAGCTTTGGGCTTTGGCTTCGGCTTGGGCTTAGCAGGAGCAGCTGCCTTGGTCTTCGCAGCTGGTTTTGACTTCGCAGGAGCAGACTTGGTCTTAGCGGCGGTAGGCTTGGGCTTGGGCTTAGGCTTAGGAGCAGCAGCTGCCTTCTTCTTAGGCTTAGCAGCAGCAGTAGCAACAGCTGGCTTAGGAGCAGTTGGCTTGGAAGCTGGAAGCTTGAAGGAGCCCTTGACCTTAACGAGCTTATTAGCAGCAACGAGCTTCTTCAAATTGGACAGCAATAGCTTCTTGAAGTTTGGTGGAAGTTGCTTGTGCTTTTCTTCGATGTGCTTGGAGATCGCGTACTGGCTCGAACCCGTCTTCTCTTTCAACGTCACTATCGCATCCTTAACCATCTACAAAATAACACAACACCCGGATCCGTCTCAGAATTTTATCAAAATTTGAATTCAAATAATTAATTAATTAATTAGCTAACTAATAATAATACCTCTTCGTAAGGAGGGTGAGAAGGGGGCTTTCTAGGACCGGAGGGCTTTCGGGCTTTAGGCTCCTTAGCTTTCTTTGGCTTGGCAGCTTTGGGTGCTTCTGTATCCTCGGCCGCCGGTTCGATTGGTTCTGGCTCGGGAACGAGCTCGACGGGAACAATGGGTTCTTCGATGGTGGTCGCCATTGGAGGAGGAGGAGGACAGCAATTGAGCTTTTGCAAATGGAAATCACAAGAGAAGAGAAGAGAAGAGAGAAGAGAGATTTAGATCTAAAATCGAGAGAAAGAAAGAAAGAGAAGAAGAGGCCTGGATTGCGTTGTGCTTACTGGTAATTTTGGTGTTTGTGTGAGAGGGGAAGACGGAAATGGAAGAGATTAAATAGTGGTGTAGCTGAAGGGTAATATCCAGGAACTCAATTCTCATTGGTTGAGAGCCTTTTCACGCGGATCGCTGCCTTTCTTAAATTTAAATTTTAGCCGTTCGATATTTCCTTATCCACGGTTCATAATGCTTCGATGGGGAGGGTTGGAATGAAAGGGGATATGGATGGGTGGGTGTTTAGGACAGTTTAGGTGTGCTTTTAACCTCTATTCATCCGCTCATAACTTCCCCTACACTTTATGGATTTCACTCAAGTTTTTTTCATCTTCTTGCAAATTTTATAAGCTTTCTAGTGATTATAAGTGCGTTTCCTGTGGATTTTTCATTTGGGAGTAATTTGCTTTTGAAGCTCCAATGGTCAGGATTAGGGTTTCTTGTGATGTTATTGTGGTTTTGGCCCTTTTTTGGAGAATGCTTCCAATCAAATTCAATTTTTTTAATCTCATATGATAGTAGCTTAATGAAGGAACCTATGGGTTCAAGAATCATCCAAATCCGATAAAAATTGAGTAT
The DNA here is from genome assembly GCA_028535165.1 of Quercus tomentella. Classification (NCBI taxonomy): domain Eukaryota; kingdom Viridiplantae; phylum Streptophyta; class Magnoliopsida; order Fagales; family Fagaceae; genus Quercus; species Quercus tomentella. The sequence continues at coordinate 39,439,105 of JAPQVY010000023.1, read as the reverse complement.
AAAACCATCTGTTACAATGTCACCAAAGTTGAACACATCCCAATAACTATAGAACATGCTACATAATACATGTCAAATAAGTCATGTTCCTAATTCTTTAAAATGATTCATCATTTTTCATTTTATGTTTGCATTATGTGTAATCGATTTCGGTGATAAAATAGGGATGCATATGAGTAGTAACTCCCATCCCATGATAATGGTAGTGTTTTTCCAAGTAGAATTTTTTTGATATCTATGTAGCAAAATTGCTTTCCTTGCAGTCATGAGGAACTAACTAGTGTGTACTCTCAAATGAAAGGCATATTTGTTTTCCTACAAAATCTATCACAAAATTATGTGTTCCCTTCTTGGTGCAAAGTTTTCTTGCTAAGATGAATAGTACAATGACCCTTGCATACTTTGTTAATATAAGAAACTAATAGTCCCTTGCCCTTGGTGGCACTTAATGGGCATTAAGCAACAAAATGACTTTAGATGTGTGAATTCCACATTACAAGTCTTGCAGTTAGCTTCTATGTTGTCAAAGAAATGTTGACACATTCTCTTTAAAACATATAATACACTCAAAAACATCATTAAGCAAGTAACATGTGAGAAATTTTTATGTTGCTGACTTGGGCTTTCTGGTCAATAACTTCTATATAGCTGTGCTAAGAATGAAGATGTATTTGTATTGGTTCCATTGCGAGATAGATCTTCCATTGGTGACTCAAATGCCATCACAACGTAAACTTCTAATTCTTTTCTATCATATAAACACTATTTCCCCCAACATTTATACATCTATGCCATGGTTATTCACTGCATCTCATGATCTATAAAGTACAAACTGCTTAGTCCCAACAAGAAGTTCTAACTATCATCATGTCTCTAACTTAATCAACCCATTAAATTGAATGAAACGATTATCCGAATTGTGTTTGGAGTAATATGTATGTGCTAGAAACTAACAATAGTGTCCAGACTATCATACAAATGGACTTGTTTAATGACATGTGCACAAGCTAATGGTTGAATTTTCGTTCAAAGTGTTTCCACAAGTTTAATAACAAAATCAAATACCCAGAGAAACAACACATGTAACGTCCTTGAAATTTACAAGCACATGATGCTAATAACATGTGAAGAAATAGTTCCATTCTATTCAAGATTAAAGAACTTTTTTATACCAATCATAGTTTTGAAATTATAAGCATATGAGGAAGTTCAAGTAATTATAAACATATAATTGCTTTATCAAAAAAAAAAAATTATAAACATATAATTAAATTGGTGAAAATATGAAAACGAAGTTAAATTTCTTTAATAAATAAAGGGAAGAAGATAAATAACAAGATGACAAACAAAAACTTTAATTTCATCAACAGAGAAAACAAAAAAAAAAAAGAAATTTTTTTTTTCTATTCTTTTAGTTTTTGGTTTGTCGCCGAGAACTTTATAGCTCAACTAGCCCTCCTAATATTTCCAATAGAGACATCCAGGATTTAAATCTCCTCACCCCGAATTATTAATGTAATAAAAAAAAATTCAAAGAAAATGAAAAATAAAATATAAGTATGAGAAAACATATGTCAATATTTTCATGTTATGCTCATCAAACTCTCTTTAAAGTAAGTGAGATTTGGAGAGACTACTAAGTGTAGAGAATACATGAATATTACATTATTCCTTCGTTGTTTTCTCTTTGTAACCCAAGAAAATAACATCATTTTTGTTTTTCATTGCTTCTTTTTCTTTACTTTCTTCTCTCATAATAGATGGGAGCTTGCAAATGGCATGTGTTTTAATGAAACAAAATAAACATAACAATCCTTCTAAATCGTCATTTAATATGACACGTGTTTTATAATACACGTGCTTATTCCGACAATTCCATCTAAGGAAGTGATATCTTATGAAACGATTTCATGAAACCTCTCTTATAGCAAGCATGGATCTCACATACTATAAGAGAGTAATATAATGAGTCTATTGTCAGAAAAATACATGTTTGTATCGCATCAAAAATATACGCAGTGGAAAAATAACGAATTTACTTCATTCACAATCAATAACATGTACTACGTAAATTTCAGAATATAAGAACAAGAGAGTGTACCTTGGTGTGGTGAAATTCAAAACCAAAGATTAGAAGTACTTGGGAACACTTTTAATCTTCACTCCAATTCCACTTATGCCCAAAAAGTGTGGTCTCTCAATCAGTTTATATGTGTGTGTTTAAGGGAGAATAAAAGAGTGGCTTATACTCACATGCACACCATTTCATTCTATTACAAAATTTTGTATGTTTCTCTTCTTATAACTAATTATCTAATTGGGCTAGCTTTTTGGGCCATTCCAATTGGGATTTAGTATGTGGCTTAGAGTGGGACCAAAAAAGTGAACAAATAAGACACTAGTAACAAATAAGACATGAATGTAGACTGCCACTTTGAAAATTACTACATCTTAATCCTTAAATACCTGATTTAATCCTTTAAGTTATTCATCATATAATTATGAAATCCAATTTCATAAATATATACTTTAGTAACTTCTTACTAAAGTGGTTAGGCCTAACATTCTGAATAACCAAACCTATTAAACTTATCTCAAGGAAATATTTTATATCTCCGTTAAGAGATTATGAATTCTATCTCGAGAATATATGTTCCATCAACACTAAATGTGGCTGCCCAACATACTGAGGTTTTGATCGTGACTTTAGATCTCACTCCTAATATATCAAAACAACATACACTTCATGATCAGGTCCATTATTCTCTCAGGATTTAGAGTTTATGTAAATAAAAGTCATGAGATTTATTATTCATTTGACAGTCATTAGGAGAATAATAAATCTCACGGCGGTCTAATTCAATATGTCTTAACTCTTAAAACATATCAACATATCAACTAGAAGTCTCCACTTCCATGATCAAGACAAATAATTTTAGTTGATATATTATAGTCTTCGCAGATGAAATGCCCAATTTCATCACCGACTATGAACTAAAATTCTGAGTTTATAAAGAACTTGTGACTTATATCTTCAGTGACTAAATCACATAAATCACATACTATGCATCTCATGGACTATATGATAATGTCCAAATATTCATGTTACCATTATTTTAGATAATAATAAAATAACTTTATTAATTACAACATTAAGACATACATAATGTCATACATAGCATCATACAATAAGATTTAAGAGCACAAATCCTAACAATTGTATGATGAAATGCCCTCTCCCATATTATGCATTTTATAAATATTGATTTCATTAAAAGACATACCCATCCATCGGTAAACATATGGAGTAATATTTTGTTTTTAAGTAAATGTATTCAATTATTTTGTCATACATGTTACTATGATATAAGCTTCTTGTTATAAAAGGCAATCCAATCCATTACATGAAAGTACTTCTTTATGCAAATCAATATTCATTATCGGTTAAATTGCATAGAAACTGATTAAAAATTATAACAATTTTAGACCCTTTCGGACACAATCAAGTTGAGGCGCAAAAATCTCGCTCTCATTAAGGAGATCCAAGCCTTGTACGATTGGCAAAATCCAAGAATCACTACAACAGACCTTCATATCTTCACCTTTTCATGTGCATGTGGTTTAGACTCACTTCTCTTGTATTGAACACATATACATTAATAAGGATTCTTTCACCTAATCAATGTGGAATTCAAATTTTTACTTAAATACTAATTCCTCATTCAAGACTCATTAACCATCTGAAAACTCCTACTCCTTCTCATTTAATTACCCAGTTTATAATTTAATTTATTTATTTATTCTTTTTTCGAGGGAAAATTAATTTAATCATTTTAGTATTAAAATGCATCAACATTTCCTTTTAGTGTTACATAGAGAAAGTCCACAACCATAACAACATAGAGGAGAAATTACACTTTACCCTCATAAACTATACCTTATTTTACATTTGCCCTTCTATATTATGAAAATGCACATATGCCCCCCTAAACTATACCATCTTTTACACTTACCCCCCTAAACTATGGGAATTCGCACTTTGCCCTCTAAACTACACCTTTTTTACACTTACCCCCTTAAACTATGAGAATACACACTTACTTCCCTAAACAATTACCCATGGGATAGGGTGATTAGGGGGATATGTATGCATTCTCATAATTTAGGGGGTCAAGTGTAAACGATGGTATAGTTTGGGGGGGTAAGTGTAAAAGGAAGTATAGTTTAGGGGGGTAAAGTGTAATTTCCTCCAACATATATGCTCTCCATAAAACTTTCCTCCAAATCTTAACAACCCATTAAACGTTAAATATTATTCTTTTATAGTTTGAGTTTAAATCCTCACTCTTTATATATATATATATATATATATATATATATATATATATATATATATATATATATCATTTGATAGCTGGGAGTGGGGGGATTTGAACCATAAATGTCTTTTGTTAGAAACATCAAGAGGTGAAAGTTAAACTACCAGATTTTTTTTTTTCAATTTTTTAATTTGATAATTACAATGAGGAATGGAGAATTTAAACTCTAGATGTCATGGAAATAACAAAAGATGCCAACCAATTGAGCTTGTCTTAAATTTTTACCTATTACTAGAGAGGTGTGGGTCTAATTATAAGAATAACTTCACATGAAAATAATTTTGATGTTTATTCTTAACAACATGATTGTAGTCATTAACATTATGGGAGGGAGGAACCCGAGAAGCAGAGACATGTTGTATGAAAACATCCCAAAGAGGCAATTAGGCCTCACTATTTATTAGATTGGGCCCAATCTAGATGAGACAACCAAATACCAAAAACCGAGGGGAGTATTCCGTCCGAGGAGGCCGAGGAGCAATCTTCCCTCGGGAGACCAAGGTCCAATCCAAGAACCAACAGGATGGGGGCCAAGGAAGGAACTAAAGACGTGCAGGCAAGGGAAAAAGGGAAGCTTCCTGATAAAGCACCCATCACATCCACATTAAATACACTGTACCAACTCAGTCTGCTGTATTAATGACAGAATAACCTCTGAACAATGTCCTTACAGCTTGCAACCTACTCTACCACCACCAGCAAGACAATGATGGGACAAGTATCCAAGTAAAGATCAATAGCAGTCCAAGTGTAAGGCTACGATGCAACCCCAGCAGCTATATAAAGGAAGAAAGCTCCTCCAAGAAAGGGGATTAGAAAAAGTGAGGAGAGAAAAATAAAAGCCATAGGGAGAGAAAGATATCATTGTAAAATCGAGAAGCATAATAAATAGAACTTTTGCTCCTCGGCTAGCCCGAGGGAGAAATTTACATAAGAATCTTTCTTTTTCTCCTTAATTTAGCCGCTAAATTATACTGTTGTTCTTGTCGTTTTCCCTTTTTTCAAATTACTAAACTGGGACCATCAAACGTGGTGGGAGTTGATCTAAAGTATCCACCTCTATAAATTGGTTGTATTGGGTCTTAACCCAACCCCTTCTTGGTCAAGTTGGGCTGGGCTGTACACTCATTTTTAGCCCCCTACAAACATCTTCTTTTTCTTTTCTTTTATATTTTTAAGTGTATAAAATAGACGAATGGGTGCAGCTTAAATAGGTTAGTCAAAATCGACCTCATAATCTCCAAGTTAATTTGGAAACTTATAGAAACACATTTGGAGGGACTACATGATAAATATGGGCTTAAAATTTACAAGCATATGATGCTAATTACATGTGAAGAAACAGTTCCATTTTGTTCGAGATTAAAAAACTTTATACCAATTGTAGTTTTGAAATTATAAATAGTCGAGGAAGTTCAAGTATTTACAAAAATATAATTAAATTGGTGAAAATATAAAAAGGAGTTATGTAGGGACACATTTTGAAGCCCAAACCCAAAATGTAAAGGGATATAGGCCCAGTGAGCTCAACACAATAAATTTGTAAAGAGTGGGTTGGAGAACTAGACCCTAATGAGTTAGACAACGAATAGAATAGGTTTGAAAGATAATCAAACAAAAGCCAGAATGATTAACCTATATAAATTTACTCTCGGCCCGGTCTGAGGAGTAAGTTCTAGTGTATATTAATTGGAAACAATTACAAATACAATTTTGCTTGCTACAGTTCTTTCTTCTCCCTTTTTTCGGTCCCCTATCCATGAAGGATCTCTTACATTATATAGTTCCTCTTGGACTATCTTGATCCTACACTTGTTGATCATTTGAACCACTACTTGAGTGCTTGTCCCATCATATACCCTCTCTGGCTTTTTATGAATTGTGATAGCCAAGACAGCACTATTCAAGGGTCTTCTCCACATAAATATGGCCAGAAAGTTAGCTACAGGGCATTTAATGTGGTGGCAGCAGCTTTTCCTTAGATATTTCCTAGCTTCCACTCTTCCAGTATTTTCACGATGCACGTCCCTCTCAGCGGAATTTCCTAGAAGGTCACTTTGAATAATAGAATATACGTTTGACTTGTGCTTTATTTATCCGAGGAGACACTCCTCCTCAGACCACCTTTCCTAACCTTTCTACTTTCATGTTACTTATGGGACTTTGAATTTAACATCCTCACTATTGTTTAGTCATCCTCGGACCAATCAACGTCCTCGGCCAAAGCCCAAGACCCAATATACAATTTTGAGCCCTTATCCCTACAAGTTAAATTTCTTTAATAAAGGGAAGAATCTAACTAACAAGATGACAAACAAAAAAATTTTATTTATTTTTATTTCTATTCTCTTTAGTTTTTGCCTTTTTGGTTTGTAAATGAAAAAAGAAAAGAAAATAAGTTTGAGAAAAATTTGTCAATTTTTTAATGTCATTCTTTTACCAAACTTTCTCTTTAAAAATAAGTGAGACTTGGAGAGAAAGATAAGTGTAAAGAATATGTGAAAATTACATTATCCTTTTATTGTTTTCTCTTTGTAACCACTGTAAATGTTCTAAATTTTAAAAATAAAAAATCCTAACTAGCCTAGTATTAAAAAAGAAAACATTATTTTGCTTTTGTTTTTGTCTTTGTTGGTAGATGATTGCAACTTAATGTATTTAGAAACAACAATTTTGTGTATTTATAATTTTTTTTAATATTATATGGATGTCTATTATGAGTTTTTTTCTTCTTTATACTTTGACCCCTGCTAGCTTAAAATCTTGAGTCCGTCCCCGTTTGTAACCCAAGAAACTAACATAATTTTGTTTTCCATTACTTCCTTTTCTTTCATATAAATGTAAGGTAATTGTAATATTCCTTACTTTCTTACCTCATAATAGATGGGAGGTTGCAAATGGCATGTATTTTAATGAGACAAAATAAACATAACAGGCTTTCTAAAATATCATTTAATATATGTGTTTTAGTTAGCTCAACTGGTAAAGTCTCTGATGGTTGTTTAAGAGATCTGGGGTTCAATCCCCGCCTACACCAAAAACTGATTAGTGTCTTGGTCTGATGATAAGGAGTTATCATCAAGAGCAGAAGCCATAGGTTGAAACTCTCTTTAAAAAAAAACATCATTTAATATGAAATATGTGTTTTATATTACACATGCTTATACCCGCAAGTCTATCTTTTGCATTTTTTTTAAGAACAATTCCATTAATAGATTACACATCTATCTTAGGAAATTGTATCTTATAAGACTATTTGGATTTTTCTAAGCCTTCCACAAATAAAGGGGTAGCAAACAAAGAGCTCTTTTGAACTCTAGCAAGCATTGCTCCTTGCCTTAAAATGTCCGGCCACTGTTTTAAGACTTGAGATAAAAAACACCAAAACAAGCATAGAGGAGCAATATTCCAATTTTCCATTAAAAAAAATGTATTGTTTATTGTTGAGGTATAGAATATGCCATTTATGTATCTGAGATTAAGCTATTGTTTAAGAGAGAGACAAAGATTAAATGTCTAGCATGCTGGCATCCGACTTTATCAATTGACCCACCACCACTACCCACTACTAACAACCCAATCGACCCAACACCACCAACCCAACACTAGAGCCCACAACCCAATCAACCCAGCACCACCACACTCTCTCTCTCCAATCAACCTAACAACCACCAGTGATGTAAAAACCAACAACCGCCAGTTGCAACCCACAAAAACCACCATAACCCAAAACCGAAATGCCTAAAACCCATAAACCCACTGAAAAACTACCTAAACCCACCAACGTGAGTGGCAAGATAAAGAGAGAGTTTGGCTTAGAAAGCTAGAGAAGAGGGAGAAAGAGAAAGCAATGTGTTTTGTTGAGGGAATTTGTGAGAAGAAATTGGTTGAGAGAGAGCAATCCTTTGATCAAGAGAGAGAGAGAAGAGGAAGATGAGAGAATGAGAGAGAAGAGATTTAGAGATTTTTTTTTATTATTATTATAGAAAGAGAGAGAAAGTTGAATAAAATAATGCTTAAAAATTATAATACATGCATTCGTACCGTGCCATTTGTAGAACGAGCATCACCATCAGGTGTGCCAAATGCCAAATATTTGGCATTTGGCACACCAAACACCAAAAAACCTCTCTCATGAGGTGTTCTAAATGCTAAAAGTTTTGACACATATGAACAGTACTCTTCTAAATATGCAACTGTACGGACCGAAATGCTAAAATTTTTAATATTAGTTTATTCTACTTTTCTCTCTCTTCTCTCACTTGTGACCCATATCAGTCCCTCTCTCAAGCCTCTCTTCCTTTTTGCCAATCTTGCTCATTCACGCTCTCAACCTCGCGCCGCCACCGACGTCCAATCTCGCCTCCAATCTCACCACCAATCTCTCCTTTAAATACGCCGCTGATTAGTCCTCTGGTCTCACCAGTGCCGCGGCCGATCTCAATCTCAACATCACCGCTAATCTCAAGATCTCGCCGCCGAACCTTCTCTCCCTAAGCCGCCACCTATTTGGGATGTGGGTTTGTGTCGGTGGACGTGGGTTTGTTTGATTTGGTCGTGTTTTTTGTCGTGCCGATCTCTCTGGTTGTGTTTGATGTGGGTTTTGCTTTTAGGTTTGTTTGATTTGTTGTGTCGATCTCTCTGGTTCTTTTTTTTTTTTTTTTTTTTTTTTTTAAGGTAGCGTTGGTGGATATGGGTTTGTGCCAGTGGTGGCTGGTCGATGTTGTTGCGACAGTGGTTGTTGGTGGCTGTTGTTGCGATGGTGGTGGATGTGCCGTTGTTATTATTGATGATAGGGAGGAGATAATATATTATTTTAATGTGTAATAAATATTATTTTAATGTATAGAATTGAATGATAAAACATCTGATGAATGGAATATTGTAAAATGATGTGGTAAAATAATAAAGTAGGCTTTTGGTGTGTCAAAATGACATTTTTTTATGAAACAGTTGATGGTAATGCTCTTACTGTAGCGCCATACTATTTCTTTCGGCATTTAACACACCTCATAAAGCAAGGTTTTTGATGCTTGGTGTGCTAAATGCTAAAAATTTAGCATTTGGCACACTTTATGCTAATGCTCTAATAGGCCATAGCATTAGCATAAAGTGTGCTAAATATTAAATTTTTAGTATTTAGCATGTCATGTTGTGACTGTTGGCTTTAACTCAAACTTTATTTCTCTCTTATATGATTGTTGGACTAAAAAAAAGTAGAAAGACAGAATATTTAAATAGAATGATAAAAGATAGAACATATGATGTATAACGTATTGTAAAGTGATGTGTTAAAATATAAAAATTAAAATTTTAACATGTTAAAATAGCTTTTTTTTTTTTTTTTAGAACGCGTGATGCTAGTGCTCTTACTTTACCACCAAAATTAGACTAAATGAAAATGGACCTTAAATCTTAAAGCAAGGGAATTTCATCAAGAAATATATATACAACACAACACGTTAATCTTGCAAAAATATTTTTGCTTTATGTACTATGTTTGATGGTGTTATTTTTTATTATTATTATTTTTTTTTCTTCTTTTGTTCGAAGGGAGGACAACTCATCACTCATCAGCCCATCTGTTAGTTCAGTCGTGTGGGCAGCATTTTGTAACAGCTCTAGGCCTGTCTCCGTCTCTAATTTGTCCCTGATAGGCTTTGGGTAGATTGGGCAAAGGCCCATAGAATTTTTTGTTGTAGGCTTTCTGGCTTTTCTTTTTGAAATAAAGATCTGGTTTAGAGTCTGTGTATACGTTTTTGGAAAGATAAGTACTACGTTTATAATATTTTTACAACAAATCATAAGTGGTTAGTTGTTATTAGTTCAAATTTAAACCTAACACTAAAATTATTTTTTTGCCCCAACAATAACAACCAGTAACAACCTGCCACTTAGGATTTGTTATAAAAATATTGTAAAAATATTATGCACTTATCATTTCTCTTTTTGCAAAACAAAAAATGTGTGTTTTTGTTTCAAAAAAACAAAAAACAAAATGATAGTTGTCAGTGTGTTGTCAGATATGGATAAGGATAAGGCCATAAGGGAAAGGGTCCAACTTATCCGCCGGCGCTTTTTTTCCACGTGCTCCCTCCCTCCGGACCTATACCCTACAACCCTTTACTTTTGTTTATCTTTAATGTTAACAACGAAATTAATGTTTTAGTAGCTATTTCAATTTTTCACTTTTAACTTTTTTTTTTTGTTTTTTAAATAGTTTATTAATAGTTGTCTTAAGAATACCGGTTAACATGACAATTACTTTACCCTACAATCTATAATGACTGTTTTGGACTCTCACTATCTATGCGCCACGATTTCATTTATTTCCTTCACATTCATACACTTTCTCTCCTCTTCCTTCTTTCACTCACCTTCCAACTGATAATGGTGTATATTCAAAAGGGTTTTATCTTTTTATTGAATGTGAATTTTGAAAATCTAAATCGTTGAATTGTATGTTCATTACGTTCTTAATACGCTTATAAAATTTCATTCAAATCATATATTATTTACTATTCGATTATAAAACTTATTTCTTATACACAATTTTTTACTACAAAAGCTTAAAATTTAAAGTTAAGTATGATAAAACTTATTTTTATTATAGTTTTATTTTTATTTTTTTTATGCCTAAGAACCCACACATATTGTCGCTAACTCAAACAATGAAGCCATGTTTGTTTTGGTAACGGAATACACCATGACATTGACATGGTTAATATTGTTATTCCACTGACTTGTGCAGTGCAAGGTATTAGTATAAAAATTGGATAAATTTTTTTTTTTTTTTTTTTTTTGTCAGCAAATTGGATAAATTTTGAAATTTCACAAATAGAGGAATGTAATTGTACATTAAGCTACGTGGTATAATTTAATTAGTGGAAAGCATAATTTAGCTTTTTCCAAATAACAAATAAAATGTAAAAATACCATTTTAGTCCCTACATTTTGAGATCACAATCAATTTGGTCTCTACATTTTGGTAACAGTCAATTTGGTCATTGTTATTTTCATTTTACATTCAATTTGGTCTTTACCGTTAACTCACTAACGGAAAATGCTTGCGTAAAAAACAATGTGCATAGCTGGACACTTAACACTGATGTGGTTAATAAAAAATATTTTTAATAAATATAAAAAATTTATGGAAGAGTTGTACTTGGCGAAATGCAAATGAAATGTGGTATTGCAAATGACAGGGTGGAAGAGTTTTACTGGCTTTCAAGGGATTGATAGTTGGATGTCAGTTGTGTTTTTGGAGATCCAGGTGGAAGTCGGCAACGGTGCTCATGGGCGCCTCCACCAATAGTGCTCAGCAGTGCTTAGTCTTTTCGTCTCTTTTATTTTTCTCCTTGTTCCTTACCTATTTTATGTTGGAGTTGGGGGTGCTGTTCGTTTGTACAAGCTGTGTGGGTGACTAGGTGGGCGTGACTTGATTTGGAATTTTGGGGATTTCGTGTAAATCAGGGGTGTCAAATGGGTGGGTTTGGGGTGAACATAATTGTGTTGGGTATATAAAACTCATTTACCCATTAAAACCCATTTAACTAATTGTTTCTAACCCAAATCCAACCCAACGCAATTATTATGGGTAAACCCTAACTCACCCAATTACCAAATTATCAAAATTACCAAAATGCCATTAAAGTGAAAACTCTACCCTTTCTTGGATTCCTTTTTCACTCTCTCTAGTCTCCATTCTTGGGATTAAAAAATTCCACATAAGTATATCCACGTCAGCAATTATATTAAAAATCCAAATAAAAAAATATTTTCTTTTCTTTTCTATTTTCTCTCACTTTCTTGGCAACCAAACAGTGCAACAAATACAAAGAAATGTCATTTCAAGCTCAAAACTTTCCTGGAATTTCGAAAGCACTTGGCACTCAGTCATTGATCAATCGTTTAGCACCTCTTCTGCTTCTCCACAACAAAACCCAACAACAGCAACCATTTCCATTTCCTCAAAACCCTTTCACCTGCAAACGATGTCGTTTCGACTGTCTCTCTCTCATTTTCCCCAAAATGAGTTCACGACCTGTATCGGTTTTCGCATTGGACAGCAATGGCGATTGCACTAACCCAAAGAACTAGAGCAGTTTGGAGTTGGTTTCGAAGCTCAGAACTGCATATCGGTGTAAAGACTTTGACCAAGTCGAAGAGATTTTGGTAGTGAGAGAAACGAAATTGAAACGAGAAAATGAGAACGAGAAGAAAGAGAAAGCGTTGTTGACGGAGAAATTCTAGAGTCCTTGAAATAAGCAGAAAATAGCTTTAATTTTTGAAACCCTAAAAATTTGGTACTTGGAAAAGGGCTTTGGTCAAGAGCGGGTTCTGAATGAGGATTTGCCTTGCTTGTTGCTAGTTCTGTTCGATTAGAGCCTGTAATGCGAGAAGAAGAATGAAACAAATTCTATTGTAATTTCTATTTTTGTCAGAAAGATTAGCAGTGTTTGGAAGAAAGGAAAATTTCGAAAGTGAAGTGAAGGAAAAGGATGAAGGGATAAAACCCTTTTTCGTCCCTACATTTTCATACGATTCTCACTTTGGTCCCTAACTTTTTTTTTCACCGCTTTTAGTCCCTATCCTGAAAAACGCGTCTCGTTTTAGTCTCTGACGTTACATCAGAGACGGAAATTGCACAGCTGGCAAACAGAAAAAATTAAAAATATTAAAATAATACACCCTGTGTCCACGTGGCTTTCCATGTCAGCCTCTAAATTAAAAAATTAATTTATTAATTCTAACTAAATAAAAAAACTAAAAACTCTCATAAAAAAAAAAAAATCAAAAACAAATTTAAAACTAAACCCAGCAAGAACAACCAAACCCAGTAAGAACTAAACCCAGAAATAAAAACTAAACCCAGCAAAAACAAGATCAACAAAACATAAACCCAGCAAATTTAAAACCCAAAAAATTAAATTCAAACCCATATTTCAAACCCATATATGTACATGTAGTTTTTTTTTTTTGGGTTGTGTTATTGTCTTTGTTCTGATTTTTTTTTCTTCTTTCGGTTGTGCTTTTCAGCTTTGTTTCAGTCTATGTTGTTTGAGGCTTGTGGAAGGACCGTGAACCCAGTAAACGGCGCCGTTGGACTTTTATGGACTGGTAACTGGCACGTGTGCCAAGCGGCGGTTGAGACTGTCCTATGCGGTGGTACTTTGCGTCCGATGCCGGAGCTTCTCACATCCGGTGCACCAATTCCATCCTCCGACGAGGTCTCCGAGGCCGAAGTGACCTGTACCAACATGTGGAATCTCGGGGATCCGAGTCCGAATTCCTGACCCAAGGTCTCGCTAAAACGCCGGCGATCCGGCGAGCCGAACAAACCGTACCAGACCGATCTCGATCTCCGCCTGACTCCTGCGAAAGTATTGGTGTACAAGCCGGAGATCCGGCGTCCGGGATCTCCGTCGATGAATTTCGAGGAATCGGTGACGACCTTCGAGAAGCAGATCAGTATGGAGAGAGAAAGCTTCTCAACTTGTTCAATTGAAGTAGCTAGCTCTCCCTCTGTTTTTTTTTGGGTTTGAATTTAATTTTTTGGGTTTTAAATTTGCTGTGTTTGTGTTTTGTTGATCTTGTTTTTGCTGGGTTTAGTTTTTATTTCTGTGTTTAGTTCTTTCTGGGTTTTGTTGTTCTTACTAGGTTTAGTTTTAAATTTGTTTTTGATTTGTTTTTTTTTTTTATGTGAGTTTTTAATTTTTTTATTTAGTTAGAATTAATAAATTAATTTTTTAATTTAGAGGCTGACGTGGAAAGCCACATGGACACAGGGTGTATTATTTTAATTATTTTAATTTTTTCCGTTTGCCAGCTGTGCAATTTCCGTCTCTGATGTAATGTCAGGGACTAAAACGAGACGCGTTTTTCAAGATAGAGACTAAAAGCGGTGAAAAAAAAAGTTAGGAACCAAAGTGAGAATCGTGTGAAAATGTAGGGACGAAAAAGGGTTTTATCCCCAGGATGAATGAAAAGGAAAAATAATTTATATATTTTTTTTTAATGGGAAAGGGCTGAGTTGAATTCGGGTATATTGTTTTTGGGTTAAATGGGACTCAATGGGCTTTCAGTTAAAACCCAATAATCACTGGGTCTAATTGAGTTGATGCCCATTTAACCCAACTAATGATTGGGTGGGTTTGGGTTCAATTAGAGTTGGTGGATTTGGGTGGACAAATGGGTTTGGGCTTACTTTGCCACCCCTAGTGTAAATGGTGGTTGAATAGGTCACTGGGTTCTAGGTTAGATGGCAACCATCACAAAGGCAATTAAAAAAAAAAAAAAAAGATTGATTATTACAATGCAGACCTTAAGCTTTGGCTCAGTGGTGAAATCACTTATGAATAAACATGCTTGGACGGGTTTAAGTCTAAATTCTTGTTTTGCAATCACTTATAAAAACCCATGAAATCCAAATCATTCCAAACACATCCAAAAACATGAATTGAATCAAATCCAACAATAAAACAAGAATTTAATAAAATCTAGAAGCCTAAACTTGAAAGAACACGCATAAAAAGTAAAACAACTTGCTAGGTTTGAATCGAAAATACGAAATAGGTATTGTAGGGTCACGTTTTGCAGCCCAAGCCCAAGATGTATGGGATCTTAGACCAGTGAGCCCAGTACAATAAATTTGTAGAGAGTGAATCAAAGAGCTAGGCCTTAGTGAATAGATAACAGTTAATATGGTGTTCATGACAATCAAACAGAGATGAACTGAATTTATCAAAGAAGGTTTGTCCTCGGCACAATCCGAGGAGCTTTGTTCTAGTACGAGTTGAGTGGTAGTGGTTACAGGAGTTCTTCAGATTGCTACCGTGCTTTCTTTTCTCCTTCTTCTCCCCCCCGATCTCTAGGGTCTCTACCCTTATTTATACTATAGATCTTCCTTCATCTCTACCCTACACGTGGATAGTTGATGGTTTATGCTGATACTTGTCCCATCAACCCCCTCTAGAAGCCTTCTAGGGTGGTTGTAAGGCTGCAATAATACTGTGCAGATGTCACTTCCTCATTAATGCGGCCAGGGAGTTAGCTGGGGTGCATTAAATGCGGTGATAGCAGCTTTTCCCAAGATATTTTGGGATTCTTCTCTGTGCTTTGTTCCTGCAATGCTTATCAATATTTCCAGAACTTCATGGATCGCACCTCTAGATGGCAGGCATCCTTTACGGACCTCGGCCTTGGCTAGCCGAGGACAAATTCATCCTCGGCACAAACCCCTAGGCCATTATGTTCAATATTGTCTTTCTTATCCACTAGCATGGGTTTCCTTGGCTATACTTACCCATCATCGGACGGCCCCTTATCCTCGGCTTGGGCCTTAAGCCCAAAACCCAATTATATGATCTGGGCCCATGATCCCACAGGTATGATTTTGGTAACTGTTTCAGTGTTTATTCTTGTCAATTTGTGTGTGGTTAATTTGGTCGGTGGTTGATATGGGTGACTTGAAACTTGAAAGTGTAAGAATAGCCGAGTAGATATTGGTGTTTTTGGGTTGTGTTTGGTTGCCAAGAAAGTGTAAGAAAAGCTGGGGAATTTTTTTTTTTTTTTAATTCATCCTTTCAAAAATTTTATTTTATTTTATTTTATTTGGCTTTAAAAAAAAAATTATTGTTGATGTGGCTTTTTTTGTTCATAACAATTAATTTTTTATTATTAATTTATTAGCCACATGTGTGCCAACTATGAACACCATTTGCCATGTAGACTTTTTCCGTTAATGAGTTAATGGTAAGAACCAAATCGACTGCAAGTAGAAAATATCAGGGACCAAATTGACGGCTACAAAAAATGTAAGGACCAAAATAGTGTTTTCGCCAAAATAAAAAATTAGTGGAAAACAATATCTAATAAATAGGTCATTGTGGGGCCCAGTAATTTGTGGCCCTGGCCCATTTATTCGTTGGGGCCCAAAGGCCCGAGCCGAGGAAGGTTATAGCCCAGGCTCGATAATACAAGTACAAAATAGTCTTGGGACACAGCCAAGGACAATCCAGTCCTTGGCATGTCCAAGGTCTCACCGAAAGGAAGGGTAAAAATGGTATAGGAACAGCTTGGAAAAAATCTAGAATATCTAGGTCAATAGAGGAGGATACGCTGGAAAGTATAACCAACAGGGAAAGTTGCTCTTACTGCCATTTAATACTCTGCATCTGACAGAGCCATACTCCCCAGCTTTTACAACCACCCCCAACCACTCTGGATATGGGCAGATGGGACAAGTATCAGTCTTGGAAAAGTCGACCCTACACGTGGACGAAGGATAAGGAACACAGGCTAGTATAAAAGGAAAAGTAAGCAATCCATAACAGAGGCTGGGAAAAATAGCCAAAACCAGAGCCTCCCAGCCCACCTCTAGGGGAAAGACTCCCAGAGCGTACACGATTTATTTATGTATGAACACCACGGAATACCCCCGACTTGTGATCATGGCCTAGCCTTTCAAACCCACGCTCTATAAATGATATTGTTTGAGCCTTTTTACGTGCGAATCCAGTATCGTTTTGGGTCGTTCCAAATCGTTTTGGGTCGTTTTGGAGCCTTTCAAAAAAAAACTTTGGAGAAACTCTTATAGTGAGAAGAATATTTTGTACATTAGCATTTGAGTCAAAAAGAGAGAAAGAGACACAGTTCAGTACGCAGAACATGGACCTTGTATACTTCTTCTCTGTGCTGTAGATCATTTTGTCCGTGAGTCTCAAAGCATCACAAATTGTGAGAGGGGCGAAATATGCTTTAAGGAGATTATGTCAAACACAATACTTAATATGTATAATTTATCATTCACGCATTTGGTCTGTGAGTTTTTAATTATCTTGTAGATTTCTTCTTATATTTTTATATACAGTTTTTATTTATTGTTTTTGACTATCAAATTTTATTGTGTTATTATTTATAATTAGATTTGTATGTTGTTTCTTTTTACTTAATCACAAAAGTAAATTGTGGAAAATATATTCAACAAATATAAAAAGTTTTTTTTTTTTCAAAAAAATTATTTACTTTATCATTTTTTTCATAAAATATTTCAAAATATAATTTCAAAACCAATACCTTAGGATATTCTATAACATTTCCCTTTTTAAAAAAAAAAAAAAAAGATTTTACTAGCGTATGCCCTTAGGGTATATGTTAGTAAACCATTTTTTAAAATTTTTTATCGGGAATTAAAAAAACTGTAAAACAAAAAAGATTTTACTAACGTATGCCCTTAGAGCTTTTTGACAGTATTTTCAATTTCCGATAAAAAATATCAATTCCCTAAATGCATAGATTAACCGGACCCAAAAAAATCATTTAACAGAAGCAGCAAAAAAAGAAAAAGAAAAAAGAAAAAAGAAAAAGAAAAGGACATTTATACAGCCATATACATGATTGCCCTTCTTTCCCTTTTTACACGCATGCATTTAATGCAGCAAGCCATACTTTAAATTAACGTTTTTTTTTTTTTGGTAAAAAAAAAAAGGTTTTATGGTTATATTACACCCCGGGCAGGGCGTCAGTCTGACATAGGCTCCAGCCGTTCTAACCAGTCTGTGTGAGGGGGCCAACCCTAACCAAGGATGCCCACTAACGGACTCCTGCGGGTAACGAGATTCGAACCTAGGTGTATTGCACAAAGTGTCCGAACCTTACACACTCAGCCAAGCCACCGTCGGTTAAATTAATGTTCAATCTATTTTATTTAAAATGAAAAAACAAAAAATAAATTTCATTTAACACAATAAAAATGACGGTAGCATGCAATAGTTTTACATTTATGTGTGTGGATATTTTACTTATATTTTTATTTTTGAGAAATTGATATTTGTTTATTAGTATTATTTTGAATGTCAAATTACTTTTAAAAAAATAATAATATATATAATAACACTAGAATAGAATAGAGTACAGAATTAGTATAGATTTGAATAAATAAAGGAATAAAAAAAGAAAGGGGTACAGAAAACACCAAAAGCTGTCGGGGGTAAACCAGACTGTCCCCTCCCCTATAAATATCTCTCTATCTATAGTTCTTTCTGTACCCTAAAAAACTCTCACAAACACAATACGCACTCTCTCTCTCTCCGTGTGATAGTCAAATCAAAATTCAATGCCTGCGACTGCGACTGCGACTGCTAGTGTTGACGCGCTTCCCCTCCTCCTCCGCCTAGACTCTTCTTCAGTCGGCATCACACGGCCGCCTCCTAAGCACCAGACGCACTACAGAGGCGTCCGGAAGAGGCCGTGGGGCCGTTTTGCGGCGGAGATCCGAGACCCCTGGAAGAAGACCCGTAAGTGGCTGGGCACCTTCGACACGGCGGAGGAAGCCGCTGTAGCCTACGACGAGGCCGCCCTCAGCCTCCGTGGTCCCAAAGCCAAGACTAACTTCGGCTTCATCCCCCCTCCTCCCTCGCCTCCTCCGCCGGTGAGATCGGAGTACAGGGGCTACAAGATGGAGAACTTGGCGGTCATGACCACTCAGACTCAGACTCAGCACCAGCACGACACCAAAACCTCCTCCTCGTCTCCAGAGAAAAGGCCCTTTCTTTTCGATTTGAATCTGCCGGCACCGCTCTTCTGATGAGTATCAAATTAATGTTATTTGGTCTGGTCTGTATTTTTGCCCTTGTACAGCAGCGTCCATATTTTTTTTGCATTTTCAACAAGGGGGTTTGACTTTTAATTAGTGTGAAATGAAATCTCCTCTTTTCTACTGTATTTTTTAGTATCTTGTTAACCAATTGCTCTAGTTTTATTGGGTATATATACATGTAGCTGCATGCATTGAGTTTAATTGTCTAGTATTATTGTTTTATTCATGTATTTGAATCACTTCTTCTTTTTTTGGTGTGGGTGTGGGGGGTTTGGGGGGTTGAAGAAGACCGAAATATACAAATGAAACCAACGCCTTTTACTCCATACAATACAAGTCTTCCAAAAGAATATAACGTGAGTTGAAAGCAAAATTTAATCGAGAAGGTTTAAGAGTATTGTAGCAACCAAAAATATATATATATGACTTCATGTTTGAATGGAAGTTTGAACAACCGTGCGCCCACACGGAAGGGAAGAGCGCGTGTACGGAGGAGGGTTTATTTATTAATTAAAAAAAGTAAAAACTGCGCTAATAAGTCTAAAATGAAGTCTTATTTCGACTGCAAACCCAAACTCAAAACAAACAAACAAACTGGTGGCTGTGACTCTGATCTGATACACATACGGAAATAGACAGAGTCACAGCTAAAGTCAGTCATAAATCATAATTGCCTTTTTGACTCTACTCCCACTGTCTCCCACACCACACCCACCAACACCTATTCTTGCTCTTCACCCTGCCTTCACTTCACTCTCACGGCCATAATTGCGCTTTTTTTTAATCAAAATTTTCCTAAATGGGCTATTAACTAATGTCTTAAGCGTATTATTAACATTTTTCATAATTAATTATCCACTCTCTTCCTCTTCTTTTTTAAATCCATAATAATCAACTTGTCAAATGTTTAGAGCATTTCAGCCGATTTTTATATCTCATCTTATTTTACCATTTCAAAAAGCAACTTTATCAATTATACCATACCATTTTACAATACACCAACATACCAAAACTCTATTATTTTACCATTTTATTAAAATATTATTTTTTAATCTTTTTTTTATTATTTCTCTTTTTCTCCTCCTTTTCCTCTCTTTCACCCTTAACCTCTAGCATCGACCTCAACCTCTAGCAAACCCATACCCAACAAAATCACAAGAAGCAAATCACAACAAAAATTCACCCAAATCAAACAAGCACCAGAACTAAACAATCTCAACCTCTAGCACCGGCCACAACTAAACAAACAATCACCACCACGCCACCACTACCCTCTGCCCAAACAAACCCAGCAAACACCGAAACCCACCATCAAACCCATCAGAACAAATCCCCCAACCCATCGGAAAAAATCACAACCACCAGACCTAAATCCAACCACCCAACGCCACCCAAATCTGACCCAAACGCCAGAAACCGGAACCAAAAACCCAAAATAAAACCCACCAAGTACCCACTACAAACCCAGCAAATCCATAGCAACTCAACCAACCAAATGCTGGCCACCAAACCCAGAAACCGGCCACCATGTCAACACCACCAAACCCACCAAACGCCAGTCTCTATGTCGATCTCCACATCGGTCTCCACGCCGATCTCCACCGCGCTGACCTCCAGCCACCACGCCCATCGCAGCCGCGCCACCAGCCTCGCCACCACGTCGATCTAGAAATCCGATCCGGCGTGAGTTCCGATTTGGCTTGGTGATTCGGCGTGAGCTCCGAGAGAGAAGCTTGACAATGGCAAGAGAGAGAGAGGATGAGAAACAGAGAAGGAAGAGAGAGAAAAGAAAGAGAAAAAATGAGAGAGGAGAGAGAAATTGCCGGGTAAAAAGAGCATTAAAATTTTTTTTTTTTTATACCATTCAGCTACAGTACCATCTTACATTTGAGATGGTACTGTAGTTGAATCTAAAAAAAAAAAAAGGCTTTTCCCATATGGCTTTCCAGTTGCTGAGCATTTATTGGACTTGTATGCCAAATGTATCTTACATTTGGCATATGGGAAGCCCATTGCGGATGCTCTTAAGATTGAAATCCTACTTAATTTTTAGTGATAAAATATATATATATATATATCCCAACTTGTGTAGTGATTTTGATAGAAAACTTGCTTTGTGAAGAATTGAAGATATAATCATAAATGCAATATGGGCGGACTTTACTTATCTCTTCCACACATTTCTCATCTCAAAATTTAATTATCCTCAATTGTATAAGTCTAGTGTCACCAACTTTACCACAACTTTGCAACGTGGAAATTCGTGAGTGATGAAATCATAGATCTACTATTTTATTTCCACTATTTACAACATGCCACATAGCAAAACTGTGATAAAATTGTGAAACTATTAGTGGCACCAGACTTACTCATCCTCAACCACATTATTTTTTAAAACTACACTCAAATTTCATCGCTACAGACAGTCAAGCTAATTTGTATACTAAAACTATTCTCTACAGGGCTCATTCATAACCATCTATTTGATGCACACTCAGTTAAATAATTGCTCGTGCCTATTATGTAATACTCATTACGTGAAAAGATAAAAAACAGAATAGAGAGGAAAGAACAATATTTATTTGCTGTTAAATCTCCTCAGAGAGAGAGAGAGAGAGAGTAAATAAATTTTGATTAGGTTTTGAATCAAAATAATGCTAACAGTAAACAAAGACCGGGATATAATTCGACCGTGGTCTCGTAGGACCAAACACGGTCACCAAGATCTATTGCAGGCTCAAACTTAGTTATCGACCAGATGGGCTCAGGCCCATGTGCTTCAGCCTTTCATAACAAGAAACCTGCAATTTTGTCTATGAAAATTTAACGGATTATATATCTAAGAGAATTAGTCTAGGAACTATTTTTAAAATTCTTTTATGAAAAGATAAAAAGTAATTAATTTTTTGACAGAATTTTATATCTTCCGTGAAAGTAGTGTTATAATTTTTCTAAGAGAGATGTCACGTCCATAATATTTTTACAACAATTTTACAACAAATCACAGGTGGTTAATTATTATTGGTTCAAATTTGAACCTAACACTAAGATTACTTTTTTGCCCTAACAATAACAACTAGTAACAACCTACCACTTATGATTTGTTGTAAAAATGTTGTGAAAATGTTGTGGATATATCATTTCTCTTTTTCTAAAATAGTCTGTAGTGGTATACTCTTGCCTTTAGCTAAAACTTATAAGGCATGAGTGGAGCGCATCTTTCTTCGATATGGGAGCAAGTCTCAAAACTGCTCATGTCGCTTGAAGGAACAAAGCCGTGTGGGTCCTTCGGCCCCAGAGCGAACAAACTGCTTGCGGGTTGGAAAAATCTTCCCCCACATAGTCCACTAACAAATACCCTAAAGACACTCACTAATAAAATCTTTTTGTCAATTGTAAGTGTATAAATTGCCATTACAAAATAGGAAATTAATATATATATATATATTTATATATATATATTGACTGTGTAAAGAAGAAGCAAATCTATAACAATTTGAAGATGATTATGCTTTTGGGTTGGTCAAACCAAAAACATTAACCGGTCGCCGGTAATCTATCCTTATTAAGAATTTATGTTCCTTGAGTCAAAGAATCATGATGTAATGCCCGCATAGCCTTTCCCAGTTGGTCCCAAATCTATAAGTAACAAAGATAGTTAGCCTGTTTATGTTTAATCGGTAGATTAGAAAATTTTGTGGCAACCATTATGAGTGGGATTTGAAACATGAGTCTAACCTTATTCAAACCTAGGGAGGTGACTATTATTAGGAAACACATAATAGAAGTGACTCTAACGTGTCATTTTTAGGAGTAAAATAAATAAATAATATGAAAGTAGAAAAGTTAATATTCCTTGCACAACACAACATAGCAGAATGAAAACCAAATCTCAACCTTGGTGACCATCATCATTATGAATTATGATGATTTGATTTTAATTGACTTCCATTTGTTGTTTAGGGGTAGCGGGGGATAAAAAAAGATTGTGATTGTCAATTTCTTTAATTCTACTTACCAAACCAAAATAAAATAAAAATAATCCCTTTCAATACGTGTTCCACTAACATAAGCACCACTAACACTAACAGTAGTCTTTTTTAAAAAATTTTCTTTGGTGGCTAAGGACACTAATGTAAAATATGAAATGATGAGGGTGGTGACATGGCATCCATCAAGTATATCATCATATATTCCTATTTTGATGATGCAAGGAAAGGAGGGCAGAAACAGTATCTCCCCTCGGACCCCTTATTATTTTGATTTAGATATATGGTCCCAAAAGATCAAGAATAATATGGGGGAGGATGCCAATGGAGTGAGAATATATATATACACATATATTATAAATATATATTAATGCATGAGAACCACACCCCCCCATATTGGTCCCCTTCCAACTCACATGCCTTGTTGTAGACTCCTAAAATCTGGACAACTTGAATAATTCTTCTTTATAACAGAAGTAGAAAGAAACAGCGAATTGGAAAAATAGCTAGATTTGACTTGAAAGGGAAAGGGAAAGACTATCTCTCAAACTCCGCAAATTTTGTTCCACTTCACAATCTTTCCTACTTGGCTCAAGCTCCACATTCGAGGGGCTCATAGTTTTTTTATGACCCTAAATTGTAGGCGTTTCACAAATTAGAGTCAATATAAATTATAACCGGTTTTAATTATTTTTAATTTTGTAAAGTAATTTTAGACAATAAAATATATATATCAAAAATCCTATTCAATTTTAAACAATTTTATTTCATGCTTAATTTATATTTGGAGTTAGTGTTGCTAGTGTCGGATGTCTGGAGTTAGTGTCGCTAGTGTCGGATGTCATGCCATCTGCCAAGACTCTTGTAACTCAATATCTTCAAATGAATGAAAAATAAATAAATAAAAAACATGCCCACTGCCTATTAATGAATGAAAGATAGACGTCAACAATAAAAAGTTGCTACTTGAATACAAAAAAGTACTGAATTATTGGTGTTGTGAGCCTAGGCTGCATGAATTCTGCATTAATGATTTAAAACACGAGTTTTATCATTTTCAAGCAGTACATATATTTTTGAAACCTAAAAAATTCGGACCTTTCTGTAGAGAAATCCCAGCATTTTTTCAAACAGATAAGAACTCTTCATAAAAGATCATTGTCACAATTTCTAGAGCTAGACATGGTCGCTCATCACTAGCATACTGCATACATAAGTTCTTTCTGGGCAATTCCTAGAAAGTGACAACCGAAGATGTTGACAAAGATTCTATATTCATAGCCAGACGCTTAAGCCGACTGAAGAGTCACTAGGATCTATCCTTTGAATTAATCAAAGGTTAAAACTTTGTTTTGATGCACCGACCAAAATGTACGAGAATACAATGCTGCACATTCACATTACATAAAATTCCACCTCCTGGTTGGTTTTTTCTATCCCTTCTAAGAGTGATCTTGTAGTAATAGAAGATGCAAAACACTACTATTCACAACTACTAATGCTACTCAAACATGTAGTATCCATTGCGAGGAATTTAAACCCACAGCAATAAACTAGCATGCCAATGTGAAGAAGAACCAATATCTAACACCAAAAACCTCAAGAAAATAGTCATCAAAATCAAGAATTCCCAATTTAGAGGCAATTCATTCATTTAGAAAACCTAAACTGTTTAAACCACTGCTTGCTAAATAGATGAAAGAGTTCTTACAATTGAAACCCCCCCAATTTTACAGAATTCTTCGGTTTTGCACTGGGCTTCATTCCCACTTTGCCAATTAAGCTTAAAATGCTTGGAGCCAAACACTCCAAAGCCAAAAAAAAAACTGCTCCAAGTATATCCACGGTCAAAAGATGCAAAATATGTACAGGAGCATTCCAAGCCAACCATACATAAGGATTTGGTAAATAGAACAGCTGGGCTTGACCTCGGTGAAGCTCTCCATGCCATTCATGTGGTTGTAGACTGTGATGGTAACCTGGGGTGGTTATGCTCGCCTTCATAGGTAACAATGAGCATGGAAGGCTCTTCCAAGCACCTCTCAACATGCTTCCTTGCAGGACAACCTCTCATGCTGCTACATTTGTAGTATCCCCTGCATAAGTTTAGAAACGGCTTCTCAGTTTCTTAGGTTCAACAGCACCTACAAGCATTACTTGTAATGTAGCTAAAAACAATAATTGAAAGTTTGAAAACATTTCCATCTGAAAAAATTTTTATAGGGAAGTAATCTGTGATTAGTCCAATTTGAAACTACAATTTCTTTTTCAAAAGATGAATAAAACAGAGCTGCAATATAACAACCATCTGCAGCAGGCATTCACATTCCAACTAGTAGAGCCAAAGTTAACTTCTTGTGAACAAACAGGGGAGACATTTGTAAAATCTTTCAAGGTCCTAGTAGAATTAAGTGTTTTTCTTTCCATTTATGTATCTAAACCAATCACTTGATAAAATACAAATTTATGGGCTGTGCTTATTGAATTTTTTACTTCGGCAAGTAGACCATGCTTACTGCTATTTTAGTTGAGACTAGCGAACATTACATCCTAGAAAACCATACAATGGCCAACCATGTAGCGTTTTTCTAAGTTCCACTGCAATTGCTTCCCAAGACAAAGATAGGAAAGAAACAACAACAATAACACTAATATCCTGAATGCAAATTTAATTGTTGAATGGCACAGAAAATTTACAAAATTAAATGTCAGAACTTGAGAGAAGAATGCATGCATCACAGACAGTGTAGTTCCATATAAAGATTCAGAAATTAGATATACCTAGGGTGAGGAGAACCCTTGATTGGCTTCTGCCCATACTTCCTCCAGGAGTAATCATCAGGAGGTATATCTGCCAGCTTGTTACTGATTGCAGGTACCTTGATTGATCTCTTCACCCTATGTTTCCTGCCACCATAGTTAACCAATTAAGCAAAATCCATTATAACAACTTAATCCTTTCTCATTACAAGGCAAGAGATAAAATTGCAAGCTAGAAGGTCCAAGACAAGTCTAACCTCTTCTTTGAGCAGTGACATCTACCAGAGCTCCCACATTTGACACTCCCATCGTCTCCCCTGCCAGAACACTTTCTCTTATGCTGTTGTGAATTCTGATCCGAAGAGTGTGGTGCCCCAATCAAATGGAAAGCACTTCCATGAGATCCATCCAAGTTAGCCACACTTCCATCTATACTCAAGGAGGAAATAAAAGACCTAGTGGATGACATGGTTGGAGTACAACTAGAGCTATCAAAATTCAGATTAATGCCACTATTGTTCCTGCGGTACATCATTTCCGCTTGGTGTTTCATCTGTTGCTGCTGAAGCAATAACCTTTGTTGTTGCTGCTGTTGCTGGAGGAAGTGATATTGGTGTGCTGATGGTGTCAGTTGGAGAGGACCTTTTCCATTAGAGCTCAATTCCAAAGAAGGGCTTCCCAAACACAACGTACTTTTAACATTCGAACCCATATCTTGAATTGGGTTTTCAGAAAAGCTAGACTGAAGAAATTGCAGATTTTTGGGTTGGTGGTCTGTTCTACAAAGTGGGCTCTCTAAGAAGATGCTATGGGGAAAAGGGATTTGGACTTTGTTAGGCATCCTGACTCTCGCATGACCAACTCTAGAATTGAGAATAGAAACAACTTTCTTGAACCTTGACACAGCCTCCCCAGTCTCAACCATTAAATTCCTACACTGAACCTGATCTTGGGGCTGAGATAAAAGGTTTAGAACTCTATGGCTGCTCTCTACGGCCGCTTTGTTAGCTTCTTCAACGTCCTCCATACTAACTCCCAACCCAAAACAAAAAAAAAAACAAAGCAAAAACCCTAAATACCCAAACCCCAAAAACTTAACAGAAGTATGCCATAACAGACCCCAAAATTTTCAAATACTAAAAACTAGTTGAACAATAGATGCATGACCATCTATATAAGATAAGACAAAGACCCAGATAGTCAAAATCCTATTTTTCACAAAAAGAAAGGCCCAAGTTTGAGTTTTTTCATTTAAATTTCAGGAATTGCAGCACATCAAAAGCTTTTAATTTTCCAAAGCAAAGGAGACTCAGAATACCTTGATCAACTGGTCAGTGAAATTTGAATAAAAAAAAAAAGAAAAAGAAAAAGAAAAGAACAAGATGGATGTTAAAGCTTGTAAAAACTATTTCCAAAAAGGAAAGAAAGAGAAATCGATCAAATTTGGAGTAAAAAAGCAGGAAAAGGAACCAAAAGAACAGACCTTGTTGGACTTGGACAGGGTGGTTCAAGCCCTAGATTCTTCTTCAATGGGGTTTTGAGATTGAGAAAGGTGTGAAAGAGAAGACTTTGCTTCGCTTAAGAATTCACACAATGAGAAGAAAACAAAGCTCTCAGCTCTCTCTTGAACAATATTTTAATATTTATCTAGAGAGAGAGAGAGAGAAAACAGCAAGTATTCAAGAGAGAGAAAGAAAGAGAAGGAGCATTTTTTTTTTTAATTTAAATAAAAAAGGAGTGCTAGAGAGAATTGAAACTGCCGTCTCTGTCACAGATTTGAAGGCGGGTCCCACGCAAAGACCTTTGTTATACTCTTTTTCTTTCCCTAATTTCAGCCTTTAATTTAATTTTTATTGTTTGTTTTAGTTTTATAATTAATAAGTCTTCTATCTCTCAAGTCTCAACTTCAGCTTTACGACTTCCACGAAAACTGTGTGCTTTGGTAAGTTTGTCTTTGCTGTCAATGGGGTGTGTTTAGAGTTGGACTTACCATATACACATATGTTTGTTGTGATTTCTTACACCTGTACCAGTACTACTGCTACAACCCCCCTACAACTTGTACTGAGCATGTGAATTCAAACACAGTTTTAATATTCTTTCTAATTTTTTCCCTTTTATCATTATGATTTTCTGAGCTTTTTTCTTCTTTCAAATATTACCTAAAATGAGTGTCAGTTTCATTGACCTCCTATATTTTAGGTTTATGACAAACCAAACCTTCTATTACTTGATTATTTTATTTGATGTGCACATTATTTTGTTTACATCATTAGTAATTTTGAATCATTATCATGTGCATGGTGAATGATTTAATCCGTAAATTTTTTTATGAACAATATTAAGACAGTGTTTTCCATTTCCCCTCTCCCCTTTGAGTATCAAAGAAAAATATTAAGACAGTGTTTAATTTCTGAAAAACCTATATACTTGGATCTTTTTTCTTTCTTGAGAATGTATATACCTGGATCTCAATTGTTTATAACTCAGAAGTCCAAAAAATTAGATTAACACTATGTGCTAAAGTAAAAATCCCATATTTTTAATTATACTCTTCCTATGCGTAAATTTTATTAGATATCAGTGACATTTTTCTACAGTTTCACAACTTGTATAGATGATATACTGTGATTGATGTAATATCACTTCTAAATGAAATTATTGCATCTAATATATTGCATCTTATGTGAGAGGCGAGTCTAGTTCACCGGTTATATAGAAAAATTTTTATACTTTCACAAGACTCTCCATTGTCACATATTTCCGTTACACACCAATTATAGCTTATTACCTCAGGAAGGAGTGAAAAAACGCATGCAAAAGTGTATCACATAGATTTTCTCTTCAAATGGAAAAGTATTCAATACTCTAGGCATAACGCTCTCTTCTCTCACATGAATGGTGATTCTTGTCCTAAATTTTATTAATGAAACCAATATTATGTAAAAGGAATAAACATTACTCCCGGACTTGGAAAACTGAATAATTACTCTTTTAATTATCTTTATTGGTCTTATTTTAAAAATCAAACTCTTTAAGTGAATGTGATTAAAAAATTTCTTTAAAAAAATAATATAATTATTTTCTCTAGCTTAATATGTACAACTATCATATCAGCTAGGGTTGGTCATACGAGTTATGCTTGATCTGTCTGATCCAAAGGGTGGTGGATAATGTCAAACATAATGGCTGGTCGAAATGATTGGGTGGATGTTGGGTTTTGTAGATTTTCACCCAACCAACTTAACCAGACCAACAAAATGAAACCACACCCCCCCCCCCCCCCCCCCCCTCTTTTCATTAAACGATTAAACTCCCTTTTTTTTTTTGTACACATCCTCTCTATTGGATGTTTAGATTACATCACCTCTTATAAGATCAAATTTCATATTTGAATATAATTTTTTTTTTTTCATTTCTGGCATTCTCTCTCTTGTGTTCCCCCCCCCCCCCCCCCCCTTTTTCTTTTCCATACTTATGTAAAAGTTTTGACAAATTTTTTATATTTATATATGTTTTCTTTTTATTAAACGTTGGAGTGTTTTCTTCTTCTTTTTTGTCTATAGAGATATGTTTTAGTATTCCCAAAACTTGCCTGAGATTTGACCATTAACTGGAATGCAATGTAAATAGTTTCATTCAATTTGTAGATCAGCAACAGATAAGAGGATTTTCCACTTAAAAGAATCGGGTTGAATATCAATTTGATTGACAACATAACCAAAGAATATGGCTAGTAATAATTCATTAGGAGACCCATTTTGTTAAGGCAAAAAGATAATATTTTTAGGATTTTTTTGTGTGTGTGTGTGTGTGGAATTCAATAGTTATCATAATGGGTTTGATGATCCCTTAAAGCAAAGTGATTTACAATAATCATAAACCTTTGCCATCATATATTACACCAAAAAGAAGAAATAAAAAGTAGTTAATTGTTTTGACGAAAATAATGTCAAATTTTTTATAAAATAATTTATTAATAATGACATAGGGGCAGGATAAACAAAAAAGGGATAATTACACTTTACTCATATGTGGTTTGCCTCTAATTTGATGTGCCTACCCGTAGTTTAAATTTTGACACTTTACCCACCTGTGATTCTCACCGTTACTGTGCCGTAACCCACCTCTCTCTCACCGTTACTCTAACACAGAAATATGTAAAAAACAAAAGCCCCACAGATCAAAAAGTTAGGGTTTTTGATTGCTTAAGAACTTCTATGAGAACATATGCCCAGAAAAATCAAACCTAAGTCAACCACTATAAATATCATATTTTCCTTCTCTACGTGTCTCTTTCCTCTCACCTATTCTTCTACAACATTCTCTCTCTCATCTCTTTGCTCTCTCTCTCCGATGGTGGAGTTAAGGAGGACATCGGCCACCACAGCGATGGGTTTCATTTTCCTTCGTTCTTGCTTCATGGGTTTCATTTTTTTGTGGTTTTGGTTGTGGGTTCATTTGATTTCCTTTGTTCTCATATTTGATTTGGTTTTAATTTTTGGTTGCAGTGGCTGTGGGTTTATGTTCAAAATTAATGGGTTTACTTTTTGGTTTATGTTCAAGATTTATGGGTTTATGTTCAAAAATTCTGGGTTTAGCTTTTAGTTTCTAACTCCTTAATAGAAGCCACAGCGATGGGTTTCATTTTCCTTCGTTCTTGCTTCATGGGTTTCATTTTTTTGTGGGTTTGGTTGTGGGTTCATCCAATTTCCTTCGTTCTCGTATTTGATTTGGTTTTAATTTTTTGTTGCAGTGGCTGTGGGTTTACGTTCAAAATTAATGGGTTTAATTTTTGGTTTATGTTCAAGATTATGGGTTTATGTTCAAAAATTCTGGGTTTAGCTTTTAGTTTCTAACTCCTTAATAGAAGCTTGATACAAATAGCTATAACAATTGTTGACGCAAGAGTCATGAAATGCCGCATACAGATTGTTTCCAAGTCGAGACATGAAAATTTTGCAATGAAAGCATGTCTAGAAAATGTAGGAGGCGGACAATCCAACAAAGTTTAACAAACATAATACCAACATGGATGTATCTCATCTTCATTCTTTGCTTGTATTTGGAGTCAAAGATCTGCCACCTAAGTTGTCCATTTCAAAATTATCTTATGCTAGATTCAAGTTGCTCAAGGTGTTGGATTTGCAAGGAGCTAAAGTGACTGAACTACCACAAATTTCAATAACCCTAACTTTTTGATCTGTTTGAGCTTTTGTTTTTGACATATTTCTGTGTTAGAATAACGGTGAGGGAGAGGTGGGTTACGGCACAATAATGGTGAGAATCACAGGTGGGTAAAGTGTCAAAATTTAAACTATGGATAGACACATCAAATTAGAGGCAAACTACAAGTGGGTAAAATGTAATTATTAAAAAAAAATATATAGAATACATTGAAAAGTCAAGAAGACCCAACTGTTGTTACATGGGGTGAGGGAAAAAGAGCCTAATACTTGGGAAAAAGAAAAAAAGAAAACAGAAAATAAAGTGAAAAGACAAAAAGAGAGAGAGGCCAAAAAAAGCAATAAACTGGAGGACTTTGTTTTTAGTTTGGTTTCAACTTTCAAGTGTTTTTTTTTCTCACTATAGTCTGTCTATACGCGCGGCTAAAAATAAAATGCTTATTATTATTATTATTATTAATATGGAATATGGATATAGGAGGGTGAGCTTAATATCAAAATGTCCGCCCGCCTGAATCAAATAAATAAATAAATATCATCAGTGGGACCCGACCCCACAACGGTCCTCCTCAGAGAGAGAGAGAGAGAGAATCCCAATATAGCCGTTGCAACAATCAACGAATGCGATCATGACACCTGTAAATTAACAAGCGAAAAGTCTGACACGTGTCCCAAGGTTTTTTGTTTGACTGCTGCCACCAGTACTGCCCTTGAACTCTCTTATAGTTATAATAATGAATGAATTTGCTATATATCTTCTTGCGCTGTGGGAACACTGTGTTACTGTTAGTTCGGTGACTGACAGGGCCTGGTCCCACTGGGTCCCATCCTAGTTGACTTTTTACTCTCTCTCTCTAAACTTTAACGTTTAATTATGCTTAGGCTTAGCATTCGCGATGAGGAATTCATTTCCCTTAATTAAAATTAAATATAATGCAGCAATTTGGAGTTATCCCTAATTTAGGCTACAAAATTGGAGGATAGATAGAGGCATATATATATATATTATATTGCAGTACCTGGCAGCTTTTTGCGTGACAATAATGCCCTCATAAAATAAAATAAAATAAAATAAAATAAAATGTATGAACAGCAGTAAAGTTTTGTGTGTGTCCCAAGTCGTGGCTCTTTGTTGGAAGATTACAACATTGGATTTGGAGTTTGGCAAGCGTGCACACTTTATTTGACATCATTACTATCATCCTTATGCTCATAAATATTACTACTGCTGCTGCTGCTTGGCAACAAAAACACATATACTATAGTAGAGAATTTATCTAGAACTAGGAGTCATAAACATTAACATATATATATAAGGCATGATCATCATAATTGCAGCTAAGACTTATCAAAACAATAGTATTGATTGTTATCAAAATAAAAATAGTATTAATAATTGCAGCGAAGAGCTCTCCCAATATTACACTCTTTTTTTATGTCATACCTAACCTAATACTAAATTGAATGCCGATTTATAAGTCATAACATTTAAAATGTGGACAAAATTGGCCTTTGTCCTTTTCAGGCAAAATAAATAGCATTCTACCCCCTTTTCCAAACTAATTAGGTAAATGCTCATTTTTTGAAAATCGATTTTCTCAAAATCGAGTTAAAAAAAAAATAAAATTTCTGGAGCCCTATTGTGACGTTTTAATGACCTATAGTGGCGTTTTGTAACTCGATTCATGGAGCTTAAGTTAAAAAACGCCACTATAGATCCTTAAAAACGTCATTACTATGTCTTTAAAAACGTCACTATAGGACTTAACTCGATTTTGAGAAAATCGATTTTCAAAAGAATGGCATTTTCCTAATTAGTTTGGGAAATGGGGTAGAATGCTATTTATTTTGCCCGAAAAGGGCAGAAGCCAATTTTGTCCTTTAAAATGTTCTTCTCTTGTATCAAAAAAAAAAAAAATGTTCTTCTCTTATTTACATGAGTTTAATTAATTTAACAGAATGCACTTTTAACAAATTGTCCAATAACAGTTTTATATAAATGCTAATGAATATATGCGTGTTAATAAATTAATTTGACTTTATAAAATTTTGTGCTTTTCTTTTTAACATGATTCTCAATTTGATGCTATCTCTTATATCCAATATTATAATAGATTTGGTGCTTTCTTAACTTCACTTTTGTCTCAAGATTATAATGTAACACTATATATATATAGTACTGTATGTATAGTTTGATATCATATTAAACTAGATTTATAAAGTAGAATTCGATTCCTTAATTGCATTAATCGGAACCGTGATGTAGAGTCCAACTATTTATCGTATAAACAAAGAACAACTGATTAGTGATTTAAAGATTTTTTTTTTTTTTTTTTGAGGGGGGTGTTTTAAAGAATAAATATGGTAAAATTAATCTTACAATATTACACATCATTACAAAGAAAGATAAAATTTAGTTACTGTAAGGACACGATTTGGAGCGACCCAAGAACGATACTGGGTTCGCACGTGAATAGGCCCTCACAATATCATTTATAGAGCGTGGGTTTGAAAGGCTAGGCCTTGATCACGAGACGGCGGTTTTCCGGGGTCTTCATGCATAAATAAAACGTGTACATACATAGATAGGTCGTGCATGCTCTGGGAGTCTTCGTGGGTTTGAAAGGATAGGCCTTGATCACGAGACAACGGTTTTCCGGGGTGTTCATGCATAAATAAAATGTGTACATACATAGATAGGTCGTGCACGCTCTGGGAGTCTTCCTCCTAAAGGTGGGCTGGGAGGCTCTGGTTTTGGCCATTTTTCCCAGCCCCCCTAGAGGTGTGTCAGCCCTCACATTATATAACCCTTCTCGGTTGATCTTAGCCCTCCACTTGTTGGTCAGGCAGGTGCTAACTTCTGTACCCGTCCCATCGACAGTCCCATCTTACTTTCTATTAGTTGCGACAATCGAAATCACCCTGTCCAGGTGTCTTCTCTCATTAACACGGTCAGGACACCGGTGAAATCATTAAATGCGGAGAGGTTGTATTTATCTTGAACCAGTTCCGCGCCATACCCCCAACGTGGGTCCCATTCTATTCGTATCCTCTTCTAGGGGCTTTTTGGGGATAGTCATCATTGAGACGTTGCTAATCTTTTTGAGGTCTAGTGGTGCCGAGGACAAGGTCATCCTCGGCTGTTCCACTAGACACACCGGCCCTTTTTCCCATTTGTCCTCGGCACATACCATCCTCGGCATGGACCCTGAGCCTTAATAAAATGTGGGTCGGGTCATAAGTTCCCCGGCCCCACAGTTACAAAATTAGTTGTAGCCTTAGGCTACAACCTTACTCAATATCTTTTTCTTGGGGGAGAATTTAATTTGACAAATCCATCATTGAATGACATATTCTTCTTCTATTCTCTATGCTTGAAAATTTTCTAGAAAATTAAAGATCAATAGCTATATCATCAATAAAATTTTTAAATTGTAATTTTTTGCAGTTTAAAATTATGCATAGAAAATAAACTTATAGATTATATAGTAAATAATATCTAATTGACACAAAATTTGACATGTGTATTAAAAGCGTAAAGAACATGAAATTCAACAGTTAGATTTTCAAAATATGGTAATGTTTAAACTTTGTCCTACAAAGAATGCAACTCTATTATACGAATTCGCTACCAATATAGTTATCAAAATCATACCAAACAACAAATCATTAACTTATAAGTGTCTCACTTTAATGTATGGTTCATTAGTTGAGCCGTTGGATCATGATTTGAACTTGGTTAAATAATACATTAAAAAATGAAAAATTGTATAAAAATAGGGTTCAATTAATAGGTGCCCTTGGAAAATGAATCATTTTTAAAAAGTTTTTGTAAGGACACGATTTGGAACGACCCAAAACGATACTGGGCTCGCACGTAAATAGGCCTAAACAATTTGATTTTTAGAGCGTGGGTGTAAAGAACTAGGTTAACCTTTCGCTTTCAGCTCAAAGCTGGCACAACGATCGTTTTGTTTGATAATCGATACAGTTCTTTTTTCCCTTTTCGTTCTTTTTCTTTTTTTGTTCCGATCCCCTCTTTCATGTTTTTCTTTCAGTTTATATACCATCTTTTGTATTCCATCCTCACCGCACATGTGTAGGCTGGGTTTCAAGGATTTCTTTCTGTCCTATCTCCCACCTCCTGGAACTTCCTATAGGCAGCTGTAAGGCTGCCTCCCTACTGTTCAGGTATCACCTCCACATTAATGCGGCTAGAGAGTTGGTTGAAAGGTAGTTAATGCGGAGGCAGCTGTAGTTATAGATATTTGTTTTCCTTTTCTCTTTAACCCTTGGTCTGTTATCCTTATCTTCAGTGGTGACGTAATTCTGGGGTCTGGTTGCAACAAGGCCGCGTCCTGTTCGTCCTCGGACACGTACTGCCGAAGAATATAGCGTCCTCAGACGAATACAGAACTCTACCTTCGTGATATTGACCACCACCCCCCTTCGACAATTGCCTTGTGACCTGACATGACCTCCTCGGACGGATATACATCCTCGGATGGGCCACAAGCCCTACGATCCTAACCTTGATGGGCCTGTTGATTGACAGGCCCCTACAGTTTTAATACTAATTTTATAGAAAATAAAAAAATTGTTTAAAGAAAGAGTTTCTAAAAATATTTTTTAAATCAATACCCTTAGAGTATCCATTAACTTTACCCGATAAAATAAGCTTGTATTCAATTTAAGCATAAGTATGCAAGTATATCAAATATTAAAATTAATAATATTTTTCTATCTTTTAATCTAAATATAGAATTGGATGATTTTTTATATTAAAATTACTTAAAGTAATAGGACTCTTGAATTGATATTTTCGTTACTTGTTTATACAGTAGTTTAAAAGAAAATGATTTGAAAGATGATAAATAAAAGTGTAAAATTGATGGAAAATTTTTTGTTTATTCTAAAGAACTTAACATTAAAAAACTGGACATATTTAATTAAACTGTGCTTTTCTGTATTTGTCAAAAAAATCAACAGTCTTGTTTGGGTTTGTTAATATATATTAAAATAATAAATCTGGTATTTCTTTATAAAGCCTCCTGAAAAACTTCGCCCTCTTATTATGCAAAAGGATCAAAATGATATGTTAAATTAAACTAATTTGTGCAATTTCAAAGCGATAAACGAATAGTATAATAGCAAAAGAAACCGTTAATTTGTTGTTGAAAGTCATAATTAATAAACTGAGGTATTGTCCTTTCTTAATTTCTCTAAGACTCTATCCCATACCTATTCTTCCACGAGACGAGGTAGGTTCTATGAACTATGAACTATGAGCATGCATGCTATATACATTAAAAATATGGAACAAAAGGAAAAGACAAACCAGGGACCTTTTCCTGGACGGTAAAATTTGACTATTTGGTCAAAGTTTGGATTAATGTTCTTTGAAACAATAATCCATATATATGTCACACCTATATTAATGCAGAAATTTCAACATCAATAGCTAGTAAAGAAGCCAAAATTTCTTACATTGTCGAGGTGACAAAGATCATGCCTCCTTACCAAACTTGTCTAGCTACTATTCACTACTTTATCAAATTCTATTATATAGATGTGGAGCTTAGTATTTAGGACATGGACATGGACCCAAGACAGTTGTCCATGATTAGAATCAAGCTGATTTCTTAATTAATTGGAGCTGTTGGATTAAGATCCAAAGGTCCCTATCAAAAAAAAAAAAAAAGATCCAAAGGTCAAGGATCTTTTATATATAGTACGTAGATACTGGATAGATCATTTTTTTTTTTTTTTTGGTTCTTATTCGAATGGCTCAAGTTGGTTAATCTTTCTTTGTGTCAAAAGCACTTACCGAACTCATTGACAAAGTTGTTCCAACATTTTTAGCATGTGCATTGACCTCTCTGTAAATTATATCATGTTTTATTGTTGGGGAAGAAAAATGCAGACAGGGCTATATGTTGTTAACCGATAACCATTGTCTCCACATGCCACCCAAAATGTTTTCAATATGTACCGTTTCTCCATCTGGATTATTGAATACCTCTTGTCTCAGTCATGTAGAATTTGTGGTATTTCGATTGGACGTTGCAATTTCAATTTTTTTTTTCTTTCTATTATACTGAAAAAACAAATCATGGTACATTTTACTATACAAACTAGGATAAGGAGTTTAGGCCTCGAATATTCTATAAACCGATATATGATGCCTACGAATAGTGAAAGTATTTTTTTTTATCAATAATATCAACTTTTATTCTTACAACAACTCAATAAGTGAATATCATATAAAAAGTTAGTGGGTCAAACTATGACAAAAATGACATAAATTTTTTTTTTTTTTGGTAAACCAAAATGACATAAAATTAAATTATACGACATTCAGTTATTGAGTTGTTACATGGATGAGCTAATATAATTGTTATAAGAAATATTTTGTATCATAGATACATCATTATATTTCTCATTAGGATGAATAAAGCCAAAAAAAAAAAAAAAACACATAATTTTCAGCAGTAAGGTACATATATGCATTACATAATTATGTGTGTTTGTATTATTCGAAAAGTAATAGTAGGGTTGTAAAGGAGAAGAGATATCAGTTTGTACTCATATGCAAGATTTCAATGACACAATAAAGTCCAAATTAATTAATTGAGAACTATTTGGTTTGTCCATATGAAATAAAGGATAACTTTATTGGAGTTTATTCTTTTTTTCCAGCGCAGATTATACACATCCTTATTCTAAAATAAAAAGAATTCACTACACACATTGACATGGCAGCTTTATTTATTCCTTCTTTTGTTTTTAAAAAGGCTATATATGTCTGCACATTTAAGATGATCAGAAATATATCATTTTGAGGAGCAGGCACATATTGGATTGTCTAACGTTATGTTGAAGCTAGCTAGCTACCTCCATAGCATAGGGATGGATGGGGTGGCATATTCTGTTCATTAATCTATTCTTTTAATTTTAAAACCAATGCTCTCTTCCCTTTTTTTTTTCAAATCAATCATATTTTTCCTTCCTCTTCGTATTCCTTTTTTTTTTCTTGAGGAATCTCCAAAAGTGTATAGTTGAGCTTTATTTTTCACTTTTTTGCCCTGATTTTCACCCTTCTTGCCGGGTTAAGGAATTAATAAGTAATTAAACCCTCCAGCCCACATGTCCATATTCATAGTCAATAGTCATAGATGAGTGTCCGCAACGGCAAAGAGAGTCAAAAATCAAACTCTCTTTTTAAGTCTATCTGGAATGTACTTATTTTGTTAAAATTAAAATTTTTTTGCTGAAAACACTATAGATAAAGGTAAAACTTAATTGAAATAGTACAGTAAGATTTATGAATAATACTAAAAAGTACAGTAAAATTCATGAATAATAGTAAAAATAAATTAAATAGTAAAATAAACTGATTTCTTAATTTAGAGCTCAACATTCCCATAAACTTAAAAAGAGAATATGGTGCAGCTGCTTGATGCCAAGATAGCTAGGGAGCTCCCTGCACCTGGTAACCCCACCCATGCCTCGGAACGTACCGCCCATTCATAAAGAAGACAATGCACTTTGTCCTTGCTCCCGTTTGCCCACTATAAAACATTCTCTCCATCTCTCTCTCTCTCTCTCTCTCTCTCTCTCTTTATCTTTTTCATTTGAAGAATATTTTTCCTAGAGCTTTTTGTTTTCACTTTTTCAGATATCTTTCTTAGCGAAAAATAAAAAGGGAGTAGAATTCACAAGCTTTTTATGTCACATGGAATTAATACTTTACTTTTTAATGGCCTGATAAAGCAAAAGAAAAGCAAAAGTAACTGCTTCGGGATCTGTTTGGACATATATAACATGCTTTTGAGGTACGGCCATGATTTATTATTTAGGACTACAACAATGGTAAAACATGTTTACGTTTGGTTTTGGGCCCCTTATATTTATCTGCACTGCTCACACAGACTTGCCCTGAAATCTTTGAGATTTTTAAATAAATAAAATTGTCTCATCTCCCACCAAAATCTAGTGCTTTGTCTAGCAGTCATGGATTTTGATGGATTCAATGACTTTATGTTCAATCTAAAATGGCTACACGCCATACAAGAGGAATATATGTTAGTGTACCAAATTGGCAGAAATCCCATATAATATGCTAGTCCAAATATGGTTCTGATTTTTTTCGAGTTTTAACTAAACACAAAGAAAGATTATTTCTTTATAATCTTTCCTTCCACTTTGCCCGATTACTATAAAGATGCCCTTGTTATTTCAATAATTTTTTTATAATTATTTTCTATCTCTATTCTCATTGGCAGAAGTATAGTAGGTAAGCATGCTTCATCATCCATATCACGTGGATAGCTGACGCGTAAGCCCATATACAGAACTTTCAGTCATTCTGGCCATGTTTCCACTTTTTCTTACCTACCTAAAAATGCACGCTATCAAACACATTAAAATGCACTCGCACTAGGAAATGAAATTATCAGGTAACACTCCAGTGTACACTTTATACCTGCCATGTCAATGGTTTTAAAACACTCCCATCCCATTTGAAAGACCAAGAATCGTTCTCCAACAACAGGTTCTGTTCTTCGACCAAGCAAATTTCATGTTTCAAGCCGGGTCTTTGGAGTCTAGTCTTTTTTTCCCATGTAATGCAATAAACTAGAAAATGTCTTTAAAAGGCTACAAGTGAATCTTTTCCCAATCTCTCAAAATCGATTCCATCAGAGTTCGAGACCTTTTACAACCAGGACAGCAAAATCTCAATGAGTGTGCATTGGTCAGAGAACTACATAAACATACACTTGCATATACAGCTAATTTTTTCCGTAACCCATTATTGCCAATAATGGCATCACCAAGATTACGTTCCTCTTACAACTAGTGGAGCACAAGAGACTGACACGGGGGAGAGGGATACCCTACTTTGTTCTGTTCAAGTTGCCAATGCCAGGCCATCTGAAACATCTTATTCACTAGCCATGCCAATTTAGTTTTGGATTTTTTGATATTGATAAGATTTTTTGTACACCACATATTGAATAATGGGAAACTGGAAAACATTTATTATCAGAAATATCTTAATTAATGAAAGCTTAAAAAGATTGCGCATTTTATTCATGTTGAAACTACCATATTGAAGAAGCATGAATCATAGTAAAAGAAACTAGAACAACTGAAAAGAGATGTTAGACATGGTGGCAAGTGGTAGCGAATTGATGCTAAGTTGCCAACCATAAACCTGGCAATTGATTCAGAAAGCTTAAAACAAGAAATTAAATGACTGCACAAGAACCCGAATTCGCAAAGTGAAAAGTATCAATAATCCTGTATGATCAAACAATCATTAGGGGAGAGAAGCATCTATAAAATCCCCCAGGAAAATTTCAATTTACCATGGCTTTAACAAATTTTCAGGACAGTAGATTTTGCAAATCATCCATGATATCAACTAAAATTTGTCCAAAAACCTATATGTCTAGTAGCAAACAAATTTATTGTTTTCTTCCTCTTCCCTTCTTGGTTGGCTGTGCATCTATTTGTTCCTTCCCAGTAACTTCTGCTACATCCGCTGCACAATGAGAAAGCAGAACAGGTTTTAGTTAGTACAACTTGCGATCACAAACCATAATCAAAATCTATGATATACTGGGGAACCAGAATAACATGTTCAAAATGTCGTCCATACGAGCACTAATTTGCAGTTTTAAAATAACAGATGCTGCTTCAACTGTTTGTACTGTTCCAGAACATTATGGAACTTTACAAGCACGTGCATGGACATCCCATGGGGGAAAATTGTATAAGTAAACAATTGCATTTTGCAGAGCATTTGAAACCAGTTCTCTACTTTGAGTTAATTATTACAAAAAAATATTAGGGAAAGATTTAATTGTCATAAAACATATACTGGTTAATGTTTTGATAACCCACAATGATACATCTATTTTGTAATTCCATTTCTAAATTTTGTGTGTTCAACTGTTACTTCCACAGAATGCCCCAATGCACCATAAATTTCATAAAGGAGCTTAGAATAAGATTATACCATCAGGTTTATTGAAAAAAGGACGAAGAAGAAGATAATACCTTCAGGACCCCGAGCCATCAAAGTGAAGAATATGTTGTTAAGCTTCTCCATCTTCTTAGCATCCTGTGCCTGGTCTGTCTTAAACTTGAGACACTGGTGAAAAAACAAAAGAACCCATCGTATGAGTAACCAGTTACTAAATAAAAAGATAAATTTCTAATAACAGGAATGTTCAACAATATGAGTGAAACACAGGTTCTCCTCAAATCCAGGACTATATCATGTGTGCAAAAACATTCCAAATCCAATATCTAGCACTAAGTCGACTAAATCCAGGTTTATGATGCATATGCTTCAAATAATGCATATGACATAATTTTTTTCTTTTTTGATAATTCGATAGATGGGGTTGGGGGGATTTGAATCTTGGACATCTCCATTAGAAAGACCAGAAGGTGCCAGTTGAGCTACAAGGCTCGTGGCTTAAAATTTACCTTCACAACATAAGCAAGCATTATTTTCTTCTGACACCTCAGAACCCAGAAAACCT
This sequence comes from Quercus tomentella, assembly GCA_028535165.1. Lineage (NCBI taxonomy): Eukaryota > Viridiplantae > Streptophyta > Magnoliopsida > Fagales > Fagaceae > Quercus > Quercus tomentella. The sequence goes on along the minus strand of JAPQVY010000023.1, from coordinate 39,397,636 downwards.
CCCAACATATATATTGGACAAAATTCACAGCCACAACCAATTTTCAATTCCCAGACAGCTAACAAGATTCATCAAGAAAAGAGAAAGAAAGATGTCCTCTAACCTCCCAGCACCATATATTGGACAAAAATTCCAACCCAAAATCTACTCTCAATTCCCAGCTATCAAGATGTTATACTGCTTAAAAAAATCAGTACCCAGACATGATAGATTTAGGAACCATGGACATGGGTACGACAAGCAATTTCAAAAAAATTATAAAAAGACACGGAGGGTACGATGCGCCAATTGAAGCGTCCATGCTTCCTAGTGATAGATCAGTTGTCCAAAGTTATAAACAAGTGACGCATGAGTTGATAAGCTTTCTAAACTAGATATTCAATAACAAAGGTGATACTTTAAAAAGGATAACTCATTTTAATGTCATCCTATTTATTTATTTTTTTGGATAGATGGATTTATTTATATTTTAAATGACTTTCATCTAAAAATCTACATGAGTTTTCTTGACATATATTCTTTTTGATAATTCAATAGAAGGTGCCAATTGAGCTACAAGGCTCTTGGCATTTTCTTGACATATACTCATCCAATCATTCTTCTAAGCTTCTAAGAAAGTTGTGCTCCTAAGCAAAAACAGTTGTGCATTTTGACACCATTAAACATGAAGACTGTCAAGCAAGGTACAAATAAGAAAATTATAGCAGACAAACATGAAATCAGACACTAGCAAAGAACCACCAAACATACATCACATTTTTTTTGTGAGAAACACATTAAAAGGTCTCAATATTAGCTTAGTTAGGGATTCCGATATCTTGAGAATGACTAATTCAAGGTTTACCACTTGAGCATACTAGCAAGCTCTAGCTCAAATGGCACCTCCTCACCTTGGAAAAACAATGTGGAGGGTGAGATATTGGGTTCAAAATTCAACTGATGCATCTATAACTTACCAATAAAAAAATTATGAAACTGGTCGGTTTTTTGGATGTTTTTCCATTCTATCAGTCAGGTTTGACATTCCTTGAGCACAAAACTCCAAATAACAAAGACTACCTGTCCCTAAAGCTAACTCTATAGGTTGATTGTACAAACACCATGTTATTCTCCGTAGTACAAGCTGATAATCAGCTGAGTCTTCTCAACACAAACCAATTATGACCATATCCAAACAATAATCCTTTTTCCCATCAACTCTTTGGTAACTGATCACATTACAAAGTATTTACAAAGCAATCTTGAAATTAAAGCTGCACCGATCAAATAAAAACCAATCATACTGTTTATCCTCTGTCACTTAATTGGATTGAATTTAAAATCTAAACCAACTTATGATACTATTTTTAACTCACTCTCACAATTACCATGCTTGGATGAAAAGGGAAGACTTTAAGGTTCTAAACTGCCTGATCTATAAAATCATGCCATTGAACACTAGCCCCATTTTATTTTAATAAGTAAATATTGCATGAATTAAATGAAAGTAATGTAACATTCCAGTGTAATAACTAGCTCTAAAATTCCAAAGATGATATATTCATTGAAGCCTTCCATTCTCACTAAAGCGGGGGAAGAGAGTACTCTCTAATCTAGTCAGAAAAGAATCTCTAGAAAGTCCCTTCTGTTGCATGAATCAGTTATCAAGTCAATCTCCATGCCTTAAACTCCAACTGTATTGAATCTCTAACAAGTGCAAAGCACTACTCAAGAGACTCCTGACTAGACAGTGACAATTATCAATCACCAATTCAACTCCATTCCTCTCTCTAGATATATTTTATTGTTCTAACCCTTTTTACTTCAAAAAGGAAGTTCAAAAACACACACAAATCGTGTAGTAACCTATGTCACAGTGTTGAATTTGAGATCAACACACACACACAAATCGTGCCATGCCATAACCTAAGTCATGGTGTTGAATTTGAGATCAAGCATCAGACTCCACTCCCATTGTTTGTTGCTTTGGACACCACTGAACCCCCAAAGCAACCCTAATTGTTTTACACCCTAAATAGACAATAAGATTCCCTAATTGAACCTAAAATCTAGTATTTGATTCAACACATATAGAATTCCGATCTTTGCTAGTGAAAGCAAGCCATAGATTGAAACTAAAAATCATAGCATTCATAACTAAATAATTGTTGCAAGAAATAATATGTTTTTTAGTCACTCATATGGGTACAATAAAAGCAAACACATAAATATTATTTGAATCACAGTAAGCTAAAACAATAGTGATGCTCCAAAGAATTTGATCTAAAATAACACTATAAATAATAATAAAAGAAAGAAGTCAAACCTCTCGATTATCAGTGACCTTGAGAACCAATTTACCGTCGCAGTGCCGATACTTCATCACATACCGCGTCTACATACCCCAATTTTCCAAAAAAGAATTAGATTAACTATATCAGTCAAACCCTAAATTATATGATTTCGTTTTAAAAATAAAATCCAAGCGTTGGCTTACTATGCAGAGTTGCAACAATGTTTAGCCATAAAAATAGAATAATACTGTTGTTTATCAGGTTTTCCTACAATTTTCTTGGGAAACAAACAGAAGGTGGAAGGAAGAAGTAAAGAAAAAACGTACAGAATCGGGATCGGCACGGAACAACTGTACGGATCGCTCGACGAACTCGTCCCAAGAGGTAATGTAAACCATTGCGCCCGCTAAAACAGAGAGACTGAGAAGTCCAAAGAATTTGCAGAAAAAACCTAACGAATTTGTTTCTGTTTCTTTTTGGGGTTTAGGATGGGTTTCAATTAATAGAGAGTGAGCTGTGCCTGTGTTGTGTACAAGAGCTCTCTCTATATATAGGGTGCTGTCGTGTGAAGTGTGAACCTTGGGTGAAAAAGTGTTCACCAAGTATTTCTTATCACGGCGGTCACTTATCGATGCAACATGTAAAATGGCGCCTTATCAAATCGGCTTTTTTTTTTTTAAACGCCCATTGACCGAAAGCATTTGTTACATCTAATCTAGTCTTTCGATGCTACAACGGAAAAGTCGCCTTTATAGTTAGTACTACAGAAAAAAAAACGACGTCGCTGTTTGAGTGCTATAAGGGGAATGCTTTGTGCAATTTCTCGTCTAATCTCTAAAAATAAAAACAGGTATGATTAGGATTTTTTAGATCCATAAAAAAAAGTCAATTTGTACTCAGACATGTTAAGATGTCAACTCAAATTGACGCACATTAGCATATGTCACAATTTAGATATAACAATGGGATAGGGTCAGGTTAGGAGTGTTCCAGCCCTTTAAAAAAAAAAAGGTCGATTTAATGCATTTTTGAAACTAAGTGAATAACTTTGAATTGAGCCTTTTCTTATATTTACATATTAACTAATAATATTTGTTTAACTTTTGATAATGATCGATGGATTTCAGCAATGAATTTGCATAAAAAACTATTAATCTCGATTCTAATTTTGATAAATAGATAAAGTAATAGTTTGTTCAACTTTGGTGCATTTGGGAGATTGAAATTTTTTACTCTTAAATTACTACAAATAGAGTGTAACAAATTATTAGAATCCACAACATTCAAAGAGAGTATAATTTTTTTAAAAATAAATGTTGTATAAGACAAAAGAAACAATATATTCTATTTGTTAATAGTGGACTTTCTTCCATCTGGGGCCTTAGGTTGTTTAGGAAAAGGTTAACTCAGCCCTGCTTAGTGGCAAGGCATATTGGCAAAATGTGAGGGCAAGGCAAGTTGGGGTAGGGTAAGTTGGAGGTACTTTTTCCGTCCATAATGAGGTGGATCCAGCATTAATTAATGTAATAAAATGGATGAGCAAATGCTAGAATATAAAAGAGTTAGTAGAAAACAAGTATTTTGGAGATAAAATAAAATATGTAAACAAAATCATATTATATAGCCAAAACTGAGTGAAAATTCAATTAAATTATAAATTGAAATTCTAATTTTGTATTATATGTCCTGTTTAAATTTTTAAATTTTTGTGTCAAAGTAAATGATAAATTAACACCTAACATGAAACAAGAAAACCACAATGATGACTCTTATTGACCTAAGTAAAAATATCTCACAAACACACTCTTATTATTGGTGGACTCAGTAGTCTCAAGCTCTTCTCTCTTAAATGTTTCCTCTGTTCTTAGCTCCCCAGCTTCCTTTGCTACAACTATTAACACCATTGCCACAATTGAGGAGTCCAAAGAAAAAGGCTTTAAAAGCGAAACCTCACCTCCTCCTCTCAATTCCATACCATATATCATCCCAAGTCTCCTCCGTCTTCTCTCTCAACGTCCACCAATTCGATACTCACACCGCCCTCTCCTCTTTCCATTGGATTTCTCAGAACAAGCCTACTCTCCATTGCTTCACATTCTCATACACTACCATTTTATTAATTTTCCGTCTCAATGATCAAATTTTGCCATTCACCCTATGAAGTTGCTTTCGTCTCGGACTTCTTATGCTGCCTAAATAGCCAAGAAAAAAAGTAAAATTTTAGTTTCAGTTTACTCCTAACATGCTGTGAATGAGACTTTTCAAATTACTCCAAACGAGCGAAAATAGTTAAAGTTTTGTATAGTAGATTCCACAATTTTTTTTTTTTAAACCCTTTATTGCTGTAATTTTCCTTGTAAATAAAAATGTAGAGGTTTACCTATATTATCAATGCCAACCTTGCCACTGCGTAATATTCCTCTTCATCAGGAGATTCTTATGATTGTTCTTAACGTGGTAGTTGAAGATACAATAGATGGCTTTGTGAAGACTTATACAACAAATGCGAGGAGAAATGTTAGTTTTTTTTTTTTTGTTTTTTTTTTCAATTGTGTGTGGTCTATTTAAGGAAAATGATGTCTGTATTGGTGAGTGCACTAAATTCCATGGACTGTGGTTGATTCAGCCACTATTCATTTTATACCAAAAGATTGTTCCTAACGAGACAATGTGAAGGAAGTGGATGGATCGATGCTTTAAGCTTGGAAAAGCATCTTTTGATAATTAATCTACCCTTAATTTTGAAACATGATTTAGACACCTCTAAGGCCACCATTCTCTCTCATTGACGATATACTACAACGTTCATAGGAGGCCTAAGACTGATTTTTTTTTATTATTATTAATAACTTTTTTTTTTGAAAAAAGGCCTTATAAAAACTTTGGAACATCTACAAGAAGTGACTATTTACTATTTAGTTTTACTAATCCTTTTCTCAAAAAAACTGAAAAAAAGTTTTACTAATGCGTTAACGCTGTTAATTGCTTTAGTATGAGTATTGTTGGTTTCAAAAGTCAATTTGGATTACAAGATTCTAAATGGCTCTTAAGAATATATAAATTTGATTGGGTTTGTTTGTTTGTTTGTTTGTTTCTATCCCATTTATAATGCTCGATGTGGAAATTGAGATGACCAACTCATTAGTCATTATCACTATTGTTGAATGTTTTTATACGTAAGCACAAGTTACATGCCAGTATATATAAATATAGAATATATGCAAAAAATATTAAATTAAATTATTATACATATACATAATTGGGTCTAGTTAACGAGTACTAATCAATCATTTTAAAAAATATTTTATGATAAATTAAAAAAAAAAAAAAAACTATCATTTTCTATAAAATTAAAAAAAAAAAAAATCTCTTAAAATAATTTATTAGTGAATACCTAATTTTAGATTTTAATTATAATCTGTTTTAGTTTGATCCTTTGATGTGTACAGTGTACCTAACCAGATTCCCAATTAGATCCGCTCAACGTGACCTGTTTAACAGGTCTACTTTGAATCATAGTGTGATTTTTTGGGGTCATAGTCACTTATAGTGCTTGCTTGGTTTTTTTTTTTTTTTTGATGAACAGCTTGCTTGGTTGAAGCCTTGCATTCCACACTTTGACATTTCTTAGATAGTTTAGTCATACATCTACTCGTCGTCATACATCTACTCGTCTGCTTTGTTTCGTAGTGACTTTTTTTTTTGGGGGGGGGCCCTAAAATTGCTTGAAGTTCATACTATGACATTTTTTTTTTTTTAAGGTTAAAGTGTCTTTAGTGCACTAAACTCGATCAAATTATAACTCGTGTCCTCAAACTGCCTCATTTTTTTGAAGATCTTAGTTTAGTCAAGCAACTACTATTAATGAACTAAGAGTTAGTGCCAAATTTTATATAGTTTTTATGAGGGCATTTTCATTTCTATACGGACGGTTACAGAGGGCTGGGTTTTGATTTTCTGAAGATTTGATTTGATTTTTATTTTATTAATTTATAATTAAATTTGGTACTATTTGTGAGGGAGTGATTATGTGTGTTAAACCTTTTTTTTCAATGTGCAATAACAATTGGAGGGTGTAAGTGTAGGGGTGGCAAAATTGGATATGACCTGCGAACCCAACACGACACAAAATTAGCAAGTTATAGGTTGAGGTTTAATGGGTTCGTGTCATGTTCGGGTTGACATGACTAGCCTGTTTAATAAACTGGTTGGGTTAGTGTTCAATATATAAAACCCGTTTAATTAAAAGACATTTTACCAATATATACTTCAAACTTTAGGTATATAAACTTATTAGTTGTTATGGTTTATTTTCTTTGACATATTGTGATTGATTATTTGTGATATAGAGATATGCTTTAGTTTATTCATAAAAAAAAAAGAGATATGCTTTAGTTTTGAATGATTATTTGTGATGTAGTTACTCGTTAGTTCTGAATTTTATATTAAAAATATTTATTTGTTTGTTTTTTCATAATTTTTTTTTTTCATTTTGATAAAATCTGATAAATAGGTCGACACGACTGACCCATTTAATAAATGGGTCATGTTAGGGTTGAGAAATCTTGACCTGTTTAGTAAATATGTTAGGTTAGTGTTGACCTATATAGTCAGATACTCATGAGTTGACATGACACGAACTCGATACATGAACACGAATTGCCACCTAAGTGTGTGTTTGGATACCAATGAAAAATTAAAATTATTTTACTATTCAGCTTATTTTTGCTACTATTCATGGTCTCACTACACTTTTTGGTACTATTCATGGGTCTCACTGTATTATTTCAGCTAACTTTTACTTTTATCTACTGTAATTTCAGCAATAAATTTTCAGTTTCAACAAAATAAACAGTATCCAAATAGACTCTAAATAAAACTTTTCACATCATGTACGTTTTGAATTTAAAATATATTTTTTAATTTATCTTCCAAACAAATAAGCAAAATTAAAATACAAGGAAAGATCGAAAGAGTGTAGTTCATGAATACAAATTTGCTGTATCATTTATTTGTGTTTTATTTTATGTTTCACCAATCACAACTTATAATGTATTTGTTTAATTTTGTTTATAAAATAGTCAAAATTTAAAGTAAAAAAAAAGAGCATAAGATAAGTTATGATCGACGGAATATAAAAATAGAACATAAAATGTGATACGAAGAAATTGTATTCATACACACAACTAGGAGAGTGCTTTGTTTTTTGGGACGTGAAAGAAACCATAAATAAAAGTAAAACTGCTTTATTTTCAACTCCAAGACTCCAAGTAGCTGACAATTTGTGCAAAATGCATTCAGACAGTATTCCGAGCACGCCACCCGCAGCAGCAGCAGCAGAGAAGCATGAAGAAGGAGGAAGAGGGACGTGGAAGCACGCGGCTTTCCATGTGGCCACTACGATTGCCACTCCAGCTGCTTACGCTCCTTTGCCCTTCGCTCTTGCTTCTCTCGGTTGGCCTCTTGGTCCGTAAACTCTTCTCTTTGCTCTGCTTGCTTCGCTTAACATCTCTTTTTTCCTTTTTCTTTTTTTGGCAACAATTGAATAAACATGCAAATTAATTATAAATATACAGAGTCCCATATACTAATTAATTACAACAAAGTGTGTGTGCTATATTCATCCATCTCCATATATATATAGCAGAAATCATTCATTTCATTTGTTTCATCATCACAACGGTGTGGTGTGGGACCGACAATATATTAGATATTATGCAACCTCGTGCGCGCGATGCCTTAAAATATCTTCTAATCTCCGAGATGACACTATTCAGCTTCTATTAGCAAAATATTATACTATAATAATAATAATAATAATATTGTTGATCTTGATGATTATAATAATTTGGTTACAAATGCGCTACTTGATTTTCTAGAGGGAAAAGAAAGTATCGTCTGAACTGAGCTAATGTTACTATAATATTGTTATTGTTGATGATAATGATAATTTTACTATCTATCCTATTAATTCCTAGCTAGGCCTTACAATATATGAAAATCATACTCCAGACATCTAACTTAATTCGGGTTAATATGTATGAATATTTTTTTAAAAATTTGTCTATATTAATGCTTTAAATTAAACTGCTAATTTTAGTTTTCTTGTCTAATTTTAATTATTTAGTTAATACTCTCTATTTTATCTTTTACCTTTTTTTTATGATTTTTTTAAAAAAATTATATTTTATGAAATCTATTTTAGCTTTTACCTACACAAAAAAAAAAAAAAAGAAAAAAAAAAAACTTTTATTGTATTGTGGATATGTTGTTAGAATTAAGTTGCAACTCCCTCTGCCCAGGTGTGACTAGTTTAGTGAGCGGAACATTGGCAACTTGGTATTCTAGCCTTCTGATTGCGTCATTATGGAAATGGAATGGAAAGAAGCACATTACATATAGAGAACTTGCTGGGAGCATCTTTGGTTGGTATTTTCTAATTTCAATTCCACTTTTTAATATTAATATTAATATAAGAAAAGAAACAACCGTGAGTGAGTGAGTGACATCAATAACAAGAATATTATAAAGAAAAGATTAAAACTTAAAATTGTTTCAAGGACAGCTTTATGTTTATGATAGACCACTACTTAAATTTGTTGATCAATTAGGAGAACTCAGATCAGATATCCAAGAATTGAGAAATCTAGAAAAAAGAAGGAATTCAGATTTAATTTTTCCCATTTCAGCTGTAATTATTTAGAATGGCATCACTGACTGGTTTGAGCTTATCATACTTGTACTTGCTTGTTAGATGTCTGCTATTGTATGATAGGAATCAAATGACCCTTAATCTTTATTGCTCTCAATCTAGTAGTTCTTCGAGGGGAATAGGCCTCCATCGATTCTTCGAGGGAATCAACCTCCAATAGCATTTCAAGAATGACTATTCAATGTATTATTGATCAATTCAATTCACATTACAATCAGTATTGAGCTTTATACCCTACTCACTAACTAACAAAGTACAAAACAACACAGCTTAGTTACTTAACTAACCAAGTACAACTTCCAATGCATTATCAACTAACTTGTAACCAACTCTGTACAAGTATCCCCTGCATCTCTGTACAAGCATCCACTGCACCTAACACAGCAGCAACACACTACACCAGATGCACCCCAATCAGAGTCCTAACATTGTAGCCAGAAAATTTTCTTGTCTTTGATTGTTAGATGCCTGCTATTGTCACAATATCTGAGAAAACTATTATTAATTATCTTCTAGTGGCTACTTGTACAATGTTTACAATTCAAGTCCATTGCCATGGACATTTATATGTATATAGGGTGAAGATGAAGTTACTCCTGATGAAAATTGTATACTCCTTTGTCCTTCTAATTCTTCTATTTAGAACTTTTGTATTAAAGCTTTGTTGGGTACATTTCTGAGCATTAGAACATTACCACTTGATTCCAAATCCTATTCCCTACCTGAAATGTAAGGCACAACTTGTTTGAACTTAATACCTACCATTTCTCAATTGATGAGCTATAGCTTCTGTGGCCATTTGTTTTAAATTATGGCAATTATTTTCCTGAGTTAAATGTGATGCACTTGTTTTTCCAACTACAGTGCTTACATACAGTTAAAATATCTCAGTATTTGGAATCCGAACCTGTGTTTTAAGTTAAATCTTTTTGCTGTTTTAGCTTGTATCGCTTTCTCACCATATGTATTTCTGGTTATTTGACTGGAATTTTTTCCCCCGATTCTTGAAGGATTCTGGGGTTATTGGTCTGTTGCACTTTTTCAGCAGGTGGCTTCTTTGGGCAATAACATTGCCATTCAAATTGCTGCTGGGAGCAGCCTTAAGGTTAGGCAGTCTTAAAATGATAGATTATTATGATATGTGTTCCTCCTTATTTCTAATTGTTTATTTCTTTCATTTTTTTTTTTTGGTTGGGGGTGGGGGGGGGTTGTTCTGTTCCATCTATGTACGTACACAGGCAGTTTACAAATACTTTCGTGAGGATGGTTCCTTAACCTTGCAGCATTTCATTATGTTCTTTGGAGCCTTTGAACTTGTTCTCTCTCAGCTTCCTGATATCCACTCATTGAGATGGGTGAATGCGTTGTGCACTTTCAGCACGATTGGATTTGCAGCTACAACCATTGGTGTGACAATTTATGATGGTGGGCTTGTCATGTTTTCCTTTGCCTGCTGCATCATAGCTTTATTGCTTGAACCAGTATTTTCCATAAAATTTAGTATCTTCATAGCTTCATCTCTGGCTTTATTTGATTTCATGTCCTTCTAGGTAAGAAGACTGACAGAAACTCAATAAGTTACAGTTTGCAAGGAAGCTCCTCTCGTAAGACCTTTAGAGCCTTTAATGCTCTTGGGATAATTGCGTTTTCTTTTGGAGATGCAATGCTTCCTGAAATACAGGTAACATGTCATAAAAAATATTTTATAAATTCAGGGCTTTTCATTCTTATTCTTATGTTGATTTTTTTTTTTTTTTCCATCTTTTAAAAGTCAATTTTTATTTTTGTTTGGCTTTTGAGTACTGGTAGATGAACTAAGGGATAATATTTTTGAACAATACACATTCTTAACAATCAATATGGTGACTATAAACAACCATTTGCTTTCCAGAATACCATGAGAGAACCTGCAAGGAAGAATATGTATAAGGGTGTGTCAGCAGCATACAGTGTCATTATCCTGAGTTACTGGCAACTGGCCTCTTGTGGATACTGGGCTTTTGGATCAGAAGTTCAGCCTTACATATTATCTTCTCTAAGCATTCCTGAATGGACAATTGTTATGGCAAATCTCTTTGCTGTGATACAAATATCTGGATGCTATCAGGTACTCTTTTTAAGGTTTTATAAATAAAGAGTTGCATTCAATGTAACATGCTTGGCCATTATAGGTTTACATGATAGGTCTTTGTTTCTTGCTCTCTTTCTTCTTCTTCATAATTTTTTTCTTGTATTATTTTTATTCTCAGGACAGAATTATAATTTAAGTTTAGCTATAAAACGAAAAGAAGGGTGTGGTATAGATTTCAGAATACACTTGATGCAAACATCTGAAAACTTCATTAACACCATGCAATGTGACAAAACTTTCTTAGTATTAGGTATCTATAAATAAATCCCTAAAAATGAGAAATTTAATAACCAAATATTCTTTGATTTTACACCATAGAAATCAGCAATTTGTGAAGTACAGATCAAATTGCGAAAATAGAAAAATGGAGAACAGCCATATATACATGCAGTCTTGAAAAAAGTGAGCAGTCAACAGAACACAAGCTTTCTCAATCATTACTTCTTGTACTCTCTCATTTATTCTTTAATGGTCTTTTCTTAAGTGATGCATCACCATTCCATCATAATTTGAATTTCAAATTTCTTTTTGTCTGTGTCTATGTCAGGCGAAATTCTTGCAATGTCGAGTTTTTATACTGGCATCTTCCCACATTTTTATGATTACTTCCTCTCTTGGTTTTGCATTAGTCATGTTTTTAAACGATTATGAATTCAATGCCTCTTTTAATTGAATTTTTTCTTTTAGATATATTGCAGGCCAACATATGCCTACTTCGAGGAAAATATGCTGTCCAGCAAAGCTACTGGCCGTTTTCCCCTGAGAAAATACCTTGTCCGACTTATTTTTACTTCCATTTACATGGCTCTTATTACTCTTATTGCTGCGGCCATGCCCTTTTTTGGGGACTTTGTGTCCATCTGTGGCGCAATTGGGTTCACTCCACTGGATTTTGTCTTCCCTTCTGTGGCATATTTGAAAGCGGGAAGAATGCCCAAGGATGCCAAATGTCGCCTTTCAATGCAGCTCCTTAATTTTGCAATAGCTACCTGGTTCTCAGTTGTTGCAGTGTTGGGTTGCATTGGTGCAGTCAAGTTTATCATAGAAGATATCAAAACCTACAAGTTCTTTCATGATATGTAAGCATTTACATTGTTATAACTTATAATTGTTTTGTAATCATTGTATTCTCTTACATTGTTGTATCTGTAGATGTTTTATGTTTCAATGAGTAATGTAATTCAAAATAAATATCATAATTTCAAGAATTAACAGTGGAAGAGGAGGTGTTTAATATTTTGAATTTCGCCACAGCAGCGGAATATGTCTCACTTCTACAAAATACAAATAAATGGAAAAGAACATTTCCCACTATTCATGGAGTTAAAGAATAAAGACCATGGTAAGTGTTCTTTTCAATTTCAAAAGATCCTTATGAATTACTTTCGTAGTCCAAAGTAGGATGATATGACTGTGCAAGCACAACAGACACTGACACAAGCACGACACGGGTGACCTACACCACACAACCAATCTTTGGACAACAAAACAAAGTACAACCGCTCCTAAATGATCACACAACAGCCTACTCTATCTCTCTTTCAATAGAAAAGAAAAAAAAAAAAAAAAAAAATTCAATCTGCTGCATAAAATTCTATTACAAAAAGGGTTAGAGACAATTTTGCAGCTATCAGCATGATGTCTTACATTACACTATTCTTGATCTGCTACGGCATAGCCTCCTCTGATAATACTTGGCCACCGAACAGTAAGCACTCTTGCATTTCTCAAAATGAGGAGTTGCATTTGGGATGTTGCAATGAAGTACTAAATTGATCAACTGATTTGCCTCCTTAGGTCAAATACTAATCCGTTGTTGCATGCTTCTATGGAAATTGTAGTCATGAACCGTCAATTCTATAAAAACCCTGTAATTTAATTAATTAAACTACCTTCTTCATTACAGTTTAGGCTACAGCCAACTGAGGTTTGAGCTCTTATAACTTGCACATAAACAGATATGGAATCCTTTATGAATGTATAATTAATGTCTCAGATAGGATAATGAGCTTCAAATGAAATGTGTAAATTGGGTTCAAATGCATGGTTATTTCATATTTATGACGAGATGAGGTTGAAACCACATATCATAATGCTCTAATTTCCAGCAGAGCAAGGTGTGATTGTTATAGTTTCTTTTCTGAATATTGATGCTCTATTACTTAATTTTCTTTTTCATGTGAAACTTCATTTATATTGTGACACGCAGTCTGTTGATTACTTGGACAAATTTGATTGATATCCATATTCTGTTCCAACTAAAATCTGAAAAAATTAATAAAAATTATAATAATATAGTAATGTAAACCATAATCTATGATAAGTAATGTATTCAATGTGGTAGAAGTGGTTTGTTGTTGAAGTAACATTAATTAAATTTGTTGTTACACTAAATTATTATGTATGGTAAGTTTCAGTTAGCACAACTGATAAAAGTTCTGATAATTAAATAAGAGATCTAGGATTTAATCTCCGTCTACACCAAAAACCAATTGGTGTCTTGGTCTAACGTTAAAGAACTATTATCAAGAGTGGACGCTGTAAGTTGAAACTCTCTAAAATAAATAAATAAATAAATAAAAATATGTATGCATCTATGATTCTATGTGCTTGTTGAAAGTTTTATTCAAGTTGAATTCATTATCATGTAGAAAAAGTTAGTACACCATAAACGAAAAAAAAGTCGGTACATCACAAAAAAACTTATTAGGAAAACCACTTGCATGTAATATTTTATTTAAAAAGAAAAAAAAGGGGGGGGGGGACCCTTGTTAAGAACTTTATTATCTGTATCTCTTAAAGTTGATGAAAATAACAAATGATTCTCTAAGTAAGAGCGGAATTGGGTCTTTCAGCCTAATCTTGAATATTACGTTAGCATATAGATATGAATACAGTGGTGAAATTAGATTTTTTTTTTCCCGGGTGAATATAAATTTAAAATAAATAAATTGTGTCTCTGCCTAAGATGTTTGTATTATATATTTTTTCTATTATAAGTTACATTTAGGTTCACAAATGTGTAAAGTCATGGTATTGAAAAGTGACGGTCATATCATGATTGATAAATTATAATTAGTTTTGAGAATGAGTAAAGACACAATGCATTACTATAGATTAACATTTTACATTTTATTATAGGTCTAATTTACTTGTTAATAAAAATCTTGTATATTGGATTGGAGTCATGCACATAACATATAATCATATATGCTAAGGAAGAAAAATGAATAGCATATGTAAAAAAATGCAATAAAATTCAAACCCTTTAACAATACTTAGTAGTATTATATTTCTTAGGAAATACATATTAAAAAATTACTTAAGGTGTCTAAAGACATATTTATAAATTAAAAATAAGGAATAACTAGTAAAGAGAAAATTCAAATATTATTTATGAGGTAGTTGAAGCTCATTAATCATATTAATTGCTACAATATTTTTAATGGTTTTAAAAATCAAATCGGACCATCTGGTTCTACTGGGAACTAGCCACTAGTTCGGTTTGAAAAACCCCAAAGCCAGTTAAAAACTAGGTTTAACCAAAAACTAGAGACGAATTCAGTTTTAAAACCATGATATTTTATAATGAAACTTATAAATCATAAATAAAACAAATATGTTACATTTTTTATTATATCATGTTTTTGTGAAATTGGATGTTTCCCTAGATTTTTTGTTTCCTTGGTTATTATCAAACTTCTTTGAGGAAAGTTATGGAACTTCTAATATGTGGCTAGGCATACACATTACAATAATTACAAGTTTGATCGATATGTCTGCGATTTTCCTTGTTTTCCTAATAAAGATTGTTTCCAATTATGGTATGGTTTTGACACAAACAAGAATCAGCCAAAAACGAAATTAGCTAACATTAATCAAAGAAATTATGTCATGGGCAAATGCAAAATGCTAAAACAATAAAATCTAAGGAAATTTGAGCAAATAAAACCAGAGGATCGGAACCCAAGCAAGGCTTTGTTTTGAAGTTAATAAAACCCGACGAGGTTGAACATGCTTTGACCCAACTAGGCGGGTTGAACATTTATGTCTATTTTTTTTTTTTTTATCAAAACATTTATGTCTATTTACATTAAGTAAAAGCAAACAGGATTCAGATCCAAGCAGGAAATCTAGAGGATCTGAATCCAAGCAAAATATGTATTTTTAAAAGAGTAATGTTACAGACACAAATTATTTTACAATATTTTTACAAATTGCTAATGTGAAAAATTTTTATTAGTTCTAATATGGGTTTACTACTAACATCGCATTTATGTTTATTAATGATTATTTGGAAATTACTAAAACCACATCAGCAGTTTGTAAAAATATTATAAAATAGTTTGTGTAGATAACACTACTCTTTTTAAAATTTAATACTCAATTAGAATAATTAACTTGAAAAAAACGATTTCTTCCCAAAAAAGAAAAAAAATATATAGAAACTTTTTTTTTTTTAGAAAAAGAAAAAATAGTGTGTGTTAAAAAATAAAATAAAAGTGATAGTGGAAGGGGAGTCTTTTGGTTGAATATTACTGTAGGGACACGATTTTTAACGACCCAAGGATAACGTTGGGCTTTGTGTGTAAAGGGCCCGAACAATATGATTTGTAGAGAGTGGGTTTGGAAAGGCATGCCCTTGAACGCTGGGCAACGGTTTGATCCTGGTTTCACGAGAGCTAATACAAAGACAGGTTTGGACAGTATAACTGAGCCTTATATCGATACGGTTTGAGAGATTTGGCTCCTCGGAATTAGTCCGAGGAGCATTACATTCTCACCATTCTCCCTCCTTCATGATGCCTTGTTATCCCCTGTATATAGAGGCTTTCCCCCCCTTACTTTATGCTCTCTTTCCTTTTTATACTAGTATTTCCCTCCCGATTTTCATCTACGTGTCAGTTTTTCCTGGTTTGGGGTAATTACTTGTCCTGTCAATCCATACGTCAGAATAGTTGGGAAAAGCTGGATAGCATGGTATGAGTATGGGCTTGTCAGGTGCTGGGCTCCACATTATGGTGTTGGCAGCTTTCTCCCGCGTATTGCTCTTGTACTAAATTTGTCCTTTTCTTCATACGTTTTTATGAGGTGTTGAGCGTGAGACTGTCCTCAGCTACATCCTTGGGCCTTCAAGGAGCTTTCATCGCGCGTCCTTGGCAGTAGGGCTCCTCGGCCTGGGCTTTGGGCCCTCAACACAAAGTGGGTCGGGATGCCAAATTTCAGGCCCCACAATAGCCCCTCAAAATCCTGCTTCCCGACTTTTTAGCTGGGAAGGAGGGTTTTGATGATGCTGAGTCCACCTCGTGACTTACTCAAGTTCCGTATCTTACTGCTGCTTGTGTTCTTCCATTTGCGTGGGAGATGTGCCGAATTAAGAGGCATTACTTTATTCTTCACCCACACAGTGTCCTTTGACGTTTCAGTATTCGAGGTGCGCCTTCACGAGGACCTTTAAATCTTGTGGTGGAGGATAGTGTTGGAAATCGTGCCAGAGCTGCCTTGTCTGCAGCATTCCTTGGAAAGTAGCACGAATTGAATGTCACCACCTTACCTTTTATATAAGTAGGATAGGAGGTTATTCTACTTACACACAAACCCTCTAGCTCTCTTCAAAACCATAATCCTTCAGCTATAATCATAGTTTTCATATTCAGTGTTATCCACCCTTTGTGCAATATGTTTGAGACACGGATAGGGGTAAAGGGTTTACACCCACTACAAAGGCACCGGGTCCTCCCGAGACTCAAGGTGGTGTGGCCTGGACAGGGGATGCACAGATTCAAGATAATCTTCCGCTTTGGCAAGGGGGAAATGGTATTCCTCCCTCTTTCAGTCAAAATCCGAAGCAGGTACTGGTCGCATCAAATTCTTGGTGCGTCAGAAGTAAGGTTTTCCGCCATCAGTGCCTTCTGCTCTATCGCAGGCGTGGTTATGTGGAGGCTCATCAACCTCCGGCTCCCTGCACCTTTTCTTCAACGGTGCTAGCCCGAAGTTGGGCTCTTTTGCTGCCTGAGTTATAGGCATGTAAAAGTATTGAGGAATGGCTCCCCTAGACGAAATTTTGAAGTGGCAACACGTCTCTCCCTTGCACCTATTCTTCGGCTTGTTCTTAATTCCCTTGTATTTTCTCTTTTTGTTTTGGGTAGTTAGTTTCAGTATAAGCTTATTTGAGCTCTTTCAATGTGCGCTGTACTGTTTCTTTGTCTTAATAAAAGATGAATTTATTTCTTTTTAAATGTTTTTCCTTTCTGTAACAATTATTTTGTGCATGGGATGCTACATGTGTGCTTTCCTTTGATGATACTTAAGAGTAGGAAACCTTGAAACAGAAACCTACTAATTCTAGTTTACCGACATTAACAAGCGTAATAACGATAATTCCCAGTGAATTAAAACTCATAAAACTAACCGGGATAATGGCTGAGTGCTTCGTAATGCATGCAAGGCGATCGTCCGAGAACGATAAACTCTAAATAATTCGTCCGAGAGGGTAGCCGAGCAGTGAGGGACTTCGACTGTGTGTTTTTGGCAACATATTGCCCTATACTGCATCAATCCTCTAGGTATTGAGGACCCGAGGATAGATCGGGGAATCCATGTAGTTTAGGGATTAGCCCGATTATCAACGGGGAATTCTCCTCGGACAGATTCTAAGGTCCAGGTAACGTCCAGGTCGTGCCCAAACCCCATATTGGCTCTTCTAGGTAGTTGGTTTCATCACAGGCTTGAGTCCGAGGACCACACAAGGCCTTGGTTCTGTCCAAAACTTGAAACTTTTCTTTTGTGTACTTGGTTTCCCCATAGGCTTGAGTCCGAGGACCATGCAAGGCCTTGGTTCTGTCCAAAACTTGTAACTTTTCTTTGAGTACTTGGTTTCCCCATAGGCTTGAGTCCGAGGACCATGCAAGGCCTTGGTTCTATCCAAAACTTGTAACTTTTCTTTTGTGTACTTGGTTTCCCCATAGGCTTGAGTCCGAGGACCATACAAGGCCTTGGTTCTGTCCAAAACTTGTAACTTTTCTTTTGTGTACTTGGTTTCCCCATAGGCTTGAGTCCGAGGACCATACAAGGCCTTGGTTCTGTCCAAAACTTGTAACTTTTCTTTTGTGTACTTGGTTTCCCCATAGGCTTGAGTCCGAAGACCATACAAGGCCTTGGTTCTGTCCAAAACTTGTGGTTTTTTCTTTGAGTATTTGGTTTCCCCATAGGCTTGAGTCCGAAGACCATGCAAGGCCTTGGTTCTGTCCAAAACTTGTAACTTTTCTTTTGTGTACTTGGTTTCCCCATAGGCTTGAGTCCGAGGACCATACAAGGCCTTGGTTCTGTCCAAAACTTGTGGTTTTTTCTTTGAGTATTTGGTTTCCCCATAGGCTTGAGTCCGAGGACCATGCAAGGCCTTGGTTCTGTCCAAAACTTGTAACTTTTCTTTTGTGTACTTGGTTTCCCCATAGGCTTGAGTCCGAGGACCATACAAGGCCTTGGTTCTGTCCAAAACTTGTGGTTTTTTCTTTGAGTATTTGGTTTCCCCATAGGCTTGAGTCCGAGGACCATGCAAGGCCTTGGTTCTGTGCAAAACTTGTAACTTTTCTTTTGTGTACTTGGTTTCCCCATAGGCTTGAGTCCGAGGACCATACAAGGCCCTGGTTCTGTCCAAAACTTGTGGTTTTTTCTTTGAGTATTTGGTTTCCCCATAGGCTTGAGTCCGAGGACCATGCAAGGCCTTGGTTCTGTCCAAAACTTGTGGTTTTTTCTTTGAGTACTTGGTTTCCCCATAGGCTTGAGTCCGAGGACCATACAAGGCCTTGGTTCTGTCCAAAACTTGTGGTTTTTTCTTTGAGTACTTGGTTTCCCCATAGGCTTGAGTCCGAGGACCATACAAGGCCTTGGTTCTGTCCAAAACTTGTGGTTTTTTCTTTGAGTACTTGGTTTCCCCATAGGCTTGAGTCCGAGGACCATACAAGGTCTTGGTTCTGTTCAAAACTTGTAACTTTTCTTTTGTGTACTTGGTTTCCCCATAGGCTTGAGTCCGAGAACCATACAAGGCCTTGGTTCTGTCCAAAACTTGTGGTTTTTTCTTTGAGTATTTGGTTTCCCCATAGGCTTGAGTCCGAGGACCATGCAAGGCCTTGGTTCTGTCCAAAACTTGTAACTTTTCTTTTGAGTAGTTTTTTTTTTTTTTTTTTTTTTTTGTTGTATTTATTTGTTTTTCGAAGGTCAGCCCCTAGACCAGGGCGGGGAGTGTTGGCTTGAGGCCGGGAGCCCCTAGAGCTGCTCGCGCCACTGGCACTGCAAGGCGTAGCCCCTAGCAGAAGTTTATGTCGGAGCGACAATTGCACGTCGCCGGAGATGGAGGAAACCCCGCGAACCTCTGCTTGCCAGAGAGTTGACTCCACCGCCACCTGCGCCCATGCGCAAGCCTTCCCACAGACGGTGCCAATTGTAGGGACACGATTTTTAACGACCCAAGGATAACGTTGGGCTTTGTGTGTAAAGGGCCCGAACAATATGATTTGTAGAGAGTGGGTTTGGAAAGGCATGCCCTTGAACGCTGGGCAACGGTTTGATCCTGGTTTCACGAGAGCTAATACAAAGACAGGTTTGGACAGTATAACTGAGCCTTATATCGATACGGTTTGAGAGATTTGGCTCCTCAGAATTAGTCCGAGGAGCATTACATTCTCACCATTCTCCCTCCTTCATGATGCCTTGTTACCCCCTGTATATAGAGGCTCTCCCCCCCCCTGCTTTATGCTCTCTTTCCTTTTTATACTAGTATTTCTCTCCCGATTTTCATCTACGTGTCAGTTTTTCCTGGTTTGGGGTAATTACTTGTCCTGTCAATCCATACGTCAGAATAGTTGGGAAAAGCTGGATAGCATGGTATGAGTATGGGCTTGTCAGGTGCTGGGCTCCACATTATGGTGTTGGTAGCTTTCTCCCGCGTATTGCTCTTGTACTAAATTTGTCCTTTTCTTCATACGTTTTTATGAGGTGTTGAGCGTGAGACTGTCCTCAGCTACATCCTTGGGCCTTCAAGGAGCTTTCATCGCGTGTCCTCGGCAGGAGGGCTCCTCGGCCTGGGCTTTGGGCCCTCAACACAAAGTGGGTTGGGATGCCAAATTTCAGGCCCCACAATTACTAAATTCAAAGTTAATTTGTGTTATAGGTACTGTTCCAACTTATTTAGAAATCTGAGGAAAGAGAGTGAATTTCGGCAATACCATTGCCGAAATTCAACAAAAGTAGGAGAGAGAAAGAGAAAAAGTGGGAGAGAGAAATTTTTGATTTTCGGCAACATCATCACCGAAATTCCTTCTGCCTATACCTGCTACTCGAGTGGATGCTTGAAGTGTGAGTGCGTGCAAGGAAAACCAAACGTGGCAATGGCATTGCCGAAATAGGAGGGGAAATTTTTTTTTCCCCCTCCTATTTCGGCAATGCCATTGCCACATTTCACTTTTTTTTTTTTTTTGAGAAATGATATGTGCACACAATTTTTACAATATTTTTATAACATTTTCACAACAAATCATAGGTAATTAGTTATTATTAGTTAAAATTTGAATTTAACATTGAGATTACTTTTTTAATCCAACAATAACAACCTGCCACTTAAAATTTGTTGTAAAAATATTGTAAAAATTATGTGCACATATCATTTCTTAAAAAAAAAAGAAAAAAAAAGTGAAATGTGGCAATGGCATTGCCGAAATAGGAGGGAAAAATACCTATAATACAAATTAACTTCGAATTTAGCAATATTCAACCAAAAGACTCAAAAGAAAAGGGAGTATAATCATTTTTGAGAAAAAAAGGAAAGGTATATGATAATTTTTTTTTTTTTTTTTTTGAAAATCAGGTATATGATAATTTATCATCCAAGTATGAGTAATTCTACAGTACCCCCTCAAAAAAAGGGGGGGTACGGTACCCATTAGTAGGTAACCTGTTACACCAGGTTACTTTTTTCTCACATTTGACGGTTCTATTCTCACATTGTGCAATTCTAACATTACATGTGACAGTTCTTTCTCACATTTGGTGGTTCCCTTACTTTTTTCTCACATTTGACGGTTCCATCCTCACATTGTGCAATTCCAACATCACATGTGACAGTTTTTTTCTCACATTTGATGGTTCCCTTACTTTTTTTTCTCACATTTGACGGTTCTATCCTCACATTGTGCGGTTCCAACATCACATATGACAGTTCTTTTGTCACATTAGGTGGTTTCCTTACTTTTTTCTCACACTTGATGGTTTCATCCTCACATTATGCAGTTCCAACATCACATGTTATAATTCTTTTCTCACATTTGGTGGTTCCCTTACTTTTTTCTCACATTTGATAGTTTCATCCTTACATTGTACAGTTCTAACATCACATGTGACAGTTTTTTTCTTACATTTGGTAGTTCCCTTACTTTTTTCTCATATTTAACAATTTCATCCTCACATTGTGCAATTCCAACATTACATGTGACAATTCTTTTCTCACATTTGGTGGTTCCCTTACTTTTTTTCTCACATTTGATGGTTTCATCCTCACATTGTGTAGTTCTAACATCACATGTGATAGTTCTTTTCTCACATTTGGTGGTTCCCTTACTTTTTTCTCACATTTGACGGTTCCATCCTCATATTGTGCAGTTCCAACATCACATTTGACAGTTCTTTTGTCACATTTGGTAGTTCCTTTTTTTTTTTTCACATTTAACGGTTCTATTATCACATTGTGCAGTTCCAATATCACACTTGACAGTTCTTTTGTCACATATAGTGGTTCCTTTATTTTTTTCTCATATTTGACGGTTTTATCCTCACATTATGAAGTTCCAATATTACATGTGATAGTTTTTTTATCAGATTTGGTGATTCCCTTACTTTTTTCTCACATCTAACGCTTCTATTCTCACATTGTGCAGTTCTAACATCACATTTGACAGTTCTTTTGTCACATTCGATGATTCCTCTATTTGTTTCTCACATTTGACGATTTCATTCTCACATTTGACGATTTCATTCTCACATTTGGTGCTACCCTTCAGGGGCATACCTCCCTATAAATTAACATAGTTGAGGTCACTTTCTTGATGTTTATATTTTTATTATTTATATATACTATAAAACCGAAGATGTATAACCTTATGTGCTCTCTAATTGTTCTTATGCAACATCTGCAACTTAATCACAGTTGTGTGTTTGTTGTGGTGTCTAATGTTGGAAATAGGGTGACTATACAATTAGCAAGTTATGCAAAATATCCAATCCAAAGATTGTTGACAATTTTAAAATTTTCAGTAAACACTTGAATTGAAATTACAGATCTAGTATGAAATAGTCATCAATCAAGGCTACTACAACAGGTTTTATATTTTTTAGGCATTTTCATTAGATCCACGTGTGTGGAAGTGTCCCAAGGGAGATATTCAGCATGCTTCAAGAAGAATTATTGACTAAACAAAAATTCATTGTGCTTTACTACATAGATAAGGAAGGTTATCGTACGTACACCTTATCTCAGTATGCATCCCCTGACTCAAGATGAGAGGTTGTGTATTGTCCAATCGATTAATCTATGAAGTGCTCTTGTTTGCTATTCGAGTCGTATGAATATCCTTGTGGGCATCTATTTGCTATTATGAAGGTTGAACATTTGAAACAGATTCCACCGACATGTATAATGAACAGATGGCTGAAAACAGCAAAGCTAACCTACCTTGCAAACAAAGAACATATTCAATCAATTGTGGGCCCAAATTAAAATCAATTACAATTTTTCAATTAGGATTTGTTGCAAAATTATTATGAAAACGTTATGAATGTAACATTTCTTTTAAAATATATATAAAAAAAAAATCATGTAAATCACATAATATCAAATAAACACTAGGTGTGCATTTAGACCCACAATGAGAGTCTTAGTATTGGGTGAGCTAAAATTCCCAAATGCTATTTTTGCAGCCCAAATACCAAAAAACACTCTACATTCGGGATTTTAAACTTAAAAAAATTTACAACATGGCTACAATAAACTCCTACTTTTAACACTTGTGCAGCGCATTGCTACTTATTTTTTAATGTTATATTATTCTCTTTCTCCTCTGTAGCCCTAGTTCTGCTTTCTGCAAATTATATATGACTTTAGCGTGGAAGAAAGCTTGATTTCCAAGTGGAGAGTAAACTCTATCAAATAGAAATTAGGCCCCAATGAGCCAATTTTTATCACTTAATTTATTCTTGTCACTTTAGAAGAAGGGTGACAAATTCTTGATGAGAACCGTACGATGCAAACCATATCATATAACAGCTCTACACAGGCTTGCTGGTGCAATTTAAACAATGCATATATAAATTGCACATTTCACTTGCATATATGGTGAAAACATGTAACTTCTGTCTGTATAGAACCTGCACAATTTCATTCTATCAAGCTGTTAAAAAATTGATCATATGGAATAAATGTATCTTCTACAACGATTAGAATTGTAAGTTCCACAATGAAGATGCAATATTCCCTTTTCAAAAGGAATTCAATATTTAGATAAGAATGACCAAATTCTCTTTCTGCTGAAAACAATTATCCAAGGCGTAACTAGTACTCCAGCCAACAACACTCCGTAGTTTATGCTTCTTCAATTTTCTCCTTCTCATAGCTCCACTTGTATTACCAAAAATCAAGCATGTTTGAAAAACGAAAAATAAAAAACTAATAAATAAAACAAACAAAACAAAATTATATAATGAAAATAAATCATTATAAATTTTTTTTAAAATCTGTCATGAAGATAATTTACCTATCTTTTTTTCTGAATTAAGTGATAATTTACTGATCTTTATTTCAAGATGACTGATAGTTTGAATAGATGCAATTCAATGAAAAGATGTCTTTGAGTTCCAAAAATCAATTTTATCAATCCCAAACCCAAAAAAGCGTCAGATAAGTAGATTATCATTGTTTCTTCTATTCCCACCCTTTATCTCTATTGTAGTAAGTTGCTTAAGAACACTTACGAAATTTGAAAACATTATCTGAAGTATCCAATTGAAGCACGATGAGTGTTTGATCCTATCAAATTGAGAGAGAGATCAGAGAGAGAGCAGTGATCGGTTGAAATCAAAGATTTCACAGCCTGCATTAATTAGGGTTTTGTCTTTTTGATCCTTAACTTTTACAAAGCTATTTTGATCTAAGAAAAGAGAGAACAAACATTCAGATTCCAATAGGAGATTCATCCAGGATATTGATTTGAAAGCAAGAGAGAAATTTGAAAGAGAGAACAAAAGAGAAAAAAATAGTCCCTTCGATTTTTCTGTGAACACAAAACGAGAGAGAGAGAACGTAAAAGAGTAGTCCGAAGGGAGATGCTATGTTTTTTCTTCCATATGTTTTTTTATTTTTATAAGTTACCTGCTTGACTGGTAACTGGTATTACATTAAGAATAAATAAATGATCAGGATTAAAACAAATAAAATCAATGGTCAAGATTTATGGGGGTACGGTACCCACCAAAAAAAACAGTGGGTACCGTAGAATGACCAATACTAGACATACTAGCATAGACATGCATATACATGGGAGAGTGGGAAGGCGAGATGGCAGGCCTAAAAATAGGAATAGGTGGCAGCTGCCAACTGGCAAATCAAATCCGAAATTGAAGATGAAGAGACTTGGGATGGACTAACACGCCTTTTCAGTTTCTGTACTACTTACTCCATATACTTCTTTGGCGCGCTGCTCATCATTTTCATTTTGTACTGTCATTTCATTTCAAAAATCATATCATTTCATATCCTATTCTATCGTATCGTATCATTTTAATAAATAAAATAAACTCACTCTTTCTCCCTCCTTGCCTTGCCTTGCCTTGGATTGCATCTCTCTCTTCTTCTCCTCCTCCAATGGCGTTCCATGGTCTCTCTCCCACTTTTTATTTTTCATTTTTCATTTTATTTTTATATGTGTAATCCCTAATCTAATTCACTTTTTATTTTTATCTATTATTATTTATGTGTACTTGTGCTATGAAACAACGTAGTAGTTATCTTATCTTATATATGTATAATGATTCGTTATGCAGTTCCAGGCCATCCTGAACTTGTTCCTGTGATTAATGCTGTTGTTTATGCCGCCAACTCTGGAAATCTCGTACCCCTCAAGAGTATAATAATAATAATCTCTCTCTCTCTCTCTCTGCAGTATTACTTTCCATCTTTATTTTCTTTCAATTCTCACTCTAAACACACTTCCTTTTTACAGTTTAACAATCTTTTTGTTGCTTTCCAAGCTTCATTTCTTAAAGACTTGTTATTTTACAGTTCCATTTAGTATTATGTTCTTGCAATCTTGCTTCATTTATTTCCTTGGCATGTTCTAGCAGGATTGGATAAAGGGTTGCTGAAAATGGCAGTGTGTATTCCGGATTCGGATGGGCGAACCCTTTTCCATTATGCATCTGCTACAGGAAAGACCCATGTGTCCAAGTATTTTATGGAGCAAGTCAAAGTTGATGATGTCAATATGAAAGATGGGCGGGGTATTACTATTATCACTGCCCTTATTCTGCTAATTTATTTGAATGCAATACAATCAAAGAGATCATTGGAGTCTTTAAGGCTATGAAAGTTTTTTCAGGATGAAAAGAACACACACACACACATAATGGGATCTTTCTTAATTACTTTGATATTGAGGTGATTTAAGATGAAAAAGGAATACAAGTTTGTGAACAACAGGTTTCGTGTAGTCCTTACTTTAATTCAATTGGTATTTGGTGCAAGCCCCTTAGTCTGCCTAGGGGTACATAAAGTTGGGGGAGTGCCTAAATGATTGGTCTATATGTATTTAGGGTTCCGCTACCTTTTGGTTTGGTTTAAGGTCATATTATTTGCCCCAACATTCTGCTCTTGCACTGTGTTTTTGTTCTTACTACATGCTTTCCTTTCATTAATGGTTGAATCATAGTATCTTGATACCTAAGAGTCTGTTTATCACTTGCATACAGATGGTTTTTGTGAGTAAAACTAAAAAAGTTCCATATAAATAGTTTGATTTGTGTGATACATAGACTATAGGATTATGTCATAAGTTGTGAAATTTTGCAACATTTCATAAGGACCTCGCTGTAGTTGCAGAACTAAGCACATTTCTACATAGTGACTCAAATGTGTTAAGCTAGGTTTTGTCAAGATTTGTACTTTCATCTTTAGACAATGTACTTGCTTTAGGCGTATTATATTTACAATGTGATTCTTATTAACTCATTTGGTGGCAGAATGTGTTATATGGTGCATGGTAAGATATATTCAGGAAATAGTGGGAATTTGTTTGAATGTGGTTTATAGTTTGCGAAGTTTCATAAATTTTAATATTAAAACTTTGATTATTTTTGTTTGTCATATGAAAATGGGGTGTTTTGTTGTCCCCAAGGCCTGTAATTGATTAAGGTGATTTTGCTTTGTCAGTTTTAGTTTAAATGATATGTCATTAGCTGTTCGTTGTTTTATGCATAGGCATTTTAAAGCTTATAAATGGTGTGTGTGGGAAACACAGCTGGATTGCTCAAATACACCTTAAATTATTAACAATGTTCACTTTTCTTGTGATGCGTCTGATTGCTGTGTTCATTGTTGGTTTCAATTATTGCTAAAATTCCTGAGACCTCTCATTTAGCTCTGTTGATAAGTAATGCAGAGCTTGGCCTTTTTTTTTCACCTTAATATGCTGTGGATGGTATAGTGAAAGATGCATTATGGCAATGGGCTCTTTACAGGTCAAACTCCTTTACACTATGCAATTCTAGGACACTATTATCACACTGCAGCTTATCTTCTTGAGAACGGTGCGGATCCTAATGCAGCAAATGAAAATGGGGAGACTTCTCTGCATTATGCTGCATGTACAGGTTAGCTATATCTCTTTGCAAAAAGGAAAACTGGTCTCCTTCACCCTCAAAAAATTTTCCCTTATTCAGTTTTGGATCCAGATGTCATTCAGTTAATGAGTATTAGAATTTATACATTTCTGTTTTGCTTAGCTATAATAGAAAAATTAATTTGGATTCTTGTTGAATGTTGATCGGATGTAATGAGCTTTAGCTCAAATGACATTTATCCTGTAAGAATGGGTGGAGGTTGCAATCATGGATTCACAATCCACTGGGTGTGTGTGTAACTTGCCAATAAAAAAAAAATTTATATCCACAACTCTTTAGTATATTCACTTGTTATTTTGCATGAGTATAAGAAAAATAACATGGCTGGAAGGATTATAGGTTTGGGACAAAAGTTTAACTAGAAACTGGATATGCTTTATTATCTTTCTATCTAATGCATTTGCATTTAGTTATTGATTTTCCTGGGGACCTAGAACTTCCATGTCAATATATATAAGCGATTGTAGTTATTGTGGCTTTGCCATTATGGTTGCCAAGTGCAGTTTTCTTGCTCCATTAAATTGTCAATATAAGTGTTTTGATTTGTTCATTTGGTGGGATCTCTAATGCAGAAATTGCTTATTGTCATTTAAATTTCTTTCTAATAGCCAAGAACCTAGTAGCTTGATTGGCACCTCATGTTTCTAACAAAGATATCAAGGGTTCAAATTCCCCCTCCCCATTGTAAATATTGAATTGTCAAAAAAGAAAAAAAGAAAATTCTAATGCTACATGAATAATTAACATGTTAAGGGAATTTACAAATTTTCAACTGCCTCATTATAAATTACTTTTTGTGGAGCTTCTTCAATGATAAATAGTTACAAGGTGCTGCCTAAAATTATGAAATAAGAATAATACCTTCAACAAATCAAGTACTATGTTGCATAACAAGTATCTACAAATTTAATGAACTGGTTTCCTCTGGTGATGGGAACCAGACTGCAATATTAATGGTAGTGAGGAAAAAATTCTAAGTAATAAATAAATAATGGGAAGATAAATAGATTGAATAGATTGATTAATAAAGATGCAGGATGGTCAGTAGAGAGTATTAAAAGTATGTGAGGGAGAAGGAGGAACTTTATTTTTCAGATTAAGCTATAATCAGAGAGATGGTGCATGGGGTAATTCTTGTCACTATTTATCATTCGGCCTAATACGAAATCTCATTGATTGTATTCTGACTATTCTCCTTGTTTCTATATATAGCTTTTGGTTTATTTATGCTTTATTATCACTTATATAATTACACGGTTGCAGGGATTAAGAGAATTTTACGCCTTCTGATTACAAAAGGTGCCAAAGTGGACGCGATTTCTAATCATGGCACACCATTACATAACGCGGCAGCTCACGGCAAGAAAGATTCTATCAGAATTTTGTTAGAAAACCATGCCAACGTGAGCAAGTTTGTTTCTTAATTTGGAAGAACTATTAATTATAATCTGCGTGTTTTTGGTGGGACTCCAAAAAAGGATGGATTGGAAATATATTATGTAAAACCTAGCATATAACTCTTGTCCTAACTTTGACAATCTTTGAGAATATTTGTTAGCTTCCAAATGTCGGAAGTTATAGTAAAAATATCATGAGAAAGCTGATGTCAGTATTAAATTAGGATTGGATAACCACTACTAGAAATAATATTTCCTATGTGTTAAATAAGTATCAATCCATAGGTAGTTTTAGATATTTTGTAACTCTGTAAATTCAGCCAAACTCGTTTGAGATGTTCATGTTAAATTTGGTTGGACTATAACTTAAAAAAGCACTGACTTTTACGTTGATTTATGCTTTTTCAAGGTTCAGATATAAGCTTCTATGCACTAGTTCTGACATTTTTCTTTCTTTTGGTTTAAGTACTATGGCTTTGACAATTGGCTTGTTGTAATCACAGTGTACTCTACCTTGGTTTATATTTTTCGAGGTTTCAACATAAACTTTTATGTATTGGTTGACATTTTTCTTTTCTTTTTTTTTTAGTTTAATTATTATGGCTTTGACAATTGGCTTGTTGTAATCACAGTTAGTCAGTTACTATATGTATGGCCTTTTGATAAAATAAAAATTATGTCAGGTGGAAGATTTTATATTAGGAGAGAAAAGCCTACTAAATTCACATATTGGTCTGATGATTGTTTGGAATTAATTGTTTTTTAAATTACTCTTTTGCAGCCAAATGTAATTTTCCATGATCATGTACCTCCTTTGGTGATGGCTGTCCATGCGAATTCAATTGAGTGTGTTGAACTTTTGCTTCAGGTACCTTTTTTTTAAAAAAAAAAAAAAACTTGTTATACCATAGCATGTATATTTTGTTGCTAGTTTTGCTCATTGTCACAGAAGTTAACATGAATGTGTGATGCATGTCACTATAATCTTAGAGTTTCTCTAGCAACGAACATGCAAAGGAGGTTGTTTAGCTTACTGTCATAAAGGTTTTTCAGTCTTCTAGTTTTCATTCAAAATTATGTGATTCATGACATCTTTTTCTATGTAATAGCTCTTACTTGTTGAAGTAAATCTTCTCTGGAAAAAATGTGATTAATTAAACAGAAAAATAATCGATAACAATGTCTTCTCCAAAATTGGAATTATTATATGTTATCAATATTTCAAAAAGATGAGAAGGCTCATATTGACTTCTCAACATAATTATATTTTGTGTCAAATGCTTAGCTTTCATGCTTCCACACAAGAATGCTGGGTCTCACCAGCCAATGAGTGTGATTGTTAGTTGACTTTAAAGCTCCTTATGCTTTGTTAAAGCTCTTGGTTATATTATTCTAAAAAGTTTTTCAAAATAAACTCCAGTTATGTTATTTTTGTTTACAAAAAGGGATCTATGGTGGCTGTTTCCCTTTTCATAATTTAGTCTTAGAGATACCATCATTACAAGTCTCATTATTTGATAGATTAATTTGTTGTTGAATTATATTGCGGCAAGCTGTTTGTATATGCTAGCACTTATATTCTGATAGCTATGAGTAATTGATCACAGAAATTTTAAGTTTTTGAGCATTTGTGCAATTTCATTAGGCAGGAGCTGATCCAAACATAAGAAAGCATGGAGTGACACCTCTAGAAAGTGCTGCTTCTGAAGGGTTTACAGAAATTATCAAATGCTTGTTGAATGCTGGAGCTGATCCCAATGTTACCAGTTTTGTGAGTACTTTATTTTTGTCTAAAATCTGTAATAGATGCATGCTTGAAGTGAAATACATGGACAGAACAAGGGATGCACATGTAGTTTTTATCACATTATTTATTTTTGATAAGCAAGTTTTTGGACCTGAAGGGAGGGAGTAGGGGAGATTCATATTGGTAGCTTTTGTCACATATATTTAGAGTTCCTTGAGGTAGTACCATATGATGTAGGATTTTGAAATATTTTAAAACCTTAGATTTATTGATGGGGGAAGTGCAAAGAGATATATAATTTGAGATGGTAAGAAATATATTTATTAATGTTATTGACCTTTTTTTATTTTTGATGACGTGGAGCCGAGCCAAGGCAGGGCCCTTTGAACCCCTAGGGTATAAGCCATGGGTATATACACGAGACCCCTTTCCCATGAACCTCCAAGCACTTTGTGCATGAGGAGTTACCTTCTTGCCTTCAAGGGCTGGGTGATTGGTCAATTGTATTTTATTTTAGGTCTTAGTAATTTAACTAGGTTTTTTGGTATTGTCATTTATTTTAAGTCAAGTATTTTTGTATTTCAATAATTGGGATTCTCGAAGTCATTTAGAATTAGGTTTCCTAAGTAAGTCGGAATTAGGGTTTTTCTGTGTAAGTTGGAATTAGGGTTTATTAGTCTCTGTTTGGGGGCCTTTTTTCGGTTGCTTGGCCACGTGTTGTCCACTAGAGGGGTGACCTTGCTAGGCCCGGGTTGTGTTTGGAGAGTTGCAACCGGAACTCAACATTGGGCCACGTGGTCCAATGGCTACCGGCGTAATTTTTAAGCCTATAAAACCATTAAAGCCAAAGTTTAAGAATCATGATAATGGTTGAATAAATATTTTATGTGTTTGATATAATAGCTTTGATTAATAGATGTAATAGTAGTTGGAATAAAGTAATATGTATTTAAATGTGAAGTAATCATGTACTCAATGATGTATATTTAAAGATATGGAAGCAAAGTCACTTATCTTTGTATGGAAGTAATTTTGTTGTTGCATTGTTTGATTTTTGTTATGTCATTTATGATGTACACATTTTATTTTTGGAGTCATACTGAAGATTCTATCTTTTGTTACAGTATGGATTGACACCAATAGAAATTGCAGCATTGCAATGTAATTATCAGGGTGTCGTGATTCTCTTTCCAGTTACCTCTCGTATTCCAGCTATTCCAGACTGGAGTACTGTTGGAATAATGAAGTATATTCACTCTGAAGAAGCTACACAACAGGTAATTAAATGTAATCCACCATTAAGATCATGAGATTTTGAGGGAAATCTTGTAGGATTAAATGAAAACATACTGAAGGCAACCAAGAGTTATTAAACCTATGGTTGCTCTCCATTATTTTGACAGTACAGCTATAGGATGTACAAAATCTTGTATGATTAGATAAAAAACACACTTAGTAGAATTCTCAATTGGATGCCTTCCCTGTAGTTATTTATGTCGTCTTATATTTTTTGGTTGAATGATCTGTATGAAGATATTTGGTTGAATGGGCTATTATGAGGGTAAAGTCTACTTGGCCATAGGCAATCAAAATCAGTTAAAATTATCATGTGCATTGCTCGACTCCTATACTAAACTTTTATGTCCAACTTTTTTTTCTTGACTTTCACTTGATTTCTTGCAGATGAGCCGAAAGTTAAAGGAGAACTTTTTGACCTTAAAATCCAAGGGAGAAGATGCTTTTAAGAGAAAGGATTATCTTGGTGCGATTTGTTGGTATACAGAGGTGAGCAGAGACCTGTATATAATTTACAGGGAAGTAATAAAATAAAAAGATTTCCAATTGATCTCTTGGAAAATTGTAGGCAATAAACGCAGACCCCTCTGATGCTACTGTATTATCGAACCGAAGTTTGTGTTGGGCTCGCTTGAATGAAGGAAGTCGTGCTTTATCTGATGCTGAGGCTTGTATTGCATTAAGTCCAGACTGGCCAAAGGCATACTACAGGGAAGGTGTAGCATACAGGTTATTAAAAGTATGTGAATATTTTCTTTTTTGTTAATTCCAAGTTTATCCTACTCAAAATTGATATTTCATTATTTGATGATGAGTGTCATTTTACAATGTTGCAGGATTTTGTGAAATCTTCATATTCGTTTAACAAGGCATTAGAGCTGGATCCCAAGAATGAGGAACTTCAAAAGGCTTTCTGGTATTGGCTTCTATCCACAGTCCTGGTTCATCTTATGGCTTATAAGAAGTATTTGAATATTTGGGTGTTTGTCTATAAACTTTATTTTATTTTATTTTATTTTTATTAAAATTATGACCAAATTAAAGAATATATATATATGTATGTATGTATGTAAATTTTGAGGGACCATGGTGCACCCTCCAACCACATATTGAGCTCTGCCTCTGTTATACAAAATATAGTTCTATTAAGTTTGCACTAGCTTGAAAACTGAAATTCAAATCTTCCCTTGAATAGAAGATTTGTCAATTGTAAATGAATTTGCAATTGAGGTTTACTCAAAGTTTTTCCTCCTTTGATGGATGGTTATGCTGTTTGTTATGCTCCCAAAGCTTGCATTGTAGCAATTGTAAATGAGTATGATGTGATGTGAATTTCATGGTGAATAGTCAGTCATTAGGTTATTATTATATGGTATATGACCTTCTTTGGTTCAAAACATTCTTCTGGGTTTGTTACTGTGTCTGAGATCTGAGCTTTGTTTATTCTAAAAGCTACTTGAACGCTGAGTGTTTTGTTCATTCCGTTCTTGAAACAGGGAAGCTGTTGGGTTTGTGATTAGGTAAAAGTATGTGTATATTGTGGAGGGAGGAAATTATACAGTTCGAGTTTTGGTATGTTCTGCTAAAATTTCACATTGGGTTGTGATGGAAGTGGGAAAGCTCTCGCAGTAGGAGAACTAGGAAGTCTGTGACTTGGTTTTTTGTTAGTGTAAACTGTAAAGTTCACCAAACTCTAGGTGTTTATCTTTCTTTCTTTCTTCTTTTTTTTTTTTTTTTTTTTTTTTTTGGGGTTACAAATGCTAGTAGCTAATTCAGTAACTTAAAGTTGTGTTTTTGTTTTCCATAAAAACTGAATTTGTAGCCTACTTTTGCGTTATTATTGTGTTGCCTTGGGCAAAACCCTTCTTTAATTAATCAATCAATATAAATACTATATATATATTTATTACATTTAGAATCTCACTGGAGCTTGATAGTAAGTAAACAAAGTAGTTTACCACATTGCTCAAATTATCCATCCTACAATTGACTCTCTTTTTCTTTTATTTTGTTCAGTGTTGGTGTATTCTAATATTAAAAATGATAAATAAATTGTAAGATTTCTCGTAACCATTTCATTTATTTGGATATTGTTAGGGTTTGATAAATAAATACGCAAGTTTCAATTTGTTAAATAGAGAGTGAGTGGCTTGTATTTTAACTCCCAATCTTTAATTTTACAAACTCATTACATGGCAATATATGATATTTATACGAACAAGTTATAATTCCAATCACAAAGGCACCGTCTTGAGAAGAACATAAGGAAAAAGTATAATCTGAAATGACAAAATCATTGATTGGCAAGACTGTACCTACCCAAAAAAAAAAACTATAGAATATAGGGACGTAGTACTAAACAACTACAAAAGTCGGCTCTATATTGAAAAATATTGGAGGAATAGTTCATAATTCCACATTTGAAGCATCCCCCAGCCCCAGAAGAAGAAGAGGTAAATCTCTAAATGTTAGATTCATAAAATAACTCCAACTGGGGTTCATAACATTAATCAAGGGAAAGGTAGACTACCAACATCCACATATAAGAACCAATTCAGTATTGGCCATCAATTGGCTCATACCAGCAAGCCTTACTTGAACACTAGCATTTACACCTCCCAGTTGTTATTTTACAACCTAAGATGTCATAAACTCACTCCATCTGGATATGTAAAAAAAAGCTCTATTTTACATCCTCAAATACCATTTTATCTATTTTATTATATCATTTTACAATTCACTCAACATTTTAGTTTTTATTTTTACATATAACCTATTAAAATAATATAAATTACCCTATCAAACAATAATATAAATATAAAGAGAGAGAGAGAGACGAAAATTGAATGAAATATATTATTTTAATTTACAAACTCATGAACAGTAAGTTCTTACTGTTCACGGGTTGTAAAAAATTTAAGTATGCATCTTTGAATGTAGCTCTTTTTTAGATGGTCAGTGGTTATTTTAGCAACTGGGGGGGGGGGTGTGGTTGGGTTTTGTAAATAAAAAAAATAAATTAATCTTATGGTTGTGTGAAAGAGATAGTGGGGGGAGAGTACTTTTTATTATTTTATTAGGTAATTTATATTTTTTTTATTGGGTTGTATGTAAATATAAATACTGGAACGTAGGGTGAATTGATAAATATAGTCTGTGTCTCTCTCATTTTATTGGTGGGGTTACTTTGACCCCCCTCCTCCAACATGAAGATTTTAAGCCTTAACTGCTGGAGGCTTGAGATCCTAGATGCAATACAACAGCTTTGTTGTTTAGCGATTAAAGGTCCCAAAAATTCTCTTTTTTTGGTTGGAAACTCGGCTTAATAAGGATGGTTTTCGCTAGATTAAAGAGGAAATTGGTTTTGACAAAAGGTTTTGTAATCCCAAGAATTGGTTTGGGAGGTGGGGTTTGGTTTTCTCATACGTTACAACAGAGGTAATGTGTTAGCTGCCTCATTTGTACGGGTAGTTAAGAATTTGAATGCCTTCTATTCAGCCACTCCAGTGATGAGGATTGCTTCACAATTATGTCAAAACGCATGTTTTTTTAAAGTCATTGTGGAAAGTAATTTGCTGAACTCGTTGATCTCCTGAATTCTGATACACCTTGCTCTCTTAAGATTGCTTGGATCCTTGAAGACATTACACTGATTAGAGATGGTTTTGATTTTGCTGCTCTAGCTTTGGTTAGAGCTGCAAAAGAGAAATAGGATACCATTGTTTGGTTAAGAGAATGCCACTCTATTCTCTTCCCCATTTGTACAGCGTGATTTTGTATAAATAAAGTCTATTATCGTTTTAGTTCAAATAAAAAAAATCACATAATTATTAAGACTATAAGAAATTCTATATAAAAAAAAAATCTGTCAAAATTGATTTAATTTTTTTATTTTTGTTTCATTCGGTCTAAATTGAATTGTGTCTTTCTCACGGAATTCCAATTCCTATATTATTTGCTTTTGTTTCAGAAGTGCAAAGAACATAACGCCCATTCCTTTAACAAAATAGAAATAAATACCACACAAATTATATATATATATATATATATATATATTTTTTTTTTTTTTGAGAAAAAGGTAAGGAAATTTTATTAAATCAAATTCGATTGGAATACATTATCCAAATCACTAGGTAGAGATTCTACCCATACATTCGTGTCTGCAGATATAACTGCTCTCCTAGCTAAAGCATGCGCCAACTTATTCCCTTCCCTCCTAACGTGGTTGAACTTGCAAGAACGGAGTGACGCCCCTATATATATATTTCACTCCTTTTATAAACTTCCACACACAAGCTTGCAGGCACAAATACATAAAAATGCACATCATATTTTATTCTTTTATGATATATTCATTCAATTTTGCCAACTAGTTGAGTTACAAAACTTTTAATAAGTGTCTTTTTTTTCAATGATAGGAGAAACGAGTAATTATATAACAATACTTTTGTGGGGCCTGAAATTTGGCATCCCGGCCTACTTTGTGTTGAGGGCCCAAAGCCCAGGCCGAGGAGCCCTACTGCCGAGGACGCGCGATGAAAGCTCCTTGAAGGCCTAAGGATGTGGCTGAGGACAATCTCACGCTCAACACCTCATAAGAACGCATGAAGAAAAGGACAAACTTAGTACAAGAGTAGGACAAACGAGAAAGCTGCCAACACCATAGTGTGGAGCCCAGCACCTGACAAGCCCATACCTATACCATGCTATCCAGCTTTTCCCAACGACTCTGACGTATGGATTGACAGGACGAGTAATTACCCCAAACCAGAAAAAACTGACACGTAGATGAAGAACGGGAGGGAAATACTAGTATAAAAGGGAAAGAGAGCATAAAGCAAAGGGGGGAGAATGGTGAGAATGTAATACTCCTCGGACTAATTCCGAGGAGCCAAATCTCTCAAACCATATCGATGTAAGGTTCAGTTATACTGTCCAAACCTGTCTTTGTATTAGCTCTCGTGAAATCAGGATTAAACCGTTGCCCAGCGTTCAAGGGCATGCCTTTCCAAACCCACTCTCTACAAATCATATTGTTCGGGCCCTTTACACACGAGCCCAACGTTATCCTTGGGTCGTTAAAAATCGTGTCCCTACAATTGGCGTCGTCTGTGGGAAGGCTTGCGCGTTGGCGCAGATGGCGGTGGAGTCAAGTCTCTATTAGGCAGAAGTTCACGAAGTTTCCTCCATCTCCAACGACATGCAATTGTTACTCCAACATAAACTTCTGCTAGGGGCTTCCGGCCTCAAGCTAGCTCTCCCCGCCTTGGTCTAGGGGCTAACCATCGAAAAAAAAAAAAATAAATACAAAAAAAAGAAGAAGAGAAAAGTACAAGTTTTGGACAGA
The DNA here is from genome assembly GCA_028535165.1 of Quercus tomentella. NCBI lineage: Eukaryota > Viridiplantae > Streptophyta > Magnoliopsida > Fagales > Fagaceae > Quercus > Quercus tomentella. Next base: position 39,360,794 of record JAPQVY010000023.1, on the reverse strand, counting down.
ATCAAGGCCTTGCATGGTCCTCGGACTCAAGCCTATGGGGAAACCAAGTACACAAAAGAAAAATTACAAGTTTTGGACAGAATCAAGGCCTTGTATGGTCCTCGGACTCAAGCCTATGGGGAAACCAAGTACACAAAAGAAAAATTACAAGTTTTGGACAGAACCAAGGCCTTGTATGGTCCTCGGACTCAAGCCTATGGGGAAACCAAGTACACAAAAGAAAAATTACAAGTTTTGGACAGAACCAAGGCCTTGCATGGTCCTCGGACTCAAGCCTATGGGGAAACCAAGTACACAAAGAAAAATTACAAGTTTTGGACAGAACCAAGGCCTTGCATGGTCCTCGGACTCAAGCCTATGGGGAAACCAAGTACACAGAAAAAAGTTACAAGTTTTGGACAGAACCAAGGCCTTGCATGGTCCTCGGACTCAAGCCTATGGGGAAACCAAGTACACAAAGAAAAATTACAAGTTTTGGACAGAACCAAGGCCTTGCATGGTCCTCGGACTCAAACCTATGGGGAAACCAAGTACACAGAAAAAAGTACAAGTTTTGGACAGAACCAAGGTCTTGTATGGTCCTCGGACTCAAGCCTATGGGGAAACCAAGTACACAAAACAAAAATTACAAGTTTTGGACAGAACCAAGGCCTTGTAGGTCCTCGGACTCAAGCCTATGGGGAAACCATGTACACAAAAGAAAAATTATAAGTTTTGGACAGAACCAAGGCCTTGCATGGTTCTCGGACTCAAGCCTATGGGGAAACCAAGTACACAGAAAAAAGTACAAGTTTTGGACAGAACCAAGGCCTTGTATGGTCCTCGGACTCAAGCCTATGGGGAAACCAAGTACACAAAACAAAAATTAAAAGTTTTGGACAGAACCAAGGTCTTGTATGGTCCTCGGACTCAAGCCTATGGGGAAACCAAGTACACAAAAGAAAAGTTACAAGTTTTGGACAGAACCAAGGCCTTGTATGGTCCTCGGACTCAAGCCTATGGGGAAACCAAGTACACAAAACAAAAATTACAAGTTTTGGACAGAACCAAGGCCTTGTATGGTCCTCGGACTCAAGCCTATGGGGAAACCAGGTACAAAAGAAAAATTATAAGTTTTGGACAGAACTAAGGCCTTGCATGGTCCTCGGACTCAAGCCTATGGGGAAACCAAGTACACAGAAAAAAGTTACAAGTTTTGGACAGAATTAAGGCCTTGCATGGTCCTCGGACTCAAGCCTATGGGGAAACCAAGTACACAGAAAAAAGTACAAGTTTTGGACAGAACCAAGGTCTTGTATGGTCCTCGGACTCAAGCCTATGGGGAAACCAAGTACACAAAATAAAAATTACAAGTTTTGGACAGAACCAAGGCCTTGTATGGTCCTCGGACTCAAGCCTATGGGGAAACCAAGTACACAAAAGAAAAATTACAAGT